>OX418216.1:121524852-122155131 GCA_948455865.1 Conomelus anceps
TCCTTTCCTCCTCCTTCTCAGAGCGGTTTCAGACCAGCGAAGAGTGTGGCCCCCAAATTGAGCGGTTGCAGACTGCGAGCGTTCGGTCCTATACCCTCCCAAAACACTTCTCAGATTGAGAAGTGGATCCTCCAAGAGCTCAGCGGTTGCAGACAGCCAAAGCTTGTCACCTACACCCACGCCAAGCGGTTCACAGACAGCGATGTGTGGATTAATGTATGTCATTGTGATGTATTTTTTGTCAGTGGTGTTGATGTTTTGTTTTTGTTTCTTATTTTATGATTGAGTTTGTCAATTAGGTCGTGTTTGTAGCCGTTTTCTTGTGCTAGGTATTTTATTGTATTTAGTTCAGTGTGGTAATTGTCGGTGGATAGCGGTGTGTTGTTGAGTCTGTGTAGCATTGACCTGAATGCTGAGTGTTTGTGTTGTGTTGGATGATTGGAGGTGCTGTGTATTAGGGTATCTGTCATTGTTGGTTTTCTGTAGATGTTGAAGCTGTGTTGTTGGTTTGTGTTCTTTGTAATTGAGAGGTCTAGGAAGTTTATTGAATTGTTTTGCTCATATTCAGCTGTGTATTGAATGTTCTTATGTATTTTGTTTATGTATGATCGAAGTTGTTCACATTGTCTTTTGTTTCCTCTGTATAGCAATAGAACATCATCTACATATCTGTGCCAGTATATTGTGTTCTGTGAAAATTTGTTATTGAAGAGTATATTTTAAATCACACAAACTTTTTGATCACATTTTACAAAAACCACAACACTTCTAACCAAAAAAACTGACATGATGATCTAGGAACCCACGCCTCTGAAGATGGATCTCAAAGATTCGAAAGCGCTCGGCCTACAGATTAAGTAAGTTATACTTATTCTTAATGAATATTTGACTGCAAGTCGTTAAATTTCACATGAAAAGTTAATATCAACAACGCAGTTCGTCATGCAACAATAAATCCAGGAATACATAATTATATATAATGGCACCAAATAGAGATTGTAATTTGTAATCACAGACGCCGCCTTCCAAATATGTCGCACAAATATATAATTTTTCATTATTTTTGAAAATATTTCATTTAATTGATATTCCATTCAGATGCAAATATTGTTTGCATCATTTCTGAACCGTTATGTATTAAATACGTCTTTCTGAATTTGGTAAGAATGGGTCCTGACCTACCTGATGCATTTCTGCTGTACGGCTGCCTGGCTAAAATCCAGTTGATGACAAGCAATGGCCTCAATTGATCAAAATAGAAATGTCGACCAAGTTGACTTTTGTCCACACGGTGGCGCGCTTCTTCCAAATTGTTGCTTATCAATAATCGATTTTCTAATTTCAGAGTGGAAATCTGTTCATCTTTGGTAAATTTCATACCAGCACCAGCCAGGTCGCCTAACTGAAATTCAAAAACACCATTATTTTGACGAATTCTGATAAAAGCTAATTTTAAAATGTCCAAATAAAAATAATACTTTGATCAGGATTTTATTCCTTGGGTGCCTGGCCACTAAAAGCTGTGCTGGGATTGGTTGATAATAATGGCTTATAATAAACGCCCAGCAACTGGCACAGCACAGTTTTTAGTGGCCAAGTGTTCATTGAAAACCATAAAAGGGGTGATTTCTAGGCGGCGTGAAAAATTGTAGACTTTTCAGTTTGCAGTTTCAAACATCAATGAAAGATTGAGCAATGAATCAAATTAATTCAAGTGCTCTTGAACTTTTTTGGAAAATATAATCTCAAGTGTTAGGCGAGTGAGGTCTACTGTCCACTGAACTACTAGGCTAGTATATGAGTTATTGTGTAAACCTCTTTTAGTTCTGACATCTTAGACGAATGTCACAATGATACCAATAAATGTAAATTTAATTAATCGTAGAATCTTTCTGACTCGAACTGGAAGTTGAGTCTCACCAGGCACAGTGCTGTTTACAGGAAATGTTATGGAATCAATATGAAGAACAGTAAAGATTTATTGTTTTGCAGATTCAAAAAGAATTAGGTAAGCCTTCAAGCCATTTTGATAAATGTACTTTCAAAACGAATGACCTATCATGACAACAAGCTATTCGTTCGATAGTTAGTGATAAGATTCTTTGTAGCTTTTAACTATTATTATCAAGACCAGCAGGCTGCCCAATTAAATTTCAGTGAGAAGGGATGAGGTCTAATTTACTGCTGTGTTTCACAACAGCAACCTGCGTCACGTCACGTCACCAAGCCTGCGCCGGACTCCCAGTTCGTGGTATTTTTACTATATTTGATAAAACACAAAAATATATGCAGTTAAAATGAAAGCCACTATAAATTAATTTACATATCAATAGATATTCTTATAACTATACTGAAGAAGCGTTTTAAACTTGTCACAGCTACTGCAACATATTAATTACTGAACTCTTATAATCAAATATAGATAACCATCTTGATGCTGTCCATTGTCAACGAAACTAGCGCTCCATGTGACAAAAAATGAAGTAATAAAATGAGTATGTATATTTTTTGAAATCAACGATTTTTTCCAAATATTGGTGAAATAAGAGATAGATCACTGATAGCCTTCTTGTTCAAGGTATGTATTGAAAACTTTTGAGGATAACACTGGATTTTCATCTTCAATTCAGAATAATAGTTGATCATAAATAATTGTGATTTGTAGTGTATATCAGTTATCAGGATTGTGCAAATACACACTCCAGAGTAAATTCTCTCAAATGTATTATAATTTTAATTACTTTTCATCCATCAACACAAAAATTGACTATTGCTGTAACACACGCACATGCACAGACCGCACGCAAGGCCGTAATTGCAGTTCCCTAGGGCGGGAAATTATCGTCCCCCTGCCCTATAACAACTAAATTATTATCCCCCTGCCCTATAGTCTATAGTACTGTACTATACGATATACGAGTACTACTCCAGTGGGATAAATATTTCCCACTTTTGGAATAGAATCAAAACAACTCTGTAATTGTGAAATATGATAATTTATTTACAATAAAAATTTGCAAAAAGTAAAACATAGGTTACTTAGTAAATCGTGAAAATAAGGTAAACATTGTTAAATAAGAAAATAGTATCAAGTGAACTGAATATAATTGAATTTATTGAAAATATAAGTATGTCAACTTCATTAACAGATGGTTACTTTAAAACTGTAAAACTTTACATATAATATAATCGTAAGGCTATTTTTTCATTCCATGTATATCCTCTTTAAATATCGATCCTTCAACTTGCTGAATCAAAAGAGATCAAAGTATCTCTTGAACAGATGCTGTACACAATCTGAAACAGAAATAAAATGGTCGCTGGTCAATAGGCCTCTCGCAATTCTAAAATTGATTAATTCATTTAGTCGTAATCGACAAGTTTAAATATTACACTGATCAAATAGATCGGATTATACTGACCAGAAATTGATTGCATTTAGGCATTCAAATTCCCAGACTCAGAAATATCCTGGACACAACCAACTCTTACCATTTAGCACATTTACTTTTCCGCAACCCTCCATGGGATGTCTTGACACCCGAAGGTGTGGGCATGGCTGTCTTCAAGGGAAGATTGAATGCGTGGTTGCTTATTAGCATAGGGCATGAAGCCTGTGAGGAGCTGACATGGCCACCTTATTATACTTAGCTGGAAGATCCAGCTGTGGGTTGCTATTTATCTTGTCTATTTTTATGAGTTACGTTCCTATTATTATTAAAATGTTTCTATTATTACTTTAAATGAGAGTTCTGTATTGGATACTAAGACAGTAATGTTTCAACATATCTATATCTATATAATCGAAATACCACTGACTGACTCACGATTGGGCTGATATTAATATAGTGTAATTTAATGAACCAGCGGCTTTTTTCCGCCTCTAACTATGCCGTATTTGTTAGAGATGCGAATCTCCAAGGAATGATTTTTCGCCAGGTCAGATTCTGCTTTTATCAATTTCCAAACAGCTTGTTTTGGATTTTTTCACTTTTCTATAAATTTATTTGCAGTTATTTTTTTGCATTTTGCAAGTCATCCTTATGAAATTTTTTTTATATTTTGGAAATAGGATTCAAAAGTGAAGTATTTCAGTCCTGTTCTTAATATAAAAACCATTAAACTTTTTGTGGATTTATTTTTTCAGAATAAATTCAAAGTCTTCATTCAATTTCTTGAATTTGTTATACCTTTTGCCACCCAATTTAAATTGTTTTGGCTTTGCTACTTTTGACTCGACCGTTTTGCATTCTGTCTGGTTGTAACGCATTCACGGCTGAACGCATGAACCGATTTATTTTAAATTTGACATGAATTTTCCTTTTAGTCATGTGCAGCGATGTTTACATACGGATTTTTAAAATTGTGTTGCATTTCACCCTTTTGGCCTTCATTATAGTAATACATTTTTTTGTAAGTAAAAGGTAATTTTCTCTCAAGAACGGTGCGCTCCTCAGAGCCTTGCGCCCTGGAGCGACTGCTCCACTCGCTCCATTATCGGTACGCCACTGGACTCACTCACTCATTCATCACAGTTTCTCAGGAACCACTTGACCAAAAACGATAAAATTTGGTACACGTATTCAGTAGGGGGACTAGACGCGTGCTAAGAAAGGGTTTCAAAATTTACCCCAAAATGGGCCCAAAATTAACGATTTTTGAAAATTTAAGTAATCACAATTTCTCGAGAACCATAAGGTCAAATCAGATAAAATTTGGTATTCATGTTAAGTATCGGCCTTAGATGTACCTTGGAAAAAAGTTTCAAAATTAGCCCCAAAATGGGCCCACAATCGACGATTTTTGAAAAGTTTGGTGATAAACAGCCAAATATTTTGAAATTTGCACTTAACAGATGTCATCAACCTGGCATAATAACATTTCATCATACCCAGTCATATGTTTCCCACATATTGCAAGGCTCCGACTGTATGGTAGCCTACATGCAAAGTGCAAAGTCTTTTGCTGTTCAAAGACAGTGTAAATAACGCTGCTAAGGGGTCTGCCATATGATTAAAAACGGTTGACTTCTATCAGCTGTTCCTTTAAGCTGTTTGGCTGGCAAGTTCAGTAGGTTAGGTCTATTAATGAATAATAATTTGTTTCAAACAAAGCAAACTTATCCCGAGCTACCAAAATAATTTCAATAGCTAAAAGCCAACGTTTATGAAAAGTAAAAAAGTAGCCGAGCTGCCTGTTAGGTCAAGTACAATAATTTTTAATATTAGTACAATATTGCTTGGTACAACTTTGCTGGAGCCGATTAATTGCACATGCATATTAGAAGAATGCTGTTTCTTTCTCCTACGAAGAATGCTCATTGTAGTTGCATATTCCGTTCCGAACCTGACTGTACTGCCAGTAGGCTGACCCCTTCCCACTTCAATTGCGTAGCCTACTACCTCAAACGATCTCTCACTTTCACGATCAGATCAGTTTGCAGTTGCACATCAGACTGCTAACATCGTTCTCCGAGTATTTGTGAATTTCAAGCAACGCTCAAATCGAATAAATATCAGTTCTTATAAGAACTCTTACCTATCAGGTTTACAAAGAAGTATTAAGGAATTAATAAAAATACTATTTGTAACAGTACATGAGCCTGAGAATTTTTGTGAAAATAGGTATTGATCAGAAAATCAACAAAAAATTAGTTGTGAAATTAATTTACCATAGATTAACGATTTTGAAAATTTAGGTGATTATAATTTCTCAAGAACCACAAGGCCAAAAAAGTTCAAATTTTCAGCTGGGGTGCTAAACACGTGAAAAATAGGGTTACATGATTCATCTCAAAATTTAGGATTTTTGGAATTTAGTTGATCACAATTTCTCAAGAACCTCAAGGCCACATGGAGTGAAATCTATATCTATATACTCGAAATACCACTGTTTGATTAAGACCCTAGATGCATACTAAGTAATGGTATCAAAATTCTCCCCAAAATCACTTATTTCTGTAAATTTATCTAATCACAATGGAAATTAGTTGGACCCCCCGGGGGTCCAGGGGGCGGAGCCCCCTGGCTAGACGGTTAAGGCGAGCGAAGCGAGTCTGCCGGCTAGTTTTATTATAAAACTGCATTTTACCAGTAAACGTTTTTTAACTTTTTTTTATTTAGAAGCTTAATAAGAATTTAACGAAATACTTAATCTTAGCAAAAAATTGTTTTAGTCCTTTTATTATTAATACTAACAAAACAATATTATAAATATATAAGGAATTATGTTTTTACATGTAAAAACATGTAGACGACCCTCCTCACACACAGACTTGTGTCTAGATGAGGAGTATATTCATCCTTTGTTATATTTTTATTGTACTGTACTTGTTTTTTTGGGAATAAGAATTTAAATTTTAACATATCGAGTATATTAGTAAAAATGTATATTTTGTTTTCTTCTTATTCCTAAATAATTGATGGAACAGCAATAATTGTAAGAATAAACCGATACATTGTAGTGTCTCAAGGACCCAAATTATATAAAAATATTAATAATAATTATTATTATCAATAAATTGTGCTGATAGGCATATGTAACAAGGTGATTAGAAGAGAATGTAGTGTTTGTGCGCATCTCGGCTCATCTATCTAGCTGAGGCAGTGATGTCATCCGGGTCTCTTTTCACAATTTCGTCTATCTTTTACATGTAAAATTGCATAAGTTTATAGTCTTTTTCTCAAAATATATACGTTTTCCAAGAACCTGGACATCTCCTATGGTTCAAGGTATGGTTCAACTGTTAATCTACAGTATTTTTGATACGTCATACAATTCACAACACTTAATAATGTTTTAGCATGTGCATCACATCAAGGATAGTACCTCTCAGGCATTTGAGTTATTTTATTTGTTTTTAAACTCACTAACTACTTTTTGAGTAATGTGAAACACTAAACATTCAATTTTTAAAGGGAATTGACTGGAGAAATAGATAAGTACCTACCTAATCATTATTTGAAGGTAATGATTTGGAAGGATAGCATGTAACTATTTGCAACCAATATTCTACTTGCAATGCATGTAACATATGTTCTGAAGTTGTATTATGTATCCATGCTCAATTTTCAAATATCGCTGAATCCTAGAATTTCCAGCTGGTTTACAGGTCGGTTGAATGTTAGTTAATAAGCCTCCGAAGAATGTCAAACCTCTACAAGTCTTCTCAGAGAGCACTCTTTCTAAAGCTGGGCATTCACGTTCCAACTTGCAGTACCACTTGCAGTACTGCTAGTAGTACTGCTAGATGGATAGTCGACTCCACTCACGCTCCTACTTTTGAAATCCAACTTTATTCCTAATCAGCTGTGAACGTCGCTCTCGAGCCGAAAAATGTAACCGAAGTTGTCCGATGTTGCCCGAAGTTCATGCACTGATTGAGATAGGTTGGACGACTTTGATCCAAAGCCCCCACACACGATCCAACACCGTCGACATTCGGAAGTTGTCCCTCTACAATTCCAACCATCCAACAAGCCCATTCACGTTCCGTTTTCGGATCCAACCTTGGAGGTTGGACTGCAAGTGGTACTGCAAATCGGAACGTGAATGCCCAGCTCTAGTAAAATGGCTCCCACTCACTACGCTGTAAAAAAGCAGCAATAAAGTAAGCTGTACTGGCATGGCTTTCTAACCTAATATTTGATGGGAAACGATGTTTGGAAAAGAGATGGGAAAGTTTGGTGTGACAGATTTTGATGGAATTTAGTCCTACTGTTAAGTTTCTGAATTCAAATTTATTTCAGAGAATGTTAAAATCAACTGATGTGTCTATTGCATAACATTTATTTCGACACTGTTTTGAAGAAATCCTGAGTTCTGATAGGTCTAACCTCTGAACTGAAAAGTGAAAGCAGTGTTAAAACAGCTTCATCATGCAACTAGTTTGCTAATCCATGGAATACAGTAAGCTGTATTAACATAACTTTCTAACCTCTAATATCTACTTTTGTAAAAATTAAAATTAAATCAACTCCTCTAGAACAGGATGAATGAATAAGCTGTAATAACATTCTCACCATGAACATTATCCCATAGATCTTCAGGTACGTAAGTGATTACCATGCTTTGAAGAACTCTACTGGGTTGATTACATTGGGATAGTTACTCGCTAAGCGAGTAGCGAGTAGGACGTTACTGACCGACCGTGCTACAGCAACTCGGCATACCAAGCCGAATTATATTAAAAATTTATCTTCCAGAATCATCCCCATACTATGGAATTTCTAAGACAATAAATAATATTTCAACACAAAATTAAAATATGAAGTTTACCAACAATTATTCAATGAAATTTCATCAAAACAATATACAATATATCTCATCTGAAGTGAAATGCTGGCAGCCTGCGTGATCAAGTATCGGCTTTGGCCACAATAATATTGTATTTTGGTGTTGGCTACTCTGCCAGAGAGTACAAATGTGACCAAATTCAAAGTTGAGAGCCTGTCTACTTTGAATTTGGTCACATTTGTACTCTCTGGCAGAGTAGCCAACACCAAAATACAATATTATTGTGGCCAAAGCCGATACTTGATCACGCAGGCTGCCAGCATTTCACTTCAGATGAGATATATTGTATATTGTTTTGATGAAATTTCATTGAATAATTGTTGGTAAACTTCATATTTTAATTTTGTGTTGAAATATTATTTATTGTCTTAGAAATTCCATAGTATGGGGATGATTCTGGAAGATAAATTTTTAATATAATTCGGCTTGGTATGCCGAGTTGCTGTAGCACGGTCGGTCAGTAACGTCCTACTCGCTACTCGCTTAGCGAGTAACTATCCCAATGTAATCAACCCTTAAAGCATAAGAATCTAGGCGCAAGCAAGTCCAAAGCGACATCAAACCATGAAATTTGTTTCCAGTTTTTGATCTGTGAACGAGCTAAAAACCTGGGGGCACAGTTCGATCTCCCATCCAGTGAAATAATCGCACGAGTTTCGATACCAGATGAAAGTATCGATACTGTTTTGCTTATCAACACATCTGTTCTGTATCATCCGAATGATACAAAACAGCTGATAACGTGTTATGTTGCGTTTTAACTACACATTTACACTTCTACACTTGTGCCCAAACCTGGAATTAATGTAAATTTCAGAGTAAAAGGAATAGAACAGGTACTTATAAAGTCTAGTTTAATTTTTGCATCTACATAATAAGTGTGTGTGTGTACGCCAGTCTTTGACAAAACGGCAATGATTAGGAACACTAAATTTGACACAAACCTTTCTCTAAATTCAATACAGTGCACCTCGAAACCAAATTTATTTTCTTTACATTTTTTTTAAATTAATGTTCAAATTTTTCTTCTTTTTTTTGTGTGTTTTGCTGATGTCTTTCGCGATCTACCGTAACCCACAGGACAAAAGGCCTCGGGACTAAAATTCCTAATTGATATGATGTCACCTCATTTGGTTTGTTTACATTTTAATTTGGAATCAAGATATTCAATTTTTGGTAATTATTTAGTATCCGAACTGTTCGATTTTTTCAACAATTTTTTTTTTGTGACATCTACACACCCCACGAAGTAATAATCCGTTGAAATTTTTTGGGGGTCGCGTCTCTTTTACCCAAAAATTCAAATTTTCGAAAAAAAAATTTTTTTACGAAAATTTTATTTTTCATTTATAAAATTCATAATTTGCAAACATATTATGAACTCCCAACCATTAAACCATATAAATCAAATTAATAATCACATATCTAAAGAAAAGTAAGCTTACTAACCTTTCAATACTTGGGGGGATACAACTCCGCAGCCGCTTTAAAAAAGTAATGCAAACGCTCCTCCCGCTGATATCGGCGCTTAAACTGAAACTCAGCAAGGTAGCCGGCGAAATGCGCTTTTTTGACTCCAAACCTTGGAATCGTACAGCGCACTTCGCGCCAACTCCTCTCAACCGTATTCGTGTGAGCTTGGGTTTCTGGGTCCACAAAGTTCAATGAATGATTGACAGTCAAGTGGTCATACAGATCTTTGTTGAGGGATTGATACGCCTTCCAACAATCACTTATTACTGTGGAGCCAGGCAGGATCCACTCTTGAATCAAATTCAAAAGAGTATCGCTGTCCCTGGCTGCAACAGGCACAAAAAATGATTTATCGGAATCACGCTCAACCCCACCAAAGACCCACTGACCCCTCACCTGTCTCCCACGATTGTACTTCGATCGCCCAAACTTCGCCTCGTCAATTTCGACAACCTTTCCTGGTCCGCCTAACTTTTGTGACAGTTTTTCTGAATTGAACAGAAAAACTTCCCGGCAAAACGAATACCAGTCAACCACTGTTGCTGTCGAAATTCCCAGCTCTTCACAAATAAATGTTTGTCGGGGTGGCTTTAGGTGCAAAAGTATTGACACCAAATAGAAATATTTTTCTATTGGGAGTCTACAATTGTCCAAGAACGAGCCCACCCTTGCCGAGCCAGTAAAGCCACAAACCGCAGCCGCCTTCTTCCCAATTCGAATTTTCTTTTGACAACGAAATTTAAAATTTGATTTATTCACAATCAACTCCGCACCACACTTTAAACATACAGAAATCTCTTTAAAAACACCATGCCTGAACAAAAATTCAATCACGTCCTTTTCGCCAAGGCGTATAGATTCTAAAAATTTTAGTTTGCACTCTCTATCACACATCTCACGTAATGAATAAATATGAATGTATATCTTCCATGTGATCTAACAATAATTGTCGATCTGACCAAACACAAAATCTTTTCATTTCAAAAAAAACATATGTTATCAAACTATGATATTTTTGGATTGAATGGCTACTTCACCGACCTTGCTAAGCTCTAAACCAAACCTATCCTAACCTAGCCTAGTCTGGCAGTGTTACAGTGTGTTCATAGTATTCATACGCGGGAGAAAAATAGTTCCATCAGAAAACTCTAATTTGAATGCCAAATAAGTGTTGCCCCCACAAAATATCAGTGTATTATTACTTACTAGTGTGTTTTGAGTGTGTGGGGAAAAAATTGTTGGAAAAATCGAAAAGTTCGGATACTAAATAAATACCCAATTTTTAAATCAGCTGTAGAAGTATTCCATTGTAAGATTACATTAGAAGAACGTATGGTCAACAAAGTATTGTTTAGGTTCTGAAGTTTACAGTAAAATTCAATATCCTCTTTCCTGGAACTCTTTGTTCAGTGCATATTTTCAATTGATTTATTTTCTTGATTATCTATAAATCGATAAGACTCCTATGAACTTCTCAGTGAAAACCATTAGTGAGAGACACGTGTGTAGCCAACGTAACCTTAAAAGATTTTTGTGAACTTTTCAATTGGTGAGAATAAGTTTTGTAGGTACTAAAATCCTATTTGAATGTAAATAAATGAATGAATATAATGTCTTTATTAATGTGAAGCAGGTAAGTTCATGATACTAGGCATTATTGCTATTCTAGTCTTCCTCATACAGCAGGAATGTATTATAATACATTAAACTGTACAGTGTCCAGCATAATGAAATTAATCATCATTGAAAATTGAATTGAAATCGAATCTCAATGTTCTTTACCTACATTTTTTATAAAATGATTTTATTTGTTAGCATGCCATGTGATAAGAGCATGGATTAACTGACCAACCTATATTGGTTCAATGAATCTATGACAAAGAATATGATATTAGACTTTCTTTGAAACAACTCAATTGTCTTTCAATATTATATTGCAAATAATATAAAACTGTTCTGAACACTAATGTTCACTACTTGTAATCATGTGTGAAAAGGTGAATGAAGAAAGTCGAAGGGAATTGACTCTCTTATCTAAAGTAATTCTTCAAATTTGATTTGTTAAATATAATTGTCAACTGTCTTTCTTCAAATTATTGTAAGCATCTACATTCAAATTCATTCAATAATCAAGTTTTTTATTTTCTTGGCTCATATATAAGATTTTATTGACATTTTGATGGTAGTTGCTTGAAATTCTTAGTGATGCAATTGGAGGTAATACAGAGGTTCGTTTTATTAAGTGAAGGGAGCTCAATTGGATAAATTCGTCTATATAATCTTCATATGACTAAAATCATTAATATTGGTGTGGAATCATCAGCGTCATGGAAATAATGATTTAGCTTAGGATTATAAATAAATTAAACCATTTATCTGGTAAATAGTTGGGATTTCCTGTCTTGGCCCCAACATTCCCTAATGTTATCAAGTTATCAAGTTAACATTCCCAGTAACTTTATCAAGGACCTGTCAGTGCCTTATTATCTTTCAATACTACAGAATCAATAAATTGTCTGCAAATAGGATGAATTGTAATTTTTGCAAGTGGTAAGTATACTTGTTTGATCAATAATTATTTTTTGTAACTGTGAAATTCTTACAGAATGATATTGTTTCAAGTTTTGCATTTAAAAGAACAAATGCAGTCATCATGATATAAATTTAGATTAATAGATTTTTGTGAACTCCTGTTCAATAATAAATTTATGGAAATTGGGAATAAGGTATTGCTTGAATAATGAACTCTACCATATGATTTTGAGCATTAGAACCAAATGAGATTACGTCATTGATCAGTCCTAAGGCCTTTTGTCCCATGGGACATGCTCATCTACTCATGCTCAATATGTCGGTTTGTCATGGAATCGCAGTAGAAGTTTGATTATTCTGTTAGAGCAATTAAATCATACTTGGAGGGTAGGAGCCAATTTGTTTGTCAGTCGGGATTTCTTTCTGGTGGCAATGAAGTATCTTATGGGGTGCCACAGGGATCAGTGTTGGGTCCATTTCTGTTCATAATTTATATAAATGACTTGCCTCCCAGTATTGACTGTGTCTCTAGAGATGGGTTTCTGTTTGCCGATGATCTTGGATTGAAAATAAAAGCTACCACTAATTCAGAGTTAAAGCATTTACTAGATAGTAGTACAAATATTGTTTCTGATTGGTGCTCGGCTAATAACCTATAGTTATAAACCACAATAAAATCTGTGATATTAATTTTAGTTCAAGAAATAGAATAGATAATAATAATTTAGGCAGTGACTCAATCAAATTTCTAGGCATACATATTGACAAAAGGTTAAATTGGTCAGCACATGTTGACTCATTGAATAAGAAATTGTCTAAAGGTTTATATCTTTTACGAAGACTAAGAGGAGCAGTGACTATAGATGTTCTTTTAAATGTGTACTATGCTCAAATATATTGTCACCTATCATATGGAGTGGTTGTTTGGGGTAACAGCTCAAGATCTGTTGATATATTTAGACTTCAAAAAAGGGCAGTGAGAATTATTCTAAATGCACCTCTAAGAGCTCATTGCAAGCCTTTGTTTAAAAAGCTAGGTTTGCTTACTTTACCATCAATTTATGAATTGAGTTTGCTGCTTCATGTACATCTTAATAAAGCTCAATTCAAGATTAATGGTGATGTGCATGGCTATAACACAAGACATAGAAATGATCTTGGAATGGAGCTTCTACACTGCACTAGATCTCAGAAGAGTTGGCTGTTTACCTCGAAAAAATTATATAATTCACTGCCTCTAGGCATTAAAAGTCTTTCCAGCACTCAGTTTAAAACTACAATCAAACTGATATTGAGAGATGAGTGTTTATATAATGTATCAGAATTTTTTAATATTGATATGACTAAGTACAGTTAGAATATGTTTTATGTGGTATTGTTTTTGTACTGTATGTTAATTGTATTATACCTTTTGACGTTGACGATACATTGTGAAATAATGTTTTATGTCAATAAAGAAATTTCTATTTCACATTGTAATAGCTCGTAAATCTATTCCTATGAATAATTATTATTGCTCGTTGTCTTCGAGAACTCACTGCTGGCTCACAGGTCTCTACTTTGCCAGCAGCATTATTTGAATGTACTGTATATTATTATTTAATTATTTATGCTGATTTGTTTAATTGTAAGGTTATTGCAATGTTTGAATTATTTTGTACACTTGAAGAAATAAATTTAGCACTATTACTGTTTCAAAATATGTTTAGTGCAGGAAGCTCATAGAACAGCTGATTTGTCACTATGACACAAATAAGCTTCAATTCACAAGCCAGAGCAACACATCTGTTTCGTATCAATATTCTTTTTTTGGGATTGTATTGGCATTGGCTGTTGAGATCCATGTATCACATGTTTAATTTCAAAGATCTAGCTTAAATCCTGTAGCAAAGCACGGGTAAACCAATAGTACTTGCTAATAATTGAAAGTCTACTTTCCACTTTGGATATCTGTGAGCATTGAATAGTCTCAAAAATCGAGCATTTGATTTAGTTTCACTCGCCCGCTGTAGTATACATGGCCGACATACCTGCAAGTCCTCCCTGCTGTGCTACTTTTGTGAGAATTCTGTACCTATGAATTAATGCAATTTTCTTCCTTCCCAGCAATCCTGTTAGAACTTTAAACTTGGAATGTTTCTGAAAACTGAAAATATTTGTTCCTTGAAGATTTAACAGCTAGTAAAATTTGATCCTCAACATAGGAGAAACTGAAACAATGACATAATATTGAAGTGTCATCTACAGCTTCGGTTTCCTAGAACGCGGATTTGGACTAAATGGACAGCGGACAAGGCCGCATACACTGCAATATATAAACTCAATTTGCTTTCGAAAAATAGTCTATAATAAAATAATTTGAAAATATATTCGATTAAATTATACATAATATAAACTTAATGAACAACTTTTGAATGGAAATTAACTCACGTTATGGCGTGACGGCCGTTTCGCTCTGTTGTCTAGAGGATCATCAGACGACCCACAGTACACTCGTACACCCAATACACAGTGTACTGTGGGTCGTCTGACGATGCTCTAGACAACAGAGCGAAACGGCCGTCACGCCATAACGTGAGTTAATTTCCATTCAAAAGTTGTTCATTAAGTTTATATTACATATTAGTGGAAACAAGATGGATCTTCAACATCAAAATTATACATTATCTGCTATATATATATAACTGTCGGATAATGTATAATGAGGTTATATGTAATGAGGTTAATTGGCTGAATGAGATTGGAACCAAAGGCTGCAGGAAACGAAGCCAGCCAGAGCCCTATCTTATAACAGACAAGCGCTCCAATCAACTGCGCCTAACAGAGCCGTTTGTATTATACATAATCTGCTCTCAATAATAAGTTGGAAGTTGACATATCATTTCCAACAACAAGCCATCTTGATCTGTCCAGCGAGTAGGTCAGACATCGGGATGGCAACCTAGACGACAACAGTGGACACACGCTCAAGATGAAAAGCTTCATCTCAAGTATGTTTCCACTTTTGTGGTGTTAATAAGTTATCAGCCTGATATCTCGCGAGAATCAAGATGGCGTGTTGTTGAAAATTATAGATCAACTTTCAACTTATTATTGAAAGCAGATTATGTATAATACATTATACATGAATATAATAGCAGATAATGTATAATTAATCAAATATATTACCAAATTATACTTCGAAAGAAAATCCAGTTTATATATTGTTAACTTTTCAAGTGAATTAAACGACTTGCAGTCAAATTTTATTAAAAATAAGTAGTATTTCACTTACTTTGAAGGCCAAACGTTTTCGATTTGTTGAAACCCATCTTCCGTCAACAACTCGAAAACGTTTGGCCTTCAAAGTAAGTGAAATACTACTTATTTTTAATAAAATTTGACTGCAAGTCGTTTAATTCACTTGAAAAGTTAATATTAACAACGCAGTTCGTCATGGAACAAGAAATCCAGGAATTTATATATTGTAGTGTATGCAGCCCTGTCCACTGTCCATTTAGTCCAAATCCGCTTGCTAGGAAACCGAAGTTGAGCAATTTTTCTTAATAAATAATTGAATTTCAATTTGATAGCAATTGAATTTTTTTTGCAATTTACTCGAAATACTCCTATATCATAAACAGCTACTTGCTGCTATATGTCGACCAAACTCTAATAATAATAATAAACAATAATTGAAGAAGAAAAAGAACAACAACAACAACAACATGAAGAAGAAGAAGAAGAAGAATCATATAAGTCAATATGATTCACATGAGAACATGAAGAAGAAGAATCATATTGTCAAAAATTAATTTAAACGAAAAGCACGCTCCAGCCAAGTATTTCAATGCTAAGGCTAAGCATAAGGGTTTTGGCCATATTTTTCGAAGTTTCTTGTATTGGATGTTATTAGGACTTTAAAATGTTATCTATTGATGCCTGAAATGTTTTTCATGGATTATTTTGTGAAATAAGGGGGTTCAAAGTTGAAATTTTTCTGTTTTGGGGGAGACACCTTGTGGAATAACATGATATATTATTTATGTCAATCAATGAATTAGTTTTTCAAAATACATTTTTGAAAATCTGAAACAATTCAATTTTTCAAAAATGTGTTTATCAAACAATTAGTATTTTCAAAATAAATTAAAAAACAGCTTTTTTTTGTAGATTACGTCTTGGAGACTCCAGTTAAGAAGTATAAGACAAGTCAGATCAAACACTAGATACCATATAATTACTTCAATTAGTTGAGGTGAGGCTTAATTTTGATGTGAGAGGAACTCTTGTACACTATAAAAAGCTTTATCAACTAAATATTTCTTCAATTGATTTTTAAATATTTCTATATTTTCAAGACTCTTCAAAAACTGCGGTAGCTTGTTGTAGAATTTCCTACCAATATAACTAGGTTTTTGTTTGAATAGGCTACTATTGTGACTCACCAAGTGATAATCTCCTCGGCTTCTTGTATTATAATCATGTACATCAAGATTTTGGTTAATATCATTCGTTTTTACATATAAAGTAGCTTCATACACATATAAGCAGGGTACAGTTAGGAGACCAAGTCTCTTGAACAACGGCCTACATGAATCTAATCTATTTACTCTTTCTATACACCTAACCGCTTTCTTTTGGATCTTAAACACCCTATCAAGATTTTGTTTTGATGAATTACCCCATACTAAGATAGCATAGGTACCTAATATGTGACAGTAAGAGCCCATGGTAAGCTGTAAAAAGTAACTTTTTGTCATTCAATCTAGCGAGCTGTCGCAGGACAAATACCCCAGATGAAATTTTACAACATATTTTCTCAAGGTATGGAGTCCAGGTCAATCGTCTATCCAACATAACTCCTAGAAATGCAATTTTTTCTTCCTGGTCTAATTGATTATCGTTTACAAACACGTTTATAGCCCTTTCTTCATTTAAATTATGTTTGTTTTTTAATTGAAGGTATTGGCATTTTTTACTATTTATAGTTAATTTCAACTGATTTAAAAATTGGACAATGGACTGCACACCTATATGGGCACTTATTTCTAAATTATCTAGAATGGCATTGCTGAAAATGAGTGATGTATCGTCAGCAAATAAGAGGGCTCTACCACCAATTAATTCTTTAGGTAAACGGTTGACATATAACAAAAAAAGCAATGGACCTAGTATTGACCCCTGAGGCACTCCAGCTTGCACCTCTAATTTATTAGATTTATTCTTTACTATACTATTACCAACTACTGTAGTTAGATCTACACGTTGATTTCTCCCAATAAGATATGATTCAAACCATTTCAGTTCAAACCCATTTACACCTACATTTTGCAGTATTTCCAATAAATTTCTATGATTAACACAATCTAATGCCTTTGACAGATCTAAGAAGATTGCAGTTGTTATAATTGTCTATGATCGATACATGTGATGCTGTAATATTTGCAAATGATGCCACTCTCATCAATAGTCAACCCAGGCTGGGGAACCTGTGAATGAATTTTACTGATTGAATCTAAACGTTTCTGTATTTTATACTAGCTGGCCCGACGCGCGTTGCTGCGTTCTCATAAAAATTCTCCTTGATTTTATTATCCGCCACCTCCCGCTGAGGTTACATTTCAAATTAGGAAAGAAGTTAGTCCTAGGGCTCTTCCAGCTGATCATAGAGGTCTCTTTCATTGTTTTCTCAATCACCATCGCTGAACGAAGAAACATTTCAAATTTAAACCTCCTACGACTATAAGGGTAGAAGCTAGGTATCTGATTTTATTATTCGCCACCTCACGCTGAGGCTGCATTTCAAATTTCTAAACCTGGCATAATTACATTTCATCATACCCAGTCATATGTTTCCTACATATTGTAAGGCTCCGACTGCACGGTAGCCTACATGCAAAGTGCAAAGTCTTTTGCTGTTCAAAGACAGCGTAAATAACGCCGCTAAGGGGCTTGCCATATTATTAAAAACTGTTGACTTTTATCAGCTGTTCCTTTGAGCTGTTGGCAAGTTCAGTAGGTTAGGTCTGTAAAATGGATTGATTAATAATAATTGGTATTTATATAGAAACGTTACTTGTTGAATTTTGTGGTGATTTTTGTTTTGTGACATCTACACACCCATGAACACATCTACACATTTAATATGAATGAGACTTTGATTATCAAAGTAAATCTAATATAATTCTTCAATCATTTTTTTTATTGTTCAAAGTGTTTTCTTCCTTTTTTCTTATTCTTATACTTTTGTAAGGTAGGCTTAAATTCATGAAGTTGGTACTGCATTATACTATATACTGCATTATACGATACTGCATTATATGAGTAAATACTCATATGTTGATAATCGCTTATTTTTATTTCACATTGTTTTGTTTCAATTTATTTTTCTGTAAAATTATTAGTATTGTAATGGAGAGTTGAGTGTAAGAGAGGGCCGGCTGCGCCTTAACTCCGCTCTCCAGGATAAAATAAAGGCAGTCATTCAATTCAATTCAATTCACCCCAGGTAACAATAATTCGTTGGAATTTTTTGGGGGTCACGATTATTTCACATTAAAATTTAAGTTTTCCATTGGTACTATTTTTCTTAGGCGCAAGAACATATTTCCATTTGTGAAAATCCGCAGTGTCAAAAATCGTGACTTTCTTCAAGTTTGAGGATCAGCTGACTCACTAATAAAGAACTCTTGTTTGAGGCACGGCTATGAGGCATGCTTTGAGGCATGCCTTCTCTCAGTTCTAATGAATTGTAGAATTTGAATTGATTTGTATCAGCTGTGTTTCCCTTTTGAATAGAATCGATTTTTCTTACAATGTTTAAAAAAAATATTATCTATATATATAAAAATGAATGTCTGTATGTATTGTTATGGATCACTGTGACAAGTGAACGCATTGTGAATGGTTATGTTTCACCATTATAAATTATGTCAAAGAATGGGCGCCATGAACCTGAACCACTCAGTTCACGAAACTGTCCCAAGTGACGCAGGAGGGTGCCAGTTTTCACACCCAGGGCATGAATACCCGCGGTTGATCTTCGGCGGGCACAGCAACTGGTCATGGATTTGATACGACTCCCAAACTATATGTCAGCTCTAAGCTATGATCTGGGAAATCATTTCTGTGCTCTCAAGTCTCACAACCACCACCGCACTCCGTCGATATCGTGCAACCAAACATACCCTGGGTGCCGACACACCTACAACCTCCAGTGTAATCTTGCTGTGTTATGGCACAGATTAAAGAACAACCAGATCGATCACGTCGCTTGCAGATTTCCTAGTTAATGATTTAATTCAGAGATAGCGCCACGCGTCAATGATTTCAACACGGGGAGCAGCACTGTTGCAGTGCGGGAATACTTGAATTGTCGGCACTCTACGGATAGAAAACTCGTCCACGGGGAGCAGCACATGTTGCAATGTGGGAATATTTGAGTTATCGCTACTTCATGTAAAAGTTCTTCAAAGTAATTAAATTAGCAACTCTGGAATTACTCATTCACTTATTGATATTGAAGATTCAATGATGGGGGTTCGATTGTAGGTGAGTGGTTTATTCTCGGTTGGGCTCAAAACCATAGGGAGGAATCTGACATTTCCAAAAAGTGCCCCAAGTTACCAGGTAAAGGGGGGGTTGAAAATTTGATAAATGTTTTTTTTTTAAATAGTTTTAAATCAGAATTGGGTGATTGTTTATAAGTTGTTGTGAAACGTTTTTGGAAAATTTGGTTTTTAGGGGGTTTAGGTTGGGATAAAAATTTTTGAAAAAGCTGGACATTGATATTTTTGAAATTTTTTTTTTTATTCTATAGTGATTTTTGTGTTAAACGAAATGATATGTGTGCGATTTGGAAAAATATATCGTTTAAGGGGATGAAAGTGGTTTAAAACTGGAAATTTGTACAAATTTGTTAATTTTTTTTAATGAAAAGCTTCTTGATTTTTCATTTTTAAGCGCAAGACAATCTATTGGGATGTGTGCGTCACAAATGGATTCTCTTCAAAAGAAATGAGGGGGTTGAAATTGTGGACTTCTTAAATATTAATATGTTTGAAAATTTGTTTCTTGTATCATATATAATGAAAAAATCTGTATTAAATGCGATGTGGAATAATTTTTAAAAGTCACCCCTAAGGCATTAGAAAGTCAGCAGAACATGCATTTGTGAAATAATCCCCTAGAAAAAGAGGGTCGCTTGAAATGGAACATGTTGAAAAAATGATTTTTTTGTTTTGTTAAATGATTTTTCAAGGGTTTTGTAATTGGAGGTTAAAGGTAAGTTGAGGACACATTACGAACAATGCTATGCCACCCCTTGATTTGAATGCGAGGGCTATTATTGTAGGGGTGAAAAATTTAGGGAAAAATTGAAAGTTGGGATTTTTGGCGGAAATTTGTTTGAGCCTTTTAAAACTTCAAAAGGCGTATTCAACGCTGTTTGAATAAATAACCCCTTTCTGAGATATAGGCATAACTTTGAACAGTTGAGCAAAAGGCGTATTCAACTCTTGTTGAAAAAATCACCCCATTTTGAGTTGAAGTACAGAATAAAAAAGAAACAGAAAGCTTAAGCTGGCAGAGCTTGATTAGTTATTTTCAGCAGTAAGTTAGTTATATTTAACTAATATTATATTTATATTAGTTATATTTAACAGTATGTATATATATATGTTTAAAATATGCTTCCACAGACGTAAGATTTTTCTTCATCAGGTTTTGATATATAGTCAGGGCCGGCTTTATAGGCTTGCGAATAAGGCTGGCTCCTGGGGCTGCCAAGTTATTACATTATAAGATTATTATTGATCAACTCTCAAATAACTCACAAAAACATTAGAAATAATCATAATAATATAAGATAATAGATTTCATAAACCTACGCTAACCCTACGCTGTCACCCTGTGGTGGAACCATGATCTCTCCAAGGGGGGGGGGGGCTGAAACGTCTGGGAATATGGAATACCCTACAAGCAAGAATTAAAAAAAACAAACATTTGTGTAAAATCAATGGCGGATAAAGTATTTTCCAAGGGGGAAAATACATACATCATAAATAACTATGAGAAGTGATACGTCCGAACGGTTAGCGCCGCTATCTGTAACTCAGATAAGATAAGTCACGGCGCTCGTTGACAGAATCTGTAGCGGTGACCGATAGAAATACAAAATTCACTGCACAGTTACGATGTTTTTGCACAACAAAATAAAATAAAATAAATTATTTTCATCAAAAACAGCATTGCCCGTCTTAACTTGTCCAAACTTACCAACGATTTTGCTACTAAAAATAAAAGTTATATTTCACTTTATATTATTTTGATATGATGCGATGGTGATAATCATTAATCAATGTTTCTTTTGATCAGTATAATTTGTATCAATATCATTAAGGTCAGTATTATTTGTATTGAAACATATTAATCAAATAAATAAATAAATAAATTGTTACTAAATCACAGTTGCTTCGATTATATAGCCTACTGAATACTATGACAATTTATTATATTATTTTATAATTCAATTGAATTATTTATTCATTGATATTTCATTGTAAAACATTTCATACTAGAATTTGTTTTTATTATTCAATGTAAGAAAAGCCTGTTGTGATATTTTGACAGGCTTACACCATTATTAAATTCACAATATTACAAACGGAAGGGCCGCCAAATGCGTTTTGCTTGGGGTCGCCAATTGTCTTAAGATAATTACTGATATAGTACCTACTATTTTAAAGAATATTGTAGTTAGCCTATATCTCATAAGAGGTGGAGGAGGGGTTTATTGGTCTTTGAACCTCATAGGGATGGCTTGCGAACCAGAGACAAATAAAATGTATAACCTAATATGTATTCAACATGAACCTTCTTCCACCCAATTTATTCTCTATTAAAAAGCATTAATTCGAATTGAGAAAATCTTGAATTCAGACAAAAGTGTAGAAAAATCTAGTTTGGATCAATTTACTATATACCAAGTAGTTTTGACCGGTGACAGTTAACATTGGCGGATTACTAAAAACTGAATTACAAGCCACTAGTACTGGGGTGCCCAACTGTTCTCGTAGGCGAGCAGTTCGCGAGCAAAAATGGAGATTTTTCCCCCCGATTTCCACATTTTTTGGGGGGAAATTTTAGTTTTTTTCTATTTCAACAGGGTCAACATTTTCATTTTTTTAAATGTTAATAGTTTTGGAAAATTCTTTTTTCTATCAGATAGAAACCGACAAATTTGTACTAAATGTAATTTGAACGCTTTTTGATACCGTAATTCACTAGTGTTTGGGGGGAGGTGAAAAACAAAATTTTGTTGAAAAACGTGGGGGGGGGGCAAAGAAATTTTAAACTTTTTGTTTGTGAGTAATTTTAGCTTTTTTGATTGGAAGTGTAAGGTAAGTAGGTGCAGAAGTTCAATATGCATTGTTACCGCTAGAAAAGTCAAAGGGGTTGGAGAAAATTTCGAAAACTCTAAGAAATGTTTTTTATTTTTAAATTATTTTGTAGAGGATAAATAAATAATATTGGCAAAAGGCATTGAAAAGTGAGCAAAATATGTATGTGAAGTTTTATCAAGAAATCATCCTCTCGTAGAGGAGAGGTGCTTAAAATAAAAAGTGACAATATGGAAAATATTCTGACTTTCTGTTGAATACATTTTATATGATGTTGAAGACCCATCTTGTTTCCACAAAAGCAGAGCGAAACGGCCGTCACGCCATAACGTGAGTCAATTTCCATTCAAAAGTGTTTTTTAAGTTTATAAATTTTATAGGTTTTTGGGATTGACGTTGGACGTAGGGGACATTAAGAAAATTTCGATGCACCGTCTTGGATAATTTTTTTAATAATTTTAAAAAATTATTTCATGTCAATTATTTCAATCAATAATCCGCGGGCGGGTTTTGTAGGGGGGAAAAGTCCATATAAATTTTCAAAATAAAAATCCATGTATTATTATTTATTTACTATAGAATAGGTATGGAATATCGGGTCCTTCAATACTCCATTGAATCGGTTTATTTGTTTCTCGAAACAGTTTAAAATTTTTTTTTTCATTTTTTTTTTTTGTTCAGTCAGCCTAAACAGTAACATAAAATTATTCCTAGAAAAAGTTAATGGAAGTAAACACATAGATGGAAATGAAACTTCCTCAAAATGTTAAATTATGGGAAAAACATTGTAGAAACGTATTCTATTTATTTTTCTATTTAACATTTTTACATGAATTCAAATTTATTTTTATTTTAAATAATATTTTATCACATAATCTAACTAATTTAGTTATAGAGGCTTATTAATATTTTGACAAAATGAAATGAAACGGGATTCGCAATAGCAGTATACTTTAGAGGCAGTCAACCCAATCGTCATTATTATTGTAGCCGGCAGATCTGTCATCAGATCAGAGCACGCAGTAGCAGAGAAAAACGTAAAATTTAATGAAATCTGGCAATAACGCTTGATCCGGCAACAGTGCTGTAGGGTGAGCATGCATATTATGCGAAGGACGCGTGTAGATGATGTTGCAGGAATGAAGAAGTGACGGATGGAGGGAGTGATGATGAGTGAGAGCGAACAGAACAGAGAAAGTAGAGAGGGAAACACTCTACTCTCTAGGCGCTATACCTACGCATTCTAGCGCATGTTTTTGGAACTTAGCGTGAGCAGTCTGGGTTTATCTGTGGTTACGGGTACCTTTATGAAATAAAAAAATCTGGGTATGGAATCACACAGATTTATTATAGTGATCAAATTAGGCAATAAATAACATTTAATTACACGTGATATATGGCGTTAATCGCACTGAATATGGAAAATAATATTCGTGATAGGAGCAATTCAATATTTATAATTATTATGACCGGCTGGTCGTGGATTAGCCACATCTAATCCATGAGTAACAAAAAAGATTGAAACATGTACCACAATTATAAACAATATACTTGGCCAAGCACTAAACTAATTAACAATTTGGTAAAAACCTGGGCCCAGAAATTATTGGAACTGATCAGTGCACATAATTCATTTCACACATGAAATAGAATTTAGAATATATAATTTTTTTCGTTTTCTCCTAATCCTTTTAGCCTATATCTTTTTTTTTTGACCTTCTTCTGTCCTCTGTTTTGTTTTGACCCTTGCACCCTATCCTTTTTTGGGGGTAGGTAGTGCTTTTCTAAATTGCCGGTAGTCGGAGCTGCCTTCCTATTGGCTGCTGGGCTCTGGCGGTATTCGCAGGTTGATTTGAATTGAGCAGACTGTGTGTGGGCCAGCTGGGTCCCAAACTCAATATTTTGAACAGCGGAGGATGTATTGTTTATTTCCATCAGGAAATTAAATTTCAATTTAGTTTGTATGCAGAAGTTTGTTGTGATCGCAATGTATCTGACTAGTAGAGGAATGTTTGACAGATGTCATATGATGAGGCTGGCCTGGTCCAAACAGTGCTGCCAATTTGAATCTTCCAAACCTTATTTACAAGTAACGACAAACATAAAAACATATAGTAAATATTCTTATTTTAAATTTTATTTAAATTTTATTTTGTTTTATTTTATTTTATTTCTCGTTGACTTTGTCAACCTGACTGTTGTGATCGAGAATAGGTTGAATCAATCGCTAGTCTAGTTGATACTCAGCATGGATATATCAATATATTTTGTGGCGAGAATATTTTGTGCCATGACAGTATGTATGTATGTTCCCTATAGACTTCAAAACTATTTGACAGATCGGCATGAAACTTAGGGAATATGTTGTGTGAATATTGGGGATGGTTTCTGACCATAAATTTTAATAGGGGGGCTAATAATTATTATTAATTAATCCATTTTATAGACTTAACCTACTGAACTTGCCGGCCAAACAGCTTAAAGGAACAGCTGATAGAAGTCAACAGTTTTTAATCATATGGCAGGCCCCTTAGCGGCGTTATTTGAAGGTATGTCTTTGAACAGCAAAAGACTTTGCACTTTATATCTAGGCTACCATGCAGTCGGAGCCTTGCAGTATGTAGGAAATGTATGATGAAATGTAATTATGCCGGGTTGATGACATCTGTTAACCAATGCAGCTAGAAATTTGAAATGCAGCCTCAGTGGGAGGTGGCGAATAATAAAATCAAAAACTTAGTTTCTACCCTTATAGTTGTATGAGGTTTAAATTTGAAATGTTTCATCATTTAGAGGTGGTGATTAAGAAAACAACGAAGCCTTTGTGATCAGCTGGAAGAGCCTAGGACTAACTTCTTTCCTAATTTGAAATGTAACCTCAATGGGAGGTGGCGAATAATAAGATCAAGGAGAATTTTTATGAGAACGCAGCAACGCGTGTCGAGCCAGCTAGTTTTAAATAAAATCTGTCCTATATCTTTTGCAATATTCTTAAAATATAAGTCAATTTTTTATAATAATTGGTTTTGTAGTTTCTGCGTAAAAGTTTAACAAACAAAAAAAAATTTTTTTCGCTTTTAATGATTTCCGGGAATTAAGTTAGTTGCATGCAGTTACTTGAAGAAGAAAAAACCTAGTCATTCTTGTACTGGGTGTCATGGGTGTACAAATCTGTTTTTGTGTGTTTGCTCAAGGTATTGTTGTGTGGTAATTTATGGCATGTGTGAAGTGTGAAGTGACTTTTCTGGAGTCGATAAGAATGAATGATGAAGACATTTTAAATTTTTTAATACATCACAAAGGAATAAAAGAAAACATTGACTGTCCGAACTGTGGAGATGATCTCTACGTGAATCGGGGCACTCAAATTTATTTGCCACAATACATAATAATTTTCAAACAAAAACAGTAGAAAAAATATACTTAGTAAAAAAAAAATAGTAAAATTATATACTTAATGTTAAATAATACATGAAATAAAATATCTTCTTCTTAAATAACCGTAACGGTGTTGCCCGCAAAACCAAAGGTTTGTGTGCTGGCAATGAGCATCAATCTACAACTAAGGAACTAAGTACAACTTGAGATTTACATGCAATCAATCGAAAAATTAGTAGTAAAAAATTTTAAGGCAAGAAAAGTGTTTTACTGTCATCATAGAATATGCTGGCAGTAGAAAGTATCTTAAAATTAAACCAAAGTAAAAAGTATGTCTATAGCTATTTATTCTTATTCAACTTATATTTGAATCAGTATAATTGAGTGGAGAAAAAATAAGGTATTATTCAATGATATACTGATCAATCATCAAGTACAAGGTACTAAGTTAAATCAAAGTTTGTTTTAAATCAAAGTATTTTATTTAATTTTTTGCAATGAAATTTTTCAATAATAGGCTGAAATTGGTTGATTGTTGTGGTTATTTATCATTGGTCTTGATTGTCCAGTAAACTTTGAAAATAGATATTAATTAATTGATTTCGCCATATAGCATTACCACCATTCACTTGCTGATTTTGTAGTAAGTATAGGTTTCCATGGAGTAAGTTGATAGCTGCCAGTTGTTCATCATTTATGGGTGGAACATCTTCATTTTGAAGCTGTGCTATATTGTGCAACACTGCCGTAGCTACTATTACACTTTCAATTCTGTCCACATCCAACAGAATGCCTGTTGCTAACACTGGAAATTGTCTTTTCCATATTCCAAATGTACATTCTACAGGATTCCGAGTACGGATTTGCGATTCTTGAAAAAGAATCTCCGCTGAGTTATTTACATTTGGATTGGCCAATGGGGTAATTAGAAAATTTCGCAAGCCATAGCCACTATCACCAAGAAGGACGCTCGATCCAAATTCCCCCTCTTCAAATCGTGAACATATTTTTGATGAATTAAAAATATGAGCATCATGTGATGACCCAAACCACCGACACACTATGTCCCGTATCTTATTCTTTGCATCACTTACCACTTGCACATTTATAGAGAAAAACCCCTTCCTACATCGATAAATTTCTGCATTGTCCCCACTAGGAGATTTGATTTTAACGTGGGTGCAATCTACAGCACCAATACAATTAGGAAACTTGGCTTTCATGTAAAAACCTTGTATTACTTTATCTTTTTCTGCCTCAGTTTCAGGCATTTTTATATATTGAATGCCTAGAGTTGCTAAAGCGTGAGATACCTTTTTTATCACTCTACTAACAGTACTTTGGTGAACACCTGTGTGGTCCCCCACATTCAACTGGAAACCAGCGGATGCATAATACCTCAAGGTAATTAGAAACTTATCAGCTGGTGTTAACGCATGATTTTTCGTGGTTTTAGAGTTTATAGATTCGCTTATTAATTCTAGCACTATGTTAGCTGTATGTTTGTGAAGACGAAATCGGTTGAAAAATTCGACCTCATCCCATTTGACAAATTGATCAATTCGGGTACGAATATTTCTTGGCCATCCAAGAGCAACACGTCTCTCCATAGCGTCCATAAGTTCTAATTCTTCCACCTCTTCAAAAATGTCTATGAAGTCTTCCATAACAAAACACACACTGAACACTTCTATTATTAAAAAAGTTTATCCTATTGACGGTCTACACGCATTACTATCAACTATCTATAGCAATTTAACTAGGTATTTTTAAACATAAACAATGATGAAAAAAACATAACCTATACTGGCAGTGGTTGGAAGGAACTAGGAATGGATACATAGGTTAGGTTTACCTATAGACATGGTTTAAATGGCCATATTTGACCAGTTACATTGAACACAGTTTAAATGGAGTTTGGGAGGTTAAATTTTCATGAGCATACGAATCTACGGTTTAAACTCAGTTTAAACTAATGTTTAGCCAAACTCAGTTTAAACGCTCGTGGTGCATACGGGCCTTAGTCATTGCGTCTTCAGTAGACTGGCCTTCTTGAAAACCAAATTGATTTTCAGCTATAAACTTATACTTTTCCAGATATTTTACAATTCATTGTTTTATCAATTTTTCAAATATTTTGGATAAATTGCTTATCAAACTAATAGGGCGATAGTTTTTGGGAGCCTTTCTGTCACCTGATTTAAATAAAGGAATTATTTTTGCTATTTTAAAATGAGATGGAAAATGACCAGTTTCAAAACACTTGTTGAACAATACAGCCAACGGTTCTGCTATGAGAGTAGCTATATTCTTCATAACCATGCTACCCAGTCCATCCACCCCTGGAGATGCATTACTTTTCAAGTTACTGATAACACGTACTATCTCATCAGAATTTGTTGGGTGCATGAAAAAGGAATCCGGAATATCAGCCGCTAAACAGGGTAGGCTATATAATGTGGATTTACTGAATGCGGATTAACATCAAGTTTCTTGGCATATGTTCTACCTACCTCTGAAAAATAGTTATTTAAAATCTCTGGGTCGATATCTGGTGGTTTTTTGGTACGTTGCATGTCTAAAATTTCCTCTATGCAGTTCCATGTCTTTTTACTATTACCTTTAGAATTTGAGATTTTTGTCTTGTAATAATCCAGTTTAGTTTTCCTTATAAGTTTATTTAACATGTTTCTGTATGTTTTGTATCTAGTTTGCAGTTGAGTATTGAATGGTTGACTGTTTAGTTTTTTATGCATTCTATCTCATTCTCTAATGGATCTTATCAGCCCTGGAGTTATCCATTTTTTCAGTGGCCTATTTCTGTTTGTTATTTTTATTTGTTCAGTAGCGGATTTTATGTTACTCATAAATTTGTTATAAAATGCATTAATTTTATCATCTAAGTTCAAATTTTTATCATTGAAAGAAATTTCATTTTCCCACCTTTCTTGTTTTAACTTATCAATCAGTTTTATCAATCAGATAGAAACCTGCAACAAAAAAATAAACTGATAAAATGGAGCACCTAAGGACCCGACGAATTTACATAAAATAATTACTATTGTTACAAGAGCAAACAAGCAGTAAGTCATGCACTCGTTCTATTTATATCACTCCATTGTTTTCATGGACAGACGCAACTGCAATTTGATTTTCCATTCTTTCTCATTAGATGTCTTTGTCACTCTTATTCTCCAAGTCTGCAACTCTCTCACTCAATTGATTTCTAGAGACTTCTTCAGAATTCTGGAACAACCGAGATCATGTATCTTGAAGATTCTCGATGCCTCTAGTGAGCTCCAATTCTTGGAATTGTACAACTGCATACAACTGTAACAGCTATATAAAGGAAGTCCACGTGAACCAGGGGATCAGTTTTTCTACAAAAGCGTGCGTGACAGTTATGTTCTCAAACCTGTATGTGACAGATTGTATTATGGATCTCGTAGAACAGACAATCCAGTGCCAGTGGAGTAAACAGTGCTTTATTCAGTCTTTAGACAGTGTCAAGTGCAGAGACAAGTGTTTACTGTTTATGCAGCTTACTAATAAGTGATATTATTTGGGACTGTCAAATAACGAATTGGACTGTGTTTTTGTAAGTGATTAGTTGCTCTTTTTTTTTTTAATTTCTCTGCATTATTGTACAGTTTATTGGACTCTTGTTTCTTTAATTATTGATCAGCCTGTAATTAATTATTCATTTGTACAGTTTATTAGACTCTTGTTTCTTTAATTATTGATTAGCCTGTAATTACTTATTTATCAATTCTTGTAAATAATTACTGAAAATAGGTATTAGCTTGTCATTTGATGATCTGTTTTTATTTAATTAATTGAACTTAACAAATATTGGTGTGTAAATAGACTAATTTGTGTAAATAAAGTGCAAGTGTGAACTTTAGTGTTGCCAGCCTTATTTTAGCTATTAGAACCCATAACAATTGGTGTCAGAAGTGGGATTTCTTTCAAGTTTAATTTAAAATGGCTGGCAAAATTACATTGTGTGATTTAAAAGTGGCTGATCTCAAACGGGAATTAGAAGACCGTGATTTGGAAACATCTGTGAAGAAGTCAACTCTACAGGACCGGCTTCGTGAAGCATTATTGGCAGAAGGAGAAGATCCAGCAACCTACCTCTTTGAGACTAATGACATGAAATTACTCACATCCATGGAGCAGAACTTCACATCACTGAAGGGTGAACTTCAAGGAAATATTACATCCATGGAGGGCAAACTTCAAGAAAATATTACATCTATGGAGCAGAACTTCACATCAATGAAAGGTGAACTTCAAGAGAATATCACATCCATGAAGGGCAAACTTCAAGAGAATATGACGTCCATGAAAGGTGAATTACAGGAAAATATCACCTCATTACAAGAAGCCATGGAAGAGAAAGTTAAAAATCTTGCTGATTCTGTTAATCAAGAAGTCAGTAAGGTAAAAAAGGATTTGAAAACAATGGAAGATTGACTACAAGGAGACTTGAAAACAATGGAAGATCGACTCAAGAAGCTGGAGTGCGGTGCTAGATCTTCAAGCAGACATGAAGAAGTGAATAGATCTTCAGATATTCCAGACCTAGCCATCTCAGAGAAGTCAGTACTGGGAAGGAAGGAGGAAGATAAGCAGTCAGTTACTCTTCCCCAGCATACTGGGCTGCCTACCTATGATGGGAAGACACCTTTAGAAGATTACCAAATGCTTTTTGAGTCAGCAGCAGAGTTCCAGGGGTGGTCACCAGCAACAAAGGCCTATGTCCTGAGGATGAATCTCCGAGGTGAAGCATTGGCAATTGTTCACTCAATTCCATCAGCTGAGAAGTGGAGTTTCAATGAGCTGTGGAGATGCCTAGAGATGAGATTTGGCAACAAGCTCCTGGAGCAGTTGTACCGGTCCCAGCTCAACAACAGGGTGCAGAGGCCTAATGAATCACTGCAGGAGTTAGAAGCTGATATTGCCCGACTTGTTAGGACTGCATATCCATCTGCAGATGACAACACTTATGAGAGCCTTGCAGTGGAGAAATTCTTGAATGGTTTAAGGATACCAGAGACCCAGCAGTCTATTAAACTAGCCAGACCAAAGACACTAAATGATGCTTTGGCCCAAGCATTAGAGTTTGAAGCAGTTTGGCAGTCAGTACCAGGTCATTCCAAGGTGAGGGCTATGGAAGCTGAAGGAATGGAGGCAAGCACTATTCAGAAGATTGTTGAACAGGTCCTAGAAAAGTTAAGATCCAGGAAGAAGGAAGTTCGATGCTGGGCTTGTGGTAAGATTGGACACATAAGGAGTAAGTGCACCATAAAACCAGGTGAGAAGAAGGAGCAGGTAAACTAAAAAGGGTTGATAGGAAGGGGCAGCTGTCAACCCAAAAGCAGAAGGCCCCAGTAAGGAAAGCAGAGGTGGCATCTGTTGCTGGCAGCAGAAGTAGTCTGTACATAGATGGTAGTAGGTATAAAAGGGGTATTCTGGCGCAACCTTGACCTTTGACCCCCCCCCCCCTCTAGTTCTCTAGACTTAGTCATACAAGTGTAACTGGGGCTAGGGGCATGTGGCGAGGGGCATGTGGGGAGTTTGCTGGACTATCTAATGTTAACATAACCTATAAGGAATGATCTCTAGACTTAGTCATACAAGTGTAACTGGGGCTAGGGGCATGTGGGGAGGGGCATGTGGGGAGTTTGCTGCACTATCTAATGTTAACATAACCTATAAGGAATGATCTCTAGACTTAGTCATACAAGTGTAACTGGGGCTAGGGGCATGTGGGGAGGGGCATCCTCGCTTCAGACATGTGTCGCATGGGTTGGTGTTTGGTAAGTCATGACTTACAACCGCCCTGGTGCATGAGCACTAGTGCGCGTCGCCCAAGCAATAAGGCTGTGAGTCATCAACAACTGAGCTCAACAATTAGCCATCTGCAATGCACGTAAGACATAAGACATGCATAAAACATCCATGTCTTATTCAATTCCGTACGACATGACAGATGTCATAAGACACATGTCTTAAGACACCAGTGTGTAGAGCCACTAAAATTTCACAACTGTATTTTTTATCTAATTTAAACAACGATTAAGATACTGAAAGAAACCAAACTATTAAAAAATGTATGGGAGATATTTACACCCCATTGATATTTATTTATCCTAAAACATTTTACAAATATATATATATACAACATAAAGCCATGGGTAAACCCCAAAATGGCTTTCATTTGAAAAATACTTTTACAAAAAAAAAATGAAAACAGCTCAAGCTTGGTAAAGAAAATTCATTATCTCAAAAAAAATTGCTTTTTGAATTCCGGTAAGGTATTGAAATAAATATCACAATAATCGAACATTTTATCATTACTATTTTTAAAAAATATTTGTTTTCACTATATGGAATTCGCAATAGATTTCAAAATATATTTTGAGCTATCATCAGCTGTAGGTGAATAAATGCAATCACACTTTTTATAGGATCTCTATAAGCTGATATACTAATTTCATTGCCCTGATATATAAACAGCTGTTTTTCATGTGGTAAATATATCTTCTCTATAGATTGATACACTAATTCCATTGCCTGCACGGTTAGCTTAAAAATAAATATACTTAGCTTAAAAAATAATTTTGAACTTTTTTCAATTTTAAGAAAAATGTTTTTGTAGCTGGAAGCCAAACAGAACTACAATATTCCAATTTATTCCTAACTAAACTATTATATAACATTGTTATTGCTTCAACACTTTTAAATTACTTTGAAGATCTTTTCAAAACCCCTATAGTCTTAAAACTACCAATAACAATTTTATTAAGAAAATATACATAGGATTCCCTCTCAAATAACAACTGAAAAACCTAACAGTGCCATTTGAACAACCGAAATTATACAATTTTAACAGCAATTTATCGTGCAGAATGGCATCAAAAGCTTTTAGAAAATCTGTGTACACCACATCTACAACCACTTTATTATCAAGAACCTTAAACCTGTAGATAGCTTTGGATAAAAACCCTGCTGATTTAAACTTATATAACATTTAGCGTAGTTCATAAGCTTATTATAAATTATATTTTCGAAAACCTTAGCTCCACTATTGAGAATGGCCACAGGCCTGTAATTATTTATTTCCTTTTCTTGACCTGATTGAAAAATAGTAGTGATTTTAGCTTGTTTCCATTGAGAAGGAAATATATTGTATTTAACTGACAAATTGAAAATAAATAATAAAGGTGTAATCAATTCGTTTTTTAATTCTTTAAAAAATACGTAGGTACCATATGCCATTTTGGACCACTGCTCTTTTTGTTTTTTAAATTATCAAATTCATCTTTTGCACTCACTTCACCAATATTAAAACCTACAGTTTGAAAGAAATTGTCATTATCATTAAGTAAATTTTTAATATCATATTCCACATCGTCATCAGCATAAACTGATTTGGAGAAACGTACAAAAACGTCTGGAATATTTCTTTCCTCATTCAAAATTTTGGTCTTAGATTTCAAACATTTTATATACGTCCAGAAAGAATTCATATCACTAGAAACAGAACTTTCAACATTTTCCTGTAAGTATAAGCATTTTCAACATAATTCCTGTAAGCTAACTCAATTTTACTTTTAAGATCTGCATGATTACTTTTTTCATGTTATACTGTTCTGACTAGTAAACACATGTCAAACAATTTAAATAAAATTTCATAAAAATAATTAACTGCCTCATGTACACTTTTACAATTAAATAACTCAATCCAGTCAAATTCATTCAGTAGTTGTTTCAGATATGGAGTATTAGCTTTATTAAAAACATAATATTTATTATTTTGTGACATATTATCACATTCTGCAATTGTAAACTGGGTTTTCTTTGGTATCTCAACTAAAATATTTAAAGGAGAACGATAAGTATCAACGGCCACCAAAGCATCTTATTCCCTTTCAACTTCAACGCTTGATAAAACAAGATCCAACCTGATGAATTCACAATATAATTGAAGGATTTCAAACTCAATAGGTTGATAAAATTGGATAATGCTATTAATTTATTATCTACATTCAATTCTGGAGCATCACCATTGTTGCAGCGATAAAAGTTTGCCAAGTTATAATCTCCCAGAAAAAGATAATCACAATTATCATTTAAAAAAATTACATTTTCAAACATGGCAAAGAGATCAAAATGACTACTTGTTTGTCACAACCTGGTCTAAAATACAACATTAATAATAAAATAAAAATTGTTGAAATTAACTTTAACTGTAATAGAATTGCAGTCTGAATTAGAAGAACTAAACAATTAATTACTTGAATATTTCTTATTAATTGCTAAAAGAACAACACTTCCTTTCTTATTAATATTACAATCACTTCGCCAAACTATATAATTATCTAGAATCAATAAGTTCATTATCAAAATTTCATCATGTAGCCATGTTTCAGTCAATGCAATCATCGTGTAGCTACTGTTCAATACAGATTGACAAAAAAACAATTGGTCTTTGTCCTTAACCCTCTGACATTCTGGTAATAAACAACTAAATTCTTCAGAACTCATAAAATCATTATGTTAAAAAATGTAGCCTATTATGAAATAGAGAAAACTTTTTACAAAGTTTGAGTATGAAGCTCCACAATAACTGGCTCTCTAAAGTGTATGATTGGCTATACTCAAATAAACTTATCTTATAATAAACTTAACACTGATAAATCACGCTACATCTATTTTGTATTACAAAATAGATATATGCCCAATAATAATTTAATAATTAGTGTAAATAATGTAACTTTAAAAAATAAGGAATATGTATCATATCTTGACCTCACAATAGATGAAAACTTTAGATGGACTAAACACTTGGAAATACTTGACAATAAACTTAAAAAACTTTAACATGTTTTCTATAAAGTAAGATGTGTTCTAAACATTGATCTATTAAGAAATGTTAACTTTGCTATTTTTCAGTCTCTTCTTCAATATGGTATCATTGGATGAGGTGGTGTCCTCATCACACACCTTGAAATGATCCAAAAACAAATTATTGAAATTATTCAAAAAGTAGCCTTAAGTAGCTCTTCACAAGAAGTTTTTAAAAATCTCAATGCACGAAATGTAAGATTATTATTTATCTATAAACTAATTCAACTTAAAAGGGACTATTACATAAATAGACATGTCAAATATTACCTGAGAAGGAATCTCATTTCCGTTTTTAAGAACAAAATGATTGGACAGAGGCAGGCCGAATATTTTTATAATAAAATAAAATGAATTGTTCCTTGCTTACCAAATGCACCGTTTGATAAGCATGAGTTGAAAGATCTAGCAGAAAATAAATACATTTTAATGTCCATCTTCTAATCAAAAACTAATTTACTAAGTAGTTTCCCCAAATTCTCAATAATTACTTTATAATGTACTATTATAATATATACGGTACTAATTTTAATTTAAGTACTTATATTTGAATGCTTGTAAAATTGTATATTATTATTCTCAAAGTGTCTGTTAAATATTCTCATTTTTGGTGCTATCAATCAATTAATTTAAGCCATTATTAATAAGGAAACTTTGTAAACTAAAATTGCCATAAACAAACTCTGCTTTAGTGGGGCTTACATTCATGTTTTACTATGATGACTGTGTTGTATTGAATGTAAGTATAGATATACCTATTACTATTATTCTCTATATGTATTGCTAAAACAGACAATATTTGATGTATTCCTTTAATGGTCAGTATTGTATGTAATTGATTTATTATTCAATTTGTTAAGCATTAATAATTATATATTTCTTCAAAACTGCACATGAATGTAAGACAGCAATAAAGAAATAAATAAAAATTAGAAAAATAAACACAAAAAAAACTATTCAATTAACTAACAATCTAGACGACTTTCTCTGTTTTTTGAAGCACAAAGAGTTGGTGGATCTTCAGTCTTCCACTTTTATGATGGGAGACTGCATGTTAGTAATAGCACAACAAATATGAACAATGTCATCTATATATGGAATTAAATTTATGGGGACATATTTCAAAACATTGAATATTTTGACTCATTGAATGCAACGTTCAACATGGATTCTTACACTTGCAATATTGTAGGTCCTTTCTACTTCTTCAGGAGTAAGAAAACCTTGGCGTACAAGGGGAGGCATAACAATTAAGGAATTATGGATAGCAGTTTGTATACCTGGGAATCCCTTATCTGCTAAAACAATATCACCAGACTCTAACAGCTTTGGGAATTCACTGTCAATGGTTATGTATGTGTCCGTAGCTCTGCCTCCATAACATTTTGACAAAAACGAAATAAATCCATTTGGACTTATTCCTATTAAAAACTTTATAGTGTAGCATCCTTTATAATTTGAGTATAATCAATTCCTATGACTAATTTTATATGGTTGTTTACATCTTACTTCGGTGCGATCTAAAATTACCCTAGTAGCTGGATAATGTATTTTAAATGCAATAGGCATAGTTGAATACTGTAAATCAAGATGGCCAAAACATAAGATCATTTGTTTTTTTCACAATTTCTTTTGTTAAAAGCTTGAAATTTGAAGATGCAGTCATAGGATGAACTTGAAATAATACGCCCAGAGCGGAATATGACAAGCCCATCTTCAATTTCATTAAAAACAGTAGCAATCTATTTTCTTTAGGAAGCTTGTATCCATTGGACTTACTTATCAAACTCAATAAAATATTAAATATTGGGAATGTGACTGCACACAAACTAAGCAATTGTTTTTCATCTGTGATGGATTTCAAACCACAAAATCCTTCATGCTTTATTTCTGCTTCCTCTGTTGAAGTAGCTGCTTCACAAGTTGGTACTTGTATGCATCCCGTGGGATAGCAAATATTTGCTTGAGTTCCAACGGAATCAGCAAATCTCTCCATGGAAAATACAAAGTTCTTGGCTTTGAAAGCATAGCTCACCTGTAATAAATACATATTTTTAAAATAATGAAAACATATGCTCATGTTAGGGTTACCTAATATGTGAACCATAAGTTTAATTATCTATTGTTGAATATAAAACTCAGATTGTTACTTGCATTGCAGAACTAATCTCATCGAGTCTCAGACGCATTTTGAACTTATGTACAATTCTTTTTTGGGGCTTAGCAGTCTGTGCTGATGATGAACAGTACACAAGAATGAAATGCACATGTGACTAAGAATTGTTAGTTGAATCTGCAATTCTAGTAATAATCTGTTTTATATTGATTTACCACTTACTGGATGAAGCTATAAACTAATAGCTTAGATCAATATCATTAGAGTGTTCACAAAATATAGCCAACTATATCGCTTTTGTAGTTCGTCTACTTGAAATCTACACTATTGCTAATCTACTTGTGCTAAGCGAGCTTGAAAAATTATTTTTTCCTCTAACTCTAGTTAGTTGAAAAGGATATTTACTTCAAGTCAGCTCTACACATTGGCCATCTGCCGAGCATAAATGAGTGAGTTACCAAATCACAAATCATCTTGTGTCATTGCCATCCAACTACATAGTGTCTAGACCAGAGGTTCTCAACCTTTTTTGGTCATGGCACAGTCTCCTTTGTTGACCGAACTCTCAGCACACTGATAGGCGAGTTGGCAACACTTCTATCAGTTGATAAAGAATAGCGTGTGTGTTTGCCATCAATTCCAGCAAGAATTGAACTATTATGTAAAAACGACAAGCTCAAATTTCTCATTAGGCACTAATGTGCATCCTTGTATATCACTAGAAAATGAATATTTCCTTGTCCATTTTTGAAATTTATATTTTATTTTTAATGGTTGTTTACTTTCATTGTCTGGAAAATTTTGTGGCACACTAGTGTGTCCCGGCCCCACATTACCAGTACTTGTGATTCGGTAAAGTCACTTGTTGATGTTTGTTTATTAGGCCAATGTGTGGAGTCAGCTTCATATGCAATACACTTACTTGGATACATTTGTCCTGAAAACGCTTATCTTCATTAGCAAATTCGATTGCTCTCGCCACTGGAATATTTGTTTCTTCAGCATGCAGAATATTTAAATCTTCAGCATTCTTTTTTCCTTGCTTCTGCATTCTTTGGAACCTTTCTGTGCTGTCAGCTTTCCTCTTTTTGTAACTGTCTGGAAATACTGTGGGCACATAATCTGGATGGTGAGGGTGTTCATGTTTTTTTTTTTTAAATGAAGTGCTCACTACACACTTTTGAATTCTTTGTTGGCTGCCACAGAAATCCATCAGCACTGAAACAAATTAGAATTCAGTGTACAATTATTTTAGAATGTTTTGATTCCCTCTTAGGTTACCCGTGTGAAGTTAAATAAGTTACTGTAAATGTGAATCAATAGAAACAATAGGTGCCAATTAAATCAAAGGTTTAATGTGAATCAATGTATATGTATGATAATAAATAAATTAATGGGCCATACACGCCTGACCGTTTTTGCCAGCGACTGTTTATTTGTTCTGTAGCCAGTGATGCACCATGGGGCGGGGCTTTGGGGGCTCAAGCCCCCCCCCCCCCCCCCACTCCAAGGACCTGGAATTTGCCGTATCCAATTGTTGATATCAAAGAAAATTTACTGCACAAAATGCACAAACAAAGTTTAAAACTATTCTGGATCCTCAATCAACTAATAATAATATTCCAATTAATAAAATAATGATAACTAAATAATAGAAAAAATTCTTCAATCAACTAATAATAATTTTACAAATAATAAAATAATGATAACTAAATAATAGAAGAAAAAAATCGAAAATCATTAATACTCTCATTAAAATCAATACAATCCTTTCGCAATAAATTGTAATTAATAATTACAAGTCCAATTTAACCACTTGCTTCCTCTCCCTAACTGGGTACCTCCGTTCCACTGCTGACTGCACAACTGAGGCAGGCAATGAACTGGTTTGAGGAGAGGAAGGAAGCAGTTCCATGTTGGATGAAACAGACGAGGTCTGATCAGGTGGTACAACACCAGTAGCACCATCCACTGGTGCCCTAACATTCACATTCAAGTTCAGAGGCTTCAGCACATCTGTTATTACTGATGACTGATTTGACCATGCAACTCCCACCTTATTCAAACCCATAATTTGATCCATGTGCCGATTCCAAATGAGATCATTGTTCAGTCTCACTAAATAAGTTACAACACTCAATTTTTCCACAATGACTCCTTCAATCCATTTATCTTTGCTTCTATAATCCCTGACAATTACAGGCTGCCCTTTTACAAATTGTCTAGTATTACTACCACCATAATTCTCTCATTTGCCTCTTTTGATTGCCCTGAACAACTGTCTGCAAATTCGGTTTGATTAGATCAAAACGTGATCTCAAATGTCTATTGAACATTAATTTAGCTGGGCTCTCCTGAGTGGTGGAATGAATAGCATTCCGATAAGCTAATAAAAACCTATTAAGAGCCAAATTCACATTATCATTCTCCAACATAGCACATTTTATTCGTTTCTTAGTTACTTTAACACTATTTTCTGCTTGACCATTAGTTGCTGGTCTGAAAGGAGTCGAAAAGGTGTGTCAAATACCATTACTCTTGAGGAAATCATTAAACTCAATTGATGTATAGGGTGGTCCATTATCTGACACAATGTGTTGTGGTAAACCAAATCTAGCAAAAATCGGTCTTAACTTAGCAATAGTTTCCTTGGCAGAGGTGGACTTTACTTCTTCTACTTCTAGCCATTTAGTATGTGCATCTATTACAATCAAGTACAATTTAGAATTAATTGGCCCCAAAAAATCCATATGAATTCATTCCCAAGGATTTTTTGGAAACTCCCAGACATGCAAAACACACTTAGCAGGATTTTGTCTTTGTGAGAGGCAAGGTACACAACTACTAGCTAAATCTTCTATATCTGAATCTATTCCTGGCCACCAAAAATATGAACATGACATGGCCTTCATTTTGACTATACCCAGGTGTCCACAATGCAGCTCGGACAGCAAGGATATGCGTAAACTTTTAGGAATAATTACCCTGTGACCCCACATTAAAATTCCCTGTTCTATCACCAATTCACTTAATCTCCTATAGAATGGCTTCAATTCCTCTATTTCTGAATCAATCCTATTCTCCGGCCAACCATACATAACATAGTTATAAACTTTGTTTAGTAAATTATCTTTTTTTGACTCTTGTTGAACACATTTGAAATCAATGGGTATGTCATTCTCTTTAATGAATTGTAAATATGTCCCCACATAATCGGAACCTTCTGGTTCAACAACAAGGTCTTTCACATTTACAGGGAGTCGAGAGAGACAATCTGCATTAGCATTCAATCTGGATTTTACATATTTAATATCAAAATCATAATTAGTCAAAAATAATGCATATCTTTGTAACCAACTTGCTGTATAAGCAGGCAATCCTTTTTTTCAACCAAAAATTGACAGCAATGGTTTATGGTCTGTAACTAAAGTGAATTTATTACCATAAAGATACTGATTAAACCTTTTTATACCATAGACTATGGCTAAGGCTTCCCAATCGATAACTGAGTAACCCACCTCCGCTTTAGATAGGGTTTTAGATGCATAGCTTATTGGCTTCTCAGAGCCGTCTTTTTGTAACTGACTCAAAACACAGCCCAGACCATAGGCTGATGAGTCAGTCGCTAAAATAAGTGGCAACGTTGGATTGTAATGAGCTAGTATAGGAGTTGATGTCAATTTATTTTTGATCAGCCTAAAAGCTTCTGTGCAAGCCTCTGACCAACAGAAAACATTATCCTTCCTTAACAATTGGTACAAAGGAGCAGCAATGGTTGACAACTTAGGCACATACTTACTATAATAGTTAACCATGCCCAAAAATGCTTTCAGCTGACTAACATTAGCTGGAACTGGGGCTTGGATAATTGCATCAATTTTACTTGGAGCTGTTTTCAGCCCCTCTTGACTTATTACAAATCCCAAATACTCTACCGAATTTTTAAAAAATTTGCAATGTCCTTTACTTACCGTCAATCCATTTTCATCAAGTTTCTTACATACCTCATCAAGTCTAGCAAAATGCTCCTCAATATTTTTTCCACTAATCAGAATATCATCCAAAAAACAAATTACTCTTGGTATGCCTGAAAGAATCTTCTCCATTATTTGCTGAAATAATCCTGGAGCTGATGCTATTCCATATGGCAACCGATTATATCTATAGAGACCAAAAGGAGTGCTTACAGTACAAAATTGTTTTGAATATTCATCTAATTTTACCTGCTGGTAGGCTTGTGATAAATCAATTTTAGTATATTTTTCACCTTTCTGTAACATATTAAATAAATCCTCAATTCTTGGAATTGGATGATGATTTACAATTAAACAATCATTCAGAGTGGAGCTACGAAAATCCGCACATATTCGTAAATCTCCATTCTTTTTTATAACAGGTACCAATGGAGTTCCCCATTCACTGTTGCTTGCTGGTGACAAAATTCCCTCACTAACTAATCTTTCAATTTCTTGTTTTACTTTATCCTGCAAGGCATAGGGAATAGTCCTTGGTTTCAAAAACTTGGGATATACATTCTCTTTCAACTCCAGCTGAGCTGACTCACCCTTATAACATCCCAACTTATCTGTAAACACATTAGGATATTTGTTGTACAATTGCTCAATTAATTTTAGTTCTTGACTGGTTTTGCCATTCGTTATTGCCACAGAATTTATATCTCTACTTTCTGGAATTCTAATTACAAGTTGTAATTCCCTGATCCAATCTCTTCCTACCAAAGGATTGGCCCCATTAGTAATTACAAATAAAGTTAAATTTTACTCAATACCTTGATATTTTACTTGAACCAATAATTTGCCTTTCGGTTTAATAGCCTGATTAGTGTATGAACTTAGAATTAAATCTGTTGGTTGCAATTCCATATGTGAAAAATTTTCATTGTAACAACTTTCATTGATTACTGAGACACAAGCCCCACTATCAATCTCAAAATGTAATTCTTTATTCTCAATTAGAAGACTTATAGTTACTGGTTTCACCCTGGTCATACTATTTACTCTATTCTCCAATTCACTCTCTACTGTATTTATAGCATACAAATTAGTCAAGACAACAGTATTGTCACTCACTCCTTCATGAGGCTCCCTAAACATGGAACTGTCTAGATTTGCTGAACTATCCCATATCTACATAATGTTGCTGTGAATTATACTTTGAATAATTTTTAGAAAAACTGGAAAGCTTGGATGACTTACCCCTAGCTGTTTCTGCTGACTTACATACCTTGGCTAAATGTCCCATTTTGTTCCACTTGTTACATTTGTAGGACTTGAACCTACAATTGGCCGCTCTGTGTCCTACTTTCCCACAACAAAAACATGATCCTGCAAATCTAACACTGTCCTCCGAAAATCGCCGCTGCTGCTGACCGCCACCGCCGCCACCTCCCTGGTCACTATAACAAGAGCTGGCGCCCCCGCGCCGATCCAGCTGTGCTATCCGTTGGGCTGGCGCCAATAATGTTGCCGCCTCCTTATCTGCCATTTCCATGTTAAGTGATATTTTAACTGCTGATTCATATGTCAAAGTCTCCTCCCCCAATAACCGCTTTTTAATAGCTTCACTGCACAACCCACTTACCAGTCTGTCACGAAGATAATCCAGTAAACTGTCCTTAAAGTCACAATTCATTGACAGTTCTTTCAGCTGCACAACATACTCCGCCACTGACTCTTGATTGTGTTGGTTCCTCATGCTAAATTTATACCATTCTGATATCACCAAAAGTTTTGGATTCATATGTGTTTCCACTAGCAGAACAATTTCTTTAAAATTCTTTGAAACTGGTTTAACTGGAGCACACAAATTTTTCAACAATTTGTACTGTTTGAGTCCCATTACAGTTAACAGGGTTGACACTTTCTTGTCCTCTTCAATATTGTTTGCATCCATGAAAATTTCCAATCTTTCAATGTAAGATTGCCATGATTCGTCACTAGCATCGATATGGCCTATCAAACTCACCATGCTCACAGTCACTAAAACAATACAGTTCTCAAACTCAATGACCACAGTACATAAAACACATCACCATTGAACAATGCAATAATCCTACTGTGGAACGTAACCGTGCAGAGAAAGTTCAAGAGGAATTATAACCAACAATTCCGCATAATAAATGTACGTAAACAAACTGCCTTCCCAGTTATCATACAAAATGGCCGGCTGTCCTTCCACAACCAGTGACGCTTTCCGAAATATCACTTGTACACGTCCCTAACAGCATTAGTTAACTGCCACGTCCACTTTCTCCTCGCCAATTGTAATGTAAGTTATGCCAATAAATAATTATGCTCATAGGTGTACATTAACTCTTTTATTAGGTTCTTGAATTATAACATTAACATAAATAACATCTACATTAGTCAACACATCTACAATCTGCCATTATCTGTCTCTGCTGCATTGCAGCCAACATTCCACAGAGTTACACATGAATTTCTGAAAACTATCTACCATGAATAATGAAAACAACGTTCCTAACCAACAAACCAAAATTATAAATAAAAATACAGTATTTGCATTTTGTTGTATAAAGGTGAACTATCGATAGTAAAGGTGTTAACTATCGATGGGGATGACTATCGATTATTCTCCACTACTATTCCACGCTCCACGTACAAACACAGCTCCCTAGACCCTACAACTTCTCCTCTTGGCAGTGGCGGATTTATGGGGGGGCTTTCGGGCTGAAGCCCCCCCCCACCAAAACCTCCAAAAAGTATTTGGAATAGTGTAAATATTTTACCAATATAATCAGTTTGAAGCTTGTAAAATATTTATTAGCAATAATTACCTAATTCCACTACTAAGGCCCGTATTTATGAACGTGACTTACATTGATCTAAGCAGCAGTTATCCAAGACTGAGTTGAAGAGGCTCTATTACATTGAACATGGTCACAAGCTAACCTAAAATTGTGTCATATTATCAGGCACTAATAAACATAAAATAACATGCATGAAAAGATAAAGATACTGCACTGCATGTAAATATACAGTTACTGTTGCATAATAATTACCATGCCAACATTTTTCAAATCATTATTTTCTGTTTCCTGAATTTGAATAATGAGCATTGTATTGAACGCTATCTGCCAGCAGACTAGCGAACTTCATCCATTCTATTTCCTAAAAAGAGAATCAATTCTAGTGCCAAAAAATGTAAGGTTAGATTTAATTATTAATGTAAGGTTAGAACTATAAAATAAGTAGAAATAATTTCAAAAAGTCAAATATACAGTTAATTACATTGCAATGGTGCAAAAATTGAATATGATGATTTTATTTTATTATTATGAGCCGATGCTATACTAAAAAATGAAATCAAAATATGATGCAACACAACAACCTAAGAATGGCTTCAAGACAGCTCTGTACCTAACTTGGCTAAGAACGGATTTGAGACTCCAATTATAAGCACGTCTTGGCTTTTAAGTTAAGAAGATGTTTAAGAAAGGTTCATGAATACGAACTTTATTCTAAGCTTTACTTATACTAGGTGAGTTTACTAGCTGAAAAGTGAGGTTATAAGCCGACCCAGTTGTCCCTGCAACATTTACGTAGTGTAAATTCTCATATTAGTGTAAATTAGAGTTGTTTAATGTAAATTATTAATGTTAAATTATTTATCAGGAGTCAGATCTTTGTTGTGGGAGCTGGATTGACTTTTAGGGTTCCAGCTGCTCACTGGCTTGAACCTGTTAGTGTAAGTAAGCCTCATTGCCACTAAGTCTCACTTAACCGATCTGACTTAAGTCGATCTTTGATAAGTCACTTTGATAAGAACGTGACTTACGTTGATCTAAGCACGAGATATCTAAGACCAAGTTGTAAAGGCTCTATTACATTGAACGTGGTCACAAGCTAACCTAAAATAGTGTCGTATCATCAGGCACTAATAAACATAAAATAACATACATAAAAAGATAAAGATACTGTACTACATGTAAATTTACAGTTACTGTTAAGTAATTATAACCACACTAATATATTTTAAGTTATAATTTCCTGTTTTTTGAATTTGAAAAATGATATCATTTGCAGCAGTGTAGTACATGCTACCTACCAGCAGACCAATGAACTTCATCCATTCTTTTTTAGAAACAGAATCCTATCCTAGTGCCAAAAAATGTAAGGTTAGAACTATAAAATAAGTAGAAATAATTTCAAAAAGTCAAATATACAGTGAATTACATTGCAATGGTGCAAAAATTGAATATGATGATTTTATTTTATTATTATGAGCTGATATATGCTATACTAAAAAATGAAATCAAAATATGATGCAACACAACAATCTAAGACCGGCTTCAAGACAGCTCTGTACCTAGCTTGGCTAAGAACGGATTTGAGACTCCAATTATAAGCACATCTTGGCTTTTAAGTTAAGAAGATGTTTAAGAAAGGTTCATGAATACAAACTTTATTCTAAGCTTTACTTATACTAGGTGAGTTTACTAGCTGAAAAGTGAGGTTATAAGCTGACCCAGTTGTCCCTGCAACATTTATGTAGTGTAAATTCTCATATTAGTGTAAATTAGAGTTGTTTAATGTAAATTATTAATGTTAAATTATTTATCAGGAGTCAGATCTTTGTTGCGGGAGCTGGATTGACTTTTAGGGTTCCAGCTGCTTGCTGGCTTGAACCTGTTAGTGTAAGTAAGCCTTATTGCCACTAAGTCTGACTTATACGATCTGACTCAAGTCGATCTTTGATAAGTCACGTTCATAAATACAGGCCTTAGTCTTCAATTGTATGAAATCCGTTAATGTTTTAATACTGCATAATGTCTTAGTTACATTTATATTGCCTGCAACCAATCAACTCAGTGTTTAGATTTTTGTACTTACTGAATAGAAAAAGTAGTGCAACATAAAATTGCAGTAATTGAATTGTGACAGTACCAACATTCTTTTAATGCTGTAATGAGGAACTACATTAACATATCAACCAATGTTTATTTTTAACATTCTATCACAGTGGTCGGCAAACCAGTGATCACCAGCTACTGATAGAAATTCCAGATACAATGATTGCATTGGGTTTGATTATATTTAATATGGATCTAATACCATTTTAACTGATTTCTCAAAGAGATTATACAAAAAATTTCTGGGGGAGTAACTTCAGATCGCTATTTCTATAAGAGGAAAACTAATCGTCAGATAAAACTTTAGAAAAACATCTCTTTTTACAGTATGGAATTCACACAAAGTTTATCTATTAAAACTAGATGAAACATTAGTTAATTGAAAAATTTGCAACTAACTAAAGCTCCTACATTGATTTTCATTCTTAAAAATTGAATAATATGACTGTGTACAACCGGAATAATACTATGTTCCTTGACAAACTGCTGAACATACCAGATTCAGCCATAATTCAATCAAAATTTTCCAATATACTATAAATTTATATTAATTTTATTGCTGATATGGTTCAAAGCACTAGTAACACTATTTTTTATTTCCCAATAATATGAATAATAACTATCGGGTATGATTGATAATGAAAAATTCAAAACACTACTTGTATTCAGAACACCTCTTACCCCCCCCCCCCCCCCCCCCCCAACATATCATCAGTAGCTACCAGCCACCCCCCAAAAAAAATTCTGGATCCGCCACTGCCTCTTGGCGGAACAGCTCCCCCACTACCGTCAAAATAGACTCAGCCGCAGCAAGAGGTGAGAGTGGGACGATGCCAAAAGTAGTCGACGACAGAGATGGTCTATTTCTATCTTATGCTGATGACAGAGTTGTCCACATTCCTGAGTAGTCCCAGTCTGACGGGTGCTTGCAGCGACAGACTTGGTCTATTCCTATTACTTCTCCTCTCAACAGAGTGGGCCTGCGACAGAGTGGACCATTAGGGTTCGCAATATCAATACATACAAAATATTGACAGTTAAACTTCAGTTAATCGACCTCAACAACATCAAAAACTTGATTATAAGATTGGCAGCTCTGTCCTCTCCTCTGTGAGTAGGTTTGAGGCTCTATAATAAACACTGGAATAAAAGTAAAATTTGATGAATGAAGTCTTCTTGGAGCCTCAAGTTTGTGCCATTATTGAGGTGTACAAGACAAGTCACATCAACAATTATACAATCTTCTACAATAGTAACCATAAATTACTGTATCAATTAGTTGTGGTGAAGCTCAATTTTTATGTGATTTTATGAAATTCACAAACCCTATCCGTTCTTCCTCAGATTTTTTTAGTGATGATTCTAATTTTCTTTTATTTCTGTGTGATCATGCAATAGTTTAGCAACTGTTCATGTCTATCATTTTTACATTTGAAGCCAGAGTTTGTTAAGTAGCTCAGTAATTCTTTATTGGCTTACAATACATTGTAAGGTGCAATTCTTATGATGGTAGTTTTATTTCAGACAATTGATAGTTTAAAAATATGTCAGAAATAATATTTTTATAAGTTTTCGGTAATAACAATCATAAATAACACAACCAATTACAGAAATTGCTATGGCTACTATCAAAAATACCACATTTATGTTTAATTCGAAAATAGCTAGACAAGAGCCTTTTGTCTGTGTTCATGGTTGTGAAAAAGGAATTGATGTTTAAACGACTTTTAATAATAATGTAAATAATATTTTTATGATATTCGTAATAAAGTATATTTGTTAAGTTGTGCATGAATTAAAATTACTCTCCTCTTGACTGCTAACTACTGTTTCTGGCTGGATACCATTCAATCTTATTATTAATCTACATACGTAATTCTTCTCAATTTTTATTTTGAAACCGATTTTACATTATAATATATCAGTAAGTATTCTATGCTCTTTAAATTTCAAGAGTTCAATGTTGTACTTGATATGGTCACTCCGCAGTGGCATATTATCCAAAATTTGAAGAGCAAATTAAGAATAAGAATCTTTATTTGCCATTAAAAAATAAAACACATTGCAATATAGGCTTCATCAATAGAATCATAACATAGTTTAAGTTGTTGATTCTCAGCTAAACCAAATGAATAATAGTGTAAAATTTCCTAAAACTAAAATATTTTATACACTAAAATACAGCAAGTTTGAACAAAAATTAAAATCATATTTTCAAGTCACTAATATCACAATACATGTATTCATATGTGATGTTATCCAAGACGAAATACTTAATGAACAATCTAATATTAAAACTGACACTGTATTTCATTTTTAAATAATGTTTTATCCACATATATTGGAGATGCTTGAGGAATGTATTTCACTTCTGAAAAGAAGCTTCATCAGCCTCCATGTATTCATTCAAATTATAAAATGGCTTTTTTCTTAAGCATTTGTTAATTACTGATTTAAAGCTTTTTTCTGGTAACATTCTCATTTCAAGAGGAAGTTTATTAAATACAGTATTAAACATGGTATACATGGCTTTTATGAGCCTTTGACAGTCTTATATAAGGAGTAAGATCAGAGTTCATTCTAGTATTATAATTATGATTATTATTATTTTGATCAAAATTGTTTAAATTATTTTCAACTGTTATCGAATTATAATAAAATGTAGGTATATTATTAGGAATAACACTGCAATAAAAATAATTTATGAATGACACGAAGAAGGTAACAACTGGAACAACCAAACTAATATGTGGAAATTCATGAAGAATTTTAACCTATAATAGATTCAACATCCACAAAGAAGTTGTATAAAAGAAACACCATGAACAATACGATTCAAATTTCGAGGCAAAGCCAGGTTATACAACAATCTTCTGGCTCGCCAAAGTCTATACCATATCGATTAGTTTCAATGAATCGATAGAAGAGAATCGATATAGGCTAATTACCTCATTCCTGTGTAGACCCACTCTGTCAGTGCGTGCATCGACAGAGTGGGTCGATTTCTAGAGTCTAGTCTGAGTGATCGGAGAAGAGGTTGTGCGCTCTGGCTGATTAGATTGTGATTTCGGTCCGTTCTATCGTATTATATAGTTTCTGCCTGTAAGAATGGCTAACTGTGCTTTCTGCAAAATAAGTTTAAGTAACGACAAAGAAGTTATTAATTGTGTTAAGTGCAACGAATCGTTTCATCCGAAATGCTGCCGAATTAAGTCCATTAAAAATTTCCGTAAAATGGGAGATCGAAAAAACACTTGGAAGTGCGATGACTGTATTGATCCGAAAGCTGGCGATTCTGAGGATAGTGATACAAATAGTGCCACAGGGATTGAGCTAGCAATTTCTAACCTGAGTGATAAACTAGACAGTAAATTTGAAAGCGTAGAAAAATCCATGGCCGCAATTCATACTGAAATAAATTTATTTCGCGATGATGTCAGCAGGGTTCACGAAGAATGCGAAAATGTGAAAACAGACTGTCAAAAGTTACACGATGAAAATAGTTTTATGAAAGGTCAAATCTGTGAATTGGTGAAGGAAATCGACTCAATACACCAATATTCTAGATGGGACAACGTAGTAATAATAGGAATACCGTTTACTAAAGGTGAGAATGTATTCTTTATTATTGATAAACTGGCCGGAGTTATGAAAATTCCATTTCAAATTTCGGAAATTTCTGCTGCTCACAGGCTAAATAATAACAAAAAAATGTGTTCCCCACCGATTGTTGTGAAATTTGCAGTTAGGCACTATCGTAACCGCTGGCTGGTTACAGCTCGTCAACTAAAGGGAATAGATGCTAAACTACTCCATGGCTCGTTCGGCGAAGGAAAAATATATATTAACGAACACCTCACTGCAAACAACAAATTACTTCTTAGCAAGGCGAAGGACTTAGTGAGGCAAAAAGGCTAGCATTTGCTTGGGTTCGCGAAGGAAAGGTTTTTGTTAGGAAGACTATATGGATGGACCTGTGGAAGGGATGCATGATTTAAATGATTTGGAAATTTTTTTGGACAATACCAGCACTGAGTGAGCAGGAAGAACTTGTACGATACCTAGTTTCTATTTATGTCAAAAATGATCAACTGTTTAGAGGAAAACATTGATTTGACTTAAGACATGATATATAAGAATAATATATGAACATTAATAAGAATTCAACTCACTTTTCTTCTATTTTTTAAAATCTTTTTTTATATGAATTTACTCATTATTTGGTTCTTCAATGAGGATGGGTGATTTATTTGTTTGTGTTCTCATTATAATCGAGTTTGTATGATGTCTTGCTGGCTATGGTGAGTCCACTATTTCTCAGTTTGGATTTTTCACCGATACAATCTTTAATAATTATTCATGGAGAACAATTTTATCTTTTTTTTCTCCTTCAAATTTTTATTATTATTTTTTATTTTTTATAAATTCACTCATTATTCAGTTATTCAATGAGAGTATGTGAATTATTTATTTTCTTATCATTCTTTTAAATCAGGTTTGTGAATAAAATTTGCTGCATTCTATTTCAAAAATGTTCTCAAGAACTTCATTTAATTTAATTACTGTACAAATATCATGACCCTATTAATATATATTTACAAGTCTTTAATAAATGATAAAATGATAGTACCGTAATAATCAAATTATCTATCGTGATTTGTTTTTTTTTGCGGTATTTATTATAGCTTAATAGCTATATAATAGGAAAATAATCATGTGTATTGTGCAGGCTATAAATAAATACAACATCTCTCCCCATCAGCTTAAAAATAAAATTTAATTTTCCCCATCTGTTTTGACAATATTAATTATTTATACCTCTTTGCAATAGTGTAGCTATCCTTTTTATTCGGTATAGTGATAAATTATGGTCTTCTGAAATGGTTAATTGTTTTATGTGATGAACTATAGTTTCAACTATAAATAGATAATACAACTTTCTGATAAGGTAACTTATTATTATTGATTGTTTTTTGTAGATCGCTGTTATTGTATTACGATTGTTATTTAATTTGGCAAATATTCTGTGAGATACAAAATGGATCGACTGAAAGTAAATTATGAATGTTCTAAATGATTTGAATGTTTATAGGCACGTCAATTGTAGAGAATTTGATGAATGTTGTGTGTTTGGAGATTATTTTATGGAGAATGGAGAGAATGGATTGAGCATATTACATTTAAATATCAGGAGCTACCATAGAAATTTTGACGAGTTTATTGTTCTTTTAGAGTGTCTGAATTTTAAATTCGACATCATAGTATTAACCGAGACCTGGCTTATCATGGGAGATACCATTACTCACTTGGAGGGATATATACATTTTTGTACGACAACTAGATTCAATCAGAATGATTCCTGATTTACGCTAGAAGGGATTTGAATATTTCTAGTAACGAAATTAATGTAGGAGGAGTTAATTGCCTCAGTCTGAACTGTAATGAGAGTCGTCAACGTTATGACATTCTTTGTGCTTATTGCTGTCATGGCTTGGACTTATCAAACTTTATCAGTGGGCTAGAAAATAAGTATTGTACTAGAAATAGGAACGACACGGTTCAGATAATTGTTGGCGATATGAATTGCAATATCCTTATAGATCAAATTAATAATATTAGTAATAGGTATTTAGATGTGCTCTATGATGCCGGTTTTGTATCCTGTATTAATGTACCCACAAGGAAAACAGCCTTTGCCTCTTCGTGCATTGACCATATATTTGTCAGGCATCCTGATGTGGAGGCTCTTTGTCCTGCTGTTCTACAGATGGATATCACTGACTACTATGCAACAGCTATATCAATAAAAAATAGAAACATTATGTCTCGAAATAGCCCGGCAAATCATTCTACATCTTTCAAAAAAATAAATGATCTGAAAATAACAGAACTATTATCAAAACAAAATTGAGCCAATATCACATTATCAAATAATGTAAATGAATGTGCAGATAGCTTTGTTGAAAAGATTGGGAGTATACAGGACCGTTGCTCTATAATTAAAACAAGAAGACCTAATATTAAGAAACTATAAAGCCATGGATATCCAACTGTCTCATAAATTCAATTAAAAAAAGAAATAAGCTAAGTACGCTGATTATTAGACAGCCTTTCAATCTCCAATTAAAAACATATTACCAGGAATATCGGAAAACCTTGAATAGATTACTGAAAATAACTAAAAAAAAACTATTACAGACAAAAAATATTGTTATCATCAAAACCAAGAAACTTTTGGAGAACAATCAATGAAATAGCAGGAACGAATGTAAAGAGTCACTCTTTCCCAATTCATGAGTTTACGAATAATCAACATAGTAATGTAGGTCAACCAGATAGTTGTAGTGCTTGATGTTTCTAATATTTTCAATGATTATTTCGCTACGATTGGTGATGAACTGGCTGAAGCCATCAGGAGGAATCTTAATCAAAATGTACATATGCGTATTATTGATTATCCTCCAAGCGGCTCTGTTTTTGTCCTAAGGCAAATAACAGAAAAGGACATAAGAAAATGCATTTTGGAGCTCCGTGGTGGTTCATCTCCCGGCTGTGACGAGATTCCTGCAAGCCTTCTAAAAAATAACATAGAACCGATTCTAGCACCACTTCAACACATTATTAATTGCAGTTTTGAGACAGGGGTTTTCCCAGACATTCTCAAGTTATCTAAGGTTATCCCTATTCATAAGTCTGGTAGCAAAGCGGACAAAAACAATTTTAGGCCAATCAATTTGCTTAGTTTTGTTTCAAAAGTATTGGAAAAGAGTTTCAAGACTCAGCTAAGTTCTTATATGAAGGATAAAAATATACTTATACCTAACCAATATGGCTTCAGGGATGATCGAGACTCATCAAATTGTTTTTATCAGTTGAGTGATTATTTGAGGCAGGGTATAAATGGGAACAAATATATGATTATGGTGTTTATCGACCTTACAAAGGCTTTCGACTCGATTGATCGAAAAATTCTACTAAAAAAGCTGAGGTCGATGGGCATTGTTGGAACTTCATATGATTGGGTCTTTAGTTTTTTAACCAACCGTAGACAGATGGTAAGCATTAATAATGTTTTTTGAATTGAATTGAATTGAATTTTATTTCCACACAACATATTACAAACATAATGAGAATACAATTAAAATATAAAGAAATATATTTCCCCACATGGACTACAGATCCGTGTGTGAGGAAAGAATTCTTATCTATTAATGTAAGAGATAATTTTAATATATTGCACAATGAGTTATCAATAAAATTTAGAAAATATACAAAATGTTTTTTTAATTACAAATGAAAAAAAGAAGAAAATTTAGTAATTTTGAATAATTAAAAATTCCATACCAGAAGAACTGAAGGTGACTAGTCTAGCAATGATCAATCTACCATAAGTAAATACAGTAATTGGCAGATTCTCAAAACACCCAGGCAGTGACAGCTTTTGAATAATGCTCAGGAATCAAGTGTAGGGTGAGTGAATCAGTGCCTCAGCAGCCTCACGGCCTTACATGGGTTTCACATATTAGATACTTAAACAATAGACTTAGAAAAATGATATTTGTATTTAATCAGCTTAATGGCATCCTAAATGTAAAAGATCTAAGAACAGTTTATTTTGCGTATGTACAATCAGTTATGGTATATGGTGTCATGCTTTGGGGTTGTGCTTCTAAAACCATGTTGGATGAACTGAAAGTTACACAAAAATCCATAATAAAAGCTGGTCTTGGCTTATGTAGGAGATTCCCTTCAGCCCAGCTATTTCAAATATTTAGTGTACTTGGAGTCAGACAGCTTTTTGTAAAAACAGTCCTTGTATATATGTTCAAAAATGGAATTCATTTTAATAATGTGACAAATCACAGCTACTATACAAGAGGCATCCACATGCACCACTCCGGCCTTCCACGCAATACAAGGGTTATCTGTGATATGAATGTATCATATTTAAGTCATGTTATAATGAGTAATGTCCTGCGTGAAATTAGCCAACCAGGTCATGACAGTTTGAACAAATACAAGAAAGTAATATCAGAGTGGCTGTTGACAATTGATGATTTACAATGTGAAAAAATATTAAAATCTGTCTATGCACAATAGTTCACTAAATCATATTCAATATAGCTATATAATATGTTTTTTCCCACACAAATTATATATAATAATAAATCTATCTTTAACCATGGTGGTAAAAATTGATACAACTAATCCGTTTATCCCCCATGGTGGTGAATTTATGATTGACGTGTGTGTGTGTATGTATGTATGTGTGCGCGTTCCTATATCTTCTCTGGCTATTATTGCTCTGATAGAAATTGTTTTACAATAAAATACATCAAGGTACTGGACTCATTGACCCACGAACAGGCCAAACAGGTCTATGTGGGCAATTATTATTTCAAAAAAGAAGGAATAGTTATGCTATATATGTATATGTTTTTATTATAACATAAAATATTTTTAACTTGATTAGTTATAATAGTTATATTAGTTATAATGTATAAATATATGTATTTATATTATTTTGTTCGATCTGTTATATTCCTGCATTTCTTTATAATGTATTTTGTACTTTGTGAAATGAAATAAATTCAAATTCTATTTCTTCACCAAACGGCAATTGCGGTCGGCGACAGAGGCGGCCACATTCCTGAGAAGACCAACTCTGTCGGGTGCGTGCAGCGTCAGATGCGGTCTGAAAATCGTCCAGGTTTGTCGTCGACCACTTCTGGCGCTCTCCCGTGAGAGTCAGCTAGACGTCAGTACTACAACGGGACGACGCCGAAAGGGGTGGACGACAGATGCGATCTATTTCTATCTTACGCTGACGACAGAGCTGGTCGATTTTTATTTTACGCTGACGACAGAGGGGTCCACATTCCTGAGTAGTCCCAGTCTGACGGGTGCATGCAGCGACAGACTGGGTCTCTTCTTATTACTTCTCCTCTCGAGAGAGTGGGCCTGCGACAGAGTGGACCATTAGGGTTCGCAATATCGATACATACAAAATATCGACAGTTAAATTTCAGTTAATCGACCTCAAAAACTTGATTATGAGATTGACAGCTCTGTCCTCTCCTCTGTGAGTAGGTTTGAGGCTCTATAATAAACACTGGAATAAAGTATAATTTGATTAATAAAGTCTTCTTGGAGCCTCAAGTTTGTGCCATTATTGAGGTGTACAAGACAAGTCACATCAAAAATAATTATACAATCTTCTACAATAGTTATCATAAATTACTGTATCAATTAGTTGTGGTGAGGCTCAATTTTTATGTCAAAGGAGCTCTTGTACACTATAAAACGTTTCAACTAAATATATTATTTCTATTGTTGTTATGATTCCTATAAATACTATTAAATAATTTTCAGATCTTACATTAGCTTCGTTTATTTTTTAGTTTAATATGTCAATTTCCTCTGATCTACATTGACTTGTGAGAAATAGAATTTCAATTATATGGTCTTCCTGCTGCATTTTTACAATAACCTCCAGAGATTTTATGAAATTCACAAACCCTATCAGTTCTTCCTCAGATTTTTTAGTGATGATTCTAATTTTGTTTTTAATTAGGTGTTTAGCAACTGTTCATGACTATCATTATGGTACTACATTTTTTAAGCCAGAGTTTGTTAAGTAGCTCAGTAATGCTTTATTGGCTTACAATACATTGTAAGGTGCAATTCGTTTGATGGTAGTTTTATTTCAGACAATTGATAGTTTAAAAATATGTCAGAAATAATATTTTTATAAGTTTTCGGTAATAACAATCATAAATAACACAACCAATTACAGAAATTGCTATGGCTACTATCAAAAATACCACATTTATGTTTAATTCGAAAATAGCTAGACTAGAGCCTTTTGTCTGTGTTCATGGTTGTGAAAAAAGAATTGATGTTTAAACGACTTTTAATAAAATTATGTAAATAATATGTTTATGATAATTGTAATAAAGTATATTTATTAAGTTGTGTATGAATTGAATTTACTCTCCTCTTGACTGCTAACTCCTGTTTCTGGCTGGATACAATTCAATCTTATTATTTATCTACATACGTGATTCTTCTCATTTTTTCATATGTATTTTTATTTTGAAACCGATTTTACATTATAATACATCAGTAAGTATTCTTGGCTCTTTAAATTTCAAGAGTTCAATGTTGTATTTGATATGCTCACTCCGCATTGGTATATTATCCAAAATTCGAAGAGCAAATTAAGAATAAGAATCTTTATTTACAATTAAAAAATAAAACATTGCAATATAGGCTTCGTCAATATAATCATAACATAGTTTATGAAAACAAATGAATAATAGTGTCATTTTCCCTAAAACTAAAATATTTTATACACTAAAATATTTTATACACTAAAATACAGCAAGTTTGAACAAAAATTAAAATCATATTTTCAAGTCACTAATATCACAATACATGTATTCATCTGTGATGTTTTCCATGACAAAATACTTAATGAACAATCTAATATTAAAACTGACCAGGTATTTCACTTTTAAATAATGTTTTATTCACATATATTGGAGATGCTTGAGGAATGCATTTCACTCCTGAAAAGAAGCATCGTCAGCATCCATGTATTCATTCAAATTATAAAATGGCTTTTTTCTTAGGCATTTGTTAATTACTGATTTAAAGCTTTTTTCTGGTAACATTCTTATTTCAAGAGGAAGCTTTTTTCTGGTAACATTCTTATTTCAAGAGGAAGCTTTTTTCTGGTAACATTCTTATTTCAAGAGGAAGCTTTTTTCTGGTAACATTCTTATTTCAAGAGGAAGTTTATTAAAAATTATGGTATTAAACATGACTGACTATACATGGCTTTTATGAGTCTTTAACAATCTTATATAAGGAGTAATATCAGAGTTCGTTCTAGTATTATAATTATGATTATTATTTTGATCAAAATTGTTTAAATTATTTTCAACTGTTATCAAATTATAATAAAATGTAGGTATGACATAATATTAGGTTTAACACTACAATAAAAATCATTTATGAATGACACAAAGAAGGTAAAAACTGGAAAAACCAAACTAATATGTGGAAATTCACGAAGAATTTTAACCTATGAGAGATACAACATCCACAAAGAAGTTGTATAAAAGAAACACCTTTTTAACACCATGAACAATATGATTCAAATTTCGAGGCAAAGCCAGGTTATACAACCAATCTTCTGGCTCGCCGAAGTCTATACCATAACGATTAGTTACAATGAATCGATATAATTACCTCATTCCTGTGTTGACCAACTCTGTCGGGTGCGTGGGTCGATTTCTATTTCTTAAACGACAGAGTGGACCATTTTCCTGAGAAGAACCACTCTGTCGGGTGCGTGCAGCGTCAGAAGTGGTCTGAAAATCGTCCGCGTCTGTCGTCGACCACTTCTGGCGCTCTACCACTACAACTATAGGCGATCAGAATTTGGCCGAAAGATCAATCGTCGCGAACTCTGGGCGGCATAAATTGGCAGCAGTGTAGTGAGTTAGTTGCATTGTTTATAATGGCTAACATTGGGAAACTTATCATAAAAACAGGATTTAAAGAAGTCAATTACAATTTTTTAAGGAAATCTAATCTAGAAAAAGGGAAGAGAACCTTGTAGAGAGTAATCATGTATTTGATGTGGAGGAGTGCGAAGGTATTATATGTGGAAAATTAATGAGACAAACTAGCATCAATGCTGTTTTACAATCTGTTTGTCAAAAAATTTCCACTTTGTTTATCAAAAGTCAACTGCCTAAATCCGCCTCTGCTTACAATAAATTAATATTATGCAACAATAACAAAATCATAACCTCAAAGCTGTTATTAGGATTGATTTCTTTAATTACAAATATCAATCACACAAGTGCATAGAAAACGTCTAATTTTCATCAATCAGCAATCTTTTACACATAAAATAATTTGTACATATAATATAACTCACTTAGTCCTTCAAACATTAGAGATCCATTTCTCCTGTCTATCCTTTTCGTAATGTCGACCAGGAAATGAATAAAATGAAACACCTTTTCTTGGGCCGCTATTAGCCATGAGCAACTGGCTCGGCAACTGGGCAAGCAATCGATTGCCGGTCGAGTAGCGGGGCATTGAATCAAATGGGAGCCATTAGCTGTGAGCAGTCGGTTGCCAAAGAGAAAAAAGTTGTCTATCCAGTTGCCAGGCGAGTCGAGCCCTGGCAACTACACGAGTAACTGTTTCAGTCTCCCTGCCATCGATATCTATACTACTTCAAGTAGTTTAAGTAGTTGTAGTAGTATAGAGATCGATGCTCCCTGCCGTTGGGGGGCATTGGAGTATATGGCGCCTATTAGCCGTAGGCAACTAGTTTTGGGCAACTGACTGCGTGCACTTGCGCATCACCGATCTGTCTGCCCTAAACAAACCCGCTCAGTCTCATCTGTCATTCATGACTGACGCAGGTGAAGTGTTAACATTGTTTACTTTTTAAGTTTTTATTATTAGTGTAGGTAGTTATTATTAACTACTGTTATTATATATTATTATTATAATTTTATAATAATATAATTATTTAATAAATATATATTATAATATATTAATTATTTGATTTTTTTTTATTTAAATAATAGATTATTATAATTATAATAATGATTATAATTATTATTATTACAATTATTTTTATTAGTCTATAATTTATAATTTAAAATAATTTTAATAATTTAATTTTTATTCAAATTATGTCTGATGCAGGTGAAGTGTTATCATTTTTTACTATTTAAGTTTTTATTATGAGTGAAGGTAGTTATTATTAACTACTATTATTATATAGTATTATTATAATTATAATAATATAATTGAAATATAGAATAATATATTAATTATAATATTAATAATTTAAATAAAATAATTTAACACGTTCACTGCGTCATGTTTTTTCAATAAGTTGCCCTCATTGCGGTGGGAGTCACCGGTGACTCCCAGTATGTATTAGTTGTGTGCGGCGGGCATCACCGGTGCCTCCCGACAGAGATGAACTTCAGTGAATTTTATCGGAATGGGGAGCTACAGTAGAACGCTCTATGAGAAAGTTTTATAACTTCTTGGACCTCTACTTTTCATAGGACAAATTGTATTCTACAATTATCATATGGCCGGGAGTCACCGGTGACTCCCGCCGCATACAAGTAATACAAACATTTTTGTTTTCTTATAACATGCCATGTTTTTCATTGTTTTCGTGACCACTTTGATACGACTTTGATTTGATCAGCCGCAATGACTCTCTTATCTGCTTCAAATCACTTTCCAGTGGGTCAGGACTTTAGGTCCAACTCATTATCATCATCATTCACCCCATTACTCACGCACATGTTTCAGGTCTAAGTGGGCTTCATCCTCCAAAAAAGTAGTTTTCTAATACTTTGCTAGTCACGGGTGAACCACCCCACCCCTGGATAGTGTAATTCAAGAATATTTTACAAAATAACGTATCTGTTTTCAATTTTTTTATTGCATCATCTAAACCTTAAAATATGCAACTCAATTCAGAGAAGTGTGTATTGTATCATCAACTCTGTTAAATATATGTGTGCAAATTATCTGGCCAGCCTTACATTTAAGAGTGAAATACTACATCATGCTGACGATAACACACTTTAAATGACTCATAACAGGCTTACTTTATAAAAAAGTAATAAATAACGACTCAATCATCATCTTATATAAGAATTTAATCTAGGGGTGATTCATTGTATAGAATATGGACTATTATTTTTACTGGTTGATCCCTTATTCTGAAGTAGTATAAGTATTACAACTACCATATACAACAACTTACTGTCAAATAAGTGGTGGAGTCCGTATTTTGAAAGCAAATCTTAAAATGGCTAAGCCATTTTAACAAGGAGTATAGAATTTGTCTCCATTGGTTTTAACGTTAAAGTTTGTAAGGTATAAGTTTCATTTCCCGAAACTGATTCAGGGATTATTATCATTAGAATGTTTTATTTTAAAGCACGTTGTGACATTGAGGAAGCAATAGATGTTGATTAGGTCAGAGGTATTTCAATGCCATACATGAATTCATTTTTGTTTGACATTGAGATGCGCATAACATTTCTGTTTCTAATATAATTAAAGCATTGTCAAGTGACGGGCAGGAGTGAGTAGTGGAGTAGTGAGCAGTGAGTTGGTGTCTTGTGTTGATGGATGCATGATGGAACAGGAGATTCCATCTTGCATGGCATCCCATCACAAAAGGTAAGACCTTAAATGATTTTACAATTTCATTCATGAACTAAATAATAGGCCAGCCCCATAACTAATCAACATCTATCTTGCTCAATCTTGCTCTAACATTTTAAATATTTAGATATCCTAAGCGAGTTGCCAATCCCCTTTTATAACTTGTATTGAAGTCAATTTAATAAAATAATATTATATTTTGTTGTGAGATAAAAATTCATTTCATTTTACCTGAGCTACGCAGCCCTTTACATACATGGCACTTGGCACAGATGATTATATATTCAAGTGGTTACATAACTGGTCGCCGTTGCTACAAACTTCATCATAAATAATAATTTCATTCATAAAATAAGGTGGAACAAAGTGAGATTATTGATTGATTTATGCCATTAATATTCCATTGAATTCATGTAGATGAAAAAAAATTTCAGCCCTAACAAAACATATATATTTCTCAGACTTTCTTGAACTCTCAAGGTGTTCAGTTTTCAACATGAAACTAGTTTGATTGATAAATGGTAAAATAGTATTACAAGAGTAATGATCTGATTTTTCAATAATATATTGTTAAAGATTTAAATATAACATTATTCCCACTTTGATTTATGAAATAAAAGCTGGACTGAATCGAGCATGAATTTTTGCTGGTATCGAAAAGGGAGCAATGAATTCCTTTTTATGCATTATAAGACTTACTAGCTGTTACTCCGGTGATTCCCATTTAGCCTGTCATGGTTGGGCTGGCTCATTATCATTCACCTCAAAAACCAAAGCACAAGTCTCAGACTCATGTGGGCATCAACAGCAAAAAAAAAAAATGAAAGAAAACCGGTAGGTATGCTAATGCCCTTAAAAATGGATAGGTACAAACCCAGTAGAATCAACACAACCATAATATGGATTATTAATAATATTATTACATTATTCTCTTTAGAGAATACAGTACTCTTTACTCTTATAATAAGATTAATCAGGCAGGAGATTCATTGGGGGGCAGGCAACTGTTGGTGGGTGGGGGGTAAGGGATTAACCAGTAAAAATAATAGTCTATAAAATGAAACACCGATTAAAAGAATTATATATGGTAATTTGATTTGTCATAGAACTGGGTCTCTGAGAAATAATAAAAGAATGGATGTAATTATGGTTATACAACAAAAATTATGACAGAAGAGTCCAGCATGTAGAATGCCTTATCTACTGAACTCCCTGCCATTGGAATTAAGAACATTGGGAAGAAGAGAGATCTTAACTAGACTAAAAGCATATTTTATGAGGTTTAATCAGCACTGAACAACGACTTTACCGCATCTTATTTTCGCGGGAGTCACCGGTGACTCCCGCAAAAATAAAAAAACTGTGAGTCCGTATTCAAAAACCATTTCATGGAGTAAAATCAGCATGTGAAAATACTGAGTGGTGTCCAAATGGTCGCTTCCGCAAAATCGGGAAGTAGCGGCTTTACACTGCCGCACCAGTGGCGAGGCACGCGGGCGTCACCGGTGACTCCCGCCGCAGTGAATGTGTTAATAATTCAATTTTTATTTTATTCAATTTTAATTATTAATTATTTTATAATTATTATTTATTATTATGATATATTAATTATATATATTATAATTATATTATTATAATTAACTATTATTATTAACAGGTCATCTGCAGTTGCCGAATGAGTTGCTCAGCTCAGTTGATCAAATGGGAGACTGGCCTGGCAATCAGTTGCTTCAAGCAGTTGCCGTGCTAGTTGCTCGCATGGCTAATTAGGTATTACCAGGACGGTATAGTAAAGGGCGAGGACATTAGACCTTTTTCGGCCGTCGTGAGCTCTGCATGCTGTGACGTCACCAACGAGACAAACCGCTCAGTCCTAATGCTAAGCAATGCTTTTCCGTTCTCTTTTAGACTCTCTCACAAATTGTGTAATGAACTTTTTTGCATGCAAAAAATTGAAAACTATCTATTGTTTTATACACTATCAGAATGTAGCTTCAAAAGTAATTTATTATAAGTTCTACTCACCAATTTGGTCCAAGTTTAATAAGACTGTATTTTGAAAAAGTCAGCAGAAGATTTTCTTTTAGTCATGGCATACACATCATGAAACGTTTGATCATTGATACAAATGAAATTGAATGTGAGATAATGAATTTAAACACTAATATTAACATTAAATTTATTAATATTGAAAATTAATATTATTTATTATTAATTATCTCATTATCTTATATAATGATCTTATCTAATTATTCATTATTATTATTAGTTAATAAAATGTATTAAATATTAAAAATTAATATTAAATTTGAACACTAAATAACTTGAACATTGAACACTAATATTTATATTTGAGCTCTTTTTAAGTTATAATATTGATTTATTTCTTGGACCCAATCTTATTTCGTCCACTTTAAGTGCGGTCCAAACATTGAAGAGATAGATACAAGAATTCCTTCTTGAAAAAGCAGCATGGAATTTCTTCTTTTCACTCGCATATTTTCTATCACATTTTTGAATTCTACCAACGTTGCTTGCTGCTGATCAAAATAAGCAGGTAAGCTGGTTTTGGCATACCTGCTTATTTTGATCAGCAGCAAGCAACGTTGGTAGAATTCAAAAATGTGATAGAAAATATGTGAGTGAAGGGAAGAAAATCCATGCTGCCTTTTCAAAAAGGAATTCTTGTATCTATCTCTTCAATGTTTGGACTACTGCAAGATTTGAAAGAAAAGTATAACTTGGAGTATATTCTCACATCCAGACTCACCCAAGATGTTCTAGAAAGCTTTTTCAGTCAGATACGTGGAACAGGCCATTTTTATGACCATCCTTCACCTGTAGAAGTAATTTCCCGAATAAAAAATTACTATTATCGAATAAAATGCCGAAACCATCTATAAAATCAGTTATTGAACAGGAAGACAGCATAACTACTTATTTAACAGCAGATCTACTAGACACAGCGTTTGATGCAAAAGAGTTGGAAGAAATCAGCCATGAAGCCCCTGAAACTACAGCTGAAAGATGTCTATTTGAAGAATATGCTGAAATTAAAGAGAATTGGGCTGAAGAAGAAGCCCTTTCCTACATAGCTGGATACATTGCTTTTAAAATGAAAAAAAATAGACTCTACTTTGGGTAGATGTTCCAGAGATTCAAACCCAAATAAATCTCATTCTTGGATAAAATTACTCTCATATGGAGGATTAATGGTGCCATCAGATTCATGGAGAGCCAGTGTAACAAATTTTTAAAAAGTTTTTCTCTCAGTTCATGGGATAGGTAAACAATACAACAAACAGCCCGGTACAAAAAAGTTAATAAAAAGAATTACTGAGAAATTTCCAAATGTTTGTCCGCCCGAAGCCATAAAACTATATTCTAAATTGAGAACATTAATCCGAATCAGGCATATCAATGAAGGTCAAGCTTCAATAAGAGAAAAATGACACAGAAGGCGCTAAAGTGGACGAAATAAGATTTGATCCAAGGAATAAATCAATATTATAACTTAAAAAGAGCTCAAATATAAATATTAGTGTTCAGTGTTCAAGTTATTTTTAATAATATTAGTGTTTAAATTCATTATCTCAAATTCAATTTCATTTGAATCAAAGATCAAACGTTTCATGATGTGCGTGCCAGGACTAGAAGAAAATCTTCTGCTGACTTTTTCAAAATACAGTCTTATTAAACTTTGACCAAATTGGTTAGTAGAACTTATAATAAATTACTTTTGAAGCTACATTCTGATAGTGTATATAACAATAGATAGTTTTCAATTTTTTTGCATGCAAAAAAATTCATTACACAATTTGTGAGAGAGTCTAAAAGAGAACGGAAAAGCATTGCTTAGCAATTGTGGCATTAGGGTTGAGCGGTTTGTCTCCTTGGTGACGTCACAGCTCTCACTCGCCCCCACTTTTTGGAGACGGTCGGCTCGAGTCTCTTTACAAAGGAATGTCCTCGCCCTTTACTATACCGTCCTGGGTATTACTGCACCCAAAAACACAACACATAATATGGCTCTTGGGCATTTTTTGTATGTCTGTCTAAAGAAATATTTTTTTTGAAAAAACGTATTTGAAGTGAGACAATTTAGCACACGAATTAATGGCGATCAGATTTTGACTCATAAAGTTAGTGCAAGATCCTCCGCTCAGAGCGCTGTCGGACGATCTCCAGATCGCCTATAGGCACATGTAAAGAACAATGCGGCGTTACCAGACACAACCTGACGCATTACAGAGGATTTGGCACAAAATTACCGCATGTTTACCGTATGAGTGTGGTGGGTGAAGCTTTAAGACGCATCAATTTACGATCAATAAAGGAAAGTGGATGGTGTAATTATTATGCCAGGATATTTTTCCCAATCTACTCAAGGTTTCTAGAACGGTACCTATTCATAAAAAGGGTGTTCTGGACAGTATATCTAATTACAGGTTTATATCATTGATTCCAGTACTGGCAAAGTACTGACTGTGTTGTTCCATCATCAGCTCTATGAATATTTTGAGCAAAATATTCTGCTGGTTTCTGTTCAATTCGGTTTTAGGAAAAAAACTACTGTTTCAGCTGTTCAAAAACTTGTCCAGTCAATCCTAGAAGCTTTTGAAAAGAGAGAGTCAACATTGCTTCTACTTTGTGATTTGACTCATGCCTTTGATTGTGTCTCACATGAGATACTGTTGAAAAAGCTAGAGAGATATGGTTTAAGGCCTAATGCTCTGAAACTAATGGAGTCCTACCTCAGTGATCGGCAACAGGTGGTGGACTGGAATGGTGAACTGTCTGCTCCCATACCTTTGAAACATGGAGTTCCTCAGGGATCAGTTTTAGGACCTCTTCTGTTTCTGATCTCTGTAAATGACTTGTACTACTCATTAAATGGTGGAGTTCTGCTATTTACTGATGATACCTCACTCTTCTCTAGTGATAAGAGTCTTCAGTGTGCTAAGTTAGATGTGAGAGAACTATATACCAATGCTTTCCAGTGGTTTGAGGTGAATAGGTTGGCCCTTAATGAAGATAAGACACAAGAGTTGAATTTCAGTCTGGCCTCAATCATACATACTGATAACACAAGCTCTGTCAAGCTCTTGGGGTTTACCTTGGATGGGAAACTCACTTGGAATGCTTACATAGATCAGCTATGTATTATGCTTAATAGAGTAATTTTTTGCTCAGAAAGCTGGTGGATTGTCTTCCTGAGAACATGATAATGCAGGCTGTTTTTTGTTCTTTTCCAAAGCCATGTGGCTTATGGCACGATTCTGTGGGGTCACTCTGCAGGTGTCAACAGAGTGTTGTTGCTACAGAAGCGTGCTATTAGAGTTGTAGCATGGGCTGGCTGGCTTGAGCATTGCAAGCCAATTTTTAGAGAAAAGGGTACCGTATATTGACAGTATATGGTCTGTATATTTATCAGTGCCTTGTGGCTGTGAGGGGAACCTTGACACTTACATGTTGACCAATGCAATCCATTCACATGCTACAAGGAATCAACATAATATATTCCAGCCTAGGGTAAGATTGGAAAGATCTATTAAAAGCTACCCCATATATCTGGCACAAAATTTTACAATATATTACCAGATAAAATCCGGAAATTGCCCCTTGTCATGTTTAAGACATGAATAAAGTCATGGCTTGTTAAAAATTCATTTTATTCCATTAGAGAATACATATGGAATCTGATTTAAATTCCTTATTGTAGTGACTATAGTAGTAGGCTATCTGTAGCTACTTTATCATATTGACACATGCTATTTGCTAACATTATTTTAAGCTTGTACTCTCTCCCTACTATTTTATATTGTTTTATGTTGTGACTTGTATGAAATTTGTTTGTATTTTGTAACCTAATTGTGTAGTATTGACTTGGCCAGTTTTACTGTTGTATATTTGGCTGAAATAAATCATTGAACCATTGAGTATAATTTTCTTTTTGCAAGTAACTTATCAAAATTTTTCAAGCAACAATAGAAATGTTACAAAACATCATATTACAGGTTAGTAAATTTATGTATGGAGATTCATTTTTGTAACTTGGTTATATACGGCCAATGGGCCAAACATTCCACCAATTTCAAATTACATATCTAGACCCTATGTGCAATAATCTGCAACTGAATTGAAATTTTTTTCAAATAAAAGAAAATGTTTTGAAAGTATACCTACATCATGAATAAGCTATTTCTTAGTTTAAAAATTATCGATTGTATACTGAATATAAGATAAACGTATGGTAGTTTCGATCTAAATCCCCCACAATTCTTTACATTACTCCTGGTAAAGGGTCGATTACATTGGGATAGTTACTTGCTAAGCGAGTAGCGAGTAGGACGTTACTAACCGAATATAAGAACTGCTGTTCGACAGTGTGTAGTACTGTATCCTCTACAAGACAAGTAATATACCTATTGTCTTAAGCAATACTCAATCTCTCCAAATTTGCCATGTCCAGACAAAACCTGGGCAACAAAATGGTCTGACTTGAACTTAGCCCAGTTCCTTCTTTCCATTTTAGTTAATATATCCTTCTGTGCAAACTTCTTCCATTCTCCGATGTTCACCACCTCTCCTGCCGTATTTCTTCAGTCTCTTGTTTCCTTCTAACGTAAATATAATCGAGAGTAAATTTATTTCGTTTGTCAAAATTATTTCTGCGTTTCATAAAATGTTACCCTGCGTCACGTAACCAGACCTGCGTTTCTATATGCGTCATTGTTCAGGGTACTTGCACAATGGAGTATGCAATAGCCGATGATAAATCACCATCGCAAAATCAAATTCATGATGTGGAATATTGTATAACAGATTTAAACGAACGCAATTTCACAGCAAGTACAGTAAAGCCCCGATTATCTGCAGAATTAGGTGGCAAGAGCACCACGGATAGCAAAATACGCAGATAACCCGAAAAAGTGCAAAAATGAGGTGAAAGAATATTTTAGTATAAAATCTATGTTTTACTGTACAAAGAACATATGAAAAACGTTTACTGTAGTTTTCATATAACTTGGCAGCAGTATGTTGGGTTCAGATGTAGCGTGTTCCATCTGCCAAGTTATATGAATACTACAGTAAACATATGTACAGTACAGCAGAAACATTTGCTCTACATCTAAATCACTAAAATAAAGAACAGTAAACAAAAAATACTGCACTGTTAACAAAAAGTGATCAGTTACGCCTTTCTAAAAAAATCAATCACTCGTTTTTGCTTATTCTTTGAAAATTAAAATTTAATTAAACATTTTTTGTGGCACTCGCGGATAATCCGCACCGCGGATCGCAGCCGCTCGCGGATAATCGGGGCTTTTCTGTGTTTGATTATAATTGAGTTGAATGTTTGGACCCTTAAATTCTTTAGCCACTCACTGCCTGCTTGCTGTTTTCTAGATTACTATTTTGATGGTGAAGTTGATGAGGAATTACAAATTTTTTATTGACAAGATTTCAAACATTACTTCATGTACGGTAGAGAAAATATAAGCATTTAGGGATGCTGTATATACTGTGTTGGAACTGGTACACATTTTTTGTGACAGGAAATCAAATTCAACATTTAATGTTGATCTGGAAGGTAGATTTGCATTGTTATTTGAAAAACTATATATTATTATTCAATGTAAATTTGCAAAAAAAAGTAATTTTACAAAGGAAATGCAACATCTGCCCTTATTCGGCAATTCGTAATATCCGCCCATTACCAGATAATCGATGTAGGCAACTATAGTCCACTTTATCGACTATCGATTCGGAAGTTCAAACTTGTATCGATATCGATGAATCGAAGACGATATTTTTTTATCAATCATAAATATTCTTTTTGATAATTATTGTGACATTGTTATAATATTATATCAAAATAACGTTTTCAGCATAAGAAAAATGTTTTGGGGAAGATCAAACATTTGATAGGTTTTCATCATTTCATTATGACAATACGCAATTTCGATTCAGGGTGCACAAAAGTAAAACTACGAAAAGGACAAATTGTATCAAATTCATCACATAAAAAATATTTTTCTTTCGAAAAAATAGGAATATGCTGTGAAAATTCCCAGCAACATTATTCACGCTTCTTGAAACGTGACTGTCAACTTTGATGCCCAATATTGGTAGTAGACATAGTTCAATCATCTGTTTTATCCTCACTCAGCAGCTCAGCACCTTATCTGTGTCTGTGTCTAATAAAAATACCACAGAAATACGGAATACAGCAATTTAGTGAAATTTCTGAACTTAAAAGTTAATCTAAAGTTCATTTATCAATTCATCTTTCCATAACAGTCTGGAGTTGTGGACATTTTCATTCCAAGTGTCATTGTAAATTGAATAATTATGTTATGTAGTGTTTACTTTTCTCTCATGGTGTTGATTGTTTCATAATCAGTTATAATGCATTCAATAACAGAATTTGAAGCCAATATTCCTGCGTTTCTTGCTAAACTATGGAACATGGTCGAGGATTCTTCTTTAGACGATCTTATTGCTTGGGGAGCGGTAAGTTTTGACTAACTTGAACTAAGTTAATTGTGTCATCATTTTTACTTGTCTATTCACAAGAACAAAACCAGCCTAATATTTTGAATTACTTCTGAAAATATATTACTAGGCAACCAATAAAATTGAGACAATGTCTGAATTGCTTCCTAAAAATAAAATTTAAAGAATGTCAAGGGTTTATGCACTTAAGACCACAAAGTTGAGTTCGAGGTTATATCACTTCGAAGTATGCTGAGCAGGAGCTGGACTGTCCCAAGGAACCCCGATCATGGGGGCCCAAACTTTCCAAAAAAGGTCTTCACCATGAAAAAAGGGACTGCCAAACTAACATTGGTTACTTCCGGGGGCCCTAGAAATCGAGTTTGAGTCTGGTAATGGGATTATTGCCGTAAGGTTTTGTGAGAACGTAAACATACCAATTATCAGCCACCTAACAAATATCAGTCTACAATAGAAGGGTCTTCCTCGAGTTTTCAACAGCTGATTAACATAAAATGATTAATTTATTGTTTCTTAGTCTTCAAAATAACAAGTTATGAGGTTTGAAAATCGATGAGAAATTACGAATTCAACAGGTTGTGACCTCCAGGCGTGTATAAATTTTTTTAGTTTTAACTTCAGTTTAATAATCTCAGATAACTTTTAGGACCTTCCATATCAAAAATATAAATATTGTTCAAATTTGTCCTTAACCGGCCAATTATTGGAAGATTCTGATTAGTAAAGCCGTCATGAATTACTGCCACATCTGCAACCATTTTTCAGGTTTATCGGTAAGAATGAAGTTGATAACATTATGAAGCTTATTATGACTTGGTTTTTAAATTATTTTCATTTTTGAACTTCATAGAAAAATATGACATATATTAATTTTGCAAAATATTATTGGTTTAATTTAAGTTACATATTTTTCAGAATGGATTGAGTTTCGTTATAAAGGATCAATCAAAGTTTGCAAAAGAATTATTGCCGATGTACTACAAGCATAATAACATGGCTAGTTTCATTCGGCAACTGAATATGTGTAAGTAGATAGTAAACTATTAATTCATCCACATGCAACAGAAAAAAGAAACAGAAAAATGGAAGGAAAATTAAAAATAAAATAGTTATAAAATGTATTATTATAGAATAAAATTAATAAATCTATTGTAATTAATTTTATTATTATTAAATTAAATTGAGGAAACTAAAAAAATGTTGCAGAGCTTCACCATGCTGATACGATTCAGAGAAGACCGTGTTTGTAAACGATAATCAATTAGACCAGGAAGAAAAAATTGCATTTCTAGGAGTTTTGTTGGATAGACGATTGACCTGGGCTCCATACATTGAGAAAATAAGTTGTAAAATTTCATCTGGGGTATTTGTCCTGCGACAGCTCGCTAGATTGAATGACAAAAAGTTACTTTTTACAGCTTACCATGGGCTCTTACTGTCACATATTAGGTACGGTACCTATGCTATCTTAGTATGGGGTAATACATAAAAAAAATCTTGATAGGGTGTTTAAGATCCAAAAGAAAGCGGTTAGGTGTATAGAAAGAGTAAATAGATTAGATTCATGTAGGCCGTTGTTCAAGAGACTTGGTCTCCTAACTGTACCCTGCTTATATGTGTATGAAGCTACTTTGTATGTAAAAACGAATGATATTAACCAAAATCTTGACAAACATGATTATGTAATATAAACTTGAAAAAAACACTTTTAGATGGAAATTAACTCACGTTATGGCGTGACGGCCGTTTCGCTCTGTTGTCTAGAGCATCGTCAGACGACCCACAGTGTACTGTGGGTCGTCTGACGATGCTCTAGACAACAGAGCGAAACGGCCGTCACGCCATAACGTGAGTTAATTTCCATCTAAAAGTGTTTTTTTTCAAGTTTATATTACATATTAGTGGAAACAAGATGGATCTTCAACATCATAAACATGATTATAATACAAGAAGCCGAGGAGATTATCACTTGGTGAGTCACAATAGTAGCTTATTCAAACAAAAACCTAGTTATATTGGTAGGAAATTCTACAACAAGCTAACGCAGTTTTTAGAGTCTTGAAAATATAGAGAAAAAAAACAATTGAAAAAATATTTAGTTGAAGCTTTTTATAGTGTACAAGAGTTCCTTTCACATCAAAATTAAGCCTCACCTCAACTAATTGATATAGTAATTATGGTATGTAGTGTATAATATTGTTGATCTGACTTGCCTTATACTCCTTAACTGGAGTCTTCAAGACGTAATCTACAAAAAAAAGAATAAAGAGTAAATTTTCAAAACTGTGTAAAACAGGACAATTTTTTGTCAGTGGATCCCATGTAAACGTAGATCTACAAGCTGATTGTCCAATTCCGTTTATTTTTCATTATTATAAATGAATATTTGCGGTATATTATTAGTTATTGGTTAGGTATTATTGGTACGTATATTATTATGATTTAATAATAGATGAATAAGAAAAATACCAAAGTGATGGTGAGTGTTTCCCTGAACTGCAATGAACCTAGATACGAATAGTGATAAATTGAGCTGAACTAGCGCAGGTTACAGAATTTAGTTACTTATGTAGCAAAATAACAGATGGAAGGAGCAAAAGTGACAATAACAACAGAATGCAACTCGCTAAAATAACATTCAATGGAAAAAGAAACCTACCGAGTGTATAAATGTTAGTTTAGATTGTTAGCCGAGTGCCGTAGCAGGTATCTGTTCTATCAGAGATAAGCTACGAAACTCCTGGGCGCTCTTTGTAACCGATTCGGGGTGACCGATTGGATTGGTCAGCAAAAACGACTCTGTTCTCTGCTGTAAAATCATTGAACCCACCTAAAACTGTAGGTCCAACTTATCAATGACCATCATCCAATTCAGTACCCACGCACAGGTATCTGACCTATGTGGGCTTCATCTCCGAAAAAAAATGTAAGGAAAAGAGTTATGAAAACCTATGTGTGGAGTACAGCCCTTTACGGATGTGAAACTTGGACAATTGGAAAAGAGAAGATTAGAGGTGTTAGAAATCTGGTGCTACCGGAGAAGGGGAAAATTCAGGTGAAAGGTGATGTCATTACAAAAACATTTTTGAACCTGGATCTCCTAATTGCCGGTTAGGTGTTCTGGCCACAAGACTATACTGACAACCTCAGGATAACATACTGACCATTACAATCAGTCAGAAGTGGTTGTGAAAGATTATAGTAATTATGAAAATTGTGAATTATGGAATAGAATATTTTTATTTAAAATACAATAACAATTTTGTAGATACAAAACTTGAAGTAAATCAGTGATTACATAGGCAGAGGTGTGCTGAATAGCATACACACCCTCCTGTCTCTTGTCCCTGTATAGTTGTGGGAATGGACTGTTAAGCATAAAGCTTCAGAAATTGTTTCGGTGGGCTAGGCATACTGATGTGCTGCTCTTTAGTGATGGGAGTAAACTCTTGGGCATAGAGCTTCAGAATTGTTTCGGTGGGCTTGGCATACTGATATTAATCTGTTAGCTAAGTGAGGAAAGCAATCGCAAACTTCCTCACTCCTCTTTGGACTAGAACATAACGTTGTGGTCTTAAGAGTCCTACAGTCGAAATGGCTATGGTATCATACATACATGGGCATGAAAAATCATAGCAAGTTTAAAAGAAATTGAAATTAGAGGTATTAGTCCAATTATTTTGGCAAAATGAACAAATTCTTTATACATGATTCATATTAACCAAATTAATAAAGTAGAAATAGAAATCAGTTGATCACAATAGAAAATTAAGTCAAACTTTAATTTTTATTAATCAAACAGGTTAAATAAAGACTTGCTTGTAAAGTGATAGATGCATTACTTGAGTACAAGCAGGTATAATAATCAACATAATAGATGTCTCCGTTTCAAACGTACCAATCAAAATCAAATACTGATATCTAGTGCTAGAAAGCTAACTGGAGATTAAATGAATGATTTTTTTTAATTATAACTCACGAACATCATCGGGTCCTGCTATAATCAACAAACTTCACATTTCAAATCATCATAAAATGTTTAAGATAGTTCGCCATATGAAAAATGCGAGGAAATAATAATTTTAAAATAATATATAACTTGAAAATAATAACAACACAGATTTCAGAGATATAGATTACGAAATATTGCTGATGACGAAAAAAAGGAATGCAAGTGAAGCCAGCCTAGAAAAAAATGTAAGGAATATACACACCCAAAGAAGGTGAGACAGCAAGTCTACCTTATAATTATATGAGCGGGAGTTCAACATGAAAAATTATGTAGTGATGACAGCAAGATATGTGAAAAGATTAATAACGTCTGGAGAAGAATGACAATTTTAATTAATACGTGAAAGGATGGGAAGAGAAGACAACAAAACTAAAGAGAAGAAGAACTAAGACAGAATTTAGAAATAAACAACGTGAGTTGATAAAATGAAATAAGTTGAATTCAAGTGTTTATGCTTGTTACAAATAAGCAAATTAAATCAGGAAATTAACCGGTAAAATAGCTCAATGTCATCATGACTTGTACGCATGCAAGGATTTTAGCAAATTTTCTCAATGATAAACCCGGGACTCTAAACTGGGAAGGAAGAGAATTAAAGAATTTATGGCCGAGGAAAACAAAACGTTTTTGAAAGATTGTACAGCCCTTGACCTTGGAAGCCGCAGCATGCTATCCACAGCCCCTCTTTTATTGCGAAATCTTTATACTCTTTTATTACTTTTGCAGACGGCTTCCACAAGAATTTATCACTGGAATCTGGTTGCGCCAAAATGGAGGAAGTTATAATAGAATTCTATCATCCATGTTTCCAGAAGAATCATCCCGATTTACTACAAAATATCAAACGAAAAGTTTGTATATTATTTTACAAATAATTCATTATTGTTATTGTGAGTGTATGATCTTTGTTTTACTGTGTGTTTATTTAATTCTAGATCTATTTGATTATCTTGATCTATTCTAGTATTAATTCGTTGCTTTTTATCTCTGTGTAGGTTCAAATTGTAATGGATTAGTTATTGTATGCAATGCAAAATATTAGAAACTGTAGTAGTTCCTCTTGGAGATATAACTTGTCAAACAAAATGAGCTGCTTATAATTTCGGTATCTTGATTTTTTTCTTGATTTTAGGCATAATGCCTATTCTAATAGTTTTTGGATGTTTTTGCCTATTCTATTTCCCATTTTTGTCGAAATCGTTGGTTTAAAAAAACCAAACAGCATGAAAGAACGTGTGCATAAAGATTTTCCTAAATTAAGCTCCCTCTCGAACCGTGATTTTCGAAACCATTGCTCCAGAACTTTCTTTGCCATCACAACCGATTTTGACAAGATGGGAAACATGGATTTCTGCTGCTTTATACTATTCTGAAAACCATGAAAAGCTATGTGACGTAATCGCTGCCTTTTCCGAAGATGATGCTGCTTTGATTTGAGAAGTCAAGAACTTGTTAAATAGAGTTAGTGTCCGCAACAATTTATCCTTTATTCAAATGTATTATTCTGCACTAGAATGTATAGTATTCTACAATAATAACGAAACTTGAAAATAGGGGGGGGGGACTCTTATTGATTCAGTAAACCTAGTGAATTAAATGGCAAATAACATTATATAGAAAATTGAAAGTTTTTATCTAACTACGAAATCTATGCATGCTAGTAAAAGATTGATATTGAATTAAATTGAACATTGAAGCTGTTCCTGATGAGGTGGGGTGTGCAATTAAAGAAAAGTGCAGACGTGTCGATACTCAGGTTTGGACAAAATGAAACAAATTTGTAAATAATTAATCTATTGAACTTGAAATGAACCCAAATTCAGTAACATGCTAAAAATACGCACAAATCATATCTGTCGATGTGGTAAGATTGTTTTCAATTATGAAAAATATCCTCTTGGACAGAAGACAAAGTTTAAGAGAACTTGAAGAAATATATTGTAATAAATTATGTCCAACCGGTAAAATGTAAGTTATGCAATTATTAGATTTGTATTTTCACGATGTTTATAAAATGTCTATTTTTCATTTTTAACTGACTGTTTTTTACTGCCTAACATCCGGGCTCTACTTATAACAGTTCATTCAATGAAAATAGTACGTCCTGTACTATGTATGATTTTATGCAGTAAATTTTAAGCATTTGCTTTTTATATAACTAAAACATCTCGGGAGATAAAATATCATACTTTCTATTTCAATCAAACATTCTATTTTCTATTAGAGTGGGGGCGGGGGAATTAACACAAAAAATCTAAATTTTCAATTAAAATTAGAAATATATCATTTTATTCCCGTGTTTTAGTAATGACATAGTTGAAAATAACTCTTTGATGTTTTTCATGACGAAATACTTGATGAACAATCGAATATCAAAACTGACACTGTATTTCTATTTAATATGTGATTTTCACTCACTTATACTGGAGATATTGGAGGGATGGATTTCACGTCTAAAAAGAGTAATGAGGCTGATAAAGCTTCTCTTTAGAAGTGAAATCCATCCCTCCAATATCCATTATAAGTGAGTAAAAATCATGTATTAAATAGAAATACAATGTAAGTTTTGATAATAGATAGAAAATAACTCGTAGAAAAGCCAACGTAGAAATTGCCAACGCCAAAGCCGAAAAATATTGGCTTTGGGCACACATTTTTGAAAACAATTGATGTAAAAATCTTATTTTCGCGGCAATAGATGAAATTTCAATACATAAATAAAATTCAATATAAGAAACTTTGAAAAAAATTATGACCAAAACCCAAAGCGCAAATGTAAAATTGTACGTTTAATGTATCTTACAAGTTGACTACATGTATAAGTTAATTTTGACAATGTTGTATACAACTTGATGTTTTGTCTAGAGTCTATAGAAATGAAAATTCTATCCTATTCTGCCGAAGTAAAAAAGGCACGGATATTTTTTTTATTTATTCCTTACTACAATACATAATTTAATTAGATATAGAAAATAATCAGTTACACAGTGAAAAATTAATAAGGAAAAATATATTAACTTTTCATGTGAAATTTAACGACATGCAGTCAAATATTTGTTAAGAATAAGTATAATAACTCACTTAAACTGGCCGAGTACTTTCGAATCTATGAGATCCATCATCAGAGGCTCCTAGATCATCATGTCAGTTTTTTTGGTTAGAAGTGTTGTGGTTTTTGTAAAATATGATCAAAAAGTTTGTGAGATTTAAAATTTAGTTGTTCATTGAGAATGTTTTGTTTATTGTGTGTGGTGTGTTTGTATATTTCAAATTGTTCCAAGGTGTTGAGTTCGTGTCCTTTAGATTTTATGTGTAGAATGTGTAGGTTGGTACTGATGTCGGTAAAAGTGTGTCCAGTTTGAATGATATGGTCGGCAAAATTCGATTCAGCTTTGGATGTGAGGGCCTGAAAGTGTTCCTTGTAACGTTGTTTGAATGTGCGGCCTGTTTGTCCTATGTAGAATTTGTTACAATCAGAGCAGTTTAGTTTGTAGATCCCTGGGAGAACGTATTTGTTTGTGTTCAGTGTGGTTTTGAGTGTAAGTGCATTTTTTATTTTGTTTTTTGTTCTGAATGAGATGGTGTGGCCGGCTTTTTTGAAGATTTTTGCTAGTCTGTGTGATTGTGGATTAATGTATGTCATTGTGATGTATTTTTTGTCAGTGGTGTTGGTGTTTTGTTTTTTGTTTCTTATTTTATGATTGAGTTTGTCAATTAGGTCGTGTTTGTAGCCGTTTTCTTGTGCTAGGTATTTTATTGTATTTAGTTCAGTGTGGTAATTGTCGGTGGAAAGCGGTGTGTTGTTGAGTCTGTGTAGCATTGACCTGAATGCTGAGTGTTTGTGTTGTGTTGGATGATTGGAGGTGCTGTGTATTAGGGTATCTGTCATTGTTGGTTTTCTGTAGATGTTGAAGCTGTGTTGTTGGTTTGTGTTCTTTGTAATTGAGAGGTCTAGGAAGTTTATTGAATTGTTTTTCTCATATTCAGCTGTGTCATATCTCATATTCATATCTCCCAGGGATCTACAAACTAAACTGCTCTGATTGTAACAAATTCTACATAGGACAAACAGGCCGCACATTCAAACAACGTTACAAGGAACACTTTCAGGCCCTCACATCCAAAGCTGAATCGAATTTTGCCGACCATATCATTCAAACTGGACACACTTTTACCGACATCAGTACCAACCTACACATTCTACACATAAAATCTAAAGGACACGAACTCAACACCTTGGAACAATTTGAAATATACAAACACACCACACACAATAAACAAAACATTCTCAATGAACAACTAAATTTTAAATCTCACAAACTTTTTGATCATATTTTACAAAAACCACAACACTTCTAACCAAAAAACTGACATGATGATCTAGGAGCCTCTGATGATGGATCTCATAGATTCGAAAGTACTCGGCCAGTTTAAGTGAGTTATTATACTTATTCTTAACAAATATTTGACTGCATGTCGTTAAATTTCACATGAAAAGTTAATATTAACACGCAGTTCGTCATGGAACAAGAAATCCAGAAAAATATATTATAGAAATGATTAAGAACTCCTTCCCCAAAAGACCAAGCTCGAGCTTGAGGAAGGAGCCCGCCGTACTTCGGCGAGCTACAGAAAAATATACAAAAAAATAATAACTATATCCTTTTAATAAACACTATTAAAAAAATTTCACTATATGAATATTTAAATAAAATACCATCCAATATCCAAAATCATTTAAGAAAAAATACCATTCTAATATCATTAAATAAGAAAAATTATTTAAAAAAAATAAAAACTTGAATCAATTAGGTAAATTTAAATAAAATAGAATACTATACAATATCATTCCAAAATCGCATGGTCATATCCTATACATTAGTCAACAAGATATTTCTTTAAACATAAACCAAAGTTTTTCTGGGCTATTAGATCTGGGAATGTTATTTATTATAAAACAACGGTGCCAAATAGACATGGCTATGTTGACCAGCCGTTGTCAATAACCGGGGCACAGTAACTAGACCTGACTCCGCCTGTCTTGTAGTTCTATTCTTTTTCTTGAAGGAATGAAAACTTTTTCATGTGTTTTAGGTACAATTGTCGGATCGGTAAAACTGAAAATTCCAAAAAACAGGTTTTGTTGAATGCATTTTACTCTGTTTTACTAATATTGAATTTTGAACCCGTTTTAAAACATTTTCATATGCAGCCCCCCAACCGACGATGCCATAGGACTGTGCCAGCGCATAATACTATTTTCATAGATTAATTTATACTATTATAATACATGATATAATTATAATACTATTATAATATATAGTATAATACAGTACTGTACTATTTTCATTATATATTAAGGACACTTGAGTGGTGGTTTGATTTAGGGTTCAATTTATATAATAATCTTTTGGGCTCTAACACTAAAATAATGCTGGAAACAATTGAAAGTAACACATGAAAATTTATTCATACAATTAACTCGACAGCAGACACTAACTGGTAATAATCACTCAAGAAATCAATAAAACAGACAAACAGTTCAATAACTTTCAACTAATATGGAGTAAACAGAATTTATTAATTTCGAATTCCTTTAAGTGCTATTAGGAATTCGAAATTAATAAATTCTGTTTATGTATAGTTGTCAGTTTGTTCAATTGTCATTCTCTTCAAACTAACTTGTAATATGGAGTACTCGATTAACCACTGTCCAAAACTAACCAACTGTCGAATCAATAGTTAAATGATAACTGTTCAATAACTCAATAATAAACTTAGCACTTACTGACTAGTATGAAAGAAGTTTGGTTATCACTAATAGCCTTATCACAATAATGTCGCAATTATCCTCACACGAATTGCCGAAATGAACTTCCAATTTTTATAGTCACAATACATTGTAAGAAGAGCGCAGGATATAGTCTGACATGTAGTTGCTCACATTAGAGCTTTTTTATCATTCAAGTCCTGAATTGATACTGGCTGACTGCTGACAATTACAGCCTTATTTATAGGCTTGTGTTGTTCCAAAATCTACTTCCATAGTGTTCTGTTTGCACAGTGATCGAGAATTTGCTAGAATAATACAGAACCACTCAACTAACATTCACAACACATCACATTCAACTAACAAGAGTAAAAGAGAGCGTTGACAGAGAGAGAACAAATACAATTGTAAACAATGACAATGTTAATATGAAGAGACGCTCCAATCTTTGCATTATGAATATATGTTTGTGTTCTAAAATAAACAAAAACGCACCGACGTCCACTCTGTCAAGGCCAGTCAACACTTGAAGTTCGCTTGTTTATCCTACTAACTGAGCGTCTGTAACAATGTCTTACCAATAATTTATTGTTTTTCTTGGTTGCAGATAAACTCAGCTAGAGGCTCGGGAGCAGCATCGAACGCTGCCACTATGGGGGGCCAAGCCAGTGCTGTAAATCAGGTGCTGCACGATGTTAGGAAAATGAAATCCAGACAGGATTCGGTGGACTCGCGCCTCTCCCAGATGAAGATCGAAAACGAAGCACTGTGGCGCGAGGTTGCCATACTGCGCCAGAAGCACATGAAACAACAGCAGATTGTCAACAAGGTATGCTTGATTGATTGAGTCATCTTTTTTCACAAAAAATGTACTAGTATATTGAATAGTGTCACACTTATATAAAAAAATTAGTCACAAAGTACGTCTATAAATTAAACCTTATGAGTAAACTCCTACAACGAGTACAGAGATAGCTCTACCAAATATTCCTTAAGTTTTCTTTTTGTTTTAATTAGCACTTTCCTCTGAGTGTGACATTCTTGGCAACAAAGTAAAATAATTTTCACCCATATATATTGTTTTCTTTTTAAAAATTTCTAAATTGTGCCTAACCATAATTCTTCCTGGTCTTGTGTTTTAATCATGGAATCTATTATTTTGAGGTTCGAAATTTTTGAAATACAACATCAAATTCAATATGTAGCCTATAGGGCATAAATTGTTAGGGTACCCAGCTGAGAGAAAATATGTTTAACCGTGTCCATTCTATTCAAATTCATCATTATCCTTATAGCCAGTTTCTGCTGCACGAGTATTTTGTCAAGGTTTCTCTTTGTTGCTCATCCATAAATGCAGAGACTATATGCCAGATTAGAATGTATTAGTGCGTGGTAAACAGCTTTCAGAGTATCAAGGCATATAATCAATGCATATATTGGATATTTGTTGCAGAGCATGTCACCTTCTTATCTCTTGGATTATATGCATTAACGTATCGGATGCTTACAAAAGAATGTCCCAATTTCGAAGCACTTTAATTATAAAAAGCAGATAAGAAACTTCTCTGCCATTCATATGTAAAAGTGAATTTAATGTTTTTATAAATTATAAGTTGAATTTTTTAATTTTATTTCTTTATTTCGGCGTATAAAACAAGTACAATAAGCATACAGGAAAATATACAGAGTGGTCCAAAAGTCACTACCCATCAGGTATATGTGTTTTCGCCTTGTTTGAATGTATAAGAATTTTTTTTAATTTGCCGCCTTTTTCGGATAGTTATTGATATGAACACCAGAATGCAATACAATTCAATGAAACAGCTGTTTGAGCATATTACTAGTTCTGTTTAATGAATATTATTGGTTCTAACCTTTTGTGAAAATGTTTTCTATTGAACAAAGAGTGTTTGCTTTAAAAACGTGGTACAAAGGTGGTTATAATTTAATAATAAATGAGTGGAATAATAATTTAAGTTGGAGAAAGTTTTGAACAATTGGCTTCTTGGGGATGGTGGTGGCTGAATATCAGAAAATGATGCTTCTAAAAATCAACTTTTTCAATCAAATTTTGAAAATCTACTAAATCCAAAACATTTTTTGAGATTATATCTTTTTATTACAGAGTTTAATGCAATGTAACAATGTAATTCAATACAATAAGTGTAACGTTGAAACTATTTTCAGTTTTTATATAAGGAGTGTTTTTGCATATCGTTACAATATCAAAATGAAACCCTATGGGCTTAGTACTCATAATTCAGCCTTATTTGCTGAATTATAGAAGACACACGCATTCGTTCCTCCTGCTTTGGAAAAATAATATAATATGCAATCACAATAATTGACCAAACAAAGAGAGGTCTCTGTATCGAGTCGACCGTTTGGGTTTGTCTGTTTGTAACATATTTACGGCTGAACGCGTGAACCGATTTATCTGAAATTAGGCATGAATGTTACTCTTAGTAATGCACATGTATGTGTATAACCATCAAAAAATTGAATATATATAAACATTCATTATACATAAAAAATAGTGTTGCATTTAAAGGATAATTATAAGAAAAAAGAGAGGCAACCAAGCCTTCTTCTTTTGCAACATATGATTTTTAAAATGAGATCCATCATAATTACGCAATTGGAATTACATCCATAGATAGCCCTAACATCTGGTTATTCATCTCGTTGAGCCTTATTCGTATGAATAAAGATATCATTCATATTTGATTAATTTCTAATATTTTAATAAAGTATAATTAAGTGATTACTAAGTAAATTATATACAAATCTATTTAATATTGTTTAATAAACTCATTTATAATCATCACACATCTGAAATCCAATTTTTAGTGCAACCAACTGTCTCGCAAAAAGAAACTACAGCCTTTTTGATGTGATACAGAGTGACCTTTTATGAAAACCAGGCATGTAATAAAACATATTTTAAAACAAAAAAAGAAACCGACTTCAGTGAAATGATAAAATCCTCACGTACTAAAAAGTTTAAAATAAAGTATTTACTTTAAACTGAGAAAATTTTAAATTTCATACAAGTAATCTTTTGAAGTCGGCGCCAAATTTTATGAAGTTGATAAGAAATTTTATCTAATATCAAAACTAACACTGTATTTTTTGGAGGATGAAGCCCACATAGGTCCTTTGCGTGGGTAATGAATTGGATGATGGAGATTGATGAGTTGGACCTACAGTTTTAGGTGGGTTCCGAACCACCAGGAAGTGATTGATCAGAAATTCTATCTAATATCAAAACTAACACTGTATTTCAATTAAATACGTGATTTACACTCACTTTTACTGAAATACAGTAATTGATAAGAAATTCTATCTAATATCAAAACTAACACTGTATTTCAATTAAATGTGATTTACACTCACTTTTACTGAAATACAGTGTCAGTTTTGATATTAGATTGTTCAATTATTTCGTCATGGAAAACATCACAGAGTAATTCTGTTATATTTTAGAAGTTTATGGGAAATTTGGCGCCGACTTCAAAAGATTACTTGTATGAAATTTAAAATTTTCTCAGTTTAAAGTAAATACTTTATTTTAAACTTTTTAGTACGTGAGGATTTTATCATTTCACTGAAGTCGGTTTCTTTTTTTGTTTTAAAATATGTTTTATTTTAAGCTTTTTAGTTGAATTTTCAAACTTTGAAAACATGAGAAATTTCTTAAAGCCTACATTATGAAATATTTATCGAATTAGGAAGTCAATAATTAATTTATAACATCGAAAGTTAAGTAACTAAAAATCCACTTATAAGAAAAGATAAACTAAGGAAAATTCTAATAGCGAAAGGCTTCTTAAAAGTGAAATGGCTTTTGATTCATTTTGATGTGGTCCCTTTCAGAATATACCTACACTGAAATAGTAGGCCTATAATTATGACTTTACAAGTAGTGTGGAAAATTGTGTTTACTGAAAATATGATAAGGAGATGAAGTTGAGTGCGGTATTATCATACGAGTATGGTAAACATCTTCCCGGGTTATGTACGATATTTTTCGTGATATTAGTCATATATATTTTTTTAATATAAAAAACATAAACTTTGAGCTAGTACAAAAGGATCATTAAGCATATCCTATCAAAATAGCCTATTGTACGCACATGTATTTAATGGCGAATAAATATTCTTAATCAATCACAGCAGCAGGGAAACTAAAAATACTTCTGAGATCAGCTGTTTTTCCAAATTCTCCAACTTATGATTGAAACTAAATAACCTTATTCCTATGACCCAATACCATTATATTCTTCTTATTCTCGATTCAAATTAAGTTCACGTGATTGGTCAAAACGGGACATTAAAGACTTCTTTCACACTGAACCAGCTTTGGGTAACCGATGTCGTTTACCCGGCATAATTGCATTGCATCATATGATTTCGAAAACCGTCTAGATGTAAAGCGCTCCATATGATACAATGATCAGCCTGGTAAACGACACCGGTTATCCGATTGGCGGTTATGTGTGGAACTATCCTATTCAAACTTGATTGAAATGAAGACATCGAAGAATGCTTCTTTTTGTTCAATATTGGGCTAAGTATTGGGCCGATCCTTGCGAAACTTGGATGGGACCACCGCTGAGCGATGCTCTTTCATTTAAAAAAAAATTCATCGAAATCGGTTCAATATTGTTCAAATGATTGATGTGCAAACATAAAAAAAAAAAAAAAAAAAAAAAACAGGTCGAATATAGTAACCTTGTTGTTTTTGGAAGTCGGTTAAAAACAGACTACGCGAAATTTAATCAAGGGTTAGGTCTGATGACTGTGTTTAATTTTGTGATGGTGATTATCATTGAGTACATAGAGTAAATTCCTCTTTGCAAGCATCCTTATGAGGTCTTCTGTTCACAAAACTACTACACTACTAGTTATTATGACCTTATCGTCTATTTATCGTTCCATATAATATTTTGTAGGCTGAATAACTATCGCATTAGGCCTACGACTGCCTTTACTGTGATAGGCGTGGCGAAGACTTTTCACATCAAGCCACATAGGTCTCATAATGACCGGCAAGCTAAAAATATTTTTTATAATAAAGCTACTTCATATACAAAAAAATTCAGCGTATCATGATTCAAACATTCAATTTTTAAACATTGTTCTTTTAAAATCATCACCAGTTATAAATGCGCAAAATCTCAGCTAAATCTGTCCAGTAGTTTTTGAATGATGGAAGGACATAAGCAAATAAAAATTCCGCTCAATAACAATATCAAACAAGTACATAATTACAGAAAGTTAATTATATTGCCAACTCTTATTTCAATTTCAGTATTTTTTAAATAGGAGGCAATGGTGGCGAGTGGGGGCTGAATGAGATGGAGTTAGCTTTCAATGGGTTTTTAGGGAAGCAAAATACAGTAGAAGAACAAAAGAATAAAACAAAAAATGAAACATGCTTATTAGGAGTGAGTGACTGTTTTCCCCTCAATAAACTGTTTTCAAGTTTGATTTAGACTTCTAGACATTCTAACAAATAGAATGAGCTATCATACAAATGAATTCATGTAGTTTCACTCAGGATCATCATATCGATAGCCTGTATTGCCCTGAATAGTACTTCAACTTCCTTTCAACTTTCTAGTCCTTCAACAAACTAGAAGTTTTTCGTTTATAAATGAATTTTACTTCTTTTGCTCGTGTTTTGTTTGCGAGGCATTTTTACAGTATTTACAATACAATTTTACTGGTACGAATCAGACAGAAAAAATCATTTATAGGTACCGATATGTACAACAACAACAGTTGTAACTGTTATTAATTTACAGGCAACACAAATAATATGTAAACATTTACCGATATCAACAGAATAATAGGCAGAACAAATTCTCAATTACGGAGAAAATATAATAGCGAGGGGATGTAACAGAGCTGCAGGCAAATTAGCTTCAGAAACTGGTTTGATGGGCAAGTGTCAATGAGTCATCAGTCGCTATGATGGGGCACGGGAGGGAAGAAACGAGACAAGTCGAGTGGTGGGGCCGAATGTGCCGGGGGGCGCGCGCGCCTGCCCGAGAATGCGAGTACGGGCGCATAAAAAGCTGCTTTGTGTGCGTAGCAAGTCCAAACAGCGTTTTACAGAGCTTTAAAGGTACATGCCTTTTGAGATTGCCGAAACTCTGATTTGATCATGAAGATTGCAAACTTTTCAGAAATAAACGCCGCTTCATTTTAACATAGATTTCTTGTCGACTATTCTATTGCTTCCTATTGCAAAACCTGTGCAAACGAGCAATTAAAAAAAGATTTTTGACTTTTCAAAATGAAAATTATGTTATATTAAAGATACTATTGAGAAGAATGTTCAATATTTTTTTCGAATTTTTAACATTATTCATTCTCAAGTAAGCCATGTACCTAAAACCTCAAAATAGCCACTTCCAAAGCTAAATATTGGGAAAACGAAAAAAGATATTGAAGTTTTTTTGGTATATAATATGTCTTAGAGATGTAGTAAACAAGTTTTATTGGAGGAAAAAATTATTAAAAATAGTTTTTTTTTCGGTCGCACAGCCTTAATGAAGTGTTCAGTTTATTCAGATATTCACTAGTCTTGTTTCATATTCAAGTACCAATGCTTCTATGTAACCTAACCTTTATGATGGGTAGTGACTTTTGGGCCACTCTGTATATACAAAATCTTTGTATCTAAAATATACATATTCTATTATTGTTACTATTATTATTAATTACTATTACTTTCTCTTCTTATTTTTTGAGCTCCATAGCGTAAATTATTGAGATTTTTTATGAATTTTTCTGTGAACGGTTGTTTCTTCTATTGAACAGCTGATCCAGTTCCTTGTATCGTTCGTGCAACATCCTCATGCAAATGGAATATCGGTGAAGAGGCGCAACATTCCTCTAATGTTGCAGGACCGTTCAGCTCATAGCAATCAATTGAATAAGAATAATAAACAGGTAAGTAAACAAAACAATGCATACAGTTTATAATATTTAATATTCAGTCCACACTGTTTTGAAGAAATCTTGAGTTCTGATTGGTCTAGATCAGTGGTTCCCAAAGTGGTCCATGTGGACCCCCTGGGGTCCACGGGGACCTGCCAGGGGGTCCATGTCAGTGAAAAATAAAATTGGGGGTCCATGATATGTTAATGGGGGTCCACCATAGTGAATGTCTTTGGATCGGGGCGTGGTATATGCTATGTACAAACTAATATCAAAACGGACACTGTATATTTCTAAGTAAATTAGAATTTTTACTCACTTATACTGGAGGTACTGGAGGTATGCATTTCACTTCTAAACAGAATCTTCATCAGCCTAGAAGTGAAATGCAACCCTCTAATATCTTAAGTATACGTGAGTAAAGATCATAATTTGAATAGGAATACAGTGTCATTTTTTATGTTAGATTGTTCGTCATGTTTTTCGTAATGGAAAACATCACAGAGTACCAGTAGGCTACTTATGTACTTGTATAATACTGTTACTGTTATACGTACATGCAAGCAAGCATTATATCTATTTGAAAACATTGTTAAATCAGAGAATCATCCATACTTAGTTTTCTTATATTTGAAAATTATAAGCCTTCACTGGTAGGTGACTAAACAGCTCAGGTTTACCAGATATAAATTTCCGTTTTTAGTTGTATTATCATGAGAAAAGTCAAGCCCCATATCCTTCAATTATTTTCTATTATATTTTAAAACTATTAGCATTCACTGGTAGGTCACTAAACAAGTCAGGTACTTTAAATTTCAAGCTATTTTCAGCAATGTTGTTATAAGCAAAAGTCGCCTCATATATTTTAAAGTTATAAACAAAAGGAGCCTTGTATTCATATTTCAAAAAGGAACGTTTATTGGTAGGTCACTCAACAACTTAGGTAGGTACCAAACTATTCAAGTTATTTCAGGTTTATTATTCTGAGGAAAAGGAACCTAATGTCTTAAAATTAACAAACCATACCGTCTTTCTTTAACATTCTAGCAAGCTCTTGTTATTCAATTAATAATCGTTCAAAATTATTCTGATGGAAAACAAATCTGCGCACAATAAATTACATTTATTTCAAAAATAAATTCTAGCTATAGTATTGGTGTTTAGTTTTTATTTTCCACGTTTACAAGAACTTCTAGGAATCTTAGTAGTCTATTCAATTCTAGTAAATTTGTTCTTATCTTTTGATTAACTTTTTTGGAATCAATTTTTAATATTCTTGTTAGAACACTCCATTACTGTCATTTGCGTAGCAGGGGGGAGGGGGGGGGTACCAGGTTAGAACCCCCCCTTTAGACTGTGAAAGAGGCCCCAAAAATGAGTAGGGAGGCATCAATAAAAATACGATATTATCGGTTACTAGAGGTGAAAAATGTTTTCGTATGTGAAGAGTAGCTTAAATAATGTTACAGCTAGAGAAAACTATAATTTTAATACTTTAATTAACTTAAAATAATACTCTAATTAAAGCTATAGAGGGGATGAGGCGAACAAGGCAAGTTTCCTTGGGCCTTAACGTCAATGGGCCACATCATTTTACAAATGTAAGCAAGTGATAGAACAAAATTAAAATAAGGGGCCCAAAATTGTACAGCTAGGGGCCTCCAGGGCCTCTTTTTTCCAGTTTGGACCTCTAGAGGCCCCTTAGAAGCCTAACATCCTAGAGGCCGCGGGCCCTACGGGCCCGTTTTTATTGCCAGTATAGTCATGCGAAGTAGAGATTCAAATAGGCTGCATCTAGAATATTTTTAAATTTCAACGTTTCTACATAAGTGTCCCCTAATTGCCTCGGCTTTGGGCCTTCAAAGACCCCACAATGCTGGTGGGTCCCAGTACTTTTGGAGCTCCCAAACATGGGTTTGAATTTCCCCAGACCACTTGAATGAAGTTGACACAGTAGGCTTGAAAGGAGAAAAGGTCTCTTAATATTTTTGCAGACGGGCTTCAAATGCTGATTTCTGTTACTGTTCAGATCTGATACCCCAAAGACTTTTATTGTGATAGTGAAATTTGTCACGCCATGAATCAATCAACAAATAATATGAGGGTTGATAGCCATAAAAAAGCTAAAAGTTGCACTTTCAAGAACTTGAGAACAATTTTTTTCAGAATACCCAATGTTTTGAGGCTCTGTCACCATCTATTTATGTAATTACAAAATGACTATAAGTTAAAGTTTGGAATTGGATGTGGTATTAATTCATTCGCTCTTTGCAAGTTGAACCAAGTTCCATTCAAAGTCATAATAATTTTTATAATTTTACACATTTTAAATAACGGTATTCCAATATTAGTGAGTACCGGTAGTTCAAAAGATTACACAAAAATAGAAGAGAAGTTTATTGCTCTCTCTGGTGCCACTCAGTACCCTTTTCCCTAGCTTCCACAGCTTTTTCGACGAATGGTTATCAGTTGGCTCACATTCGAATTTTATCTTTAAATTGAAGAAAAAATTCAAATTAGTTACACAGATTTTTTTACAGAAGGCAACTAGGCATAGCTTAAAGACTTAAGCAATGCTAGTTGGGAAATCGAGTCATTAATTGAAAATTGGTGTTTAGGGTGAAGGTGTAAGGGAGCCTCCAGCCTCAACTCTGTCCCGGGCCACTAAGATGTCTCTGGGTGGCCCTGATTGTAATAATAATTTGAAACCACTATAACTTGTTTAATTGGCTTTATAAAAGTGGTATTTTTTCAGTTTTTATGCATTGAAATTTGTTCACAACTAATCAATTAACTATGGTAACAATAAACGAAAAGTGGGTTCAAGTTCTTAGGCAAACGATTCATAAAAGCAGTGATTTATCGAATTTAAGCTTTCACTTTACCCAATTTATAAACTCCATTTTAATAAATACTCGTATAAAATTACTGATTTTGAGTCTCAAATCAATCTCTCAGCAACGAAAATTCAAAAATTTTCCCATAATGTGGACTAAAATAAATGGATTAATGCTTTTCTAGACATGAGTAGAATCTCTTGGGATACGATGTTAGTGGAACTACTTATTAAAATTTTTCCGGGGGAGGATCCTCGGGCCCCCCTCACCCTAAGACCCCCGGGGGCCCTCAAATCTCCAATAAGCCCCCCATTAAAATATTTTCGCTACGCTACTGATTACTGTATCTGTATCGCTCTTTTGTCACAAATTTGATGCAATATTCTAAAAAAAATTAATTATATTCACTGTTATTATTTTCCACCTCCTCTCTTCAATTCTCTCTCTATCACATTTAATTAACAATGAGTGTCGTGTTTGCCCACATTGAGCAGCCTTGCTGATTTTAATAGATGCGAATGTTGCAATTACTACAAAGGACACAATGCTGATAATAAAATACCGCTAAAAATACAGCCATTATACTTCTTAGGTTCCATTAATACTATTTCATTATAACCAAAAACAATATGCCATCCTATTTGATTGTTTAAATTCAAATTAGACTATATTACAAAAATTTACTAAGTTTATGTGCTTTTTAATGTTTTCTTCACCACAATTTGAATTGGTTACTGTGAGCAGTAGTAGACCTACTTCATCAGCTTTAAATACACATTTCAACTTATAGTTTAAAAATAATTAATGACATTTATGCAGGGGGTCCACCTAAAACCAAAAATCATGGCAAGGGGTCCATGAGGCAAAAAAGTTTGGGAACCACTGGTCTAGATCCTGTGTATCGAAAAGTTACATCAGTGCTGAACATTTTCTTTTCTTTTTTTCATTTGACCTGGCTTTAAGATGTAGCAATTTTGTAAATCTGGCTCAATAAAAAATTGAACTTGTATTTCATAGCTCCATTATGATATGAAATAGCTATTACTGTAGTTTTCATATAACTTGGCAGCGTGTAGCAGATGGAACATGCTACATCTGAACCCAGCATACTGCTGCCATTGTCATTGTTTGTCATTGTTTGTTTAAATTTAATAGCTATAACATAGGCATAGAAAATAGCTTTCAAACTAAAATATATGTAATTTTTCCTGAAGTTGAACTGTGCATTTGGTAATGCTAGATCAATATTGAAGCAATATGATAGCTTTTGATATTGTATGTAGTTTTCTACGTTATCAAAAGTTGAACAGTGTAGTTGGTAATTCTGCTACAAATATTGAAAGTATTAACATAATCTATTACAACCGATAAATTCAAGTTTAATGTGATGGGTTCTAATTTTTGAATGAACTGTTGTCTTTATAATATATTGTGCTTATTTACTTAATAATAATTATATTATTCATTTATGTATTGTGACAAATCTACAACGAATGTGAAGGCGCAACAGGCTCAAGTCCAAAACTGCTCCCTTCACAAATTATGCTTATTTACTGGCCACGTAGGCGGTAGAAATATCTAATCATTCATGGCGATTACAGAACTAGGCCTATGTAGCTTACATATCGAAATTAGATCGTTTTTCTAGTCATGGCGAATGATTATTTTTGTAAATACATTGAAGCGACAGAAATTTTACCCAGCTCGTTGCGTTGTGTTGTTGTTGTTGTTATTAGTTAAGCTGAGATTGTAGATAGTGAGGTTTTTATTATTTATTTGCATATAAAAGCTCAAAGAATATTCCATGAAATGAGAATAATTTTAAGATAATGTTCTCTTTCAAAATCCACTAAAAGAAAGAAAACAATACAATTTTCAAGTAATTAATTAGACGCCTGTTGTTATTTTAAACACTAGCATAGGCATGAACCTGTAAATATTGAGCATTAATCATTGGTAACTTTTTAAAAATAGCTATTCTGAGTTCTCTATGGAATAATGATTTCAAATATACTTCGATTACATACATACATTCAAATATACTTGATTACAAACATACTTCGGTATAAGTCACCATCACTGATTTAATCCAATACATGAAAAAATAGGATGTGAATTTTAGGGCCTCACAAAAACCAAGAATAGAAAAGTACAAAAATGAACTTTGGAAGCTCAAGAATCTCACAGTACAGTCGTTCTCTTAACTGTGGCTATCTTAACTGATAGCCGCGAGGCGTAGCAGGTATCTGTTCAATCAGATAGAGATAAGCTACGTTCTCGTAGGTCCTGTTTGTAACGGTGACCGATTAGATTGGCCAGCAAAAAAGACACTGTTCTCTGCTGTAAAATCACTTTCAGGTGGTTCGGAACCCACCTAAAACAGTAGGTCCAACTCATCAATCACCATCATCCAACTCATTACCCACGCACAGGTCTCAGACCTATGTGGGCTTCATCCTCAGAAAAAAAGTGAAGAAACACATTTCTATTAATCAGTAAGTAGAAAAGATGAAAATTTCACTGATCAAAAAGGAGAGTGATAAAAAAAGGAGTGTTGAATTTAATGAATGAATTCAAATAATTGAATGGCGTTTAGTTTTCTTTCCCAAGGCTCATTAGAATTTCGGCAAAGACCATACATGCATTTTTTTATTAAAGTTTCTCAATGTGGAACCATATCTGTCGCTTCCTGTCTATCTAGAGCCTTTTTTAGACTCATCAATTGATTTTAAATAATTCAGTGTAAAATTCAAATAATTTATATCATATTGAGCAACTGTAAAATATGATCAAAGTCATGTTTCCAATATAAAAGTATTGTTTTGTATGTATTTCAGAGCCTGAGTGGAATTTCAGAGATAACAGGATCTCCGTCTGGGCCAGTAATACATGAGATTGATCCAAATGAGTACGCCGCCTCTCTCCTGTTGAATGATGTCAGGGTTGACGATGGAATAACATCGCCGCCAGAAGATGCTAGCTTACTGGTCGACAATCCTATCAGTCAAGAATCAGTCATCGAAAATGCTGAGTGAGTGTCATAGTAGTTATTTTTCATTTATTGAGATCAGATTAAGAATATTATTTTTTTGCTGATGCAGCTCTCATGAGTCTGACCCCCGGTTGCAGAAACGCACTACTTTATTGATGTATCATTATCCGTTCTACCGTAGGCAGTTAGGTATTTAGATAATGATAATTTATCAAAGCCTGTCAAGTTACGTGGAATCTACTTAGACAGTAAGCTTACATGGGAGCACCATATAGAAAACCTATGCAAAGCTTTACGTTTCTGAGAAGAAAACTAAAAGCATGTGCTGATTCTAAAGTTGTGATTATGATTTATTATAGACTCTTCCATTCTCATCTCAGTTATGGAGTCAAATTACGTGGCAATTCTCCATTTAGTATTGGTATAAACTAATAGTATTCGTCTAAGAAGGCTACTCTATATCTTAGTTTCTTAACCATTTGTGATCATTTTTCTTGGTGGAATTTTGCCATTTGGATCCATTTTTATAGAAATGTATTTCATTTTTACTTCATTCTGGGCATACAAAATCTACTATGTCTATGGATTTATGCTCCTAGTGTTCCTAATTCTCATGATAGTTACTGTATGTGTAACAATAGTGTGTACATACTTCTTGCTCAATGCTGAAGATTATAGGTGGCAATGGACAAGCTTTTTAGCTGCTGCATCGACTTCTGGTTATGTTTACATGTATTCATTCTATTATTTCTTCTTCAAAACAAAAATGTATGGATTGCTTCAAACTGCATTTTATTTCGGCTATATGGCATTATTCTCATTAGCTCTTGGAATTATGTGTGGAACAGTTGGATACGTCGGTACCTCCCTATTTGTTCGTAAGATATATTCAACGGTCAAAATTGACTAAAGTGACTGATAAAGCTTTAAAGAGATATGGCTGATATTATTGATATCCGTATGGTACTTAGTAAAAAACATATTACGGAATACTTTGTTGGATCATGATTTGGTCGCGCTCTATATAGAAATGCACAATCCATAAGTAATATTGTTGTTTTCAATTGAACTCAGTGTGTGAGAAAGCTGTATGATAGTGTCAAACTGTTTTTCGGTTGTATAGAAATACATTTTCAATGGTTACGAATTAATAATTGAGATTTAGAATGACGTGACAATCGAAACTATAATACTTCATGTGATCATATTTCTAGTCCTATCAGTGGAAGCCGAACTGAACGGATGGATTTGTAGGAGCGATAAAGCTCTCCGCGCTTGAATCAAATTGTTTGTCGTAGATTGCCGCTACCTGTTTGTTTATTGAATCTTCAACGTATTATTTTTTCACTGTTTACTATACATTTTTTGCACTAAAGTTGTATTTCATTATGAGTGTGTGTGGTGCGTGTCAAGTCGTTGTGCAAAGAGCCGAGAAGGATAAAATCACCTGTTCGGTATGTAGTTCACAATTCCATTTGAAGTGTGCTAACATCAGGGAAAATGACTTGGAAAGTTTGAATGTGAAATCGTGGTTATGTTCAAGCTGCATGTACAAGAGAAGATTGGAGCGCAGTGACTCAACGCCAGTTAAAACTATAAAATCTGACTCAACACCGATTGTTGCTATAGAAAATTTAGAAGGTAGTCTCACTTTTAAAGAGGTAAAGGATCTTATTGAAAAATTTAAAATTGAAATTTTGGACGCTCAGAGTGACGTAGGCTATTTAAAAAGTTTTTAGAGCCAATAAGTGAAAAACTGAATGAAACTGCTGTAGTTATTGATATGCAGACTGGAATTATTAACGCGCAACAAGAAATGATAAATAAATTGAAATCAGAAAATGAACAATTGACTAACAGAGTAACTGATATTTCTTTGAAAATTGACGCTCAGGAACAATACAGTCGCAGAAACACGATCGAAATACAGGACATTCCAGAAGTGCGCGATGAAAATTTAGTGAAAGTTATTACGGACATTGGCAGGGGACTTTCAATGAATTTTGGAGGCGATGCAATTGTGTTCACCGACTGCATAGAGTTAACAACCAGCCAAATCCTGGAATTGCTGTGAAATTTGTTAGAAGAGCTGATGCTGATCAATTCTTCCTGGAAGGAAGAAGGAAACGAGATCTGACCACGGCTAGTCTTCATATGGCGGGCAGACAAAGAATCTACATCAACCAATCACTGACACCTACCAGAAGGAAGCTGCTTGGCTTGGCAAGAAAAATGCAGAGGGAGAGCATGGTGCGCTATGCCTGGTGTGATCGAGTGGGAAGAGTCAAGGTAAGGAAGGAGGAGAAGGGTCCAGTGAAGGTGATTAATTCTGAGGAGGGTTTCAAGATCACTAAAAATACAGAAAGAAGAATCTTGGAAGTTTAATTGAAAATAGATTTCTACTCCCTTACATACGGAATTTAGTTGATTATATGAACTAAAAAAATTGATGTTTTGTGTGCGTCATATTGATACTGTACTAACTTGATAAGTGTGTGTGTGTGTGTGTTCTTAAGTATCTAACATTTTGAGATCCAAGGCATGGATACACAGCAACACTCCGAGATCATTTTTTAAAGCGAGATCCGAAAAAGCGGATCTCGGAGTGGAAACCATATTGGTTGGGTCCCTTTAGCATAGACGAGATCCACCTTCCAATATGAAGGCGGATCTCGACTTACCACAAAATTCCAATCAGTTAGTTCAAAGTTTTACCACCACGTCGCAACACCATCGATTTTCACACACAAAATCTGACCGGAACTCAGATAAGCCATGAATCACTTTTCATGTGTTAACAGGGGCTGGATCTTACATTGGTCTCTAAGCCTTGGATTCACTGATCGTGTGTTAACGGTCGCTGGATCTCACATTAGCCTTGAATTCACTGGTTGTGTGTTAACAGGCTGGATCTCGCATAATGCTTGAGATTACTCATATTGTGCCTGCATTGCACGTGCGCTGCAATTATTTACCAATAGGCCTATGCAAATACTTTTCTGGCTTGCCTTGCTTATAGTCATCAGCTCTTCACTCTTGATGTTGAGTAGGGTAGGCTGAAAAAGACAAATTTTCGAGTACAGAGTTCCAATAGGACTCAATAGTTGTGTATTTATGTGCTGATTAATTTAAAAATAATGTAAAAATCTTACTTGATGTTTTCAGATTGCGCATGGCACTCAAAGTTTACAAAAAAAGAGTAAAATGACACAATATATTTGATAATTCTCAAGAAAAATTTCGTTATAAGTGTCATATTAATGTGCTGATCAACAGTATGCCTAAAAAATTAGAAAAGTTCCAACTCTAGGTCTTCAGTTTGCAAATCGGCTTCAAATTTATGAGAAAAACTGTAAAATTGCACAATATTTAAAAAATCACCTTAATATCTTATTTTTGAGTATTGAGTTCTAATAGGTCTCAAAAAGCTCATATTCATGTGTTGATTGATGGAAAAGTAGTATGGAAAATCCAGCTTGATGTCTAAATATCCTAAGGGGGTCAAGTCCAAAAAAATTGTATGAATCTGAATTATTAAAATAATTGATGTAGCAAAACAACAAGCATCTTATCAAATTAGACATTACCATAGCTTCCGGAGTGCTGATAAAAAATTTTATGTCATCCTACAGTAACTTTGTATATATTTTCTACATCTTTGTCAAAGATTTAGTTGGCTTAAATAACAATTTTGCCCTCTAACAACAATATTCACAATCATAGAACTAGATCAGCCCTTAACTATCATCTACACAGTGTGAATTTAGCCATAGCCTAGAAAAATCCATTTTACCAAGGTATAACCTTCTACAACAAACTACCCGATGAAATAAAAAGTATGAAAACAGACAGGAATAAATTTAAAACAGAAATTAAGAAATTCCTTTTGAACCATAGCTTTTACTTTGTAAAGGAGTATTCTGAATACAACTTTAGCTCTTGGTTATTGACAAAAATTAGCTTTTTTAGTGCATTTTTTTTCAAAATTATTTTTATATGTTGCTTTCGACAAAGTACTGTTCAAAAAATTAATGTTCAGTTAAATCAACATAGATTTTGAACTCTTTGTAAATGATATGGATAAAATATGTTTTCTTTCAATGTTCTCCAGACTGTACTATGAGATATGTTTAATCTATTTGAAAGTCGGCGAGTACTAAGTTGAGGACTACGCTGTACCATGACAATGATATTATCTTGTTCGCTTATACTGCTGGGGACTGACAACATGACCCCTGGCGCCTGAAGGGGAGAGGTGAAGGAAGGTGTAATAGCGTAATAGCTCCACTATGCCTTGCACTAAATAGAGCACGAATCGGAGCCAGTGGTACTTGGGTTATATACATCACTGCTGTTATAGTGAGCCAGTTGAGTCGCTCTCAAATGTGCTGTATTCATCAATATTCACTGAGAATTCCTTTCAGGGGTCAAGTTGCCAGTCTCCAACAGTAGCATGTATTACAGCCATTACAGGACGTTCACTCGAACTAGTAACGGATGGAAAAGATCCATTTGTTCGTAAGTTATTGAATACCGATACAAATGTTTCGCAAGTAGGTATTCTATTCGGAAATCTTCTTTCATATTTTCATATTCAGGTTTAGCTGCCCGACCATTGGGCAAAAACATAGACGAAAACAATATCTGCGTACTCTTGATTTGAAAATGTGAATGGCATCTTATCATTAAAAAAAAAAAAAAAAAAAAAAAAAACGAATAAAGTACAAATAATACAAACCGCACATGCACTGCACAAATCACAGTTGACAGACTAGTTATTGCGACCGCTGTACCATAACTTGGATTCAGGTATTGTTGCAGTAGTGCTGCCAATTCTTGATTTTCAATAAACTAAAAACATTTCACTGGACGCTGTTTTTTTTTCATCCTATTTTTCAACCAACAATTTTTTATACTGTGAATTCTTTGTCATTATTTAATTGAATGACTACTGTATTTGCGAATAAACCGCATGCCTTTTCAGTAATTAAAATGTACATTTTCGCAACATCTTAAAATGTGTTGTTTAATTTTTGTTTTGCTGCAGTCTTATTTTTCGTATGTGTTGATTTAATTAAACATTAATTTTTTAAACTTTTTGTTTGTTTATTATAAACCTATTTTACACCATTCTCTTCAGAATTGAGATCTCTACAAGTTTTGTTTATAAAGTTTCCGTGTTTATTACCCACGTAACGAAGTTAATGTAGATCAAATCTAAATGAAGCATGTTTTTTTAGACATAATTTTGCTAATTTTGTCTGATATCTCAGGTATGGTTGATCCTAGAGGTCTGAGACCAATAAAATCCAATAAATGTAACATCTAACTTAACGCCATAACAAAATTAGTTTGGCTTCATTTCCATCCTTTCCTAGAGAATCGGGGGAAATATTTCACTAGCTATAACTCCCTAACAAAGCATTTCCGGACATATGTTTGTATAACATTTTTTCATTATTTTGATGAGAGGAAACCACCCTAGAAGTTTGTTGGGTTACTCGTGGGACAGCCTGTATATAGTCTGTGATGTTTCCATGACGAAATACTTGATGAACAATCTAATATTAAAACTGACACTGTATTTCACTTTTAAATAATGTTTTGCTCACATATATTGGAGATGCTTGAGGAATGCATTTCACTTCTGAGGCTGACGAAGCTTCTTTTCAGAAGTGAAATGCATTCCTCAAGCATCTCCAATATATGTGAGTAAAACATTATTTAAAAGTGAAATACAATGTCAGTTTTAAAATAGATTATATATATAGTCTTTAAAATCGAGGTTTAACAAACCACAGTAAGTGGAAATTGAGTGTAGGTATAAGTTTATCTGAACTTTTTATTAGAAAATGCAAAACTGCTGTCAAAATTCTATATGTAAATTTTTTTCAAATATGCTTTTTATCTAGTTATTAATTTGATTATTATTATCCTCATCATCATCATCAATCACATATCACAAATTAATCTAAATTATTATTTCTTGTTTGCTCTGTTTCATATTCAGTCTCTTTCTCTTACAAGATTTCAGTTAAAGTTTTCGGTTTTCGCAGATTACATTCCTTGTAGTTTCTTCTTCTCTTTCTTTTTTATCTAAATTCTTTGTTTCTCAGTGTTCCCTATCTAATTTGTTTCACTTTATCGATCTCTGTTGAAGATCTTGTGGATCTCCCCTTCCTAGTAGTTTCATCACATAATTATTATTTTAAAAACAATGTATTGTTACGGGTTCTATGTCTAAAATAACGCTGGCAACACTTAAATTTATCACTCGCACTTTATTTACACAAATAATCACAACACTCACTGTTCAGTAATGTCTTACAGAAAAATAAGCAATTAAAAACAGATAACACGATATTGTTTAACTGATAATGAGTTTTCAATAAACTGTACAAGAATCAATCACTAAAAGTTAAAAGGCCGATCTAAAATTAATTAATAACTGTACAATTTTACACCACATAAATAAGGCAGGGATAGCTTAGTCGGCTTGTAGTGTTGCTACTGCTGACTTGTCAGCTAGTTAACTAACCTTCACTTCAATTGAATTTTGTATTTATAAACCTCACTCTGAGATCTTTTTAACTTGAAAGTCAAGATTTTCTTGAAATTGGTACCTCATATCCGTTCTTAGCCACTTTAGATAGAGGGTTACCTTGAAGCGATTCTTCCGATTACTTCTATAATATTTCGGCTTCATTTTTTTATTGTAGCATCGGTTCATCAAAATCAAATTAAAGCATAGCAACCCATTTTTACATCATTGCAATGTAATTCACTGTATATTTGACCAATTAAAACGATATTTTGTCATCTTTATATAACTCGATTTCTATCCTATCAAATTTCATCATGAACCTTCTAGAATAAAAGTGATTAAAGTAAATGCAAAGTCATTTTGCCTGCCTTTAGATCGTGCTCGCTATGCTCATTCATCTTGCATTATTAAAAAATCGTAAACATGAATATAGAGGTATAGAAGATATTGGCGTAGTAATAATTACTTCGCAGCAGCTGGAAATTTATGTACAGTACATTATCTTTAATGGTAATTTATGTTTGTTGGTGTTGGAATTCATATTCTGAGCTTAGGTGTATATTTGATGTATGTTTTGAAATTGAGGAGATCTCCAAGTAAGAATCATAAATAAGAAGTGAAGGTGAGTTTATTAGCTGGCAAGACAGCAATTAGAAACACAATAAGTGACCCAGCTCTCCCGGCCGTATTTATGCAGTGTGAACTCTTATGTTGATGTTTATTTAATGTAAATTATTGGTGTTAAATTATTATCAGGAATCAGACCTTTGTTGGGGGCTTTTTAGTGTTATAGCTACTCATTAGTTTGTAACTTCATGAACTTGCTCTGTCCTTAGAGGCATTTCAAAAGTTCCTTGAGTCAAGAGACACTGAAGGAACTTTCATAAATACGGCACTAAACGTTGATACCTTGAATTATGGTCACCTTGAAATGTAGATCTGTGTTATAAATGACCTTGAAATGTAACGGTTGAGGACGGTTATTTTTCGCAGGGCGCTGGATACGGCCGCTGAAGTAGCGCAAAGTGTCACAGACGATGCTGACCTTGAAACTAACGAATTGCTGGATTTGCCCAATCAGATGTTAACAACAGATGATTCGATTCCTTCCTCTCACGAAGGGCTATCGGCCGCCACTAGCGAGGAAGGGCAAGGGCAAATATACACAAGGCCAAACCAGATTAGGGCTAGCAAGCGTCGGCCTAGGAAGCCGGCTGCCACTAAAAAGCGGCCGGCTGCCGCTGAAAATCCTGTACAGGCTGACATAACTGGGTGTGTCTCTTACTTTAAATTTTCCAACTCACTTCCAAATTTTCAATTGAAACACAATTTCCACTTTACTTTTTATATTTGAGATGAGTGAAAATCTAAATTGCATAATTTTCAAGCTCAAAATCAGTACTATATGATATACTCAATTGTTTGACTGATCAGTACATACATAATTGAATAACTAAATTTGAAGTGAGACTGTTAGATTGGTGAGATGACTTTTGCCGGAATGTAAACGCAATGATCAGTTGGTAGCAGTTTCCAGTTGTCATTTAAAAACTTAGTGTTTGATTGCTCATATTACTTGAAATCTTCTATGAAAATCATGTATTTTAAAAAGGTCTAATCTAGTAGGTCTAAACTAGTAATCTAGTTCTAGTAATATTCCTAAAATTATTAAAAAGGTTTTCTAATAATCTTATATTGATAGCAGTTTCCTGTTGAAATTTTCGTCTATCTCAAAATTATTGTGATTATATGTATCAAAGTTATGTTAGGATGAAATCTGATCCAGCACTCGTTATTCTTCACATATTCTACATATTATAAACTTCGATTTAAAATACTTGATTGGGTACAGTACCATACCATAGCCATGTCCTTGTGTTTCGAAAAATGTGAAGAACTCTGTTGCATTTGCTTTGAAGATTTGTTCCTTACTTCTTACCTTGAGGTATTTTACCGACATGCCTTACTTTATTGGTAACCCACCCTAAATATCTCATTGTATAATGCTGATTTGTCCTAATGTTCAAAATCATTGTTTAAATTTTTATGTATACCATGTGTTTGGCAAACCGAATACTCTTGTATAGTAATATTTCACCACTATTTCAATGTTTGTGTTTAACTTCTTTCCATGCTTGTTTCCATTTTCATTGTGTCTATTATAAAAGTCATACAAGTCATAGAAAAATATTAGAGTCTAAATTTGACCCTATCTTGTTTCAACACTACATTTTTGTTAGGTCCCAACAAAGTTGGCTGGTCACCTCCAAAAAAATTAAACAATAATAATAATAACGTAATAGCCTCTAGCTGTTATCGAAAAATATTAGAGATTCTAAATTTGGCACTAACTAGTTTCTGATAATATAATTAACATATTTTACATTCATTCTCAATGCTTCCATTATTCCATACTATATTTCATAAATATTTTTTTGTTCAGTCTAGTTTTAGATGACTTTCCACTGATCATCCCCGGCTCGCAGGCTCTTCAAGAGTTGACTACGGTCACGCAACTGCCAACATCAGATGATGTTAGTAGCAGTTCGCCATCAACAGTCAACATTGATGCTTTCTCATCACCAATTGTCAACATGGCGCCTGATTCTCCCAATCTGAACGAATCTCATATTGCCATAGTGACGTCACCCTACAGTGATGACCTCGAGTTCACTAATCCTAATACAGTGATACCAACAGCCCTAATTGAAGCGCCGACAATTGTCAACAGTACGGTGCCAATTGTCACACCACAAAAGGCGGGAAAATACAGGAAAATTGCGCCAAAAATAATTACAAGCAAGCAAGTACAGCAGCCACAGATGAAAGTGATAATACCGCCAGCCAAAAGAAAGCTGCCTTCTCAATCGAAAACGATGGATGGTAGCAAAAAGTCAAAGTCGACAGTTGGCAAATCGAGGACGGTTGGCGGGAAAACATTTGGCACCAAAACCGGTGGCGGGAAAATGTTTGGCGCCAAAACTGATAGCGGGGAATCATTTTCCGCCAAAACTGATGGCGGGAAAACAGTGGCTCCATTGTTGAATGTGGCCAACCTCCCAAGCACAACAGTAACAAAGCAGTCTAGTACTGAGAACAATGACAGAACTGTGGCATGTATGTTGCCTTCTAATTCACAACAATCTATGAAGTAAGTAGCAAATGCAAATTTGTTATTAGCATTATTTTATATATATTTTTTTATTTTTATTTTAACTATAGAGTTTAAGCAAATTGCCACTAAACTAAATCCTGTTTAGTTTTACGCATGCATTGACATTAATGTTAACATGGCTGTCAAAAAGATATTGAGCAAGCTATGTTCTATTTGAGAATACTGTATGACTGAGTATAAAATAATTGTATTCTTCAAAATACAAAGGAATACGTAGGTAATGCAGTTTAAGTTTTATAAACGTCTCATGTTGCCCATGACTTGATGAACAATCTAATAACAAAACTGGCACTGTAATTCTATTTGACCACTACAGTGTTTCACTGCATATTAATGAGACTCCCAAAGAAAACAGAAACAGGAGGAACTATACATAAAAATAATATATTTTGATAGTTTAGTTGCTGATTTACAAAAAGAAGAATTGCATGTTGTATACACTTCAAACAACATCGATATTGTGGTACAAAATTTTATAGATAAGTTAACGATACTGGCAGTACAAAGAACTAAAACAATTATACTAATTAAAAATAAAAGACCTCTTAAAAATAGATTACACCCAACATAGTTAATATGTGAATGGGACAAATTACATAAAAAGTTTTTGAAGCATCCTAACAAAATTGAACTGAAAAATTATTACAAGAGATAAAGGAACACACTAAACAATTTAATAAGGAAAGTCAAAATAGATTTCTTCAACAAAAAGTTTGAAGAACATGAAAAGGATTCTAAAAAATGGGAATGTATGAACGAATTTCTAGATTTGAAAAAAACACAAATTAAATTAAACTAGATCCAACAATCATCTTAATCAATACATACTTTGTGTATTTGGGAAAAACTTGCGCTAAGCACATAACTGAAGATGTGAATAACATACCAGTACCGCAATCTCTCTCGAACTACAGTTATACAGAAATAATGGACAAACTAAAAAACAAATCAACATCTGGTCCAGCTAGATTCTCGGGAACTTCCTTAAAAAATATATCAAATTATATAACAGCACTCTTAGAACACATTATAAACCAAGCAAGGGATACTTCCCGAAAAAATTTAATGAATCTAGAATTATACCTATACTGAAAACAGGTGACCTAAAAAATCCAGAAAACTACAGATCAAAAGTATAATAAGAAAACTAGCAAAAATAAGTAATAATTTACTTCATAATTGTCTTTCCTTTTTATCTTTTAAATGGGAGCGAATTTCGAAAATCCTCATTCATGCATCGCTGGGCATTCCTTGAAGGAAGATCAATGCAAAATCTCATATAATTTGGTCCATATGTTTAGCCGAAACTGCGTTACAGACAAATTCAAAACGGCCAATTTCAAATGGAGAGCTCTTTTTGTTTGGTCAGATTGTAGTTACGTAATTAACAAAAATTTTCATTTTCGACCTAATATTGTCTGTAATTTGAGATCACTAAACAAACCAATTTAGACCACCATCTTGGTTCAAATGTGAAACTTTTTAGGAAATTAATTGTGATTGATCAATTTTATTTTAAAGTGTGCGATCTCTTTTCTAGATATGCAAGAGCTCAAGATTATAATAATTCTTACTACAACCCGTAAGTCTGATTACATTTACATCAATTTCTAATATACAAAGAGTCCTCGCATGATTCGGCTTTTTGGGAGTATGCTATTCACCTGTTCTTATAAGATCTTTGTTAAGGATGCACTTATCCTTTGTAAGGGTTTTCCGGGAACAATCCTAATTCAATTAATAATGTAATCAACAGCTTTTTAAATGATTAATGCAGGTGCGTTGATTTTTAAATGTTTATGTGTAATTATCAGCAAATACTTATCAAGTTGGGCTAATACTGAGAACAAATATGAATAATAAGTAAAAGGAATACTAAATACTGAACTTTTAGTCACCTACTGCTTCAATAATTATCCGGTATTTACTTCTACAAAAAAGTTTAGTTAAAAGCAAGTTAAGTATCACCAATTGTTAGGACTGGTATGAAAGATGAACAGTAATCAAATACTATGAAAGAGCTCATTGAGTTATCAGAGTTATATTTTTCCAAACACTGAGTTCCGTTGAAATGAGCGTTTTCAGTTTATCCTTGTTTAAAACTGTATTCTGTCAATACATTTGTAATTTTTTAAAGGAAATAGGGAGTTTTTTCTTAGAAATATATATATATATATATATATATATATATATGTAACCAATATTTGAGAAATCATTTGAACTTTGAACATGAATTATAACTGCTTATAAAACCCACTAACAGGCTGCCCGATTCAATTGAATCTGTATCTCTAGAATGTGTAATAACCTATCTACAAATTTAGTTCAATAGCCTCTTTTTTCTTATCCTTCTTCTTCTCCTTTCTCTCATTCATTTTCTTCCTTCTTCTCTTTTTTCTCCTGCCCCTTCTTCTTGTCGTTCTTCTCCTCCTTCCCCTCCTTCCCCTACTCATCCAACTTCTTCTTCTTTTTCTTCCTCCTATTTCATACCATTATTCTCCAGAGTTTTGTCGACAGATAACATCAAGTAGCTGTTTATCATTTAGGATTAGTTGTGGCTTATTTGTGGTGAAGGTTGTATCAGCTAAAATACTGAACTTGAACTAAAATTTTCTTGGATTTTAAATTTTGGACGATTATTTGAAGTTATTTTGATGAACTCCATCAGCACACACAACATTTTATGAAGACGGTATTGAGGGGGAGTGATAGCCGTGAGCAGGCATCTGTTCAATCGGATTAGATAAGCAACGCTCTCCTGGGCCCTCTTTGTAAGGGTAACCGATTGGATTGGCCAGAAAAAATTACTGTTCTCTGCTGTAAAATCACTTCCCGGTGGTTCGGAACCCACATAGAACTGTAGGTCCAACTCATTACCTACGCACAGGTCTCAGACCTATGTGGGCTTCATCCTTCAAAAAAATACAAATGCCTCAATCTTCAAGGTCCCGTGTCCATGATGTTGGAAATCATAGCTAAAAGTTATTTTTTTTCAAATTTAAATTATTTTAAGCAATTTTATCAAGTATCGATTATAGTAAAAATTTAGAAATAATCTGTATTTGTTAATTTTTCAGACAAGAAATCGATAATCATGTGGATAGTATGCAAAATGACTTGGAAACGTTGAAAGAACTATTGAAGGGCGAATCAATTAGTTTGGATGCTAATACTTTGTTGGGGGTAAGTATCAATTATAAAAAATTATCTGTTCAAAATTAACAATAATTCTAATGCAAGTGAAAATTGCTGTTCTTCGGTGAATGTAATTAAGGTAAACATACCAATTATCGGCAGGTTAAGGATGAGTTCCAATATTTATATTTTAGATATATTGTTATGGGTTCTATAAGTAAAATAATGCTGGCTACACTTTAAATTAACGCTCGCACTTTATTTACACAAATTACTCTTACAACATGCACTAATCACAAGAAAAAATAATGAACTTTCGGTATCTCTGTACAAAAATTAATTACTAACTATGAATAGGACCGATAATTAAATAAAAAACCATCCACTAAACTGTTCAATGAAGTAAAAAATGTCTAAAAACAGTTAAACATACAATAAATCAAACACGAAGCATAGCATGATCATGAGCACTTTATATGCATAAACACAATGTCTATATATACTGTCAATAAACTGGCACTAAATTCATAATCGCACTGTATCAGTCTGTGTGTATAAACTGCCTCCGGATACAAAAGTTGGGAAGATCAAACAACACTGACTCTTGTTTACATGGACTACTTATATCGTTTTTGAAAGTATTCCAGGAAATGCTGGAATCCGGTAGCACAGTGTAGAACATTCTGGCAAGTTATCAAAAACAGTAGAACTAAATCTGACAAATAGGAGTGAGAGAGACATTCAAGAAGACTGAGTCAACAAGAGTCAATTTACAATCTCTTTGAAGCATGTTCCATCTGAATGGAAGCGATGTTTACAAAATGAATGGCATAGACAATTGTTTGTCTTCCATCTGTCTTGCATTCTTAACAATATTATGTCTTAAGTCATTATCTAAGGTTGTGTTATAAATAACAAACAAAATTCAAAATCTATTCACTATCTTTGGACTATTGGACTGTTTGATTGCTTCGTTTTACAGTTAACTTCTAAATTAATATTCTTGTTTTGGAAAGAATCTTTAATTTTTCTTAAAATTGAAATTTTTACAACTTCGACATAACCAGAAATTTGAATTTTTCTGTTGAAATTTTTTGAAGAAAGCAGTAGCCTGTTGTGTCTTTGCTTGGTTGTGTTTTGGTAATGAATAAATAAATAAATTATTAGTATGTAATCCAAGAAAGTAAGGTGACCATTTTTAACCTTAGATGGGCTATAAATAAATTCTAGTGAATATAAACAAATTATTTCATCACCAAAATGTTCGTACACTTACGCCCTTATTAGACAGACCCACTGCAATCGTCGAGGCTTGCCACAGCAGTCGCCTGTGCAAGCGACTGTGGCCCATGCAAGCCACAGCACCGTTCATTAGTATTCAAAATGTCGTCAAGCGAAGATGAGGAAATGTTAAATTAAAAATATTATAAATATAAATATTTCTAATTAAAAAGAAAAGTTACCGAAAGAGTAATTAGAAAGAAAAGAGTCTAACCGATCTCTATGTTTGAAGAACATACAACATAGCCTTCTTGCTGAAGGAAATTTTTTACTTTATTGCCTTTAATATGATTATAAATACATTTGTATTTAAATATTAATGAAATAGGTTATAGTCCATGTATGTTTATAAAACTATTTACAATTATAATTAATACTACAACTTAGTTGTCTAAAAACCTTTCCGTCACTTGCTAACATTTAACAATTTAATAGAAACGAATTAAAGGTGATAATTAATTTATAATCTGAAACTAATAACCATATTTACTCACATACCAGTAACCAATATTAATGAACATACAATACCAATCAATGTAGCATATATTTCATTGACCAAACATAACCTCCAATTGATGTCAAGCTAGTACGGAACTGTCATGTCCGACTGTAGACAACTGAAATTGTGGCTTTCATAGGCGACTGGAGTGGCCCAGTATAATAAGCTTCATAGCAAACAATGTTCGGTTGCCAAGGCGTTAGTCGCACGGGCTTGCCACTAGAAGCGAGGGTAGGCGACTTGAGTAGCCTGTTCCGAGGGGGCGTGGCTAAAGCTGTGACTCATGCCCGGTTTCTGAGTTGTTCATTAAGTTTAATGGATCATTAACCCTTTGCTCCAGCATTGAGTTAATGGTCCATTAAGTTAATGAACAACTCAGAAACCGGGCATCAGTATAATAAGCTATTGCATGTATCGCTGAGCCTAAGAATCTGTCGCGGTCGCGCGTGAATGACGACTGAAGTGGTTCTGTATAATGAGGTTCTTATGTTTACTTTCCAAAATAATAAGCTTAAAGATCGAGGCATTTTATTCATTTTTCAATACCCTATCCATAAAATGTTGCCGCCAGTGAATTTGAATGAGTCTTGACCTTACCTTGAAGTTCCTCAGTGGTTGGAAAGTGCTAACTTACAGACCGTTTCGTGCACAATTAATGCAGCTTTTTATTACCAATCTTACAACATTTGCGGCGAGCCATTCAGAACAAACAAAGAGGCATGCTAACGTTTGGAATTGTTTGTTGCATGGCAACATAATGCAGTCCCGACCGACCTAGCACCGAGCGTCTTTAATCTTTTTCCTGAACTGAAGAAATGCTGGCTTGGAGGCCAGCACTTTCCCACTACTGAGAAACTTCAAGACAAGGCCGAGACTCATTTGAGTTCACTGGCGGCAACATTCTATGAAGAAGGTATAAAAAGCTTGTCCACAAATATGACAAATACCTCAATCTTCAAGGAGATTATGTAGAGAAGTATACTTGAGTGTACGTACCGTTTGGTAATAAAACAATTCACAAGTATTTCATTTATAGACCATCGGAGGTTTAATAAAATACTCTTTTTTCAAAGCTTTTCTAATGAATCCCCACTTTTCTTACAAAGAAGATTGATAATTTGAATTTGAAGTTTTTCGCACTAATGGAGCAGACACCGCATTGCATTCGATGTTTATTTCGGATAAAAAGTAAAAATCGATAATACTTTATGAATGTTTTCCTCTGTTTTATTTTTAAGAAACTTGCTTCAAGTACTCTTAGTCATTATTTGACTATGAACAAGAATGATGGATTCGACTTTGACAACTCAACTGATTTGGTTAGTAATTTCAATAATGTACTTTAAAGATCAAAATAAAATCGGAGTGAACTCCTCATTCACAAAATTGCTATGTGATGATACTATTTCCTACTAATTAAAATTAATTAAAGAGGTTTGTCGATTGAACTAAATTAATTGAAAAAATTATGGTTTCGTGTGTGACCCTCCACATCTTCAGCTGGATTGACGATTATAAGCTAATGCTAATGCTATGTTCTTTATGTAGGTAGGCCAAACTGGGAGAAGCTTTAAATGGAGAATTAATGAACATTCTAGAGATTTATGAAAAATCAGAAAGGGGATTTTTCCGAACATCTGATTATAATTAACCAGAAACTCAAAAGTTCGAAGGAAAAGAAGAATTTCTGCATGTCTATAGAAAAGGCAGACTATTGAATATTTTATAAGCTTTGAAAATAACCAGAATGTTGAACAATTGTGAGTGAGTGAAGAACTGTTCTGCTGATAGCTCAAATGATCGGCTTTAATAAATTCAACACCAGTAACCTTGCTCAATCTTAAAGTAGGTCAATGACAATCTTTCAGTTTTCCGCTATGGCACGATTTCTGTGCATTGGTCAATTTTTCGGTTTCTTGTCTTTGATAGAGATATTCAATATACTCACGTTTATTATATATTGCTAATTTGTGTCTGTTCATTTATCACCTGTTTTCTACATTGTTGTTTCGTACTGGTAGATTGTTTCTTACTACTTGTTTGTTTCTTGGGCGGGGCTAGTACCAGCCAATGACAGGCCTTCATTATGAAGTTTGACTCCATAAGGTGATTCCAGTCTGTGAACCAATAGTATTCGTATAAGAAGGGCATAATTCAGCTACTCGTTATTTTAGTTTGAGTTTGAAAATGATGTGACAGTCGAAACTATAGTATATTGTTTGTTGAAAATAAAAGTGGGTTTCACATCGTCAGTATTATTCATTCTTTGATAACATCATAATTATGATGATCATTATAGTCGAGTGTGTGTAAAATTTTACACGAAACGGTGGTACTCGTTTAGTTGACCTGGTGGTGCGGAACCCACCTAACATTATAGGTGCATCATAGGGCCATCATGTTCCTCATAACATGGCTCAAGCGGCGAGCTGGAACTACCCTTAAGGTTCTCCCCACCAATGAAAGCCGTACGCATTTACTACTTTAGTTGATCTAGTGAAGTTGACAACCTCTTACTTAATTTTAATTGTGGAAAGATTCTGCAATATCAACATTGATTCTACGGAATATAATTTCTTCTAAATTTTTTGCCAAATTTATATGTTTATTTACAAAATTAATTAATCATTCTTTGAACTAGTACTTGCAATTATAGCTTTTTTCGGAGGATGAAGACCACATAGGTCTGAGACCTGTGCGTGGGTAATGAATTGGATGATGGTGATTGATGAGTTGAACCTACAGTTTTAGGTGGGTTTCGAACCCTCGGAACCTCCGGAATTGGACAAACTCACAAACTTCTCAAATTTATAGATAACTAACTGGCAGGCTCGCTTCACTTGCCTTAATCGTCTAGCCTGGGAGCTCCGCCCCTGGACCCCCGTGGGGACAAATTTATACAAAACCATCAGACTCGCTACACTCTTCTGCCAGGGAAAGGAGAAAAATTTATGCAAACTTTAATTCTTGGCCACACAATACATGAGTATTCTAGAAAAGCTAGGAAAACAGCAAATTTAGGTGTATTTTGGGGGAAATTTCAGAAACGTTTCTTAGTACGCTTCTAAATTCAAAACTTGGCATTGATACCAAATTTCAACTGTTTTGACCAAGCAGTTGTTAAAAACGATGAAAACGTCAATTTTAGGCGAATTTTTGGGAAGTTTTTGAAGCCTGTTTTTAGCACGCGTGTTCAGACCCTTCTTGGCTGAACATGTCTACCACATTTCAACTTTTTTGTCCGAGTGGTTTCCGAGTAATGGTGATGAATGAGTCAGTGTCATTTTGTCTTTTATTTATGTAGATTGGAATTGATAGCTTTGCCTAAATTTTAATTGGTAATAAAGGGAAATGAAAACGTAATATAAGATTCAAACGATTTTATATTGACAAGAATATAGTTCTCGAATATTTTTCTTTCTTTGTAGGGATGAAGGTGATATTGTGGAAGATATACATAATGAATAATAAGACGAAATGTCACACCACATTTATGAAAAATAAAGAGATACTAGTTTCGGATGTTACTCCATTATCTCAGACAAAACCCCAAATCTCAGAGTTTTGTCTGAGTTTGATAATGGAGTAACATCCGAAGCTAGTATCTCTTTATTTTTAATACATGTGGTTGTGGCAATTTCGTCTTATTATTCATTAAAATATGTTTACTGGCAGTGAGTTTGTGGTCTATTTGAATTGTATCTTAAATATTGTACATAATTTGATTGAAATTTGTTTATTTTTATTTCAGCTTTTCAATGCTGAAGATCCATTTTCATTAGCAATGGATTTGTCTACTCAAGCTCAGACACAGGACAAATCAAAAGAACCTGGTGAGTTCAATTATAATACCGTATTTATGATACTTAGGTTCGGAAACCACCTAAAATTGTAGGTCGAGAACATGGCTCAAACGGCGAGGTGGAACTATCCTTTAGGGTCTCCCCACCAATAAAAGCCATAAGCTTATAAGTTAATATAGAATTCCCTTTTTAAATTGAGCGGGCTTGTACTTGCATTATACATTTTCTACATTATTACTCGGTTTCTCAGTTTTTCAGTAGCTATTTATTCATCCTAAAAAAAAAATAGCGCTCCTAAGGCTTGTTTCACACATACCCGGAAGTCACGTAAGCTGTTGCTTAGAGATACGAGCATCTCTTGGTGTCGTTTACCAGGCATAATTACATTGTATCATATGATTTTAAATCGGGTAATAGTGAAGCGATCCATATGATAAAATGTCTGCAGTTGGGTAAACGATTGCCGGGTATGTGTGAAGTAAGCCTTAGGACCACTATTGAATCAATAGCTACAAATATGCTATTCATATAAAGGCTCAGATGAAAACGAGGGCCCGAAGAGTATCTTGAAATCTGATCCCAATTCCATTAAAAAATCATTGATGATATTTTCGAAAAAAGTTGAAGAGCATTTTTGACTCATTCTTATTTCTTAATCTTTCATTGATGATAGAAACTGGGAAATCAATATTGAAAAGTACATCATTTTTGACGCCCCCTAGATATTACCCATTATACCTAATAAAGGGTAACTAAGCATTTTTGGCAAATGCTTAGTTTTCTTGGCAATATTGACCTTCAATCATATGAAGCAAAGATCATATTTTAACAAAAAAGTTCAAAATTTTTCAAGTCCCCCTTTTCTATAGAAATTTAGATTTCTGCCCTTAGCTTCAAAGAAGATTATTTTTTTAAATTTTCGAATGGAATTCTGCTGAGTATGCTCTACCTATTGAGAAGATGAATTTCCCAATTATCTCAATATTTGATTTTTTTTATTTTCTCACCCTCCCCCCTCCAATATTCAAAGAGTATTACAGTAAACGTTTCAATAGGTATTGATTGTCTAGGGACTGATTTCGTTATATTTTTATTTATTAATTATGATTTTTGCAGATAATAAACTGGTATCGTACTCGACGTCCAACACTCAGGAGCTGGGCGATCTGTTTGATGATTACAACGACTGGATTCTGTCGCCAACAGCCAACGAGCCTCTGAATGAAGAAGACGTCTACAACATTCCCGAACTGAATACGCCTGACATACTGATGACGCCTGAGCCCCAGATGCAGTCGTCATTCTCTGGAAAAAAGAAGAAGAAATGAATTATCGAATGTGAGTATTCAGTTGAAGAAAATTTCAAAATAACAAGTGAGCCCCCCGGGATAAAGAACACGCTTGCATACAACTAATTTTGGAAAGGGCAACTTATTTCTAGCTTACCCAAGAGAAGGTGGTAACAAAAAACGGCCGTTTTGAAAAACTAATTTAAATAGAATTACAGTACCAAAAAAGCATCACAAGTCCAGAATCACAAATAATAAAATAATAAGCATATTACTTGAAGTTCAAAAATATTTCATAGCTATTATAGCCTACTTTGCCCAATTCAAAATTAATATGGCCAACTTTGAGATTTACATACACTCTTGGTGTAGCGATGGGGGGAGGGGGCCGGGTTACAACCCCGATTTTGGTTACAACCCCCCTTGAGACTGTAAAAGCAGCCCCAAATACGAATAGGGAGGCATCAATAAAAATACGATAATATCGGTTACTGGGGGTAAAAAAGTTTTCATACATGAAGAGTAAATAATGTTACAGCTAGAAAAAGATTATAATTTTAATACTTTAAGTACTTCAGTTAACTAAGAAAATACTTTACTTAAAGTTACAGAGGGGATGGGGCGAACAAGGCAAGTTTCATTGGGCCTCAACATAAAGGGGCCACATCATTTTACAAATGTAAGCAAGTGGCAAAACAAAAATAAAATAAGGGGGCCCCAATTGTCCAGCTAGGGACCTTCAGGGCCCCTTTTTTTAGACCTCTAGAGGCCCCTTAGAAGCCTAACAGACCATAGAGGCCCCTGGCGCCGCGGGCCCGTTTTTATTGCCAGTATAGTTATGCGAAGTAGAGATTCAAGTAGACTGCATCTAGAATATTTCAAATTTCAACGTTTATACACCAGGGTCCCCTAATTGCCTCGGCTTTGGGCCTTCAAAGGTGCTGTTGAGTCTCAGTATATTCGGAGCCCCCAAACATTGGTCCCCTAGAGCCTAGACCACTTGAATAGTAAAGTTAACACAGTAGGCTTCAAAGGAGAAGCCTAATATTTTTGCAGACGGGCTTCAAATGTTTATTTCTGTTACTGTTCAGATCTGATACCGCATAGTTTATTGTGATGGTGAAATTTGTCACGCCATGAATCAACCAACAAATAATATGAGGGAAGACGTTGATAACCACAAAAAAAGCTTAGATTTGCCCTTTCAAGACCTGGAAAACAATTTTTTCTCCGGTGAGAACCCTCAGACTCCCCAATGTTTTGGGGTTCCGTCACCATCCATATGTAATAACAAAATTACCATAAGTTAAAGTTTGGAATTGGATGTTCTATTAATTCATTCTCTCTTTGCAAGTTGAATCAAGTTCCATTCAAAATCATAGTAATTTTCATATATTTACACATTTTATATATTCAAGTATTAGTGAATAATTCGATGCGAATTCAAGAGATTGCACACAAATAGAAGAGAAGATTATTGCTCTCTCTCAGGCAAGAGAGAGACAAGGCTAGGCATAATCATCTTAGGACTGGTTGTAATACAGACTTTGTGCGCTACAAAGCTCTGAGGAACAAGTTGAGATCTACCTGCCGAAGAGCTAAGATTGAGTATTATGGTCGACTTTTTGAGGGGAGGCAATCCACATCGGAACTGTGGAGGAATGTTTGTAAGGTCAAGGTGGTCCCACCCAAGACCAAGTCCACTTCTGTTAATATTCCTTTTAATAATTTATTTTCTACTCCATCTCCTCCTTTGTCATTTGCTCACCATTCACTGAACTCTATCATGATCAATCAATTCAGCCACACACTTCCACAGGAAAAATTCTTCTTTGCATATGTTCATACTGAAAAAGTCTCCTCAGTCATCCTCTCAATCAAGAAGAATAATAAAGGTGTTGATAATATACCTGTATCCTTTTACAAAATTATTTTACCAATTATCATACCTGCTATCACTCATATATTCAACTTCTCTCTCCAAATGGGAGTTTTTCCCACTCTGTGGAAGCGTTCTCTAATATGTTCAGTCCCAAAAATTAATAATCCATCCATTCCACAAGATTTTCGTCCCATAAATATAGTTTGCAGCATTTCTAAAGCACTTGAGAGAGTAGTGCATGAACAAGTAACAAAATACCTAGAGTCTTTCAACTTCTTTGATTTATACCAGTCTGGCTTCCGCACTCATCATAGTACCTCCACAGCCCTATTGAAAATTACTGATGACATTCGAAATGCAATGGATCATCGTTCTTTCACTCTTCTTGTTTCATTCGATTTTTCAAAAGCCTTTGATAATGTTTGTCATTCTGTCCTCCTCCATAAACTTTCTTCTCAATGTAATTTGTCATCATCTGCAATTTCCTGGTTGAAGTCCTATCTTACAAATAGACATCAGTGTGTCAGGATGGCTGATGAGAAGACTTCTGGGTGGTTGCCAGTGGTTGCAGGCGTCCCCCAGGGTACAATTCTGGGTCCCCTTCTCTTCTCTGTCTATGTAAATAACCTCTCATTAATCTTTCGTGATTTGTCTTATCATATTTATGCTGATGACCTTGTCTGCTACAGTCATTTCCCTTCAGGTCACTTTTCTCATGCCAATAATGCTGTTGCTGCTATGAACGTGAACATAATATATCATCTCTGGTTATATGGGCAAAGGCACATTGCCTGAGCCTTAATGCTAACAAATGCAAAAGTATCATAATTGCTTATGGTAGGTTGTACAACCAGCTTGACTTGACTGCTGTGCCCAGGGTCATGCTTGTTGGTCATGCTTTGCAATATGAGGATTGTGTGAAGGTTTTAGGCGTGTATATTGACATAAATCTCAATTGGACTGCACATATTAATACTTTGTCAAGGCTGCAATGCACCAGCTGAAGAGGTTAAGAAAATTCCTCCCAACCAACCTACGTGTTGCGCTTGTGCAGAGCCTGGTTTTGCCCATTGTTGATTATGGTAGTATGGTCTATAATGACATGACTGAGGAGCTGAATTTGAAACTTCAGCGTGCCTTAAACTATGCTGTTAGGTTCATCTTTGATGCAAGAAGAGATGATCACATAACACCTTTTTATAGAAGACTTCAATGGCTAAAGTTGAAAGACAGAAGACAATACTTCTTGTTGTGTCTTGCCTATCATCTCATTGTTGAAGGCAGAGGTCCGCAGTACTTGAAGGAAAGGTTTACTCTTCTTAGACAGGTTCATTCCAGGAACACCCGGCAGCATGACTATTTTCTGCAGATTCCCCTCCATCGCACGGTCATGTATAATACTTCATTCACTGTTACAGCTGCTCGAATCTGGAACAGTCTTGCACCAGAGCTTATTTTTTCGCCTTCTTTCAAAACTTTCAAATCACGGCTCTTGTTATCCTTGATTAATGATACATTGGCATAAAATCTTTCAAAATTGCTTTTATTATCATTTTCTAATCGTCACTTAACTTTTCTTTTTTTGTTTTCAACCTTCAAATAATTACTTTCTGGAATTAGTTATGATTATTATAATTTCTTCTCATTTTAATATTTATTATTTCACATGAAAATGCATAATTTATCTTATAATTTAGTTTTGTAATGTGTTACTGAATCTAGGTATCTGGATGGTAATTATTTTTCAAATGTTTTGTAATTATTATCTTTATTCTGTAATTATATATTCTGTAACTATTATTTCCAATACTTTGTATTTATTTATTATTTTGTAAAATCAAATAATTTGTAAACTGTATGTTACAATAGGCGAAAGCCTTGTGACAATTGGCAATAAAATCTCTCTCTCTCTCTCTCTCTCTCTCTCTCTCTCTCTCTCTCTCTCTCTCTCTCTCTAGGTCAGGGATAGGTTAAGTGTAAGAGAGGGAGATCTTCCCTAACTTCGCCTTTTCATTCAAATACATCACCAAGTTTTTATAATCTCATTTTCAGTCGTAATTTCATGTTTTTATATTAAGTGATTAATAATATTCTAGACAGCTATTCTATTCTATTCAGTAGACAACTAGGCATATCTGGAAGACTTAATCAATGCTAGTTGAGTCATTAATATTGAAAATTGGTATTTAGGGTGAAGGTGTAAGGGAGCCTCCAGCTACAACTCTGCCCCGGGCTCTCTGGGTGGCCCCAATGATTTATTGAATTTAAGCCACTTTACCCAATTTATAAACTTCATTTTAATAAATACTGGTACAAAATTACTGTTTTTGAGCCTCAAATCAAGCTAACTTGAAAAATTCAAAAAATTTCCTATAATGTGGACTAAAATGAATGGATTTAAGCTTTTCTAGACATGAGTCTAGAATCTCTTGGAATATGATTTTAGATGGACTATTTATCAAAATTTTCCGGGGGGGATCCCCGTCCCCCCTTGCCCTGGGGGCCACAAATCTCCGAAACTTTTCGCTACGCTATTGAGCTGATTGCTCAAATTAGATTTCAGATGTCTTATGGATGAATTTATAGAACAATATTACTTGAATTTGTATATTATTTACTTAGTAATTACTTGTTATAGGCTGCTCAATTGAAATATTAGAAATGAAATGTTTCTCTCAAACAAATAATGTGATATTCTTATGAACTATAAGTTTATTCATATGAACTATAAGTTTATTCATATGAACTATAAGTTTATTCAACCAGGTAAATAAGGGGACCCCCGAGGGCTATCTATGAAACTGATTCTAATTGCATATGATGGAGAATCTCATTTTAAAAATCATATGATCCTATAGAAGAAGGCATAAAAGCCTTACTTTTCTTCCTTTTAAATATCCTTTGAATGCAAGCAAATTTTGAAAATCCTTACACATACATCGCTAGGCATTCCTTAAAGCGTTTAGCCCTAAATCTGTTACAAACAGACAGATAGACAAATGCAAAAAAGTCGACCTGAAACAGAGACCTCTCTTCGTTCGGTCAATTAACATTTGAACGTGTTAGTAATTTTTTAATTTATTTCTTTTCAGAGTATGGCGTCAAAAATTCAAGACAATATCCATTGCACCGGAAGTCTAAATACCTGATTCAGAGCTTAATTCATTATAATACTAAACAGTGGCCATCTTGACTTCAACTTACATTAGAAGAGAATTTTATTCTTTCTTTTTGCATGAATTATCAAGTATCTGTACTGGATTGTATCAACAATTGTTTCTTATGTAAATAGTTATGTAGTCTACATAATCTCTTGTACTAATTGTTTATATATTCATAGGCATTATTATTTTAATTTTATTGTCATTATAATATAGCCTACTAATGTAAAAACGTTGCCTTAATATTGTATCCGATCTCAGTTGTTCTTAAATAGCGTTTAGACCAAAATCTAGGTTTTGGTTTTCAGTTTATATTGGATACATTTCTGCACATTGTAGTTAGCCTACTTTGAACAAATCGAAGATTTGAAACGAACTGATAAATGTTATACTAGTTGAAAGGTGTGTATTATAAATGTTATGATAAATTGCAGAAGGTTGTATATAGACTTAATGAATATTACAAAAAAAAAAATATTTTCCAAGTGATGGATAATTTATCTTTAGCAACTTGATTTATTAAATGAAAATGGTGTGCTCTTGGATTTGAATCATAAATGCATTCTTCTCACTTGGTTATATTATTTTTAATTATTATTAAAATATAGGTATTGCGCTTTATGAAACATTTCAATAATTGTTAGAAATTTTGTTTAAATATAATCAGACTTTTTTCAATATTGTATGAAATTATTATGTTGAATCATTATTTTTCGAAGGTTTATCACAACAATGTTGATTATGGAAACATGATGTTGTGCACAAATAAAAACATATTAATTTTATTTTTCAAATTTGAATTTGTCATCTAGAATACTTTGAAAATTTATTTTTATAATGTAGAATTTATTTCAATTTGAAGTGAACGTAGAAGACTTTACAATAATTTCAAACTTTGATAAAAGAAGACTTGAATTCTTATTCACTTTATTTATTTATAATTCTTGATATTATAGGTTGTTATCATGGACTAGCTCTTCTAACAGAATGTGTTTTAACTGATCAGTGGATTTCGTTTTCTATATAATATATATAATTTAGAGACTACATGAAATAAGTTACTATATCCTAGCATGACCTCAGGAATAGTTTCCACACTCACTGATAGATTACTAAAATTAATTAATAGTTTAAAAATGATAAAATATTCTACTGAAATAAAAATAGATACATCTCGCAAACAGACTTGTGAAGTAGGCTATACATAGTGGATTACATCTAGCTATAGCTTATTTACAACTTGAAAGTTGCCTGATTCAATTGCATCGGAACATCTAAAACGTGTCCTAACCTATTTACAAATTTGATTTAATAGACTATTTTTTCTTGTCCCTCTTCTCCTTCTTTATCATCTTCCTCTTTTTCTTCACCTTCAACCCCTTATTTTCCAGCGCTAGGTGTATCCAGCGACAGAGGACAGTGTATGGAAACTATTCAAAATTGATACTGATCTGTTCTTATGTTTCATATTTTTATTACTATTTTCACGGTTTATCTGTGGCGTATTGCGTGCGTACCGATTTAGAAATTACAATTTCAATTTACAATTAAATACTTCCATAAGATTTTGCTGTAGCTATTAATACAAGTTCTAATATAACTAATGAATAATAAGACGAAATTGTCACAACCACATTTATTAAAAATATAGAGATACTAGTTTCGGATGTTACTCCATTATCAATCTCAGACAAACTAAAACTAAAGTACAGAGTAGCTTAATATATACTATACACGGAATGACTTCTCTGTACTTTAGTTTTAGTTTGTGTGAAATTGATAATGGAGTAACATCCGAAACTAGTATCTCTATATTGTTAATAAATGTGGTTGTGACAATTTCGTCTCATTATGACATCTTCCACAATATCACCTTCACTACTACAAAGAAAGGCTAATATAACTACTTGGTATAGGTTAGGCAACAGGTCCGTATTATTGAACTCAAGTGAATCACTTATTATTTATTAAAATAAAAATATAATAGGTACTAAATCCTTCATTTCTATGCTAGTCTGAAGAATCTTTATTATTGAAATGAAATAAGAAAATTCTTTTTTTAGAATGTAGAGTATTTTCAACCATTATTAAATTTCCGTGTTTTAAATTTTCACATAGTATCACTTGAATGTCAAATATTTCTTACTTTCCTGATTTACTTACGTTCAAAGCTTATTTATTTTTGAATTTTATCTACTACTACTTATTAATTTGTTGAAAGTTTTGAATAAAGTGCATTATACCAAAAGTGTATCAAATTTTCTCTCTTAATTCTATCCTAGTTTTGTTTCAGTGTGAAAGGAGCCATTCGAATGTGTGTATTTCAAATTACTTTTGAGGCAGGAGCGGTCCCAGCTGATAGGTTAGTGGGTGATAGAGTTAGTGGGGGTCGCAAATTAATTTTGCTGACCTTTTTTGTGAAATTTCCCCTCCTTCCTACCCCTTAACCAGCAAATTTTCGATATCGGGGGATCATAACCCTCCCACACCCTGGGACCGCTCTTGCCTTAAGGTAGTGCGTTGGGGTTTTGGTCATATTTTTTCAAAGTTCCTTGTGTTGGAGTCTATCAAGGTATTAAAATGTTATCTATTGTTGTGAAAAATAGGTTTTTCGTAAATATATATATATTTTTGTTTCTGAGTATGAAGCCTAAATAAGTGAAACCTGTGCGCGGATGATGAATTGGATGATGGTGATTGATGAGTTGAAGGGTTCCAGTTTTAGGTGGGTTCCGAACCACAGGGAAGTGATTTTACAGCAGAGAACAGTCTTCTTGCTGGCCAATCCAATCGGTCACCCTCACAAAGATGGCCTTACATTATTTTTTGAAAAATCCAACGATATTTCCAAAGCATTGGTGCACCCCCTCCCCTCTCTGATGACAATTCCTATACATAGATCCAAGTAAAATATACTTACTTGAAAAACTGAAAGTTTTAAAGAAAATTGAAAATTGAGTGATTGTGAACTTTAATTAAAAACTAAAAATATATTCTCTAATCTGATTCACGAATTCAGTATTGTTCAAATGGAGGCTTGCTATCCTTATTAATCGCAAGGCAGTTGCCAATGACACCATCAAAGAAAACAGAGAATGGAATAGTAAGTTTAAATATCCATAGAGAAATAGAACATGACCCAGAGCAGGTTATCAACGTGCTATTAAGCAAAAGATGCAGAAAATTAGATTTCGTTTGTGAAAACTCTTGCTAAGCTTTCACAACAATCTTCACAATACAGCAATTTAAGTACGTAATTTTTAATGCATGCATGAAGACCATACAATTCAACATTTATTAATTAAGCTGTTTATTTTTAATTTTTTTATCAGTTTTGTTATTACTAAAACCTTGCCAAAGAACACGAAAAGCCTCGTTTTGAGAGGATAATTTTTTAAGGATTGCTGAGGGAGTAGGACTCAAGGGGACTATTTTATAATGGGCTGCCTGACCAGCTACCCCTGTAGCACTTTGCAGTAACTACTTGTACTAACACTATTGCGAGGTGGAACTACCCATAAGGGTCTCCCCACCAATAAAAGCCATACGCTTATTATTTTTTACTATTTGAACTTCGTTAGGAAAAAGGTCCCATGACCCCTTGTCTAGGGGGTAAACACACTGATAACACCAGTAGTTTTCACTTCCAGCACCCTCCCTGGGTCATTTCTGGGTGTGCCACTGTTGAGGAGACTCAAAGTTGAAATTTTCGTGGGAAATGTTTATATGTTTTTGAAGAAAATTTCCTCTGCTAAATTGCTGAGTTCTAAATTTCATTAATTGTCCATTCAAGATAACTATGATTATCAAAGACTCAGGGCCCTATTTATAGACGTTCCTGTAGTGTCTCTTGACTCGAGGGACTAGACACCGAAGGAATGTTCATAAATGCGGCCCTCAATCGTAAGAATAAATATCTAAGCTTCTACCATTGCTTTGATTTGACTTCATCTCAATAAATATTTTTTTTTGTTTTTTTTTAAGTAAACATCTTAATTTCATATATCAAAAGTGATACTTTTTTAATAAATGAGTTAATCCAATAGATATTATAATTTATTAACAATTGCTGGATATGGGCGGTACCGAAATAAAGAATTCTTATTTCTATTTTATCAATTGCACTGAAGACTTCCGATATAAGTTACGGATCAATTCGATTTATTTGTTGCTGTTGTCAATATTCTTATATCAGAAGACCTTAGTGTAATAATATTGATAGAATGAAAATCCCTTTTTTCTATTCGCCCTATAGAATAGATGTAGCAGTGTATTTTGAAGAAAATAATTCAAGAATGTTAGATACTCAAAAAATTTGCATTCACAAATTCTGGAAATTTTTTTCAAAAATCGATGCATTTTTTTCAAAAATTGATACATTTTTTTCAAAAATCGATGCATTTTTTTTTTCAAAAATCTATGCATTTTTTTACATGTACTCCAAACGTCTGTCGAATGATAGCTTGGACGCAAGAAGTAGCTCAGAGGTGTGCTGGACAGTATACGTTCTCACCTATCCAGCTAGACCCTGTGTAGAGGTGAGAGTGGACTATTAAGCACAGAGCTTCAGACTTTGTTTCGGTGAGCTTGGCATACTGCTATAAATTTGTTAGCTCAGTGAGGGAAGGAATCACAAATTACCTCGCATCTCGTTTGAGTACTACTGTACGCTCTTTGGACTGAATAATGTTGAGGTCTGAAGAGAGGGTTACAGTCGAAATCGGCTATTACATAAATTATGCATACATGTCATACATCCTATTATAGATACTGGAAAATTTCGTGCTAATATGAATACATTTTTAATGCCTGTGCAATGTTTTAGGTGTGGAGAAACACTTTTCAAATATCACATTGATTTACATGTATTGTATATTCATCATATACTGTAAGAAATGTAACTCTTTACCAGACTGTTTTCGTAGACGGTCTTGTTTTTCCATGGTTGATCAATCACATTCATGTTCACACAATTTATGTGAACTGGAGAACTTATTTTCATGAAATTCAAATGCGAGCTGACTTATAACAATTTGCATCCAACACATCGGTTTTACTTTTAAATTTCTAAGCTGGATAAGAAAATATTCCACGACATTGAAGGAGATGGCATAGGTTGAGTTTCTGATTTCCATAATATTATGTTCGTTGAACCCTTGTTTTTGTGAGTTCTCTAAAGTTATTCAGAAATTCGATGGAATTATTGAGATGGGAATAGAACTGTTATGTTATTGGTTGCACTACTGGATTGTGATTATGACAGACTGGCCAAACAGAGATAAGATTAATTAATTCTACAGACACAGAAAAAGAGAGGGAGATTGATGATTGATTTATTCATTAATTGGCTTGAGCACATTGAAGCAAACACATTATTACAAAATAACTAAGTAGATTTTTTTTATCCATTCCACTCCCAACTGGGAGTAGAATAGTGGATATTTTCATACAGACGACATGCAGAACTATTTAAGATAAATAAGAAATTTGAACTTATCTTTCTTACTGCAGAACATGTTTTCGGGCTCGTCATCAGTGCCTGAAAAGTTCAAATTTCTTATTTTAAATACTTCTGCATGTCTTCTATATGAAAATATCTTCTATTACAAACACTTCACAATAAGGCGGGAGGGGGTCATGACACCCACAAAATCGGAAATTTACTGGGAAAGAGGTCGGAAAGTCAACCAAATCCCATTTGTAACACCTCCCCCCACCACCCAACACCAAACCCGAGCTGGGACCGCTCCTGCTTCACCATAACTCTTAACTGTTTCTTAATTTGCCAACTCAAATACTGTATTTTTTATCCTATTATGAAACTTTTCACAGTTTTGACGTGTTTCTATGTCTTATGATTGTTTGTAATGAATCTATGGTATCTTTATTATTGACATGTCGCGGTTTAGTAAACAATTGCATTTATGCAAACATATGTGATGAATAAAGATCTTACCTAATCTAATAACTTCTATAGAAGTGGAGAAGAAAGGAACATAATAATAGAATTGGTAACAAGGAAGAAAAAATGAAATTCTAAAAGTTCAAATTTCTTATTTATTTTAAATAGTTCTGCATGTACAGAAAAATATACTACTGCAAGGAAAGAAAAGTTAGTGAGAAGATAAAATAAGAACCTAAAGACTATTGCCAAGTAGCGAATGTGGCCCACTGAATAAGAATAACTTGTTGAAGAGAGAAGAAAAGAGTAATAATATTAATTTAATTTTGTTCCTTGAGCTAAGTATTACTAAAACTAGGCTGATGAATAAAAGAGTAGATTTTATCAGTATTGCAGTATTCTTAATGTTGAAAATAAAAATGAATCTTTCCAACTAAAATACATAGGGTAATAAGTATCAAACTGTATCTCTTATCCCAAGGTATCTATGGAATGAAAAATATAACAATATAATATATATATATATATAGGTAGTGCATATGCATAGTCCATGATTAAAAGACCACAGTATTGATGAAATAATTCATCTTTCGATAAAATAATGACTGGAGTCAATGTAACAGCTGGCCGTGAGGACAAGAAGCTGGTTTTTTAAATAAACAGAATTTATTAGGACCTTTCAAACTGGAATCAAATGCAACAGGTGGCCGCCAGGAAGAGAAGCATGTTTTGAAATACACCGAATCAAATGGAAGCTTTCATAGCGGATTCGGATGAGTTCGATCTGACGCCACCTGTTGCATTTGATTTCAGTATGAAAGGTCCCATTTGATTCTGTGTATTTCAAAAACCTGCTTCTTGTTCTGATGGATATCTGCTACATTAAATCTCAGTATGAAACGTCCCATTTGATACTGTGTATTTCATAAACCTTCTTATTGATTTGTCGGCCACCTGTTGCATTATATCTTAGTATGATTGCCCTTATTTCGTTCTGAGTATTTTAAATACCAGCTTCTAGTTCTGACGGTCACATGTTCTTCATTAATTCTTCTTCTTCGCCTGCTTCTTATTTTTCCTCTTCCTCTTCCTTCTCCTCCTCCGCCTCAACCTCTACCACTGCCAGCTCATCCTCATCCTCCTCTACCACCTTCTCCTCCTCCTTCCACCATTAATTTGATTACAGTGTAAAAGGTCCCATCTGATTCTGTGTATTTCAAAAGCCTGCTTCTTGTTTTAAAGACCATCTTAGTAGGAGGATTAGGTGGAAGAAGAGGAGGAGGAGGAGGAGGATGCTGATGATGATGAGTAGGAAGGGGAGGATGATGAGGTGGAAGAGGAGTAGATGGATGAAGAGGATTTTGTTGAGGATGAGGAGTAGGAGGAAGAAGCGGTGGAGGAGAAGGTGGTAGAGGAGGATGATGAGGAGGAGGAGGTAGTAGTGGTGGAGGATGAGGCCGAGGAGGAGAAGGATAAGAGGAAAAGAAGAAAAAGTGGAAGAAGAAGAAGACGAAGATGATGATGATGATGATGAAGAAGAGGAAAAATTAGAAGATGGCAAAGAAGAAGAAGTCCTAGAAGAAGAAAAGCATGAAGAGGTGAAAGGATAGACTCCGAAAAAGAATAAGAGTGACAAAGAGAATAGAGGAACTTCAGAAAGAGACAAAGAGTAGGAAAACTGTCAAAAAAGCAAAAGCATTCGTCTCATTATCGTATTCATATGTTGTACAGAACAGACCCCGTGTAGGCTAGACTATGGAGTGCGTTGTGCACTATGAAGACAAATGAGGCCCATTCAAATGGCCGGCTGGATGTATGTGTGTGTGTGTGTGTGTGTGTGTGTGTGTGTCACCTATCGGCCACATTTTGACTTCTCTTGTCTCACTCTTTTTACCTGACAGCAGTCAGTAGCATTGGTTGACGCGCCCTGCAGTTCTACTATACACTCACTGGCTGTGATAACGCCCGGCCTAGGCTACTGTTACTGTGCACTACTAACAGATATCCGTGTATTAGTCTACTAAATAATAGGTGAGTACTTTGAAATCTATAATCTATATATTATTATATTATTGGATTTGTTGCTCAATATTTTTTGTTTAAAATTACGATTTCTTGTGATCAGCCTTTGCTATTTTCTATGTTTCCACATATATGTTTTACTTTATTCTACTTTGTTTTAACATGACGTTATCTGCTGCTTATTTTATCACTCACCCGGTGGTTCGGAGCTTTCCAAAACGAAATACGACGAAACATCGAATAAAGCAGGTTTAGGAGTCGGTAACTACAGAAATTTTTTTAGATATTCAACAAAATATGCAGATGGTCCAAAAACACGTTTTTCCAAGTTTAAAGTGAATTAACATGGTAAATTTTACAATAAGCGTGTATTTTTTCTGAAAAAATCAATTACAAATAAAAAAGGCGAATAATCCAATTCATAAAATTTACCCAGATTCCATAAAATCGGCTTTTATTGAAACAAAGCACAACAATTTTGCACAACTTGCTATTTCTATGTGGTTTTATTTATTGATTTATTTAAAATCCCAATTTTATAAGAGTTAGGTGTGTTTCTGACTATTGGTTAACTGTACACTAATAAAATTTCGTACATGTTTTGTTGGAAAAACTGCATTCTAATTGAGTTTTAAGGTGTTTAAACAACACTTCGTTTTTGTTTTTAACCTCAATTATAATCCATAGATTCAAATATAATGCGCAATAATTATTATCCAAGTATCGATTTGAGAAAAAAACGTATTTTTGGGCTATTTTGCATATTTTGTTGAATATTTCAAAAAAAAATGTAATTTCCGACTTTCAACTTGTTTTATCCGATTTTCAGCCTGTTGTATAGAGGCTGCAACATGACCAAATTACAAGTAAAATGAAGACACTAGGTACATATTTTCGAATGAGTAAATTAATGAGACTATATAGTTTCCAATTTCTGCCATCTTCAATTCCTTAATGAAGCATGTCCGGACCTATGTTTATAAATATGAACTTTTTTCATTATTATATTGGATACAACCAGGGCTTTTTTCATCCGGAACGCACCGGAACACCCACGCACAGGTCTCGGACTCACGTAGGGATCATCAGCAATAAAAAAATAATATAAAAAAAGCACATTCCCACATAAACCAGCGCTTACAGAAAATAGACGCCTCTCTGGTCTCTGCTAAACTCTCCTTGTCTCTAAAATGATTGATTTTTTATTATTTTTATGTCTAATAATTGTCTTTTATTAACAAATATAATACGGCTCCACTATATAATGTGAATATAGGATTATATAGGCTTCTTCTCTTTAGTTTTTCTGTCTTCTCTGTTCATCCTTTCGCCTCCTTTCACTAACTCATTGTCATTCTTCTCCATTACTCCATACAACACCGTACCGGTACTCATCTTTTAAAATATCTTTATGTCAAATTGTTTGCATTATCATTACAAAATTGTTTTATGTTGAACTCCCGCTCACTTGCTGTCTCACCTTCTTTGAGTGTGTATATATTCCTACCATTTTTTCTTGGTTGGCTTCACTTGCATTTCTTTCTTTCATCAACGGCAATATTTCGTAAATCGTAAATCTAAATATACAGTAATAGGTGAAAAACGTAAATGCGTATGGCTTTTATGGGGAGACGCTTACGGGTAGTTCCACCTCGGCGCTTAAGCCATGTTATTGAAAACATGGTGGACCTACAATTTTAGGTGGGTTCCGAACCACCGGGAAGTGATTTTACAGCATCAAAAAAATTGATTGCATACGATCAGCAGAGAACCGAGTTTTTTTGGCTGGTCAATCCAATTGGTCACACTTACAGAGAGGGCCCAGGAGAGCATTGCTTACCTAATCTGATTGAGCAGATACCTGCTACGGCTCACACGTCTATCACTTCCGATGATAAAAGGTGAATATTGTGCACAGTTTCTCTGGTGTATGGTTTTCAATAATAAGAATTGTTATGTTTAAAATGTTTTATAGGTACATTTATTTTTTCCCCATGGGTAAACGAATCAGTATTTATACATATAGAAAGTAAGGTACCGTACATATAATTATTCTGTGATGTTTTCCAAAACGAAAATCTTGATGAACAATCTAATATCAAAACTGGCACTGTTTTTCTATTTCATATATGATTTTTACTCACTTATACTGGAGATACTGGAGGGATGCATTTCACTTCTAAAGAGAAGCTTCATCAGCCTCCTCTCTGTGAAATGCATCCCTCCAGTTTCTCCAGTATAAATGAGTAAAAATCATAATTTAAATATAAATACAGTGTCAGCTTTGATATTAGATTGTACAATTATTATATATGAGAATCATACAAGGAAATTAATAAATACAATTCTTGGATTTCTTGTTCCATATAACGATCTGCGTTGTTAATATTAACTATTTATTTCATTTCATTTTATTAATCTTATGTTGAGCATTGTATCTTGTACAATATAAACATGAGTCATACGTACAATATTCTTGAAATTTAAACAATCATCTCCATTAAAATACATAATACATACAACATAACACAGTGCTAATATAAGCTATTATAGAATAAATGTCACAACTTTCAAATTTATCTAAAGTTGAAAACTTCTTCCATGCTGTAGAAGCACTTTGTATGTAGCCAGGACTTCAAGCTTCTCATAAACATTGAGTCAGTTTCCATTTGTCGAATCTCTGCAGGAAGGGCATTATATGGATCTTCTTAGCCATATACTGAGGACTTGCCTCATAAAAAGAGGTTCTGTGAGCTTCAAGTCTTACATTTACCCTACTTCTTGTATTATATGCATGGAAGTCCGCTCCATTCATCCATTCACTCTTGAATTTTAATGCCATAGAGGCTGAAAAGTAAAGAAACAGACAGGGCAATGGCAAAATCCTTGCTGATATGAATAAATTTCTGCATGGGTACAATGATGGTTTCCGAAACATAACCCTGAGTGCTCTCTTTTGTACTCGGAAAACACGAATGCAGTTATGTGAGGCTCCCCTTGCGACAATACCATAGAACAACAGAGTATCAAAGTATCCATGGTATGCCATTTTTACAATATTCTCATCAGCCACTTTAATTAATCTGGACATGACATGGACTGCCGAGTTCAGTTTTTTCTCTAATATGAATCTTTCAGGTCAAGCACTGATCAATAAAAATACCCAGAAACTTGGTGCAATCAACCCTTTCAATGATAGTTTCTGCCATTATGGTAATTCAACGACTTGCAGTCAATTTTAATTGAAAATAAATTATACTTTTACGTAGGCCAAACGTTTTTAAATCGTAGATTCATTTTCAAATGTCTCCCACGTGAGTAAAAAATATTCCTGTATTTCTTGTTCCATGACGAACTGCGTTGTTAATATTAACTTTTTATGTGAAATTTAACGAATTGCAGTCAAATATTCAATAAGAATAAATATAATTACTTACTCTAGGCCGAGCGCTTTCGAATCTTTGAGATCCGTTTTCAGAGGCGTTCAAGAAGGACGCCTCTGAAAAAAGATCTCAAAGATTCGAAAGCGCTCGGCCTAGAGTAAGTAAATTATACTTATTCTTATTGAATATTTGACTGCAAGTCGTTAAATTTCACATAAAAAGTTAATAAAAAATATTATTTATTCCCAATTAAAATTGACTGCTAGTCGTTAAATTTGCCATAAAAATTTAATAAATAAAATATAATGTAGGGTTGAATGTAGTTGTATGAGAAATTAAAGGAATAATTATGGATTGGTCAAACAGCAAGGCGAAACAAAATTTCCAAGTTTTCCAAGTTTTAATCTTAGAAATAAAAGTAGAAATACACTTTTAAGTAAAAACCTTTATTTGAATGGTTTTAATAAAAGCGATGGTGTGTTACAAACATTACTGCCTATTCATGCAATGAATATTGGATATCACCATCGCTTCTCGCTTCTATTTTTAGCCTACGGACTATAATTTATTTGTGTAATTCAGAAAAAGTCACACGGGGACTGGCGTTATGAAAGGTCTATTGCGCCAGGCCTCACAGGCATGTGATAAAATGTTTTAAAATTTTAATCTGGGACAATATCGGTCGGTTTGAAAGAAAATACGTGTGTGATAAATAATTTTTGGAATTTTAGAAACTTTTTTATCAGATTCATGTTGAAATAGTTAAAAATGTAACAAAATGTTTTGAAACTCCTCCAACTTAGGACAATACCGGTCCGTTTGAAAGGAAATACGAGTGTAATAAATTATTTCTGGAATTTTTAGAAACTTTTTTATCAGATTTATGTTGTTCATACAGGAGGAAACACGATAACAACGAACGTTAATTACTTTCAAGTGGCCAAGCAGTCCTTATCAGAAAATTTAACACAACCTAGTCAGGTATGACTGAAAAACTATAGCTGTGTAACTCGATAGTTCCAAAGTTAGAACTAATTAGCATGTGAATGATATTTTTCTAACGTCTTTACGGGTAAAAAGTATTTATCTAAACGCTGTTGAGTTCCAAATTTACTGAGTTCATAGACAACTAACTCATTTTGTTGAAACTTTAAAATATTACAAGCAAAAAGATAATATTATAGGACTACTAGCTGGCATAGTTGGAATTATTGCCTCTCATTATAGTTTAAGTTTAGAGATTAAGTTTTAAATTTAAGTTTCTTAAATTAGTTTATAGGTTAATAGGTTTATTCGTTCTAAGGTTAGATTCTTGGATTTCTTGTTCCATAACGATCTTTGTTGTAAATATTAACTTTTAAATTTACAACATAAAGTTAATATCTAAGGTTAGTTTATTTAAGTTTCTCATTATAATCTTCATCCCATTGTAATTAAATATTTAATGAGAACAATTTCCCCAACTCAGTTACATTGATAACTAATTGCTTCACAATTAAAGGAGCAGTTATGTTTAATTATTGTTACGAGTTCTAATGTCTAAAATAAGGCTGGCAAACACTAAAGTTCACACTTGCACTTTATTTACACAAATTAGTCTACACAAATTAATTGTAAGTTCAATTAATTAAATAAAAACAGATCATCAAATGACAAGCTAATACTTATTTTCAGTAATTATTTACAAGAATTAATGAATAAGTAATTACAGGCTGATCGATAATAAGAGAAGCAAGAGAGTCCAATAAACTGTACAAATGTATAATTAATTACAGGCTGAAAAGGAACAAGAGTCCAATAAACTGTACAATAATGCAGAAAGAAATTATAAAAAGAGCAACTAATCACTTACAAAAACACAGTCCAATTCGTTATTTGACAGTCCCAAATAATATCACTTAACACAATAACGTCTTTAAACTATCAGTAAGCTGCATAAACAGTAAACACTTGTCTCTGCACTTGACACTGTCTAAAGACTGAATAAAGCACTGTTTACTCCACTAGCACTGGATTGTCTCTTTCACGAGATATGTAATACAATCTGTCACACGGGTTTGTAGAAAACTGACTGTCTGGTTCATGTGGACTCCTTTATATAGCTGTTGTAGTCATATAATTCCAAGAATTGAAATCACTAGATGCATCGAGAAGGCCACGGAATGCTTGGAATATAGAACTCGATTGTTCAGGAAGAATGTAGAAATCTCGAGAAATCAATTGAGTGAGAGAGTTGCAGACTTGAATAATAAGAGTGACAAAGACATGTGAAAAGAGAACGCAAGAGAGCAAATATTGCGTTTCAAGTCACGTACGATCATGAATGGAATGATCTATGTAGGATAACGTAGTTCTATGTGCGTAAATAACAACTGCTTTGCTTGCTTTTGTAACATTATTAAGAAAATACAAGAATACGATGCCTGTTTAAACAAATGGACTGTTTGTATTAATTTATTTATTCATTTTCTTCTATCCTCATAAATTCGTCTGAATTCAAATTCAGAAACTTAAATTAATTATAAAAAGATTTAACTTAAAAAAGGAACATAAAAGTCCCAAAAGAATGGATATCTAACACATAAGAGTCTTGATGCTGTCCACTGTTGACGAAATTCTAGTAATTATAATCTAATATCAAAACTGACACTGTATTTCTATTTTAATTATGATTTTTACTCACTTATATGGGAGGGATGGAGTTCGCTTCTAAAGAGAAGCTTCAATAGCCTCGTCATTCACCATTTTCTTTAGAAGCGAAATGCATTCCCCTCATCCCATATAAGTAAGTACAAATCAAAATTTAAATAGAAATACACTGTCAATTTTGATATTAGATTGTTCAACAAGTATTTCGTCATAGAAAACTTCACAAATTCCAGTGGCCTAATTTATTTGACAAAAAATGAACTATAGTATTAATTTATCGAAGAATGGTGGAGGTGTGAAAGAAGAAGTGTAATAGAAGCATATATTTAATATTGGTCTTAAGAGACCAAGGCAATGGCAAACATTCTTAGTTATTAGTTCAAATGAAATTGGAAAATAAATATATCATGTGATGATGATGATAATAATAATAATAATAATAATAATAATAATAATAATCAGAAGCAAACGTCTTAAACTACTATAGAATTATATAGAGGAACAATTATTGACAGATAGACAACAATGTAAGAGATTAAGGATCGATATACATAGAGACATAGAATGAAAATGTAAATTTTTAAATAATGGATGAAAAAAAGGAAAAAATGGGGAAGATATTGATAAATAAGGAATTAATATTTAATTGAAGAACAAACTACATTAGAAGAGTTATTTAATGGGCTGAATACAATCTAATGAAAGATAGAAAAAAGCAGATCAAATTAATATCAACAAAAGCATAAGATTTAATCGAGCTCAGTGTCGCACCCAGGGGGCCTTAGGGGACTTAATCCCCCCCCCCCCCCAAGAACTCGAAGTCCTTAAAAAACTGTTGATAATTTTCAAGCAAATTGAATGTAGGGATTACTGGCTCCAGGCTGATTAGTGTTGATACATTTTATGTTTTCACACTTTTCAAGTAGAATAATGTTCATAACCAGTGGCTTAACATGGGGGGCTCTGCGGCTTGAGCCTTCCCTTCAGGTCCTGAAATCATTATTAAAATGTTGATCATTTTCAAGCAAATTTACTATGTAATGTGGACTCTACACCGTACATTTGCACTTGTTAAATAGGATAGCGTTTATAACAATATTGTTACAGTATTAAGACGTACATTTCGAGTGCCATAGGTGGAAGTAGAGGTTTTAGTCTGGCATAATTCAATTCAACTAGGCGGCTGGGTTCAGATAATAAAAATAATTAGTTTCTCTCATATCTATCTGATATCTCATGTACGCGGTAATACAGGATCTCCATAAAGTCTCTGGAACTTTCTGAACCTGTAATGCATTTGACTTTACAGTAATAATGCTTTGGAGGATGAAGAAGTCCAAATAGGTCAGAGTCCTGTGCGTGGGTAATGATTTGGATGATGGTGATTGATGAGTTGAACCTACAGTTTTAGGTAAGGTCTCTATCATCGGGAAGTACTTTTATAGCTGAGAACAGAGCCTTTTTTTGATGGCCGTTCCAATCGGTCACCCTTACAAAGAGGGCACAGGAATTTGAAGCTTATTTCATCTGACTAAACAGATAACAGCCTCGGCTCGCGGCTATCACTTTCCTAATTTAGATACCGTATACAGTTGTTTGTGAAAAAGGAATCTGCCATATTGCGAAAGTATTTTCTTCGGAAATAAAGATAGCAGAAGAATGGAACTATCTTTATCAAATCAATAAAAATTTAGTACGGTACTCATTTAGAAAAGTTTAGGCTTCTAGAGCTCTCATTTAGGTGATGAATTGCGAATACGTTTGATGCGAAATGAGCTGAAAAATCACATATATTTTGGCAACAATTTTGTAAAAAGAGGTCTATGAAATCCCAATTTTAACCCCCCTTCCAACCAAAATTTTACCTGGTAGGACGGATAAGCCCCTCCCAAACCCAATATCTGGGTGCGCCCCTGATCGAGCTCCTGCATTTTATAAAAATTAGAGAATGACCAATATTATACTAACTAGTCATTATAAAAATTACTTCAAAGTCAGAGTAAAAAAGAACAGAAAAAGTACTGTAACAGAATGAATCAGAAAAATAATGAGAAGAAGATGGAGGAGAAAGAGAAGAAGGAAAAGGAGAATAAAAGGGTGAGAAAAGAGAATAAAGAGTGTATTAAATTAAGCTTATATTATAGGTTATAACACATTCTAGAAGTCCAGAGATAAATTGATTCAGGCAACCTGCCAATAATGATAATAATAAACTTATGATATTGATAATAAACTGAAAGGTTAACAATAATTATAATAATAATAATAAATAATAATAGTAATAATAATAAGCTTTTATGGCTTTCATTGGTGGAGAGACCCTCTTATGGGTAATTCCGCCACGCCGTTTGAGATCATGGTGGACCTACAATTTTAGGTGGGTTCCGAATGAGTGGTGGTTATGCTAGAAAAATGTATAGTGGAAAGGTCTCCAAGAGGAAGGCACAACAAGAGGAATACTGCAACAGCGGGCAAACAATGGCTTTCCTAATGACACGACAGTTTGGATATTGGAAGCAATCTGTCATCTAACCTATGTCTACTATAGCTATATAGCACAAAATATATTAACCAAAAAGACACCGTTCAACGGTTGTTGTTATCCCTAACAATGATTGACAGATTTATAAAATTTTGTGTAAAGTACTACCTTTCATCACATTGCTGTATTTTCAACCTTTCATTTTCAGGTAAGGTAGTTTGTTATATTTAAATTCACACATTCTTTAATAATAAACGAGCAAGTTTTACTTTTGCTTGTGCGCTGGTGCCTTAAATAATTTATTGTTTGTAATTAACCTTCGTAGTGTTTCGATATACCGTAACTATGTTTCATTCAACGATTACCTTACTTCTTAATTTATTATTTAAAGAAATAGTTATGACAATCTCAGTTTGATTCCAATTTCAAACATCTAGAAATCTAGACGGTTCTGGAAGTTTGATTCGGTTTCTAGTGACGATGTTTTCAGTATAAATAATATTTTGTTGTGCCTTCATCAGGTACGACTTCCGGCCATTGCCTGTAGTTGATATTCAGTAGACAGTGCCGGCCTGAGTATTTTGGGGCCCACCCTGTGCTTACGTGTCCTGCAAGCCGATTCATCACTTCCTCGAAAGCATTTTGGAAGGCGAAAAAGACAACTGGTGAAAGACATAAATTATTATTGTGCTATAACTAGTAGGCTGCCCGATTCAATTGATTCTGGATGTCCAAAATGTGTAATATCTCATTCCACGTCAAATCAACTCATTTTTTTTCGTTCACCGTCTCAGATTTTGATGAAATTTGGCAAACTCATAGTGAGTGATGAGACTTACAAAAATCGGTACGTAATATTAGATTTTATTCCAATTTTTCACGATTTCATTTGATATTTTAAAAAATCCCCAGAAATTGGAAATCTGACATTTTCTCAATTATTGCTCTATTAGCAGCTGGTGAAATCAAGGGTTGCAAGTAGCAGCATTTTTCATTCATCCTGCTACAGCTCGCTGGATTGAATGACATAAAGTTACTTTTTACAGCTTACCATGGGCTCTTATTACTGTCACATATCAGGTATGCTATCTTAGTATGGGGTAATTCATCAAAACAAAATCTTGATATGGTGTTTAAGATCCAAAAGAAAGCGGTTAGGTGTATAAAAAGAGTAAATAGATTAGATTCATGTAGGCCGTTGTTCAAGAGACTCGGTCTCCTAACTGTACCCTGCTTATATGTGTATGAAGCTACTTTATATGTAAAAACGAATGATATTAACCAAAATCTTGACGTACATGATTATAATACAAGAAGCCGAGGAGATTATCACTTGGTGAGTCACAATAGTGGCTTATTCAAACAAAAACCTAGTTATATTGGTAGGAAATTCTACAAAAGCTACCGCAGTTTTTAAATTCTTGAAAATATAGAGAAAAAAACAATTGAAAAAATATTTAGTTGATAAAGCTTTTTATAGTGTACAAGAGTTCCTTTCATATCAAAATTAAGCCTCACCTCAACTAATTGATATAGTAATTATGGTATCTAGTGTATAATATTGTAGATCTGACTTGTCTTATACTCCTTAACTGGAGTCTCCAAGACGTAATCTACACAAAAAAAAACTGATATGTAACATGATATGTGCAGTAATAAAAAAATACAACACTTACAGCCCTCTAGCTTGATTGCACCAGCTGCTTGAGCAATTTAACTTCAGAAGTGAAACGCATCCCGCAAGCATCTCCAATATGTGTGAGTAAAACATATAAAAGTGAAATACAGTGTCAGTTTTAATATCAGATTAAACAAAAACATCAGACCTAACTCTTGATTCAATTCGCGTGGTCTATTTCATGTCCGCTTCTCATAAAAGTACACACTATCACATCAACAAGGCTGTGGTTTCTATTTGCGAGACAACTGATTGCTCAAATTAGATTTCAGATGTCTGATGAATGAGTTTATAAAATAATATTAATTCATATTAATATCATTTACTGTGTATATCATTTACTTACGGTAGTAATCACTTGTTATTATACTCAATTGAAATTACTTTGTTTGTCTCAAACAAATATGTTATTCTTATGAATGATAACTTTATTCATATGAATAAAAGGCTCAACCAGATGAATAAGGGGGCCCGAGGCTATATATGAATCTGATTCCAATTGCATATGATGGAGAAGATCATTTTAAAAATCATATGTTCCCATAGAAGAAGGCCTAAAAGAGCCTTACTTTTTTCCTTTCAAATATCATTATTAAATGCCATCAAATTTCGATAAACCTGTGACATATACATCGCTGGGCATTCCTTAGATTGATTGATATAATCTCACTTTGCCAGGTCTTGAAAGACCTATTCAAACATCAAATATCAATTACATTATACAAGCAATTATATTACAATAAAAATTGAATATTATAGAAGGGAAGAATTTTTTACAGAATAAATGAAAAAAAGCAACTAGAGTAGTAGTATGAGTATCAACTGAATCAACTGATGTTATGAAATGATAGCCTAAAATTATTTCTGATAATAAACATATTGTGTATAAAACCGCATATGGATCAACAGTAAAGACAATTCGACATAAGAAAACTACATTAAAAATAGCAAAAATGATAAGAATAAAAAATGAAAAATCATTTTAAAGCACAACCAACCGGACACACACATCAGTCCTCAGCAAATACTCAAGCAATCTTTTTTTGAACAGGGAGATGGATGGAGAGAATACTATATGAGCAGAAAGATAATTCCATTCTCTGCAGGCTGCAGTGATGAAAGATGAGTTGAAGATGGATGTACAATGATGAGGAATTTGGATTTAGAGGAAGATCCATGCAAAATTTCATTGAATTTGGTCCACGCGTTTAGACGTAAATGCGTTACAAACAGACAGGCAGAACGGACGACTTGAAACAGAGACCTCTCTTCGTTCTGCTAATAAGAAAAAATTCTCTTTCATGTTTCCCAGCTCAGCTAGAGCCATTAACAGTGCCTGGATGATCTTGTTTGCTCTGTCATTCAAAGGCTGTTTTTGCATATTTTGTAAAATATCTTGATAATTTCGGTATTCACAGACTTGTAACAAGTGTTATTCGATTTTTCAGCTTCTTTTACATAAAGCCCTATTCAATTTCCCACCTAAATGAAAGCTCTAGACATTCCAAAATGAGTATATCTATGGGAATAGCCATGAATATATTTCAAAATTCAGCCATCTTCATTTCTTTTATAAAAGAATTTATTTATTTTGATGAGAGGAATCAGCTAAATATGGCAGGTTCCTCCTGAAACACTCTGTATGAGCATTACAGCCTATATATCCCAATTATATGATCTTGGTTAAATTAATCCAGTGATTTTACATAAAATCACCGATTTTCTATTCGGGGGTTTGCACAAAGGAGCATCACTAAAAAATATGGACTAAGATAATAATACCTCACCCCTCGTTTGCGTAGTGCGCTCTTTGGACCAAGACATTATGTTGAGGTCTGAAGAGAGTGACCTACAATCGAAATCGGCTATGGTACACTACATGCATACATACAAGGATAATAATACAATCACCATCGCAAAAAAACAACTGATGTGAAATGGTATAGCATTCGTGCTGCTCTAATCTGTAATACACCATTATACAGCATATGTTTGATTTTACGATGGTGATTATCATAGAGTAATGGATGCTCCACTGTGCAAGCACCCAGGCGTCGCCACCTCATTAGTCACCGACTGCACATATAATTTCACATTATTTTGTTTTCTATGTTCTAGGAGATTCACATTGAGCTTTATAAACAGATATACTGTACCGAGAACTTTCTACACTTGAAAACCACAGCACAGAGAAGGCAAGATGTCGGCATGTCTGATTTTCTAATAATTATTCCGATGTGCGATGTCTTGCCAACTTTTGCTGTTGGAAATCTTCTGTGCGAGGCTAGAAACAGCGACCAGTCCTGACACCTCGTACGAGGCTAGCTGTCGAACATTGATAACCATGTTGAGACCATATCATCGAATTTCATAGAATAGAAGGGGATTCCAAGGCGTCATGCATGTCAGGGAAACCATTACTGAGGAAACTGAGAATATTAACAGTACCATCACTTTATATTCTAGAATGTTTTCTGTTCATGAAGAATAACTTAGGAGAGATGAAAGAAAATAATTATTATCATAGCTACTACACTAGGCAAAACTTTCTATTGTATGTGAGTCGATGTAATCTCCAGGCGACACCAAAATGTTTCCATGAATTTGGCAAAAGATTATACAACTTTTTACCAAATGAAATGAAATCCGTAAAAAAGAGGCTTCAAAAATTATATTAAGGAAATATTATATGAGCTCTGTATTCATTGGGTGAGTTTTTTTACTATTTGAGTAGGGCTGCTTCCTAAACGTTATTTTCTTATTAATGACGTTATACAAAAATGTTTTTTTTTTTTTTGACAATAAATGATTTTGATTTTTTGTTTTATTTTGACAAGGTGCTTGCACAGAGGAGTAGTTTGTAGTTTTAGTAGCACAATAGTAGTAATTAAACCTCGAGTAAATTGGAAGATGTTACAATTTTAATTGCAAAAGATAATTAATTTTAAAATTCTTGTTACCTAATGCTATAAATTACGCAATAGACTCCGCAACTGCGGTTCCTGGGAGCCTTACCGGTAACCGGTAAATGTTTGGTCTAATCAAATTCATAGACGTAAAAAAAAATGAATAGACGCCACCGGTAAATGAGATGGCTTTCATGAACTCAACAATTGACTACTGCATTAGATAGGTAATGGGAATAGCTATAGCTGTGTTGTATCAGTTTATCATTCTTATCATCTGCTTGATAATGTATATTTTAATTTTTAATGAAGATAATGTTATTTTTGTATATTGTGTGTGTTTAACTTGAAATAAATTGAATTGAAGCTAATAAAATGTACTGAAAAACTGAATGGCAAACGAAGCCCAGCATGCGGTCACGTTCCAAAGCGTGTTTGTAATCAACGTCCTGTTGATAACGGCCATTTTTTCGTTACCACCTTTTTTTATAGATGAAGCCCACATGGGTTTGAGACCCATGAGTTTGGGTTTGGGTAATGAGTTGGATGACGGTGATTCATGAGTTAGACCTACAGTTTTAGGTGGGTTCCGAACCACCGCAAAGTGATTTTACAGCAGAGAACAGAGTATTTTCTAACCTTTCTCCTAGGATAAGCTAGAAATAAGTTGCCCTTCCATAGCATAATAAAAAAATAAAAATTGCAAACTTTCCAGCAAACAGTGGTCAAACGAAAATATCTAGTACAGTCATCCAATTGATAGAGCTGCAATTAAATAGTATATTTATAAGAGCTTCAATAACATTGATTAATTATATTGTCTACTAGTCTACTATTGTTTATCCGTGCTTTGCAACAGGATTTAAGGTACAGTATTTTCTTTTAAATTGAACATTTGATACACATGGATTTCAACCGCCAATGCCATTGCAATCCCAAAAAGGGGATTAGGAGCTGCAATAGTGATACGGAACAAATGTGTTGCTATGGCTTGTCACTTGAAGCTTCTTTGCATCATAGTGGCGAATCAGCTGTTCTATGAGCTTCCTGCATCTAAATACATTATTTTTTGACAGTAATAAGTGAAATTTGAACATTAATTTTTTAAATGTAGAAAGAGAATAAAAATTGGACTTCAAGGTGCACTGAATTGAGATTAGAGGAAGGTTTGTGCCAAATTTAGTGTTTCAAATCGTTTCCGTTTTTGTGAAATCCGTAAGACTGACATGCACACACCCACACCAAATTTATCTTATTATATAGAAGAGCTTCAATAACATTCACTAATTATTATTATACAGTATTTTCTAGTGGGTTGGCTGTTGGCTGAAAAGCTCTGAACCCAGACACGGTTTCCCATTACTTTCATGGCTAGCCAATCATTTGCAAGCAACGTTGCCAACAGTAAAATAAACTAATATCAAAACTGATACTTTTTTATTATTTATAATAATATGTATTATAAACTTAAAAAACACTTTTGAATGGAAATTGACTCACGTTGTCACGTCGTCTGATGATGCTCTAGACAACAGAGCGAAACGGCCGTCACGCCATAACGTGAGTCAATTTCCATTCAAACGTGTTTTTTAAGTTTATAATACATATTAGTGGAAACAATATGGATCTTCAACATTATAATAATATAATAATATTATTTTCACTCACTTATACTAGAGATGCTGGAGGGATGCATTTCACTTCTGAAACAGCCCTCCAGGCTGACGAAGCTTTTTCTTCTCAAGTGAAATGCATCCCTCCAGCATTTCCAGTATGAGTGAAAATAATATTTTAATAGAAATACAGTGTCAGTTTTGATATTAGATTGTTCATCAAGTATTTCGTCATGGGAAACATCACAGAGTAAAATAAACTTGCTATCAGATTGATGGACAGATGTGCGCAACAAAGTGTTATATGAAGTGGACAATGCAAATGTCCAGGAGGGAATGAGCTGTTTTGGGTCACCGTGTATTTGCACAATCTGGCAGCAATGGCGAACATTCCGATTGCATAATTCTCCAAACCGGCGAGAGCTCATCATCAGTGCAAACGATTAACTTGTTTCACACATAACCGACAGTCGGATAACCGGTGTCGTTCACCCGGCATGATTTACATTGTATCATACGATTTAAAAAATCGGTTAAATGTGTAGCGCTCCATATGATGCAATGTCCCTGCAATAACCCGACTGCCGGGTATGTGTAAAACAAGCCTAAGTTTATTATTTTATGAACAATCTAATATTAAATAAAACATATTTAAAACAAAAAAAGAAACCGACTTCAGTGAAATGATAAAATAGGCTACTCACGTACTAAAAAGTTTAAAATAAAGTATTTACTTTAAACTGAGAAAATTTTTAATTTCATACAAGTAATCTTTTGAAGTCGGCGCCAAATATTTTATAAATTCTTTTTTAGGATGAAGCCCACATATGTCTGAGACCTGTGCGTGGGTAATGAGTTGGATGATGGTGATTGATGATTTGGACCTACAGTTTTAGGTGGGTTCCGAACCACCGGGAAGTGATTGATAAGAAATTCTACCTAATATCAAAACTAACACTGTATTTCTAATAAATATGTGATTTACATACGACACCGGTTATCCGATTGGCGGTTATGTGTGGAACTATCCTATTCAAACTTGATTGAAATGAAGACATCAAAGAATGCTCCTTTTTGTTTAATATTGGGCTAAGTATTGGGCCGATCCTTGCGAAACTTGGATGGGACCACCGCTGAGCGATGCTCTTTCATTTAAAAAAAAAATCATCGAAATCGGTTCAATATTGTTCAAATGATTGATGTACAAACATAAAAAAAAACAAAAAACAGGTCGAATATAGAATTTTGTTCTTTTTAGAAGTCGGTTAAAAGTCACTGTTTTTCACTTTTAAATAATGTTTTACTCACATTTTTTGGAGATGCTTGAGGCATATCTGATGCCTGATGCTTGATGCGTGAGTAAAACATTATTTGAAAGTGAAATACAGTGTCTGTTTTAATATTAGATTGTTCATTAAGTATTTCGTCATGGAAAACATCACAGATTATTTTATGTCTGCTTCTAGACTTCTAGAGCTTCAACAGTATTGCTCAAACATATTATTATAATTACAAGCATATACAAACATATTAGAAACATATAATTCATAATAACGTCTTGGTTCTGCTTGAACTAAGGTATTTGAAATATATCTAATATCAAAACTGACACTGAATTTCTATTAAAATCGAAATACAGTGTCAGTTTTGATATTAGATTGTTCATCAAGTATTTAGTCATGGAAAACATCACAGATTGAAATATATGTTTGCTATAATTGAAGCGCAGCAAATAAAACTACACAAGTTTAAAGAGTATAAACAATCCTATTTATTTAAATATTTTTGTATTGCCATATTATAAATTAAATACAAATTCATAAATACAAAGTACCAAACTAAAATTAACTTCAATGCTTCAGTATTATAACAAACTGACAATGATACGTTATTAACGGTAACAAATTGATTATAATAATAATAATAATGATGATGATGATGATGATTATTATTATTAATTAATTAATTGAAAAGAAAGTGTGTTTCTACATAAAAGTAACAAGTCAATGGCTTTTCTGACTTTATAAGTCAATTGATGGCCACCTCTAGCTTAATGCCCGTATTTATAAACGTTCCTCTATTTCTCTTGACTCGAGGGACTCTTGAAATGCCTATATAAATTTTTTTTTTTTTTTTTTTAAATACATTAAATCTCAAGAGTCCTTCGAGTCAAGAGACACTGAAGGAACGTTAATACGGTCTTCCTAAACGGAATTCATAAATACGGCCCATAGTCTCGGTTTTCAACTATGCGGATTCGGACAGCGGACAGGGCAGGAATACACTGTAATAGATGCTTTCTATGAAGGTTCCTATACAAAAAACATCAATTGCAGTGTATTCCTGCCCTGTCCGCTATCCGAATCCGCATATTTGCTAGAACGCGGATTTGAACTAAATGGTCAGCGGTCAGAGCCGCATACACTGCAATACATAAACTCTATTTGCTTTCCTATAGTTTACAGTAATATAATATATTTAACTTTTTATGTGAAATTTAACGACATGCAGTCAAATATTTGTTAAGAATAAGTATAATAACTCACTTAAACTGGCCGAGTACTTTCGAATCTATGAGATCCATCATCAGAGGCTCCTAGATCATCATGTCAGTTTTTTTGGTTAGAAGTGTTGTGGTTTTTGTAAAATATGATCAAAAAGTTTGTGAGATTTAAAATTTAGTTGTTCATTGAGAATGTTTTGTTTATTGTGTGTGGTGTGTTTGTATATTTCAAATTGTTCCAAGGTGTTGAGTTCGTGTCCTTTAGATTTTATGTGTAGAATGTGTAGGTTGGTATTGATGTCAGTAAAAGTGTGTCCAGTTTGAATGATATGGTCGGCAAAATTCGATTCAGCTTTGGATGTGAGGGCCTGAAAGTGTTCCTTGTAACGTTGTTTGAATGTGCGGCCTGTTTGTCCTATGTAGAATTTGTTACAATCAGAGCAGTTTAGTTTGTAGATCCCTGGGAGATCGTATTTGTTTGTGTTCAGTGTGGTTTTGAGTGTAAGTGCATTTTTTATTTTGTTTTTTGTTCTGAATGAGATGGTGTGGCCGGCTTTTTTGAAGATTTTTGCTAGTCTGTGTGATTGTGGATTAATGTATGTCATTGTGATGTATTTTTTGTCAGTGGTGTTGGTGTTTTGTTTTTTGTTTCTTATTTTATGATTGAGTTTGTCAATTAGGTCGTGTTTGTAGCCGTTTTCTTGTGCTAGGTATTTTATTGTATTTAGTTCAGTGTGGTAATTGTCGGTGGAAAGCGGTGTGTTGTTGAGTCTGTGTAGCATTGACCTGAATGCTGAGTGTTTGTGTTGTGTTGGATGATTGGAGGTGCTGTGTATTAGGGTATCTGTCATTGTTGGTTTTCTGTAGATGTTGAAGCTGTGTTGTTGGTTTGTGTTCTTTGTAATTGAGAGGTCTAGGAAGTTTATTGAATTGTTTTTCTCATATTCAGCTGTGTATTGAATGTTCTTATGTATTTTGTTTATGTATGATCGAAGTTGTTCACATTGTCTTTTGTTTCCTCTGTATAGCAATAGAACATCATCTACGTATCTGTGCCAGTATATTATGTTCTGTGAAAATTTGTTATTAAAGAGTATATGAGTGTTTTCGCAGTGTTGGAGATAGATTTCAGCAAATATGCTTGAGATTGGTGAGCCCATTGGCAGTCCATCAGGTTGTGAGTAGAATTTGTTGTTGAAGGTAAAGTAATTTTGTTGAGTGATGATTTTTAGGATGTCTATTATTTCATTTATATGTTCTGTAGTTGTGTTGTTGTGAATAAGGATGTTCTGTATTATTTCTATTGTTTCATTGACAGGTATGTTGGTGTATAGGTTTGTTATATCGAAAGATGCAAGAGTGGAGTTGTGAGGAATTTGTGTGTCTTTTATTTTTGCAATAAGATCGCTACTGTTTTTTATGTATGTGTTGTTGTTGATATTAATTAGTTTTCTCAGTGTTTGATCTATGTGTTTTGCTAGTTTATAGGCAGGTGCTTCTTGGTAGTTTACAATTGGTCTAATAGGTATGTCGGGTTTGTGAATTTTGGGAAGTGTTTGAAGTGATGGTGCAGAAGGGTGTATTTGTTTTAGTTTTCTTTTTTGTGAATTATTAATTATATGATTTGTCTTGTTGATTATTTGTTTGATTTTTGTTTGGTAAACATTTGTGGGATCGGTGTGTAGTTGTTTAATGTTGTTTTTGTTTATGTAGTCAAGTGTTTTTTTGTTGAGCTCTTCATTGTTTATTATAACTGTAGTGTTGCCTTTGTCTGCTTTGATATAGGTGAGATTGTGAGTTAGAGCTTTGTGTTTCAATTCTTTTATGGTGTGGTTTTCTGAATTTATGGGTGGGTGTGGTTGTGAGCTGTTTGTTTTTATTGTGTTGTAGGTTTCTATTCTAAGTTCATCATGTATTTGTGGGTCTGTGCGTTGGATGCTTGTTTCTGTTTCAATGACAATGTTTTTTGATGTGAATTTGTTGTTTTTGTAGTTCAGGTTATGTTTGAGACCTTTGTTCAATAAGTTGAGTTCGGTTTCTGTGAAATCTACGTTTGTTAGGTTAACAGTTTTACTGTAAAAAATGTGAGGTGATTGAATTGTCGTTTTTGGAGGTGTTAGGTTATGTATTTTTTTGTCATGTCTTTGTTTAATTTTGTTAAGTTTTTGTTGTACCCAAGTGTTTGTTGTTTCTGCTAACTCAAGGAAGAAACTGTGTCCGTATTTTTGTGTGATAGATAGGTGTAGTTTGAGGAGGTCTAAATTGTGTGAGTCTTTCTGTTTATATAAAAGTTTGATGCTCTCCTTGATGAAGGTAGTTTCTGCTTTATTTTTGGCTATTTGAGCTGGTTTCGATTTGTTGTTGGTTTTGAATTTAGCGTAGTTTGGTGTAATGTTGAGTTTAAGACAGTTTTTATTGAATTGAATGTGTAGATGTTTACTTCTAACCTTAAACACTGTTGATCTGTAGGATAGGATTGTAGCTTGTCTTGCCGAATTAAATTCCTGGATTTCTTGTTCCATGACGAACTGCGTGTTAATATTAACTTTTTATGTGAAATTTAACGACATGCAGTCAAATATTTGTTAAGAATAAGTATAATAACTCACTTAAACTGGCCGAGTACTTTCGAATCTATGAGATCCATCATCAGAGGCTCCTAGATCATCATGTCAGTTTTTTTTGGTTAGAAGTGTTGTGGTTTTTGTAAAATATGATCAAAAAGTTTGTGAGATTTAAAATTTAGTTGTTCATTGAGAATGTTTTGTTTATTGTGTGTGGTGTGTTTGTATATTTCAAATTGTTCCAAGGTGTTGAGTTCGTGTCCTTTAGATTTTATGTGTAGAATGTGTAGGTTGGTATTGATGTCAGTAAAAGTGTGTCCAGTTTGAATGATATGGTCGGCAAAATTCGATTCAGCTTTGGATGTGAGGGCCTGAAAGTGTTCCTTGTAACGTTGTTTGAATGTGCGGCCTGTTTGTCCTATGTAGAATTTGTTACAATCAGAGCAGTTTAGTTTGTAGATCCCTGGGAGATCGTATTTGTTTGTGTTCAGTGTGGTTTTGAGTGTAAGTGCATTTTTTATTTTGTTTTTTGTTCTGAATGAGATGGTGTGGCCGGCTTTTTTGAAGATTTTTGCTAGTCTGTGTGATTGTGGATTAATGTATGTCATTGTGATGTATTTTTTGTCAGTGGTGTTGGTGTTTTGTTTTTTGTTTCTTATTTTATGATTGAGTTTGTCAATTAGGTCGTGTTTGTAGCCGTTTTCTTGTGCTAGGTATTTTATTGTATTTAGTTCAGTGTGGTAATTGTCGGTGGAAAGCGGTGTGTTGTTGAGTCTGTGTAGCATTGACCTGAATGCTGAGTGTTTGTGTTGTGTTGGATGATTGGAGGTGCTGTGTATTAGGGTATCTGTCATTGTTGGTTTTCTGTAGATGTTGAAGCTGTGTTGTTGGTTTGTGTTCTTTGTAACACAAAGCTTCAACATCTACAGAAAACCAACAATGACAGATACCCTAATACACAGCACCTCCAATCATCCAACACAACACAAACACTCAGCATTCAGGTCAATGCTACACAGACTCAACAACACACCGCTTTCCACCGACAATTACCACACTGAACTAAATACAATAAAATACCTAGCACAAGAAAACGGCTACAAACACGACCTAATTGACAAACTCAATCATAAAATAAGAAACAAAAAACAAAACACCAACACCACTGACAAAAAATACATCACAATGACATACATTAATCCACAATCACACAGACTAGCAAAAATCTTCAAAAAAGCCGGCCACACCATCTCATTCAGAACAAAAAACAAAATAAAAAATGCACTTACACTCAAAACCACACTGAACACAAACAAATACGATCTCCCAGGGATCTACAAACTAAACTGCTCTGATTGTAACAAATTCTACATAGGACAAACAGGCCGCACATTCAAACAACGTTACAAGGAACACTTTCAGGCCCTCACATCCAAAGCTGAATCGAATTTTGCCGACCATATCATTCAAACTGGACACACTTTTACTGACATCAATACCAACCTACACATTCTACACATAAAATCTAAAGGACACGAACTCAACACCTTGGAACAATTTGAAATATACAAACACACCACACACAATAAACAAAACATTCTCAATGAACAACTAAATTTTAAATCTCACAAACTTTTTGATCATATTTTACAAAAACCACAACACTTCTAACCAAAAAAACTGACATGATGATCTAGGAGCCTCTGATGATGGATCTCATAGATTCGAAAGTACTCGGCCAGTTTAAGTGAGTTATTATACTTATTCTTAACAAATATTTGACTGCATGTCGTTAAATTTCACATAAAAAGTTAATATTAACACGCAGTTCGTCATGGAACAAGAAATCCAGGAATTTAATTCGGCAAGACAAGCTACAATCCTATCCTACAGATCAACAGTGTTTAAGGTTAGAAGTAAACATCTACACATTCAATTCAATAAAAACTGTCTTAAACTCAACATTACACCAAACTACGCTAAATTCAAAACCAACAACAAATCGAAACCAGCTCAAATAGCCAAAAATAAAGCAGAAACTACCTTCATCAAGGAGAGCATCAAACTTTTATATAAACAGAAAGACTCACACAATTTAGACCTCCTCAAACTACACCTATCTATCACACAAAAATACGGACACAGTTTCTTCCTTGAGTTAGCAGAAACAACAAACACTTGGGTACAACAAAAACTTAACAAAATTAAACAAAGACATGACAAAAAAATACATAACCTAACACCTCCAAAAACGACAATTCAATCACCTCACATTTTTTACAGTAAAACTGTTAACCTAACAAACGTAGATTTCACAGAAACCGAACTCAACTTATTGAACAAAGGTCTCAAACATAACCTGAACTACAAAAACAACAAATTCACATCAAAAAACATTGTCATTGAAACAGAAACAAGCATCCAACGCACAGACCCACAAATACATGATGAACTTAGAATAGAAACCTACAACACAATAAAAACAAACAGCTCACAACCACACCCACCCATAAATTCAGAAAACCACACCATAAAAGAATTGAAACACAAAGCTCTAACTCACAATCTCACCTATATCAAAGCAGACAAAGGCAACACTACAGTTATAATAAACAATGAAGAGCTCAACAAAAAAACACTTGACTACATAAACAAAAACAACATTAAACAACTACACACCGATCCCACAAATGTTTACCAAACAAAAATCAAACAAATAATCAACAAGACAAATCATATAATTAATAATTCACAAAAAAGAAAACTAAAACAAATACACCCTTCTGCACCATCACTTCAAACACTTCCCAAAATTCACAAACCCGACATACCTATTAGACCAATTGTAAACTACCAAGAAGCACCTGCCTATAAACTAGCAAAACACATAGATCAAACACTGAGAAAACTAATTAATATCAACAACAACACATACATAAAAAACAGTAGCGATCTTATTGCAAAAATAAAAGACACACAAATTCCTCACAACTCCACTCTTGCATCTTTCGATATAACAAACCTATACACCAACATACCTGTCAATGAAACAATAGAAATAATACAGAACATCCTTATTCACAACAACACAACTACAGAACATATAAATGAAATAATAGACATCCTAAAAATCATCACTCAACAAAATTACTTTACCTTCAACAACAAATTCTACTCACAACCTGATGGACTGCCAATGGGCTCACCAATCTCAAGCATATTTGCTGAAATCTATCTCCAACACTGCGAAAACACTCATATACTCTTTAATAACAAATTTTCACAGAACATAATATACTGGCACAGATACGTAGATGATGTTCTATTGCTATACAGAGGAAACAAAAGACAATGTGAACAACTTCGATCATACATAAACAAAATACATAAGAACATTCAATACACAGCTGAATATGAGAAAAACAATTCAATAAACTTCCTAGACCTCTCAATTACAAAGAACACAAACCAACAACACAGCTTCAACATCTACAGAAAACCAACAATGACAGATACCCTAATACACAGCACCTCCAATCATCCAACACAACACAAACACTCAGCATTCAGGTCAATGCTACACAGACTCAACAACACACCGCTTTCCACCGACAATTACCACACTGAACTAAATACAATAAAATACCTAGCACAAGAAAACGGCTACAAACACGACCTAATTGACAAACTCAATCATAAAATAAGAAACAAAAAACAAAACACCAACACCACTGACAAAAAATACATCACAATGACATACATTAATCCACAATCACACAGACTAGCAAAAATCTTCAAAAAAGCCGGCCACACCATCTCATTCAGAACAAAAAACAAAATAAAAAATGCACTTACACTCAAAACCACACTGAACACAAACAAATACGATCTCCCAGGGATCTACAAACTAAACTGCTCTGATTGTAACAAATTCTACATAGGACAAACAGGCCGCACATTCAAACAACGTTACAAGGAACACTTTCAGGCCCTTACATCCAAAGCTGAATCGAATTTTGCCGACCATATCATTCAAACTGGACACACTTTTACTGACATCAATACCAACCTACACATTCTACACATAAAATCTAAAGGACACGAACTCAACACCTTGGAACAATTTGAAATATACAAACACACCACACACAATAAACAAAACATTCTCAATGAACAACTAAATTTTAAATCTCACAAACTTTTTGATCATATTTTACAAAAACCACAACACTTCTAACCAAAAAAACTGACATGATGATCTAGGAGCCTCTGATGATGGATCTCATAGATTCGAAAGTACTCGGCCAGTTTAAGTGAGTTATTATACTTATTCTTAACAAATATTTGACTGCATGTCGTTAAATTTCACATAAAAAGTTAATATTAACACGCAGTTCGTCATGGAACAAGAAATCCAGGAATATAATATATTTATTTATTGACGCACACAAAAACATACAAAATTAAAATAATGAAGTTTGACGAATACATAAAATAACAAAACTACAATATTAAAAAAAACTGGCTCAGTGGTGGGGTGTGCTGGAGGGAGGAAAGAGGAGGAGAATACCCAACCAACTATGGTTTCCCATGTACAAGGCGAGTAGTAGAAAGAGAAAAGGGGGGAAAGGAAAAGAAGAAGATGTAGAGGAAAGACCCTGAAGATGAGTACATGGAGGAAGAGAGAAAGAGAGTGAAAGAGAAGACAGAAAATAATCGAGTCCACAATCTCATATCAGTACACTCAAAATCAAAAGGGCATGACAAACATCAGTCAGAGCAAAACTCTGATCTCAGACATCAAGATCGAAGAAATAATTTCTAGAAATCCAGTTTTTTTTATCTCTTGTTCAGTTTTCCTGGTAATTTTAGTATTCATGAGAAAGTGTTCCGGAATTAAGTTTATGATTCTAGTGCTTAGGCCTATATAAATTAACTTCCTCCTAATACATTAATATGATAATAGATTCAATTAATTACATATAACCTGCTATTATACTCATATACATAATCTTGCAATATAAAATTTGCTTTCAATAATAAGTTGGAAGTTAACATATAATTTCCAGCAACACGACATCTTGATTCTTAATCTGTTCAGTGAGATATCAGCCTGATAACCTATTAGCATAGTGGAAACACGCTGAAAATAAAGCTTTTTATCATGAACGTATGTCCACAGTTGTAGTGTTCCAAGTTATCATTCCGATGTCTCACCTACTCACTGGACAGATGAATATGGCTTGTAGCTGGAAATTATGTCAACTTCCAACTTGTTATTGAAAAAGCAGATTATGTATGGAAGAAGATATATGATTACAACAGCAGGTTATATATAATTAATCGAATCTATTATCATATTATTGTCAACTATATTAAAAAATCAAATCCAGTTCATATATTGTAATGTATGCGGCCCAGTCCGCTATCCATTTAGTCCAAATCCGCGTTCTAGGAAACCAAGGCTTCACAAGACACTTTTGAGTCTTATTTTGATTCTTATTGCCATACGATAAATAAATATTCGCATACAGTAAGGTTGTTACATTGATATTTCCAAATGTACTGTACAAAGGTATTTTGGATGAACATGATACAATACAATTTAACTTATTAAATATTTTTTTGTACGGTGGATTTCATTGCTTCAAAAGACTAGCTCAAGTACACAAAGTGCTAAAAGAATTTGAATAATGTGGAAAAGAAATCTGAGTAATTTAGTAAGCAGAACTGAGCACTGAAACAAAATGTTCTCAATAAATTCCAGACCCGGCTAGCTCATGCCTGGCGTTGATTCGAATAAAATTCTGAAAATTATGATATTATCTTTTTTTATTCTGCAATGGTGTGTAGTCTATATATTTTTTGTATTTTATGAATTCTTGTCAAAATAAAGAATTATTTGATTTGTTTATTGCTGAAGATACCCACATCAGTCTGAGACCTGTGTGTGCATGATGAAGTGGATGATGACACAGAATATGCCAGGCTGAACAATGGGAATCGTGCCCGTGACCGCAGGAATAGCAGTCAGTCAGTCTTATCAGAGAAAACGCCCCAACTAATTATCAGTTAAATTTAAAAAGTATATACGTACTTCAAGAAAAGCTTAGGTGTCAAGTATGTGATCAGAAATATGGGGGTGGTTCAGGTTAGGAATTTCTAGCTCCAACCAGTTCTCAAGCCCGGAACTGACAAACCAGTGCTCAACTTCCCCAAAGTAAGATTTATGTAACAGGAAATTATTGATTAGAATTATTATTTAGTTGTTTATTTTTATTTTCTATCAATCAGAGTTAATATGGAGTAACCCGTTGCCTCCATTACTATGAATACCGGGTGATTACGAAAGAATGTCACAATTTTGAAGGGCTTCAATCACAAATCGCATGTGTGTGTGTGTGTGTGTGTGCGGTGTTTTTAAATTATATTTCTTAAATATTTTTGTCAGTTTTCTCTATCAAGAAATTTTAAATTGATTTTTTGAATTACTTCTTTTTCCGACCCTTTTAAAAAATTATTTATATCAATAATTTAAGCAGTATGATGGTATATTTTTTAATGAATTTAAATTTCTTTTTTATATTTTATAGTATCGAATGGTTGTGGATAGAGGGCCGGCTGCATCTTACCTCTGCCCTCCTAGGTATCTAACAAAGGCAGCTTATCATAACTTACACGATTTTTCGACTGTTCCATATGAAAAAGCCGATTCGAAAGTTTTACAAATGATTAAAAAATTTCATAAATGTTCAATGTGATCGTCACCAGAAGCCCAAACGATATCTTAATGGTACGGTAATCGAATCCTTCCCACACTCGTAGTAACTCTTGCGATGGTTTCAATGGCTGATGTTACCTGTTAGTTTTGTTACTTGGACATGCTCATGAATTGTCTTCTCAATTAGAAGAAGAGAAACACGCTTTTCAGCTGGATAAACCTACCCGTCATTTTTCGCATCTACCCGTCTTAGAATTCTGGGATGATAAATTAGATACAGTTTCAATGTATTAGCTGCAGAGGAACTGACGTAGAGGCTCTTCTTTATAAGATTACCTCCTGAAAATTCCGGTTATGGAGTATAAGACAAGTCAAGTCAAGGTTGTAGCCAAAGAAGATCCTGAGATTCAACCTCCTGAGATATTCTTAGTGGTGTTTGTAAAAAATGAAGCGTTCATTGCACATTAAAACACTTCTAACAAAAAATGACTGCAGTCATCGAAACCGTAAAATTGAACATGATATTACGAGTAGCTATAGGAAGAATTTGATTACCACATAGATTGTGTTTGGGCTTCTGGAAACGGACATAATTATCGAACTTAATTTATGAAAACTTATGATACTTTATAAGCTTCTGAACGAGATTTTCTATAACGCCATGTAAATATCTGCATTTTGTGAATAAAGCCCTTCAAAATTGGGACATCCATTTGTAGATAAATAATACACCCGGTAGACACCCGGTAGATAAATAATAAATTTATATCAATAATATAAATTCTTTGTGACTAATGCTCCTATGTCTGACAATTAAAAAGAACAAAATAATAATAATGAAAAAGACTAGCCATCTCGTTAGTCAAGTATCGGTGCTGTACAATATATTTTTGAAAAAGCTTAATCAATATTATCGTAAGTCTACTAAATATTATAGGATATATGCACGATTTAGATCATACAATCATTTCTATTTGCAGAAATAAATTTACTTCAAATTAATCTCCATAAAAAGCATACAACAAAATGATATTACCAGCACTTATCATCAATATAGTTTTACTGAAGATTTCCAAAGTTGTGCTAAGTGGTTGCAGTTGAATATATTGAACAGGTATTCAATTACATTTCTTTAGAAATCTTAAAAATTGACAACAATACTGTATTGATAAATAAAGTATAAAGCCTCGGTTTCTAACTACGCAGATTCGGACAAAACGGACGGAGGACAAGGCTGGCATACACTGCAATATACACCCCGGTTTAAATTTGTTAAGAATTATATTTTGCAGTTCTACCATTTTAAAACAGTCATTCAATTGCAACTGCAATTGAATTACAGTATTGCAGTTGAAGCATTTCAAAATACAGTAGAATGAAAATGGTGTAAGTCAAAAAATTTCAAATCTGTGATTGTTAAAAAAAAATGAGTCTTTATAGCAAAGGAGAAGATCAACGATGTTTTAAATAAATTATTTGGTTCAATGTTGTTGTATTTTTTGGCTTAAAACACCGGAGGCCAATTCAAAAGTATGTATTTTTGTAGAAAATTATGTAAAATGAATACATTTACAGAAAACTTAGCACTTTCTTTCATAAACCCTTGTAACAATCAGAATGAAAGTGGTGATTCATTCAAAGCTATTATAATGCAACCTAAATACTGTATATGTTTTATGCTAAATAAAGTACAAATAAATTCATAGGGGTTCTACTAACTCATTCGATATATTATTCTGTATTCTTTTGTTTATCCTATATCTTGATCTTTGACCATTGTGAGATATATTTGCATTGCTGTATTGATCTTTTTGAACTTGTGAATCGGAATAATGAAATTTGAAGTAACAGTTAAAAACAATACCTTAATACGATTAAAAATACAGTAAAACCGTTTTTAGATAAATAATCTTGATTTTTTAACTGTGTTTTACAAAAATGTCAATTACTCGAAATTTTGTTTGTGACACGCCACTTTCATTCTAGCCAACTTAGCTATGATTTCCAATGGAACCGTGTTGTTGACATGCCGTGACAGAGTTGTCCAACTAGTGTCTTTCAATGATAACAGACAGATGACGAAAAGCTTCATCTTCAGTGTCTATCCACTTTTGTACTTTTGTAAGTTATCATCCCAACATCTCACTTTACTCATGGGACTGGTCAAGATGGAATCTTCTTAATGACAGGAAAAATATGTCAATCCCATTTGTTGACAACATGGCGGCTCTAACCAAACCTAACCTAGCGTAGTAAATTAGAACTAGAATACGTATGTTGGTAACGTCCACCCTCTTTTGTAAACAAATGCGATTGACATATTTTTCCTGTATTTAGGTAAACTCGTCAAGATGGCGTGTTGTTGGGAAATTATTGGTTAACTTCTAACCTATTATGGAAGGCCTACTTTGTCCAAAAGCAAGTATATTATGGGCTATGTCTGTTGTATCTTTACTTGATTGTGTTTGTGTTATAAATAAATGAATGAATTAAGTAAATGAAACCAGATTATCAAGGTTATTTTCAATAACCTTGACAAATAATTAATTGAACATATTAGCATTATATAATTTTGAAAGCAAATTAAGTTATATATTGTAGTATATTCTGGCCTTGTCTACTATCCATTTTGTCCAAGTAGGAAGCCAAGTAATGAGACATAAGATTTGCTTTCTAACTGCATGTATATTATTTGCTCAATTAAATAACCAATATATTTTTAACAATATTGATAAATAAAGAAAAAGTATAAGAAAAGAATCCATGGTCCGTATTTGTGAACTAGCCTTGAGACTTCCTCGACTCAAGGAAACATTTTCAAGTCTCCCTTAATATAAGGAAGCCTCAAAGTCAGTTAATAAGTATGGGGCTAAAGTCTCAACTTTGTCATCAATAAAGACAGACCTCAAGATGCAATCATTTAAACAAAAATCGATGTAACAAACAGTCCAATGGTAAATAAGAGAGATTCAAAAAGAGGCTCCATTTTAATAAATAAAATTTAGATGCTTACCTTTATAAAAACACAATAAGCAGTAATAAGCAGAATAAGCCCTAATTTGGATAAATGATTTTCTTCACTGTGCTGATATATCAATTTCTGTATTTATGAACTTACCTTCAGTTTCTCTTGACTTGAGGGACTCTTGAAATGCTTATATAAATACTTTACACTTCAGGAGACCCTCAAGTCAAGAGAAACTGAAGGAACGTTCATAAATATGAACCTTTGTATAAATACTAACTCTGTTTAGTAGTAAACACTGTCCAGTTTCCTTCATGAAATCATGTATGTTCAAGGTTTTAAGCCAAAAATGTTGATTTGAGATTCCTTAAATCCTACAACATTCATGTTTTCATGAGGAAGTCATGCTGACATTGTAACGCCTTATTACTTAACAACTATTTAAGGCTGTGAGCACTGTTTTTGGTCATAATTTTTAACTGAAGTTTCTTGTATTCGATATTATTAAAGAATTTAAATGTTATATATTCAATAAATCAATCAATTTCCTATATATGTGAAAATCGGCGCTCTTTTTTTATCATCGTATAAAGCGATATAACATAAGGGTAGACAGTATCTGAATGGGGGCAAGAAATGTTCTACAGAGAACAACACAACTGTAGGACCCTTTCGCAGGTAATTCAACACTGCTGTCAACCTTTGTATAATGAAGCATTTGCCTCCATCGAGATCAGTAACTTTCCCTTGGAAATTCCCCTTTGGGAATTCTGTAAAGGCTATCAAATGCCCAATGTTCAACTAACTACTGGACAGTCATTTGACCTGCAACTCTTGGTGCAACATGGAGTTTCTTCAAAGTATGTCAAAATGTGAGAAATATTTAAACCAGGAAGGTATATTCACGTTTTTATTAATTTACGTTTATAGCCAAATATACAAGTGTAGATGTGTAATAGTATATTTCGCACCTAGGGCCGAAAATGTGTGTTTGCCGGCTCGAGATCGCGGTTTTCAAGTTCGAGACGAAGTCGAGAACTTGAAGCGTTTGAGAGCCGGCAAAACATTTTTGCCCGTGTTGCGAACGCTATTTTTCGCCACACCACAAAAAAAAAAAAACAACAATGTTAAGTTGGAAATTTTGAAAGCGTAATTTTAAGGCTATGGTACTTGCAAGAATACAAGGAACGGCTATCACCTCTTTATCCAACCTACAGCGCTCTGGGTGGGAATTTTGTCAACTACTACAACTGTACGCCAAAAGGTTAGTTGGTTAGGTTTTTTGTTGTTATTCCTGTTCCTGATTCAAAACCTGCATAAAAAACCAAAAACCTAACCAACTAACCTTTCTATACCATCAGTAATCTTTACCAACAGTTGCAGTAGTAGACAAAATTCCTAAAAACAAAAAACCTAACCAACCAAGAGAGGTTAGCAACAGTTGTAGTAGTTCAAAAAATTCCCACCCAGAGCTCTGTAGGTTGAATAAAAAGGTTCTATTGTTTGATATCAAAACTACAAAATATTACATATTAAGTTATAAAAAGTGATCATTTTTGACATTTTAAATACTACGTACATATTAAATTATAAAAAATAAACATTTATTGATGGTTTAAATCTTTTTGTTTTACATAAAAGTTGGAAGGATTCATTTTTACAATCATGACTGCTGTATCCAGAGACACGATCAGCTGTCATTCAAGGTCATTTTCTTTTCCGCCCTAGGGCGGTAAACGTTTACAGACCTCGTCGGAAACCAAACACTTTCGGCCTCCATATGACGCACGAAAAACAGCTCATTACGTCCTAGTGTGGCGAAAATGTTATTGTTGTGAATATCAATTTTCGTGATCTACAATTTGCACATATGAATAGTGTTGTTATACTATTGTATGATGAATAATGAATAATGTTGGTTTTTTATGGTTATTTACTGTTTATTATGGTTTTATTTATGTATTCTATCCTTAAATTTGGCCATGAAGAAGGCTCATGAACTGCTAATTTCATGAATTGTTTGACAGTTTTATTTATAATTGTTGTGGTCTAGAGCACAGACATTAGCTTTTGGAGAGGGTGTAGATGTGTAAATGTACAATTTAATGTACGTATGTTACAAGTACGTTTAAAGCCAATCTTAACTTCATGTATGTGACTAAAACCATTTGAATGGGAGTAAAGGCTTAGCTATTGCTGGCTGATGACAAGAGTTGACAGTTGGTGTCGTCAACTCAGCAGGTGTCGTAAGTTATTGTTCTGTGCTGAACCTTACTTGCCCACATTCAGATACCGCCTACCGTAAAATAATTAACAATATAAAATGATAATAAAAACAATTTGAATAGAAAATTATATCGATGTAAAGAAACATCATAGAATCAGCAGTATGCAGAGACTAATACAAACAAGTCTATCAATTTGAAAACATTCGCCCCCAATGAATAACTGAAGAGGTGTATAAAAAACACAATAAGGAACTGGTGTGACAGAGAGACGCGAATGCGCGAGGACTCTGCAGCACTGCACTGAATGTTGGGTCAGAAAATGTAGGACTTAAAAGTTGCCGTCCATCCCGAGGTGACGGTCCATGGTGGAAATTGAGCAAGAAAGCGACGCAGTCTGACCGTCGTCTGGTGAGCGCCGTGAATAAAATGGCCACACAGCGCCATGTCCACGACGCCGCTGTCTTTATTGTCGGCGCCGGACACCTGGGAATAATCGAGGAAGAGAAAACATCAATCATGGGTGAAGTGAATAAAAAGCAGCTAACGCTAATAATAGATGAATTTCAATTTATGATTCAATGATTTATTTTACTCAAATATATAATTACAGTAAAACTGGCCAAGCCAATACTAAACAATAGTTGTAAAATACAAAAAAAAATCATAAAAGTCACACATAAAACAATATAAAATGATAGGGAGAGAATATAAGCATAAAATAATGTTAGAAAATAACATGATTGTGTCAATATGATATAGTAGCTACACATTGACCACAAACAGTCACTAAGGAATTAAATCTGATTCCAAAAATTCTGTAATGGAATAGAATGGGTTTGTAACAAGCAAGGCTTTATTCGTGCCTTGAAAATATCTGGCAACATATTGTAACATTTTGTGCCAAATATGGGGTAGCTTTTAATAGATCTTTCCAATCTCGCCCTAGGCTGGAATATATTATGTTGATTCCTTGTAGCATGTGAATGGACTGCGTTGGTCAATGGGTGAGTGTCAAGGTTTCCCCTCACAGCCACAAGGCACTGATAAATATACAGGCCATATACTAGATTTATGTGAATAAAAGAAGATACAACTGGCCGCCTAGTTGTAGCTTGAATATCCCTAATGCTAAGCTGTGAATAAAACGATGAAATGCCAGAAAGAAGTGAAAATTTATTTCTCTTTCCTTTGCGCGCTGTGTCAATAATAACTTCCGGAAGCAATAATTGGTATGTTGTGTTTACTCCCACTGTTCACCCCTCGCTTTGCGGTCCATCTAGAGAGCTCTAGAATGGCATTAATTTGTTTACATTCTTTACATGGAATAGTCTCGAAAAATAGAGAACGTTCTACTGTTTACTGGAGTGTCACAAAATCTTATATAAAGCGGATGCTCATTAAAACACCAGTTCAGTTGTGATTTGAACGTTAATGTGATACAGTGACGTAGTAGCAGTCTTCAGTAAGAATTTAATTGCAAAAAGTTAGTTCACATAACAAGTGGCAGTTCTACATTCTACGAGTATTCAGTAGAGTGGCAGTGTCCTGTGGCAGACAATACAGACCGTTTCTGGTGAGCGCTATTACAGACTGTGTTATACGAACGTTTAACGTGTTAATGTGATAAATGCGATGTATTGTAACAGATTATTATTCAGGCTTCTTTAACCATTTATACAGTGACTCGTAAGTGCATCGTTAGTGTTTCAACTGTTATGTTTTAAACATTTCTTTCTGATTTATTGAACAGTTATTATTTAGTATTTGAGAGTTAGTGATTAATTTTGGAATAGTAATAGTAAATTCATTATTAGCTGAACGTTTATAGATTTCTGATTGATTTATTTTGTGTAGCAACTGATTAGTGCGACTTGTCAGTAATTTGTGTGAATAAAGTGCAAGTGTTAATTTAAAGTGTTGCCAGCATTATTTTACAGATATAACCCCTAACACTACACAGGCCATATATTAGGTTTACGTGAATAAAAGTATATGCAACTGGCAGCCTAGTCAGTCATATGTTGGAGTGGGGAGCGCAAAAACAAGTTGTAACTACAGTATTCCAAATTCTGTCTGGGTAGAGTTAGCTTCTGTTTATTCACTCCAATTTGATACGAACACTACACAGTAGAGTCTACTAGGTAGACACTACGTTTTATTCACTTCACCCCATGAGTTATTCAGTTTGATCGCTAGCTACAAAAATAATGTACTAGTGAGCACCTGGGCTGGAGTACTCGCTTGCAAACAACTAATTTTGAAAAGGATGGAAGAGTAATTCATTTCTAACTTATCCTGAGCGAACGACCGTTTCGAAGGTACTGATTTAGATATAGTTCCCAAGAAAATATCACGAGTTTCTAATTTGAAAGTATCACAATTTTGTGTCACAAATAACAATCATATTATGTGAAGTTCAAAAACATTTCACATCGAATGTGGCCTATTTTGCCCAATTCAAAATCAACATGGCAACCTTAGTGATTTACATTTACTTCATGATTCACGAAAATTAAAAAGCACCAACTTATTAAATAAATATCCTCGATTGTCAGCATGTCATATTTCAACTTCATACAGTTTCTATAGATATACTAATTACATTGAAAATGGCGGCCATTGGTGCCCTAATACATTTACCAAATAAAAAAACAGCTGTTATAATTATTATCTATGATAAATATATATCAGGGCAACGATGGGCGCCATTTTCAATGAAATTAGTTAGTTATATCTATAGAAACCTGCATTAAACCGTGGTTTCCTCGAACGCTTATGGCTTTAAGGGAATAATGAGCGGAGAAAATATCATATAACTGCATACAATAAGATAGTAAATTTCACTTTTTCAAAAAAAAGTTCTCTCTAATAGGGCAGTGATGGCCGTGAGCCGTAGCAGGTATCATTCAGATCAAGATAATCTACGAACTCCTGGTAAGGGTGGCCGATTGGATTGGCCAGCAAAAATGACTGTTCTCTTCTGTAAAATCACTTCGAAATCCACCTAAAACTGTAGGTCCATCTCATCAATCACCATCATCCAACTCATTACCCAAGCACAGGTTTCAGACCTATGTGGGCTTCATCATAAAAAATATCTTTACGTTCGTTATTTGTGATTAATTTTGACCAGTCTATAACTCTGCTTGCTCTGCATATCTAGCCTTAGAACTAGTATCGGTTTAGTATAATAATGAGTGGAGAGAAGAGATAAAACTGTCTAATGAGACAGTATTTTTTCCAAGCTCTCTCCAATAACATTGTGGTATTTTTTCTTACCTGGAAATCGATCCAAAATTTCCAGGGTTCTGGATCGGAGGCACAAGAATAGTAGACAAAGTAGGTGTTACGTCCATTCCATTTGGGACCGGCCAGCGGTTTAGACGGATCAAGGCTCCAGCCAGCCAGCTCTATGCCATGCTGTGGCGAGACTAGTATAGTCATGTGGTCAGGTCCTAGTCAATAATCAAATAAATTATCACGATTAATTACCATGTATGTAAAGCTAGCTCAGTCATTAAAGGATTTTCCCAGAAAAAAATATATAAAGCTGAATTTCACACCGTCGATAGAACACTACTAGAGGGTCATTTTCCCAAAAGTCCCCGAAAATCCCACTGGAACTTCTCCCTAGCCCCCCTCAAAGTTTCAAAATATCAGCGATGACGCGAATTTAGATATCTGTGTAACCAATCGTCGGATATAGTTGATTCTTCTTCCACCATGTTAGTCATATAATGGGCTAAAACAATGGCCCTATTCATTTTCACAATAAACCTTATAGTTTTCCTCATAAAAATTGAAAAATCTTTAAAAGTGGAATCTTTTCAACTAGATTTCTTCTTATTTCGCGAGGGACATTCTCGATTGTCATGTTACAGAAAAAAAGGTTCAAATAGAAGTTTTAGTACTTTTCTTTCTGAATCGGATAAAGTGTATAGTTACATACTTTCTAACGAGGATGATGCTGTGGGAGGGGGTTTAGCGACGCATTATGCTGTAAGGTGGCTTCATCAACACCTATTGCAGCAAATCAATATGAATGGAAACAGAGTTCTTTTAATAGGTAACTATATGTATTTTGAAACACTCACACATAGTGGTAGAAGAATCAACAGTAGTTACTGTATCTGATGATTCGTTACACAGATATCTAAATTCGCGTCATCACTGATATTTTGATTTTTGGGGACTTTGGGAAAATGAGCCTTTATCGTAGTGTTCTATCGATGGTGTAAAATTCAGCTTTAAACAACAAATTTCCTGAAACGGTGTTTTTAGACCTTTATTGACTGGGCTAAGCTGAGTACAGGAGTCACAGATGCAATACAAACAAGTGTAATAGGGAAGTGATTATCTACACTGACGTCTAGAACTCCTGCTGTCAAATCGGAACAGGAATCTTTCTGGTCAATGGTGGGGGTTGCCTGATCACGACCTTTTAAATCTACACATGTGCGAACATTTCGCGCATGCGCAGAAGCGTAGTCTGCGTGAATGGAACGAAGTGGAATGGAACTGCATAACCAAACCTCTCCTAACCTGGCTAGATGTGACTGAACCACCTCTGTAAATTTGTCGTTGAATCGCAACGTACCATTTTATCGGGAGGACACCATTTGTACGACTGTCGTTTTGACCGACCTAGTAAACAGAGGTGGTTCAGTCACATCTAGCCAGGTTAGGAAAGGTTTGGTTATGCAGTTCCATTCCAGTTTCCATTCCACTTCGTTCCATTCACGCAGACTACGTCCCAAATAGCCCCCCTAACCCCCCTCCTTCGTTTCGCCTATGGTGATAAAAACACAAATTAATTGCCTATACAAATTATAATTAACCTCTTTGTTCATGGCACGCGACCATCGTAAAGTTGTTGTTTTTCGTTTTATATGAAAAATATATGATTTTTATTCAAAGCTATTCTGTTACTTGGATTGAACAGTATATTGTGCAGACGACACATCAATTGAGGGGAAGTTGTTTAGTGACAACAGCTGTCCGTGATCACTAAACAACTTCCCCTCAATTGTCGGGCAACCCCCACCATTGACCAGAAAAATTCCTGTGCCGATTTGACAGCAGGAGTTCTAGACGTCAGTATTATCTACAAGCCGTGCAAGGTCTCAGTCATCTGAGATGACAGTGACTTAATATAGACACACTATATAATCACTGGCCATTGCTTCAGCCGCCATTATATTGTGTCCATTTTATATTTGATTGTATGTCTATATCGGCTAGGTATTAGATATATAAATTATAAACACTTGTTTCTATGTGACTGCATGGCTCCGACTACGCAGTATGCATGTAAACCTTTGTGTTCCCGCCGGCGTAGCCTAAATATAATAGGATATTATGTTTCATACTCATACTACATTGACTGTAGAGGTAACTATCTGTCACTGTAGTCAATACTTCATTTGGTCGCCGAATGGCAAATTTGCACCATGTGACCGAATTATCCAATTTATTTATTTATTACATTTGCCACAAAACATCATTTTTTGGGAATTTCCCATCTGACAGGTGACTTGTCAACTTAACCTAACATTACATTTCGTCAATAAGTATTACAATATTACATCTTGCCAATTACATTTCATCTTAATATAATACAATTACATTTTGTGAATTACATGTCATTTTAATATAATACAATTAGTCAATTCATAATTATTCAGTCAATTTCATAACGTCTCAACATAATACAATACATGTTGTATATAACAATACAATTATATCAGAAGCAAGGCGTCCAATGGCCACAATGTCCATATAAAGTCACTGTAGCTAAGATAAGAGATGAGCGCTCAGCCGCACTGGTAACAGTAACCGCTTTGACTTGGCTAGCAAAAAGGACTCGATTCTCTGTATAATCATTTCCCGGTGGTTCGGAGTCCTCCTAGAACTGTAGGTCCAACTCATCAACCACGCAACTCATTACCAACGCACAGATCTGAGACCTATGTTGACTTCATACTAACACATTTGGCTATTTGAAAGTTATGATAAAGCTAGGAGAACATTATTTTCAATTTCAAATTATTTTTTCACAAATAAAATGAGTACTACAATTAATTCAATCTTCTTCTCCAGTCTTGGAAACATCGATATGGTTAAAAAATAAAACAATTGAGTAAATTCTTAGTTGATAAAGCTTTGAACCTTTCAGATAAAATTTGAGCCTCACCTCAACTAAATTAAATTGTAATTATTGTGGTATATTATTATATATTGTATATAATTGTTGATCTAACTTGACATGTCTTATAATTCAAAACCGGAGTCTACAAGACGTTATTATAAACAATAAATAAATAAATGAAACTTTTCAAGCTAAAGCATCAATGAAAAATTTCGAGAAACAAAAAAGTATTGATTGCTTACCCACAGCTTCAAATGTCAGCCTATGAATATTTTGAGGCCTGACCTCTCTATTCAATAGAGTTAATTCTGTCGGTATGGAAATAATTGGAGAGGGTCCTGTTATCCAATGGGTTTCCCTGAAAACAAAATTAAAAAATCTTGTAATCAAACATTCTTATCTATTTAATTATTAAAAATCTAGTAAAATTATGTAAAATTTCAATATAGTAAACTCTTTTTTCTTATCTTCTTCTTCTGCCCCTCCTCCTTCTTCTCCTTTGTCTTCTACATTTTCCCCATATTCTTCTTCACGTCCTCCTTCAATGCCTAAATCGTCATTGTAAAAGTTCTGTCGACAGATAACAGCAAGTAGCTGTTTATTAGATGGTTAGCAGTAGTCCTACCCGTCAGTTGCCCGACCCTACCAGTTGACCGACCAAAACAAACTTTACGATTTGATTTAACCTAGCCTAACCTAACCTGACAAGGCAGGCTTTACTTTTATCGTAAAGTTAAGTATTCGTAAAGTCTGATTTGGTTGGTCAACTGGTAGAGTCGGGCAACTGACAGGTAGGGCTACTGGTAACCCGCCGTTTATTACACAGGAAAATTCCCATTAAATCAATTTTGACATTTGATGACGATGATGATGATGATGATGATGATAATAATAATAATAATAATAATAATAAGTCGGAATATGCTTTCACACATGGTCAGGTTGAACTGACGATTAGCAGCATGGTAACTTATGCAATGATTGTATTACGATCACCTTTTAACAACATGTGACATGTAAGTTAGAACACGACCGAAGCGAGTGTTCTAAACATCTCGCGAGTAGCTTTAAGGCTAAATACAATCGATGGATACAATGTTCTATCTCAAACTACCAATAAATTACGTTTAATTTAAATTAACAATGCATCAAATAACATGCCCAAAATAAAAAATAACCTACGATGCGAGATTGTTGTCATATAAAATTTGATTTCAAAATATTTGAATCAGCTGATGTGACTATTGCGTCACTGTTTGAAGAAATCCTAAGTACTGATTGGTCTAGACTCCTGTACTGAAAAGTGACTGTGGTGTCAAAATAGCTTCATTATACAACTAGTTTGATAAGGCCTGAAATAAAGTAAGCTGTATTGACGTCACTTCCTAATCTTTTATATATACTCTATAATGTAGCCGTAGATAAAAATGTTTATCAAAATTAATTATCTTGCGAGCGCAATACTTAAACTATAAACCATTAATGAGGAGCCTGAAAATATTAACAGTACCATCTCTCTTATTCTAGAATGTTGACTGTACATAAAGAATAACTTAGGATAGATGCAAGAGAATAATAATAATAATAATAATAATAGTTGTTATTGTAACTAAAACACTAGGCGAAACTCTCTATTGCATGTGAGTCAATGTAATCTCCAGCCAATACTAAAATTAGCAGCAGAATTTGGCAAAAGATTATGCAACTTATTACCAAATGAAATCCCTAGAAGAAAGAGGTTTCAAAATTATATTAAGAAAATATTATATGAGCTCTCTATTTATAATGTGGAAGATCTTGTTGACTATTTGAGTGGGGCTGCTTCCTAAATTTTATACTGTTTATTAATGACGTTGTTATACAAAAATGTTTTGTATTGAAAATAAATGATTTCGATTTGATTTAATTATCTATTACTGTAAAATGATTAAATTTAACAAATCTCTACTCACCAAATAAAAGATTTAACGGGAATAATGTATGGCAGTCCGCAGTACAGTCTTTTGTTGCAGTCTTCTTGTATGAGTTGGGCACGGGATATGTCCGGCACCAGGGAGCTCACTGAGCGCGGACTGTTCACGTCCAAGTTGATTACCCAGAAGCCAGACCGCTGATCCTCCACTTCGCCATTCAAACCGTGAAACGTTCTGTCCACGTGCTGGAAAACAACCGTTACAATTTTCAATTTATATTATATATCATTGATTCTAAACATCTATTGCTCTACAAATTCATTTAAAAAAATCCACTCTTATGTCTCGATAACACTGAGCGAGTTACAGGCCGAGCCGAATCATAGAATTACTGGTACTTCCCGAATTACCCCATACTATGGAATTCAAGAGACAATAAATAATATTGCCATGCTAAATTAATAATGAAGTCTACAAACTTTTAGTAAACTTTCTTCAAAACAGTTGTTTGGTGCTATCACAGGAAATCTAATATGTCTCATCTGAGGTGTTATGTTGGCAGTCTAAGCGGTTAGTTTCATTGATGTCGACTTTGGTCACAATAACATTGTACAGTATTTTGATGTTGGCTACTCTGCCAGTGAGTAGCGAAAAAAGTAGGCCTGCTCTCAACTTTTTTTGTGGATAGTAGATAGTGGAGACGTTTACACGAGGCGAATTGACACCCAGATTGTAGATTCGCCAGCTAGTAACGAGAAGCGTAACCTTGCGGAATCGATGCTAAACCAAAAATACATTGAAAATGCTTGCATGGGGGTCTCTGGGGAGTCAATATTCATCAAATCCAGAAGGAAGGCGACCCTCTGGAAGACCTAGTCAGAGGTGGTGGAACCAGGTTAAGATCGACATGGAGAGACTTGGAACTACCGAAAGAGATGCAGAGGACCGAAGTAACTGGAGGCGATTTGTTGGTGCGGCTAAATATCAACTTCGATATAGATGGCCCTGGGAGTAAGTAAGTAACAATATTTATGTAGAGATTTCCTCTTATATTTGTAATAGTAATAGTTTTTCTTTTCTCTTTATTTTAGGAAAACTCAATTTGTATATTTTTCATTTGTCTTTTCTTTTATAAATAAAATTATTTTGTTATTGCTTTGTTGTTTTCATGTGAAATGCAATAGGTTTTATCAAGACCTGGCATGTAAATAAATACAATCAATCATTCTAGTGGGGAAAACACAGACGGTCTGTACCGTTTCTACTCGCTTAGATACTAAACTCGCACCGTGCCACCGAGGCTTAATTGATACTTTTGCTACTACCAATATTTAGCAGTAAAATGTCCACTACTGACCAGTATCATGTGCCTTTGCGGAGCGGGGGCGGCCGGATCGGACGAATAGGGAAAGCCGAGCGGAGTCAAAATCAACACCAAAACTGCTATGAAGAATAGAGCGCTGAGGAAGCTGACAACCCGCTTCGGAATTTGCACCAGAAGAACACCCGGCACCTGAAAAATAATTGACAATTTTTTATAAACGTGAACAAAACAATAATATACTAAAGAGAATTTCATAGGTCATAAGCATGGAGGCATAAGAAAGTGGAAGGAGCATAACGTATACCGCCAATGTTAATCAAAATGTAACTAGAAAGAAGCAAGTAAGTCCCTATATTTCAAACTAAGTAGTTAACTTTTACAAAATTTCACTTTCATATTAGTTCAAAACTGTGAAAAACGATTTTGGAAATCTGGAAAGGAATTTTGATAAAAGTTATCAACATTTAGCAGTTGTTGTGATCTCTTCAAAGCCAATCCTACTATATTAAAAGAATAATTTCTGTATGTATGTATGTCCAACGGATCTCAAAAACGGCTCTAACGATTTTGATGAAATTACGAATGTAGAGGCTTTTTTGGTGCAAAAATACGATTGCGCTAGGTCTCATTCCTATAAAAACTCAATTTTAATTGTGTCAAAAACTATTTTATTGTATAGCAAAGTAAGGGTCGACAACTCAATCAATCAATCAATTCAATTTATTTCATTCCAACATACACAATCTCACAAGAATATTCCAAAATATAAAACAGTAGAATATAAGATACAAATCAACAAATTTATTTGTTCACTAGAAATACATTAGAATGTATTTGAATACATGAAATAAAATATTCCGAAAATAGCGTTTTTTGTTTTGTTAATTATACTTTTTACATAAAATACTGCTTTTCTTACCCTGTCAATAAATTGTGCAATCCATGATTGGAAGAAGAATTTAGTAAAAGCTAGCATAAGCATAAAGCTTGTGCGCTAGCAGTGAGTTGAATATTTTTTTTTTTACACTTATACTAATCTATCAATACCGAACTTATGATGACCTAAATTATTATAAAATAAGAAACTCATTTGTTTCCCTCTAATCAGGAATACTTGCAATATCAGATTTTAGTGACCAATCATTTTTATTATCCTAATTTTTAACATCATTATTATTGTTATCTTTATTGTTATTATTATTATTATTATTATTATTATTATTATTATTATTATTATTATTATTATTATTATTATTATGTCAATAGCAGATTTCAGTGCCCAATTTTTTTTTTCATTATTATTCTTTTTATTTTTATTATTTTTGTTATTGTTATTTTTGCAACCAAAATAAGGAAAAACGCAAAAAAATGATAAAGACATGTACAATAAACAATTTTACATAAATTATATAATAAGGAATCTATAGATGATATGAATCTTTGTTACTTCACAGCAACTTCAAGATAAAACCATTAAAACATTATCTGATAATATTATTTATTTTGAAGAATGTATTCATCTTGATCCATTCATCTATTTCTCTTAGTAGAGTTGGCGTGATTTTATTATCAATAAATCTTTGTGGGACTAGGTTTATAATTTCACTACAAAAAAAGTCATATTGATGTCTTGTCAAAGTCAGTCTAGGATTAGATTTTTGAAAAACGTTTGTTTGTGAAGGACGGGTGTTATAATTCATTGTTCTTCTAGTTAATTCAAATGCGGGTTTGTTTTATTTGTATTTAAAATGATCTTTTTCACATATGCTTGTCTTATGGTTAACACTCCAAACTCATGAAAAATCAGACTGCTAGAATAACGGCGTGGTCTATTTAGTGCAGCTCTTATTAAATGTTTTTGCAAACTAAATAATTTGTTCAAGTGATTATCATATGTCGCTCCCCAAGTTTCAATGCAGTATTCAAATAAGGATTTTGCGTAGGCATAGTAAACTGTTTTAATGATATTTGTATTTTTTAATTTGTTGATATTATAGAAAACATAAATTAGATATTTCAGTTTTTTGCATAAATAGTCAACATGTAAGTCCCATTTCAAATGATTATCGAGTATAATACCTAGGTATTTTATCTCTCTTACATTTTCGAGTTCTGGACATTGACAGTTGTGTGCAATGCATGATCTATTGGAGTGAATTTTTAATTTAAGTTCATTTGGAGGTTTGCCACTTTCACTTGGCGAGAAGTTCATTAGTTTTGTTTTATTTATATTTAGGGTTAAAATATTATTTTCGAACCATAATTTAGCTGTACTTATACCTTCTTTTGCTGCTTTAAAAGTATTTAACCAAGTATCATCTGAGAAAACAAGTAAGGTATCATCGGCAAATGATATAATGGTACACTTGGGTATGTTTAAATTTAAAAAGTCATTTACATACAACAAAAATAATATCGGAAATAAGGCTGTACCCTGTGGAAGTCCAAAATTTGAATTTTTCTTAATATCAGTAACACCATCTAATGTCAGCTCTTGGGTTCTATCTTCCAAATAGCTTTTGAATAATTTGTTTGTTAGACCCCTTATTCCATTGTTCTCTAATTTATTCAACAGAATATTAAGTGGTATGGTGTCGAATGCTTTGGCTAGGTCTAAAAAAATAGATAAGGTTTTTTTATTTTTTTCAAAATTTTCAGTTACTATTTTAGTGATGTGCAGTACAGCGTCATTTGTTGATTTTCCAGCCTGGAAACCATATTGGTTTTTATGGATAAGATTGTTTTTAACAACATATTTCATCAATCTTATTTTGATAATCTTCTCCATTATCTTGGAAATATTACTGATAAGACTGATTGGGCGATAGTTTTCTGGTTTTTTGGGATCACCAGCTTTAAATAGTGGCTTAATTTTAGCTTTTTTGAATTTTTGAGGAAAATATCCCTCAATAAAACATCTATTTACTATATAGGCCAGAGGTTCTGCAATGTTTATAGATACACTCTTCAGAAATTTTCCACTTAAGTTGTCAATACCAGGGGCTGAATCTGATTTAAGACTGTGTATGACCTTTATTATTTCATTTGGATCAGTTGGTTCTAAGTAGAAACTATTGCATTGTCTGACTATTTGTGTTCTAGAAAAGGTTTGTTGATTAATGAGTACATTTGTTAATTTATTTGCATATATTTTACCAACCTTCGGAAAAAAATCATTAAGTAAATCAGGTTTAATTTTTGGGTTGCTAATACACTTTGTTTTATCCATTATTTCATTTACACAATGCAAAGTTTTCTTGTTATTTCCTTTGCATTGATCAAGTTTTCTTTGAAAGTAATATATTTTAGCTGTTCTTATAAGATTATTTAAATGATTCCTGTAGGTTTTATATTCTTCCTTTAGTCTGTCATTAAAAGGTTGCTTCAGTAATTTTCTGTGCATTTTGTCTCTCCTTCTTATCGAGGTTATTAATCCAGGAGTAATCCAGCATTTTATTGGTTTATTTTTATGCGGTATTTTAGTTGATGTTGTATTTTTAGTTATATAGTGTTTTAATTTTGATAAGAAAAAATCAACTATATCATCAATTTCTTTGTTCCCATCATAAATATCATTCCAAGATTCAGTTTCCATATCAGTCAGTAAGCTACAATAATTTATTTTTCTAATTTCTTCAGTGTTTCGTGGTGATTTGTGGATGGCGGTATTATGATTTATATGAATTGAGGTAGAGTAATGATCGGTTAGACATGTTTTTAAAATAGCTGCATGTATGTCATCATCATTTAGATTATATTTTTCAAGAAAGATATGATCAATACAGCTTTTAGTTAAATCCTTACATCTAGTAGGCTTATTTATAAAAGACCTGTATCCATTTAGTTGAAGAGCACTTTGATATTCGTTTGTTAATAAGTTATTGTTGTCCAGTAGATTCAAATTTATATCTCCAATAACCAAAACGTTTTTATCATTTCCCAGCTCTCTCAACTTAGAATCAAGGCTATTGATAAAATTGCTACCATCTAGAGAGGGAGAGCGATAAATAGATAGCAGCGTATAAGGCCAACTGTCCTTAAGGCGTATAAGGCAACTGTCAATTGAAAATAAGTAAAAGGCCAATCGAACTTGTGCGTAGAATGATATATCTTGGAACTTTAGTTAGTGAACAGGGGGATTACTCACAAGAAATACGGAGTAGAATTGAAAAAGCTAGGAATGCTTTCAATAAAATGAGAAACCTGTTCACAGGCCACCATATAACATTGAATACGAAGATAAGGCTTTTGCGCTGTTATGTGTTTTCTGTGCTGTTCTATGGGGTGGAAGCATGGACGCTCACAGCGGACACAATGAAGAAATTGGATGCATTTGAAATGTGGTTGTATCGGAGGATGCTTAGAATACCGTGGACTGACCGTGTAACGAATGAGGAAGTTCTTAGAAGAGTGGCAAAGGTGGGGGAAGTGGTTGATACAGTGAAGATTCGGAAACTCCAATATTTGGGTCATATTTTGAAGAATTGGAACAGGTACAGTCTACTGCATACAATATTTCAGGGTAAACTACAGGGTAGTCGTAGTGTCGGTAGGAGAAACATTTCATGGTTGCACAATTTGAGAGCCTGGTTTAGTATGAGTTCCATAGAATTGTTCCGAGCGGCAGTGAGTCGAGTGAAGATAGCATGCATGATAGCCAACATCCGAAACGGATAGGAACCAATAGAAGAAAAAGAATTGTTTTTTCAATGTTTATTACTTTTAATTGTTATTTTTATTATTAGGAACTCTTTCAACTGTTTTTCAGTGTTCCGTTTCAAGTGAAATGAAACAAATTATTTTTTACCGTGTGAACTTTTTAATGATTCTAAATTTTTCTTTGTGAATGAACCCCAAAATTTTTAATAATGCAACCAAGTCAAAATTTGCAAAGAGAGCAATTTTGTACTTTAAGTAGGCTACATATTTGCATTAATTGTATTTTTATCTCAATAAATCATTAAATATTATTGTGTGTAAGTTTAAATTGAAAAAATAAGTCACAAATACAAGTACTGATAGACTAGTTTGTAAATTTTTATGACAAAGGCGTCTTATTGGAGAAGAGAAAAATTAAGTAGTAGTAATAAATTCAAGATGCACTCACAAGAAAACTCAACAGCAGTGTGAACATTGCTGAAGATATCATTCCAAGAACAACTTCAGCGTAATTGCCGGAACCTGACCGGCCCATAATGGGTATGATGAGTTGCAACGAGTTGTTCACCATGTAGGCACATTCGATGTATGGCAAAACCAAACAACCAACATACAGTACCAGTATTCTCCAATCTGTAAACAATTTTAAACTTTATGAAATAAGAAATGTTGGAGGTATAATAAAGTGGAGAAAGCATAACATTAAAAAAAGGGTGAACGGAAATAAACCGGAAATAAAGCAAGCGGAAGCGGATCTGACGCTATAGGCGGCTATTTCACCAAGAAATTTGAAACTAAGTAGTTGACTTTTACAAGATTTCACTTTCACTGTGAGTTTAAAAGTTTGAACCGCGCCTATTATAATTTCTTTTACCACCAGGCTTTTTTGAATTAATTTATCAAGAGACGCTAACTGACCGAACGAAGAGAGGTCTCTGTTTCAAGTCGACCGTTTTCCATTTGTCCGTCTGTCTATCAATCTGTCTGTCTGTTTAACGCATTTACGTACGGGTAACGCATGGACCAACTTCTATGAAATTTTGCATGAATCTTCCTTTAAAGAATGCCCAGCGATGTATGTTTGAGATATTTTTTAATTTGCTTACATTTGGAGTATATTTGAAAAGGAAAAAAAAAGGAAAGGCACTCAGCCCTTCTTCTAACATAAAATTTTTAAAATGAACTTCAAGATAGCAAGATTTCAAGACAGCCATCAGGAACTCTTATTCATCTGGTTGAGACTTCATATGAATTAAGTTATCATCCATAAAAATAAAAAAATTATAGGAAAAAATCATTTTTAATATTTCAATTGAATCTACAGCTTCTGCTGGCGGCGCCTAAAATATATCATGTTCTTTCTTTCGTTTCCTTTAGATTAAAATGCTCTATAAATTCATTCATCAGAGACGTGAAATCTGATCTACTTTGAGCAATCAGCAGTCTGGAACAAGTACAGGCTGGATGAAAATAGAAACGCAGCTTTGGCAACGTGCTACAGAGTGACCTTTTGTGGAAAACAGACATGAAATAGATTACGCAAATTAAATCAAGGGTTAGGTCTAAGACTCACTGTGTTTAATTTTGCTATGGTGATTATCATTGATTACATCGAGTATGTTCCTCTGCAAAAACATCTCTATTTTTTAACCTAAGGTCTAATATTCAGAGAACTACTAGTATTTATAATATTTTATTAAAGATTATGACATTTATTTACCTTTCCAATGCGTGAATATACGTTCGCGGAGGACACTGCCCATGCAGCTGAAGAGGAGCCACATAGCGGGAACGAAACCAGATTTGAAACGAAATAGCAGACAGATTGCTGTCATCATCGTGTACAGAATTTGGTTGGCATCACAGTATAAGCGAAAAAGCGCCCATGGAGATTTAATTACCTGCAAATCACAAAAAGGTTATTGATCATTTTAAATTGATTAGTCAAGAACAAGGCGTTTAGATCATAATCTTGGATTATTTTATCTACGGCTATGCTAAAAAGTAGACATAATAGTGTTACGGGTTCTATCTCTAAAAATAATGCTGGCAAAACGTAAGAATGAAACTAGAAATTTATTCACACAAAAAGACTCTTTACAGATTTATCACTCAATAAATAACACAAATATGTAAAGATTTAGTCAATGAAAACGTTCAATTATCCTACTTTTAAGAATGATGAATATTTCCTAAATAAATGTCTAGTATCAGTTACTAGTGATCTCTAGTAATTTATTAATTATATTATTAACTATCAAACATTCTGATGTATATAACTAGAATAATTGAATAATAACAGTTCACTTACTCTCAGTATGGTTAGCACTCACTATTTACACAATCCTTTATAACTCAAAAGTTGTAGATTAAATGTAATCACACTCACAAAAACGGATTCTTAACACGAATACACAAGCTTCGAGAATAGTTACTGAAACTGCCACGGTGCACTCTAAGCTTTATGCTCGTTGTTGTTGTTTGATCACAAACTGATACTGCCACTCTATGCTGCTCATTGACTATTCACATCTCAGAACAAAACTAAATGTTGCGGCCACCAGCAGCATTTAAATACCGCCCATAGAAATTTCTGTGCTGTTTTGCATTCTACAATTTTCTATTCTTTTTCGTTCTACCACCTTCCATCATACATTAAGTCCTTCTATTACGCAGCCAAATGTAATGAAAATATGACAAATGTGATCGAAAAAAGCTTCTTAACTTCAATATTTAACAGCTGTTCTAGAAAAATCTGATAATATCATTACAAAGGTTAGAAAGTGATGTCAATACAGATTACTTTATTCCATGGATTATCACCTACTTGTATATTGAAGCTATTTTAACACTATTGTCACTTTTTAGAAGAGGTACTGATTTCTTCAAAACTGTGTCGAAATGACTGCCATGCAATAGGCCCATCATTTGATTCAAACATTCTGAAATCAATTTGGATGTAAAATCAGAACTGTCGAAAAAATTACGCATTGCAGGTTATGTTTTATTTTTGCAAGTTACCTGATGCACTGGTAAGTTAAATTAAACGTAATTCAATGGTAGTTGTACATAAAATATTGTATGCCGCCTTGAAGCAACCAGTGTTCTAACTTACATCTTACTCGTTGTTAGGCAGTCCTAATAAATTAGTTGTAGTTAGTAGTAGTTGTAAAAACTACAATATTGATCATTTTAAAGATTGGTAGAAAACAAGGCATTTAGATTAAAATCTAAGATTATTTTTGAAACTGCACAAACTGATTTATCTATTTGCATAAGACAGTTTACTTACATTGTATCAAAACTCATCAATATGATACTTAATCATTTTATTTCAAACAACCTTAATAGAAGGGTTCTTACAGAAAATAGACACATGGATCATTTAAAAATATCTTAGTGAGTTACTTTCTTAGGAACTCATACTTTTGTTAGTTAACCTGGCACAACGTGAGTTAATTCATTTTCATGCCTAAAAAAGTCTATCCAATAATGTTATGATTGTGATAGGTAGATAAATAAATAATTTAAAACATAATTTATTAATTTCAAATTCCTCAGTGCTATTAATTATATTGAAGACTTCCGCAATGGCCAACAACATCATCTTTAGAACCTTGTTAAGGAAGTGAGCCGTGCCACGTATCTGTTCAGTCAGATAAGACAGACGTGCTCGGAATAACATCGGAATGGTGACCGATTTGAATGGCCAACAAAAAATACTGTTCTTTATTATAGAATCACTTTCTGGTGGTTCGGTAACCTCCTAAAACTGTAGCTCCAACTCATTACCCAAACACGGGTCTCAGACACCTAAGTGAGCTTCATGAAGGTAAAAGGAAGTGGAGGGATCATAAAGTCAGAAAAGTGTAGCCAACACTATCTTGAGCGGCTATCCGGCGGCTTTACTCCACTATAGATATACACCAATGTTGCTATAACTCTACCATGGCTATCTTTAAAGATGGCCGCGACTCTACACTCCGTTAAAGCCATAAATTAGCGTTAAAATGATCAATACGACTGCTAAATAATGTTAAATATCATTGCCTATCAATGCCTTGATAAATAATGTTTTCAAAAAATCATTTTGAGAAGCAAATTGTTTTCCATAGCGTAATTCAATATGAAATGAAAAAGAAATCTTGTAAAAGTGAACTACTTAGTTTTAAATTCACGATGACATAGCCGCGAATGGCGTTACATCCCAAGTAGTAGGACCTTGCTTGATTCTATTTCCGGTTACACTTTTTCAACATTGGTGGTATACTTTATGCTCCCTCCACTTCCTTATACTTCCGTGGTGGGCTTCATACTACCAGATAAAAGCAATTGAAAAATTCATCAGCTTACCAGTCTCTGTTTGCGAGCCGCTAACAGTGTGACAAAGATGATCGCCAAAAATGAAGGAATGACGTAGAGAAAAAATATCCACACAGGACGCGCGAACCAGCTCATGGATCGATTTAGCATTGTCAGGGAAATTGCTGTCAGTCCTGAGGTGACCAGAGACACCACCCAAGAGCACACAATCACCCCCGTGCACAGAAACATTTGCCGCATGTACAAGTGCTTAGCTATATCTGAAAGCAATTGAAAAAATCGCAATAAATAATATAAAAGACGAATACTGTCAGAAATAAATCGATACATTGGAGTATCCAAGGTCCCGACGAGTTTACATGAAATAATAATAATTATTATTATCAGTTGTGCTGACAATGCATACACCATTTAACTGCTTCGATTTCTATAAAAATCAGATGCTTCCCAATTCACAAAAAATTCATATGAGTTTGATTGAGATTGATAATGGTGTAACAACCGAAACTAGTTTCTCGAAGTTTTAATAAATGTGGTTGTGACAATTTCGTCTTATTTTTCATTATGGATACCTTCCACAATATCACCTTCGCCATTACTAAGAAAGTCAAATTCATAAAGTATAGAGTTACCAAAGTTTTAATGTGTAAGATTAGAGATTGGGTAGATAATAATGTTTATTTCAAGCTGTAACTCCAATATTTGTCTTTGGTTATTTAAATATATTCTATTGTAATAAAATGTAATCCTTTATACATATTACAAATATAAATGTTTAATAGTAATAAAGTGAGATGTGGAATGTGAAGTGAAAATATTAGAAAGACTCTGAAATTATAAAACCATTAAAAATTGAGATCCTTCATGCAGAAAATCACTTCTGAAGTTTCAACAGAAACTCCCTGTAAAAAAGTACTCCCAGAAGGACCTTCCACCAGGACAGCCCTGTACATTCTGTTTACCCGTGCTTTGCAACGGGATTAAAGGTAGATTTTTTAAATTAAACATATAATATATGGATTTCAACCGTCAATGCCAATAAAATCCCAAAAAAGGAATTAGGAGCTGCAATATTGATACGCAACAAATGTGTTGCTTTGGCCTTCGACTTTGAGCTTTTTTGCATCATAGTGGATAAGTTTTTTGCATAATAGAGTCCATAAGTGAAATTTGAACATTAATTTTGATAAGTCTGAGAGAAGAATCAAAATTTGCGGTTCGAGGTGCACTGAATCGAGTTTAGAAGAAGGCTTAGCCAAATTTAGTGTTCCAAATAATTAATCCGCACGACTGACACAACACCCCTACTCTCTCTCTCTCTCTCTCTCTCTCTCTCTCTCTCTCTCTCTCTCTCTCTCTCTCTCTCTCTCTTATTGTATAGATTAATCATGTTAAATAAGCAGATAAGCAATTTTGTACATACCTTCACCGACAGACTTGTTGATATTCCAGTTGAGTGTGTAAATGGAGAAGGCTAGAACGGAGAGATTCAACAGGTTGCCCACAAACTCCGACCAATAGACAATGAATGCACCGAGCACGTCGAAGAAAATGATTTTTCCGGATTTGTTGGACGCGACCAGTTCGTCCGCCATTGCTATTCTCAAGGTCAACGACAGAATGTTGTCGCCAGTTCTCTGCAAAGTGCCCAGAGGAATGTGCGCAGTATTATCCAGACGGGTGTGGTACACGTAACCATTCTTCCACCAAGCGAAATCCAGGCCTGCAAAAGCAAATAGCCATGTTAGAAGGAAAGCCATGTTAAATTGTTATAGCCATGTTAAAAATGTGCCCATGCAAAATTTCATAGAATTCCACGCATTTAGCCGTAGACAGCTATATTGAGCAACACAAGTACAGGCTGGATTAAAATAGAAACATAGCCTTGGTGGCGTGATATAGAGTGTCTTTTTGTGGAAAACAGACATGAATAGACCGACAAAATGGATCATCGATATATCCTAAATATCGATTGTTGAAAGTTGCCTTCAATACATCGATATTCCATCATCCAAGGTCGACATTTCGATATATCGACCATATTTAATTATATCGATATTTTTTAATTTCGTAACAAGTCGTCATTTTCAAGCAAGGTTCAAACCATATTAGTTTTGCCTTGACCAAAAAGAATACGAAAAAAACTACACTTTCAGACCCGTTTGTGCGTCCTCTATTGTTAGATCATTGTAAGAAAGAGACATATAATATACAGGCAGGTTGTCAAGGGTCTTATCGTAACACATAACATCTATAATGATAATAAGATGATACATAACATCTGTAATGATTTACATCTGAATTGGGAATTGGGTGGTTCCAATGAAACTCCCCTTATTATTGAGTATACAGAGTTAAAGACTTATTATTGAGTAGGGTAGACCTAATACAGCGTCTACCTTTGGGACTCATGGCTCATGGCCATTGCTATTTGTCCAAGTAGTCTACTATGTTGAAAATAGTTAACATTGATCAAAAATAGTAATAGTGAAGTTAACCCAAAAAGGGGTAAAATGCTAGTACCGGTATACAATAAGACTGTATAAAAATGAAGTTAGTATTCGATGATCCATGATAAACTACGATATAAATAATCACTTTTTCTTTTATTACTGACATGCAGTTTAAAAAATGTATCACTATACATGCCAGTAGGCTAATATGTGGAAAAGTGAAAAAAATTAAGTACCGTATTATAATAACGTTAGTATTTTTTTGTTAATTTATGAAGAATTTCAATTATTTTATGTAACTTTCGTATTGTGTAGAACACTATGTGAAATACAAAAATAAGTGTTGGAGAAAAGCCCTAAAAACTTGTTTGACTGCAGATTTTCATTATATCAGAGTGAAGAGTTATTGAAAAATATATTGGATATTGATGCAAACACTATTTTTAGAACACTTTGGTATTTGCAACACTCTTGCATTTTTCATAATGTTCTATGCAATTTTTCTCAGTATTAGAAAGAAAGTCTTCTAATTAAAGTATGTATAATAAACTTTATAGAAAAAAATCAAAGTCTAAAGCATCTCTTCCCAATTTAGAAATATATTTTATCTACGACCATGTCATAATGTATACATTACAGTTTCACAATTGATGCCAAAACAGCTGTCTTTTCAAAATGCTTTTTGAAACCCGTTGCATAATGAGCTCATTATAGTACAGGTTCTACATTATAACACAGGTTCTGGACCAATCAGAAGCATTTTTGATGGAATCAATATCGTAATTCAATATTGTGAAACTATCAGCTGATTTGATCAAACTGCTACACCAGCTGCTTCAACCTAACAATCTACAATAACTTCTCGTATTTGAGATGAGAGGTTAGGTATCTCTGACAGTCACAGGTAAAAAAAATGGAGTGGCCGTAGCCGAGTGGGTTAAGTGCTGGTTTGCTAGCCCAAAGCTGGGTTCGATCCCAGTTCTGACCGAAAGTTTTTACCTCGGGCCACTCCCGTGTTTCGGAGGACAAGTTAAGCTGTCGGTCCCGGCAGCCTAAAAACAGTCGCTAAGTCACATCAGAGGCCCTGAACTTATTCAGGTGCGACCTGATAACTCTGACACCAGACCTGAGCCAGCCAGGTCACACGATATTATTATTATTATTATTACAGGTAAAATGAAATTGTTTTAATTAAATGTATACTAGTGGTCGTAGATAAAATAGTGTATGCAACGATTTTATTTGGCCATTAAAGCACTCGTGAGATATTTATAACACTCGCATTCGCTCGTGTTATAACTTACATCTAACTCGTGCCTTAATAAGAGTCAAAATAAAATCGTTGCATAAACTACTATTAAATGAAGGCTTATGTCCAAATCCACAATTCATTTCACTTTTCCAATCCAAAAACTGAAAAAAATGCTATGAATTAAGGACGTAGCTTACTGACTTTTCCAGTTCAGTATTAATTTCAATATTCCAGTTAGTAGCCAAAAATACCATATTAGTTAACTTGTGTTGACTAATGCTAGCAATAAAGAATTGTATTGAAGGTCAGAATTGGCATGTTTCCATAACTATATACTCATTGTATTATCAATGTAATAGTATCCAGGAGAAGAAAACTATAGGTATCATAATATATTATTGAAATGTGAAAGATGAGATGATAGTAATAAAGGGCATTCTTGATCATTTGATCCGAATGGACTTCAATCACCAACTGTAATGGAAAAAGGAGGAATGATGATGTTAATAATAATAATAGTATATAATATACATTTAATAAAATATAAATATACATTTCAATAATAAAATGTTCAAAAAGTAGTTTTGCTGAGTATTTTTAATAGCAAAATATACAAGCATATATACATTAAAATGCAACAAAGAATACCACACACACATGGGGGGCTATCAAGGTTTTAGAAAAGAACAGGAAGGTCTTGAGGGGACTCTGAATATCTTGCTTTGGGGCTCAAGGCTCTTAATCTGGCACTGAACTGAGACAAATCCAAGCATTGAAGAAAAAAGTTACTCCTGACTTTTTTCCAGCAGATGAAATGACCTTAACTACTTCCAATAATTATTAAATAACCTATCATAAACGAGAACATCTATCTATTTTGCGTAGGGCCCTGGAACTCACAGAAACTTTGAATTTTCAAATATTTTAAAGTAGAAAATCCCTTAGACACTTATAACATCGAGTAAATAACAAGATTAGATATTTGGAACAACATAAAAAGTTCTTAAAGGCCAACTTAAAATTAGGGTTACCCCATACTAAAGTAACAATTCCAATCTTCCAATTACAGTGTTCACAACATTATTCAATCATTATCTAGCGTGCAGCAATTTGTTCTATAATATCTGCATATCAATCTTTGATATCTCAAGAGAAAGCATCAAGCATGTGTGCATCATTATAATAATTATAAATATGCATTATTGAGTTATATAGTGTCTAAAGATGGGAAGCTATGTGAAAAACTACATGTTATTTTTTTAAATATTTTTTAATGATTGTGCATTAGAGGATTAGAGCAGAAATCAAACACTAAATGACAGAAGTAGAGACGAGTGAAGCGAGTACCGCGAAGATCAAAGAAAAATAATAATCCAGCAAATTGAGAATTCCGGTGCCGAGCAGCCACCTGAGGATGTTTTATACATGGTCATCCATACATCGATTGTATGAATGTTTGGTGTGGCTCGGACTTTATTGTTGTATTTTCTATAAATACAACTAGCTAGGTAAGAGATTGGAAAAACCCAGTTGTTGAACTAGACACAGGTAGCAGATCCATGCAGCTAAAAGAATACAACACAACCCAATTGTTAACATATCCACTGTTCTACAACACAGGTCAATTTATTTTATAAAATATAATGACAAATTATTAAATTTCATAAAATGAATTACTTGTATTGAATAAATAAAATACTCATAAAAAATTGCAAAACAATAAATACAAGACGAGACCAATTTATAATACTAGACCCTTTTATAATTGTGTGATGGTGACCTTGGGATTATATTCCACTATAAAATATTTGATAAAATAAAAAACACATCTAACCTCAAAGTTCTTCAGTATACTTCATGTAATGCCAAACTATTAAATGTAATGGATTAGAATACTTTGAAAGAGTAAATAGGTACTTTATAAAATATGGCATTTTACACTTTATAAGTATATGTGTATGGCCTTTTAAATATGGCAATTTACAGTCAAAGAACTAAAAGAACCTTTATAAGATATTTTATGGTTGAATAGCGGCCATAGGATACTCTCATTATTCAGTGCACATCGCACACAATAAAACTAGGCCTAACTGGACAATTATATTACAGTAGAGTCTACAATAAGCTATTTTTCAGTACACAACTTCCTATAGTTCCTATAATAACATTAACCAATTTCATAATTATGTGTGAAAGCTCCTTGCTGCCACATAGTATGCGTTGAGATGAAATATTACACGTGTTAAATCACTGTGATCTTTTAGTATGTAACTAAATTTTTTGTTCACTATTATTGAATAAAATAGAAATGCTTCATAAAATATTGCGAGCTAAAAAGTAAATAAATAAAAGATTAGACCTATCTATGATCCTAATTCTCTGAACCTATAAGTGATCGTATAACAGCAGCCTTAGAGCGAGCATAAATGAGTAGTTTTGAATTTAAAAAAAATTCTATGATGTTTGAGAATGTTTTAGCTTTTACGAGTTTCTTGACTGCAAGAAATTTGACTGCCACTGCAATTTACAGTCAGATTTGTGAATTTGTGATGTGTGTGGTGAAAATGTCATGTCTGATTGTCTGTAGCCTACAAATGGTTGATCTTTGGCGAGTAATTTTTTTGGAAGGAAGGGATAATGTGCACGATGATGAGCGAAGTGGCCGACCTCGGCGACCTACTGCATTGCTGCTGTGCAAGCCATTGTAGATTCCGACAAGCGCATCACAGTATCACATTCGAAATCATGCATCAATTGCCACCAAACATTGAATTAAGCCGTACATCTGTGTACAGCATTATGAAGAGCTTCAGCTGTCAAAGGTTTGTGCGAGGTAGATGCCTCGCTTACTGAATGACGTGCATAAGGAGCAGCGAAAAGCGTTAACACTACTTGGTTTAAACCAATGGCGGCAAAATGGTATGCAGCTGGGCTAAAAAAGCTACCGAATAGATATGAAGAGTGCTTGAAAAGGGATGGTAACTATGTTGAAAAATGATGTACAGAATTTTAATCAATAGTTTTGAAGGTGTTCAGATTTGTTTTAAGTTTTTTATTGGATAGGGAAACTTATTTTATGAATACTCCTTGTAATATCGATTTCCCCAATACATCAATTATTGAAGAATCGATATCTCCAACATACCGATTATTAAAGAATAGGTAGTTCGATATGTTGGTATATCGATAGTTTGGCCAGATAAATATATTGAAAATTTCTTCAGTGAACGACAAACTTTCCCACCGACAAACTGGTCCACATTCCAGAGTGGTACAGGTTGACGCTGCGCGTAGACGACAAACTGGTCCAAATCAGTTTTGGTCAACGAACGACAAACTTTCCCACCGACAAACTGGTCCACATTCCAAAGTGGTACAGGTTGACGCTGCACGTAGACGACAAACTTGTCCAAATCAGTTTTGGTCAATGAACGACAAACCGTCCCACCGACAAACTGGTCCACATTCCAGAGTGGTACAGGTTGACGGTGCGTGCACACGACAACCTGGTCCAGAAAATCTGGACTAGGTTGTCGTTGGGATGGTTTGTCAGGGTCCCGAATAGACTACGCAAATTAAATCAAGGGTTAGGCTGATCTGATTTGAACAATTATCCGTATTGAACAACACAAGTACAGGATGGATGAAAGTAGAAATGCAGCCTTGGTGACGTGACTGACGTGATACAGAGCGACATTTTGTGGAAAACAAACATAACATAGACTACAGAAATTGAATGAAGGGTTAGGTCTGATAATTGTGTTTAGTTTTGCAATGGTGATTATCAATAGTATTTACTATGCTCCTCTGTGCAAGTACCCTAACTCTTGAGCGTGAGGTCTACTGTTCACATAACTACTTATAATATAAGTTAAAATGTTGTGTCTTCATGTTGTCGCTGTCCTATGTCGACAAATCTGTTACGCTAGAAAAGTGGAGGAAATGGAATGAAGAAGGATATGCATATATGCATATGCTTCATTGGCCATACCCAGAAGTTTGAGTTTTCAAGAAGGAAGATAAGAAAAATGAAGAAAAGAGAAAAAGAAAAAGGGATGAGAAACGCCTTTGAAGAGGCCGCTTGTTCGAAAACTACTAACTGTTAACGGTAATTGAACTACCGGGTATTTATAAATGAATAACCCTTGAAAAGAAGGGGGTTTTATGTGTTAAAAATAACTTTTGACGCTTTTTAGTATTTATCATTGAAATTAAAACTAAACTTTTATGGTAAATTTAACGACTAAATTTAGTGAGTAAATTATTCTCAATTAAAATGACTGCAAGTCGTTAGATTTACCATTAAAAGTTAATATTAGCAACGCAGATCGTTATGGAAAATGAAAAAGAAATTAAAACTATTACATCAAATGAAAGTGAAACTGAAACAGTTTTTTTTTTATACTGCTGTGGGCTTGCAATTGCAACGAGACTCCCCTAAATTTAATATTTTGTTTTGTGCCATAAATCGGCAAAATGTTTATGAGCCTTTATCTTTTGGAGAAGCGACTTATGATCAAAGATTGTTATGATAAAAATTAAATTAAGTTGTATGTTCACCAGATATGTGTCCAAAATCACGGAATATTCTGAAGTCAGTGTCTCCGGGTATAATGCCACTGTCAAACACTTCCTGCGCCAGAGATGAAGCAGACGGATATGGTACTGTGTCAGCATATGCCTGTAACGTTATCATATTACAAACATTATTAACACAAAATCACCAGAAATAATTGTTAACATAGTTACCATAAAGTTAGAAAATTTAAAAAAATAACACTGACGCCCGGTTTCTCAATCGTTCAGTAAATCACTCAGTAGCTACTGATGCACAGGCGACCTTAAGGTTTGTTTCACACATACCCGGCAGTAAGGTAACCGTTTTCGTTTAAGGGCATTGAATAATGAATAATGTTATCGTATGGAGTGCTTCACACTTTAAAATTGCATGGTAAACGACACCGAGAAACGCTCGTATCAGCTCTAAGCAACAGCTTAGGCGAGAATATTGTCTCTTGTGATACTATTAACAACACATACTTGGGTGGTGATTGGTCACGCGGTGAGCGTGGAAGCTTCTTGGTGCACAAGTGGATGTTTTTGCAGACAGCCCAGCTGTTGTCAAAAGGAAAGCAAAAGCGTTGCTGTCTCAAAATCTAAATGTACAACTTTAAATCTGTAGCAAGTTCTCTTGCCATTTTTCATATTCTATTGATAATTTATATGTTTAACATTGACATCATCATCAGAAACTCTTCTACAGTTTTTTTTGTCCAGTTTCCTTCTTGATCATATTTCCTTCACACATTCTTTCCCCTCTTCTCATTTTTTATTGTATTTTTTTTTCTTCATCACTCCATACTCTAATTATCAATCTTACTTTATTGGTATTAAATTTTACTTCAACTGTGATTTAATTTTACTTCAACTAGTATTTAGAAGAGGTATGAATTGAAGCTATGCAACTCCTGGACAATTCAACACTAGTAAGGAGACTGAGAAGGAAGGAGCCACCAGACCCGGTGTAAACTTCCAGTAGTGCTCATTGAAAGTTAAAAGTTGTATAATATATAAGTTTATTGAAGTGTAAAGACTAAATTTAAACAAGGAGAAACTAGTGGGATTAAATGTTTCATTTCTTTTCTAAAAATAAAGTACAATTCAAATACTAAACTTACTTTTTCTAATCTTTTCTAGATTCCTCTAGTAAAATAACTTCAATTATTATTTTAGGTTAGAAATAAACAACTGATCGTTAGTCCAAGAACTAGTATGTATGCATGTATATAGTGCCATAGCCGATTTCGACTCTAGGTGACTCTTCAGACATCAACTTTATGTTTTAGTGCAAAGAGCATACTACACAAACAAGGAGTGAGGTAGTTTGTGATTGCTTTCCTCACTGAACTAACATCAGTATGCCAAGCCCACAGAAACAAACTCTGAAGCTCTATGTTTGACAGTCCACTCCCGCCTCAACACAGGGTCTGGCTGCACAGGTGTGTGCGCACTATCTAGCACACCTCTGAGCTACTTCCTGCGTCCAAACCATCATTCGACAGAGACGTTTGAAAAGCAACACAATTGATGTAGCTTTTTTGTATCTAAGGTGAACAAAACTTAATGAATTTATTTATTTGCCAAAATTTATTACAACTCAATACATCTCAGCCACAATAAGGCAGACCTAGAACTAATAACAAATATAAATTAGATTTTATTTTTTTTAAGTAGTATTTAGTTTTATTTCAAATAGGAGGCATATTTGGGTATTTACCTATGGCTTGCATATATATTGAAATTAAATAATCACGATATACGTGACACTTTATGAAGGTGACCCTTGTTCGAGGCCCTCCCGCGGATTTTTTATAAAACCATATTTTAAGCGTTCCTAAACATAATTCTCTCTACTTTACCCCACATTATGAGTGAAATTGAATTCTATCTAGTGATTTGAGTCATCGCCAATGGGGGGGGGGGGGGTCCAGACCCGGGACCCCCCTTGGCTACGCCCCTCACCTGCATCAACCAGGGATGTTCGGGCCCGGCCTGAAACAGTATTTCCCTGCCGCCGGCGCCACACGCCTCCAGATTGATGAACGCACGCACTTCGCGCGCCCACTTGTGCTGCGTTATGAAGCCGTGCGACGCCTGCAGCAGATTCTCCTCGGCGCCATTGAACAGGAAGATGATGTTGTGCAGCAGCGGAGTGTCCGACTGCGATATCACTCTCAGGATCTCCAGCATCACAGCACAGCTGGCGCCATCGTCACTGCCACCTAGATAGAAAAGAAACAATTTCAGATAATAAAATTAAAATAAAATCAACAATAAGCTTTATTATCAGCTTAGGCGAGAATATTGTCTCTTCTGATACTATGTGGCGTTATTAACAACACACTGTTTGACCAGCGAAAGAATGCCCCCGGCGGAGTGGACTCGACTGGATTTATAGTGCATTCCCACAAACAACAGCCAACATGCGCATGCGTTTTCGTTTGTCTTACGATACGAGGAACTCAACGGAAACTCGCTAATATTTATTTTACACTGGCTAGAATGCAATGTGAGCTGTGCACTCTAGTAAAATTGAACTTCACATTTCATTTTATAATTCGAACCCCTATTTTCCAATTTCAGTGATTCTTTCACAGAAAAAAATAGGATGTTACTATTCTTTCATACGATTCATATGTATGTTTTACTCCAACCATAAAAACGTTTGTCGATTACGAACTTTTTCATGTTTTGCCATTAAAATTCACAGACTAGATGCAAGAATGACCCATTATTAAAAAACCAATAAGTTTTTCGTGAAAATGTCTATAAGTCTGTTTAAAGAAGCATCAAAGAACATTCATTGCGTAAATCATCGAATTCTGTTGAATAGTTTGTTATTGAACAAATGAGTTGTACACAAAAAATTACGTTAAGTTAACCAATTGAGGAGAGGGGGAAGGATAAGGAGAAGAAGAGGAATGTATAGTAGAATTAAAAGCAGAAACGTATTGGAAAGTCGGCTTGAAGGTATAGTCTTCGGGGACGGTCAGAGAGTCTCGGTAAAGTTCGGCGACGGTGTTGCCACGTCGTGCGGAATACAGAACAGATGGCAGAGTAGTAGCATAGATCATAGCAGAGTAAAAGTAAATTCGTATGGCTTTTCGTAGTGGGGAGACCCTTACGGGTAGTTCCACCTCGCCGTTTTTTTTTTAACGACTGCTTTTTTTATATGCAACCGGGACCGGCGGCTTAACGTGTCCTCCGAAACACGGGTAGAGTAGCAGAGTAGTAAGATGGTTCGTCAATAGTAGTAGCACGCCACAGTGTAGTATCCACAGGCGAGGTTGGGAGTAGGAGGCATGGCAACACTATAAGAATCAGTTGGTGAGGGAACTGTCCAATTGTTATTGGCTAAGCGCAGAGGCGCCCTTCTCTATCACTCCAACCACCGGTTCCGCAATACGATTCTGCTTTTAACTCTACTTTTTTAGTAGTAGTAGTAGATGTAGTAGTAGTCGTAGGAGGATGACATGGGGTGTAAAAGAAGAAGAAGACTATTGTAGGAGGAGGGGATGGAGGAGTAGAAAGTGGAGAAGGAGCAGTAGGAGGAGAGGGGGTGGTGAAGAAGGAGGATAAGGAGAAGAAGAGGAATGTGTAATTAAATGTCCGATCATGCTTATTCAGTGAAATTGGCATCAATGTTAAATAACATCAATGGTATTTCACTGAATAACAGATGAGAGCCGGCAGAATGCTCAAGGCTCAACTTATAGTGTAATACTGTTATGAATGCAAGAAAGACAATAGTTGACACTAATTGTTTTTGTAAACATCGCTTCCATTCATGGACGGCAAAGAGATTGTAAATTGGCACTTGCTTTCTTCTTTCTCCCAATATGTCTCTCTCACTCCTGTTTAGCTAGTGCGTTTTGAACACATTGGCACACAATAGAGAATGTTCCAAATTGTGCTATCAGCTTCCAGAATTTCCAGGAATACTTTCAAGGAGTAGTCCATGTGAACAGGGAGTCAATTGTCATTTGGTCTTTACTACGTTCATATACAGTCCCACTTTAGTGACAGTTTATATAGACATTGTGTTTACACATATCAAGTGCTCGTGATCAATTTATAAGGTAACTTCTTTGAGAATTCTCACTGCTATTGTTGGGATTGTCAAATACTGTAACAGACTGTACTTCGTAAGTGTCCCATTTTTATTTATTGAGTTTTTTAGACATTTCGTTTTACTTCATTGAACAGTTTATTGGATAGTTTATTAAATTATTGATCGGCTTGTTCATAGTTAGTAATTAATTTTTGTGCAGTGACATCGAAAATTCAATATTAGCTGAACGTTATTGTGATTTGTTCGTTTCTTATTGGGTTTTCTTTTGACTAGTGCGCGTTTGTAAGAAATTTGTGTAAATAAAGTGCGAGAGTTAGCTTCAAGAGTTGCCAACATTATTTTAGAGATAGAACCTGTAACAATACAGACAATAATTCAGATTAGATTACAGCATAGTCGGCCTTTGTGCAAACCTACAAGTCTAGCAGCAAGCAAGGCCGCATTAATCGATGCCAAAAGTATAATAACAATACTAATACAGTAGCATGATTCATAAAGCTAGGAAATTACTAACTCAATGACTGTAATCGGTGAGCTGGCTTTACCATTAAAATACAACAGTGTAATCGGCTGAGCAAACAATGATTTCAGGCTTATCAACTACACTACTATCATTCACAGAACATTGTTCATTACTGGACAAAGGAAATTAAAAGAACTGCATAAATTCTCGTTGAAAGTCTACTCAAAACAGAAAAAGTAATAAGTGTTTTCCTTGCTGATGAAGCCCATATGCGTCTGAGACTTGTGCGTGGGTGGTGAGATGAATGACACGTTATGAATGATACAACAGGAGTATCAATAACCCGACTGGTTAACATGAGATAATTACAGTATTAAAATGCACCATTAGACTTCTATTTTGTATTTCGATGTGGAAGGAACTCTTGTACACTATAAAAAGCTACATCAACTAAATGTTTTTTCAATTGGTTATTAAAATATTTCTATATTTTCAAGATTTTTTAAAAACTGCTGTAGGTTGAAGAGTTTCCTACCAATATAACTAAGTTTTTGTTCGAATAAGCTACTATTGTGACTCATATTGTGACTATTATCACTCAGCAAGTGATAATCTCCTCGGCTTCATGTATTATAATCGTGTAGAAGATTACGTCAAGATTTTGGTTTATATCAATCTTTTTTACATATAAAGTAGCTTCATACACATATAAGCAAGGTACAGTTAGGATACCAAGTCTCTTGAACAACGGCCTACATGAATCTAACCTATTTACTCTTTCCAAACATCTAACAGCTTTCTTTTGGATCTTAAACACCCTATCAAGGTTTTGTTTAGATAGGTTACCTCATACTAAGATAGCATACACAATAAGTAACAGTAAGAGCAAATATAAGTAAGCTGTAAAAAGTAACTTTTTGTTATTTAATCTAGCAAGATGGAATTTTACAACATATTTTGTCAATGTATGGAGCCCAGGTCAATCGTCTTTCCAACAAAACCTATAAATGCAATGTTTTCTTCCTGGTTTAGTTGGTTATCGTTTACAAACACGTTTATATCTTCATTTGAATTATGTTTGTTTTGAATTGAAGGTATTGTCATTTTTTTACTATTTATCCTTAATTTCAACTGATTAAAAAAATGGACATTGGACTGCACGCCAATCTGTGTTAACTAACCTAGTTTCTAAAGTGTCGACCTATTTTTCATCACAACAACTTTTATATTCGACCCCAAAATTCAATATCAAAGGGAACCTGACCCGAATTACGAGGAAGCTATATACCAAGTTTCAAGATTCTAGAATCTTCCTTTCACCACAGATGGGCGGACAACTGCACAGTTTCAATAAGGCCTTAATAATTGATACAGAATTATACGAGTTGTAAAAGATAATTAATTAGCCAGTGATATTCTACATAAAACTGTGAAGTACAAGAAGGCTGATAAAGCGTCGATTACACTTCGCGAGTTGACTAACTAACAAGCCAACGAGATTTGACAGCAGACCCAGCACCCCCAATCAAAAAACAAGAGCACGATGGGGGAGACATCTTATAGTCACAGAAGAATTGTATCTATTCTGTGGTCAAGTTTACTGGGTCGTAACCTACGAAAAACAAACGACTGGGTCGGCTTGTAAGTCAAGTCTGGCTGGCTTGTTAGCTAGTAGCCTCGCCCAGTGCAATCGACACTCAAACAGGTGTTTGAGGGTTGATTTCAATATTTTAGCACAAGATCACAGAACAGGTACTAAACAGAATGGAAACTCTCCGCACCAATTCGCCATTTTGATACTCAGTAAACCAAATCAAATCAATTTATTGAGCCATAAAAACAATGCATGAATTGGCCAAGTCAATAAGTACAAAGTAAATTACAAAGTACAATTACTAAAAAAGATATGATTAATTGAGTCAAATATAGTCTACAACAGATTATTCAAAGTAAAAGTATACCGCAATAGGTAAAAACATAAAATCAATTTAGTCAAATGAACAACACTTAGGCCTAACATTATTTGAGTACAGCAAGGCATGAAGCATCACATTGAAGACAAAATAACAGCTATCACATTAGCTATTAGGCTATCTGTCCTATCATTTAGGAACTTTTCCACGCCGTAATAGGCATCCCTACAAGGAATACAGACAAATCCCTACAAATGTCCTAGATGAAATGGATAAAGATCTAGGTAATGTATTAAAAAGCTTTAGACCGTAGGAGCTCGGATTTTTATCAGAAAACTTCAATCTGTGATGCTCAACGTTATTTTGTTTCAAAACAAAACATTATTAGACGTAAAGCTCCCAAAGTGCAAGACGCTGTGTAAAGATGGTTCATTTTTTGGACTTGTTCTTCTTGTTTGCCCACCAGCTTTTCATTTTTTGTGCGAATTCAGCTTTTCTCTCTGCTCCATTTTAACCAGTCTTATTCTGAAGTTTTTTCAATTGTAAATTTCTTTTATGGTTATTTTGGTCAGTACTAGGTATTTTTAACATTCTGTATCCAATCTCCTCCATTGACAAGTGACGCTACATAGCTTACAATTTTTTTGTTAGTCTATGGCCTGGAAGCATCATAATGTGAACATAACATTTAAGGCGTATTATTATTATTATTATTATTATTATTATTGGCAATGAAAAGAATGATTTTTTAAATGTAAATACACGGGAATAATAAGTTGAAGATTCTTGAATGTGTGGTTAAACAAAGTCATCAGCTAACATTATTAAAATGTCTATCGTTAACATATAATTTGTGATTTGTTTTCAGTTTTTTGTGTATAGAATAAATACAGTACTTTGAAAGACTATTAGTTTTTTTAAATAGCGGCATGCAGCCTATTTAAAAGGCTTATTTATGATGGTATTTATTACAATCTTATAGACATCATGATCTCATTATTGTGGTAAGAAGATATAGCTGCTATCAAAGGCGCTATATTTATAAGTATCTTCTTCATCTTTTGTTTCAACCCTTGAGTTGGTAGGCAGCAGACCTCCATTCCTCTCTCCGTTGAGCCATCCGTTTCAGTTCGTGGTATGTTCTGCATTTCATATCATCCATAATTTGTGTCATGTAGACGAGACGTGGTCTTCCTCCGCAATTTGCACCCACGATCTTACCCTCAATTATTCTTTTAACCTGACTGCCATGCCGCAGTATATGTCCGATAAGTTGAGCTCTCCTCTATTTAATGATTTTAAATATGCTACTTTCCTCTTGTGCCTTCTCAAAAATTTATTTATTTGTTCTCCTTTCTGTCCAGCTTACTTCAAGCATTCTTCTGTAGCACCATGTTTCAAAGGATAGTAGTCTCTGCCTTTCATCTTCACCTACGACCCACGACTCACTTCCATACAATGTAACACTCCAAACAGAAGTCTTCATAAGGTTTTTCCTTATCTCCAAGCTGATGCTTTTCGAAGCTAGAAGTTTTTCTTTTTGCTGAATGCTAATTTTGCAAGGTTATTCTACGCTTTATCTCTTTTTATTTCTTCCATCCCAGGCAATTTTACTTCCCAAATAATTGAATTCTTTCACTTGTTGAAGGGGAACATTCTCTAGTTTTACATTTGCTCTCATTTCTTCGGGTTTACTGCAAATTAAAATCTTTGGCTTGAGCTTGTTTATTTTCAAGTTGTAGTCAAGAATCTAACAACATGTATCCACAACTTACGTTACACTATTTTATATGCTTGGAGTTTGTTATCTATGCTAATAATATATCCATGTGTGTGACATATGTGAATCAACCTCCAGTGTAACCAGCTGTGAATATCTCACACGACATTCTTTGTTTACAAATGTAGTCTTGTTGAGCGGACTACAGTTAATCATTTGGAAAAAGTAAATTCAGAGTAAAAATTGGAAGTTTTAAATTGCAAGTGAGATTTTGAACCAGAATGGGCAGTGAGGACAAGTTCAACAAAGAGATGCGTTTATTCGCAAATGACGCGCTAGTGAAAATGACGACCGGTGCGCTAATTGGAGGCCTGGCCACTTTGCTGTTTATGCGCAAAAGACGCTGGCCCATGCTACTGGGAGCCACCTATGGGTTTGCGCTCGCTGCTAAGAATTGCGAGAACGCTATTTCAGAATTGGTCAGTGAAAAGAAAGAGCCCCCCAAGAAATCAGAAGAGTCAGCGAAGGAGTCAAAAGCTCCAGCAAAGAAATAGGAAGTCAGGCAAAAGATCAGTAGAGTCAAATCAAAAGTCAGTCAAGAGATCAGAAGAGTCAGCTAAGAATTAAAAAATATTTATAAAATTAAAATAACAATTAAAACTGTATCATTACATTGGAACCTATCTGTTAAAGCAAAGAGCAATCCAAGGAATCAGAAGAGTCAGCTAAGGAATCAAAAGAGATAGGCAAGAAACCAGTAGTCAGCTAATAATTTAGAATAATCAAAAAACACAAAATAATACTTCAAAGAAAATATCAAAATATTTAAAAAATTTAATTAAAGGTTGCATTTCCGTATGTAGTATAACAAAATAATCGACTGAGAGAACCGATAGTCGATATCTTTACCAAACTTGAAGCTACACCTAACCTATCGATTCTCAGTCTATTATTTCATTAAACTAAATACGGAAGTGCAGCCAAAATAAAAATTAAAACTGTATCGTCATTTTGGAACTTGTTTTTGAAAACAAAGTACATCCAAGGAATAAGAACCAGTCAAAGAAAACATCAACACAACTCAAAATGTGAACAAAATCGTAAATATTTATACAATAAAAATAAACATTAATAATTTGTTCTGTTTTATTTATTTATAAGTGTCAATAAGAGTACTGCAGTGCAATATATCTACTGTGAATAGAAAAAATGCAGAGTTCAACATTATGATAGCAAGTTTCACAAGACTTGATCGAAATTTGACTTGGGATCACTATATTGCAAAACTTTGTTGTAGGATCTCATCACGAGTTTTGCACTCAGGCAAATTGCAAGATTGAATAATATAAAACTATCATTTGCAGTCTACCGTGCTCTCATGTCCGATATGCAATATTGGTGTGTGGTGGTTCTTGTCGGCAACATTTCAGAAGAGTTTTTAGGACGTAGAAGAAAGCTGTAAGGCAATTAAAGGAGTTAAGCCTATTGAATCGTGTAGAACATATTTAGAGATCTTGGTATTTTGACTGTATATTCCCTTCATATATTTGAGGTAATTATTTACTCTAAAAGAGTATTTGAGAGAAACTATGATACAATCATTCTAGAACTAGACAGAATTATGCCTCTAAGTACCATAGCACAGCTATGTGTGAGAAAGAGCCTTCATACGTCTCAAATTGATGAGTAGGCTATCACAATGGCTGAGAAACTGTGAGAACCAGACTGATTTTAAAAGGTAATTGAGAAAGTAGTTGATAAATGGTGTTTACTAGTGTCCAGGAATTCATGGAAACAATAAATATTTAACATAATGGGCTATTCAAGTAAATTAACCATATCGGCTCGATACAGATGGGTCACTGTAGTCTAGTGGTTAAGGCGCACGACCGGCAATTGGGAGGCCCGTGGTTCGATACCCGGCGGTGACAGATACTTTTGTATAGAAGCACTCATCGATTTCCATCAGCTATTAAATGCTGTTGTCAATATCCGCCATTGCGGAAGTCTTCTGTATAATTGATAGCACTTTGAGAAATTCCAAATCAATAAATTATGTTCTATACATTTGTCAGTTTGATCAGTCAATTTCAAAGTAATGTATCTTGTTATTTTTCTTATGTTGCTGAATGAGGAAATAAATTTCAAAATAAACTTGATTTGTTTAATATTAAAATACATCTGATTTTCAGTGGCTCGTTTCCGCAGTTCACGCTCCGCCGGAAGAGTGCGTTGTCCGTTGTCTAGGACAACACCCATATGGAAAGCCGTGTAACCAGTGGTCTGCGCATTTCGCTCTCCATTCTCCGCAGCTAGGACAACGGAAATGCGGAGAATGAAGAGCGAAATGCGCAGACAACTGGTTACACGGCTTTCCGTATGGGTGTTGTCCTAGACAACGGACAACGCACTCTTCCGGCAGAGTGTGAACTGCGGAAACGAGCCACTGCTCAAGGAGCAGTCATTTCCATAGTCGGTTGCGAAGTGGTGAATGAAGCAGATGATAAACTAGTTTTGCACATGCGCACATCGCAGTACTTGCTCACAAGGTCATTTCTCCCCGCCGGAAATCGAGTCCTAGCTCCACAGCTTGGACAACGATGCTCCGTCGTCAGCTGCGGAGTGGGCTCCGCAGCCCACTCTCCGCATCCCGCAGCTAGGACAACGCGCCTTTACCGGTAACCGGTCAATGTTACCGGTGGCGTCTGATTAGTCTACTAAATTTTTTTAACGACTATGAATTGGAATAGACCAATCAGACGCTAACAGTAACATTGACCAGTTACCGGTAAGGCTCTCATGAACTCAATCATCTGTCTTTGAATGCTCAAAAAACTAAGTGTGTAGTGATTGGTTCTCAAAGACAGATCAAGCAAGGGACAGCAATACTGCTCAACAATTATGGCTGTGGAAAGGATTGTAGACTTCATACTTGAAGGCTTTGAGAGCAGACTAGTAGTTGGTAGTAGCCTAATAGATCTAAGTAGAGCATTCGACACAGTATCACACTCGATTTTGTGCAAAAAATTAGAATTTTATGGTATGAAGGGTTCTGAGGTAAACTTAATCAAGAGCTACTTGAAAGATAGAAGTCAAATTGTAAAAGTCAGCAATAATTTCTCAGCTCCAAAATTTACTACAGCAGGTGTCCCTCAAGGGTCAGTTCTGGGCCCATTCCTGTTTATTGTCTACATAAATGATTACAGTTATAATGTTCCTGGTTTCACAGTGTTGTATGCCGATGATACAACTGCTCTTCACACTGATAAAAATGAAAATAATGTTATTAATAAGCTCAAGGTTTCATTGGAAAATTCAAAGCAGTGGTATAGTGCCAATCAATTGGCTCTCAATGAGAGCAAGAGCGAAAATATAATATTTTCGTTAAGGAGCAGTTCTTGTGATGATGCTCAAAGTTATCCAAATTCTGTAAAATTGCTGGGTATCATGTTAGACAGCAAGCTGTGTTGGAATAGTCACCTAGAATTTCTGTGTAAAAAGTTATCGCGAACCTTATTTGTTCTAAAGAGATTGAAGTTGTGTGTGAGCACTAAAGTCTTGATATCTGCCTACTTTGGGCTGTTCCATTCACATTTATGCTATGGGTTACGCCTGTGGGGAAACTGTAGCGGCTTCAAGAAAGTTTTTATTTGGCAGAAAAAGGCTATTAGAAGCATTGTAGGGTTAAAAAATAATGAAACATGTAGACAGGCTTTTGTAAATCTGAGGATAATGACTCTGCCATCTCTGTATATTTTCTGCAACCTCATACACGTTAAACAAAACGAAGCTATTTTTCACAGGCAGGAGGAGCATCACAACCACAACACAAGAAACAATTCTCTCCTGGCTACACCATATATTAGGCTTCACAAGTCGTTTAGAAGCCATAGATACCAACAATTTATTTTGTTCAATAAGCTTCCTTCAGCCATAAAAAAGTTGACAATTGAAAGGTATAGGGCCGAGATATCAGAATGGCTGAAAGATAAAGCATTTTATGATTTAAGAGAATACCTTGATTATGATCTATCTAGCTGGACAGTATAGTTTTAAGTTTATCCAATTATATAATACTATAATTGTTTATATTCTTCTTGACGAAGCCTATTGTACAGTGTTTTGTATTTAATGGCAAATAAAATTCTTGTATTCTTGTATTCTTAATAGGTCTTCCCTCCTCCATTGCTCAAGATGGTGTGGAGCTTGTGTATGATGATAAAGTTAATCTATTAGGCATGTTTATTGACAACACGCTTAGTTGGAAAGAGCATGCAAATTCCATTGTAAGGTCTATTGACTCCTTACATGTTCCAAATTCTCTGAAGGAAATTGTAAAAATGTAATAAATAAATAATGTCCACCTAAAACTGTAGGTCCAACTCATCAATCACCATCATCCAACTCATTACCCACGCACAGGTCTCAGACCTATGTGGGCTTCATCCTTAAAAAAAAAATTAAAAAAATTCTAACCTGACCAAAATTTGTCTCAGGCTGCTTGCGAGGTTAGAATATTAGTGTCATCGTTAGCGCAATTATGTTCAAAGTCTCTAATATTGCTTTTGTTTGTCTTATAAAAAAACATTTAAAAATGTAAAAGACCAACTTACCAGGACTGTCTGTGACTGTATCAAAGTGGCAGTTGACAAGTAAACTGTGAGAAGACTCCTCAACACTGCTGATTCTCACCACAACGTTCTGCACATTTCTGTAAACATTTGTCATTCCATCCAGAAATGTCAACGGAAACGATCCACTTGTTTTCTGCACATCCAAAACAATTCTATGAACTTTCTTCGCTTTCGAAATTATATAGTTTATTTCTTTCGATAGAAAATTAACGGCAAGCACTTCATTTTCAAAGCTGCCAGTTGGTCTCGGACCTAAACTAGTCAAGTTCACGACATGATTTTTTGCACGCTCAGCAATAAATCGTCCCGGATTGGTTGATTCGTCGCTGACCATGAGAGGCTCAGGTAATTGTTTTTCGAGTTCTTCTATCATCACAAATATCAAGACGAACGAGATCAATATTGTTATATAACATAATGTTGAAGCTGGTAACAACGTTCGAAAAACATATTTCTGGTCAGTGTAATGTTTGGGTAACACACTTTCATGCCTCAGCTTTGCTCTGTAACGGATTTCACTTCTGTCGTTCTGAAAATAAAAAAGAAAATTTGTTCAGAATAATTTGAGCCGATATTATATGAGTTATATGAATATGGATAGTGAGTGGGAAGGAGCGTACTCCTTATACGCTCAATCCTCTACTAATTGGTTGTTTAGAATAATATGAGTCGATATTCGCCTAAAATATGAGTACAATAGTACTCATATGAATACAAATTACTTTGTAATATGAATACAAATAATATGAGTAAAGAGGAGCGTACTCTAATAAGCTCAATCCTCTACCAGTTCGTCATTTGGAATGAGTCGATATTATATAAGTAATATAAATACGATTCATGAGTGGGGAGGAGCGATTCAGAAGCTCAACCCTCTACTAGTTTGTCAAACATTGTAGAATTCTAGTTTGCAAAAAAAACCTGCCCGTCATCCTTCACTCGTTCTGTTTAGATGATAGAGCTATCCACCTTAAATGTTTTTTTTATCTAATCATAGACAAGAGCTCCAACCAACTGCGTTACCAGAGCCGCCATGTAATACAACTGTCACTATATTATAACCTAATATAGCCCTATGTTGACTATATTGTAACTACCGTATATCAAGTAATATCCAATGGTAACCATTAGCAAAGGTAAAAATATACCATTTTAAATTGTCAATATTTAAATTCCAATGCGAATCAAAAAAATGTCTCGTAGGGGACACCAGATGAGAAAATATTCGTGTGGGATATTACCTAAAAAAGGTTCTCATCCCCACAATACACACAAAATACAAGAGGGATACATCCCCAAATTTCCCCTGATTTAGTGGGCTGAGAGAATTACTTGGTTCATGGAGTTCGTTCTCTTTACTTGGTTCATGGAGAGATAAAAATCTTGAAATTACATCCTGCGACATCATTTACTCAAGTTATTTTGTTGATGTTTATTGACGCCAGAAGAATAAGCTCTGAAGAAGTTATACTCTAAATGCTGTAAGATGCTAATTCAGAGTAGACATCTAAAATATCTTGGTTGAAAGAAATAAAGTATTACGTCTCCCATGGTATCCTTATTACAAAAGAATAAGTGTTGAAGAACTTGAACCCTAAATACTGTTACTTCCTAGTAGCAAATTATAATATTATTATTAGCTATAACAACAGTAAATTATTACTTCTTACTTCAGAGTATTCTTATTGTATTATTGGTCAACCACAAGTAAACAAAGCTTTCTAAAGTAATATAGTATCCCTCTCCATTGTCTAAAATTAGTTTTCGTTATTAGACATGCAATCCATAATAACTTACAAAATTTAAAACTATTTTAGATGCATTTGTAAAGATGCATGAGATAAAAAAGTACAATATAAATTATTGCATTAATGTTATAAAGTGAAAACTACCCTGCAAGCATTGTCATAAAACATAACCTCAAGCTTACCATTCTATTCAGGATAAAGAAGAATGTTGGTGTTCAACGCAAAAATCTTCATTCGTGGATTTAAAAATAAGGCACTCTGAACGGTTTCATAATGTATGCATAGAGTTCAAACTTCAAATAATTAAATTAAAAGCACGGAATCAATGACTATGAACCACTATCGCAATCAGTCAGCTGAATTGGCTTCGGCGAAGTGACTGAACTCTGACAGACAGAAACCAAATTTTTTGTACTTGTACACAAGCGCCCACAACAGAACAACTGCGCCTGGCAAGGATAACAACTTTTTAAAAATGACAGGTGTGTGATAAGATAAAATTTATAAAAATTCAACCTTCTCTTGAATAGATGGAACGTAAACTCTAATTTTTCTTTCGAAACCCGAGTTTTATATTACTCATTTTCGACATGTTGCAGTGGTACTCTGCTACTACGAAATAGCGGGAGTTTCAAAAAGTGCCTAGTGTTGATTATAATGTTAATTTAATGATGATACGTGGTTAATGAATAAGGTGACTATGAAGCGGTAGTGGCGGATCCAGACTGTCTTTTATTCTTGTTATGAGGGGGAGTCCTTCCCCCGGGAAAATTTTAAGAATCAATCAGTGGCAGATCCAGAAAATTTTCCAGGGGGACACATCTAAAGGTAAATCCAGAAAGACACCTTTGAGTGGGGGATAAATTACAGAAGGCCTAGAGTGCTACTTTTTTTTTAAATATTGAACTGCCAAATTATGAAAGGATAATGCTAGTGTTGTAATATTGATAAAAAGGAAGTAAAAATCGTTCAAAGTTTAGGTACGGTAGCTTGCACAGTTGAGCTTCGATACTAGAGCCTGGAGTGGTATTAGAGTCAAGAGTGAACATGTTTTAAATGTGCTTTGAAGCAGTTCTCGCTCGCAGCTTTGCTGTGTCCTAGCCCATTCGACTGCATGTGTTTGATTTCGAAGCTATGCTCCAGCCAGGTTCTAATAGGGAAGTTCTACTGTTAATGCCTTTAGGCACATATATTCATGAACCTTCCTTGACCGTATGTTAAGTCAAGAAATGTTTGAAAAGATTTAGTCAAAACGCTTTTCAAGTCTTCCTTGGGTAGGAAGCCTCGACCGAGACCCACATTGCGGGGGGGGGGGGTGTCATCATATTATGAATATAGAACCCCCCAAATTAGAATAGGCATAACTATAAAGAAGATTACAATAAATGCATGGGAAGTAATTAAAACATTATAAATTTGATCATTTTTTATTAAGGTTGAGTCAATTCTGATCGGATTAAAATTCTTCTCTTAGTTCCAATTAAGCCTGATGAAACACCTAAGATAAAGTAAAGGGTACATCTGACCTGATCGACATCTATTACTCTGTCAATGCCTAATTTAACCAAAACATTCTTTGAATTGAAAATGGAAATACAAAACTTGTATTTCATACTCTAATAACATAAAAGGCAATGGTGACAAATTTAACATTATTTGTTCAGTAAATTGTCTCACAAAAGGAGGATTTGGTAATTCGGTGTAAGATTAAGGCAAACCATATCTAGATACAATTACAACAGAGTTAAACCAATACAAAATATTTTCTTGGATTTCTTGTTCCATAACGATCTGCGTTGTTAATATTAACTTTTTATTATAAATTCAACGACTTGCAGTCAATTTTAATTGTGAATAAATAATATTCCTACTGACTTTAGGTCAAACGATTATTTATTCACAATTAAAATTGACTGCAAGTAGTTAAATTAACAATAAAAAGTGAATACAAAATATTTAATAAAAACTTGAAAACACTTTCAAGTGGAAATTAACTCACGTTATGGCGTGACGGCCGTTTCACTCTGTTGTCAAGAGCATCGCCAGACGACCCACAGTCGACAACAGTGAAACGGCCGTCACGCCATAGCGTGAGTTAATTTCCACTTGAAAGTGTTTTCAAGTTTTTATTATACATTAGTGGAAACAAGATGGATCTTCAACATCACAAAATATTTACCTTTAAAAACCTTCTTGTGTAAAGGAGCCCCACTTCGGAGTCACAAAAGTTTTTCTTTGGTGTCTGAAAATATTATAGAAGAGAACTGCCAAATTTCTCAAATTCATTTGAGATATAAATTAGCTGAATTTAACTTTTTAGAATAAATCAGGACATTGCAATAATTTTTATAAGAAAATAAGGATAATAATTCACTCATATTTACAAGGAGATCTTTCGGCTGTCTCGTTGTCAATGTGAGTGAATAATATTATCATTATATTTTTCTTATAAAAATAACTGCAATGTCCTGATTTATTCTAAAAAGTTTAATTTAATTAATACGTGCAGTTCCTAATGGAAGATGAAATTCAACAAATACTAAGCTTGTCCGCCAGTTTACTTCGTAGACAGCGCATAAGCAATACTTTTTTTTGTAGATTACGTCTTGTAGATTACTACTGACACTGATGTGCACCCCTCAGTTGAATATAGGGTTGGTCTTGATTTAGCGTAGCATAATTTTGCTCAAACGCTCTAATCTTCATAACAGCATTAAAACGCTTAAGCAAGTTTACAAGCTAACAAGACAGCGAGTAGCAGCACTACAAGCTGAGCTAGCTCCCCCACCAAAGGCTTGACTCCTCTGACACTTGGAACAAGAAGACTATATTTTTAGTGTTGGTATTTGCTGATACCCACGCACAGGTCTCAGACCTATGTGGTCTTCATCCTTTCGAAAAAATTCACGTAGGTTGTAAAAAGATTTTATTCAAGTTCAAAACTTAACAATACATGGTAATTAATCTTAATCACATTGATCAGAATAAATCATTATTTTTCAGGTTGGAAGGCTTTTACTAATATTTCTTATTGAGTCTTTGAAACTTTTCAATGTTTTTTGATTGAAATCCATATTCAGTTTGGCTACTTCGAATGACAATCGAACCACCTGAAAAATGAACAATACATATTTGAATGACAAAAAATTTCAGTCATAAAATTATGATAGTTAATTGAACGAGCGTAGCGAGTTCTTAGTTTTGACTTGTGACTGGAGGCTCATGGCTATTTCTGTATGTTTGTGGGTTTGAATGTTCAACGACAACTTTCGAACGCTTTGACCAATCAACTTCAAATTTTAAACTCATATTCTTGGAACCTTAATACAGATCAAGATCGTTTGCCAATGAAATTGACCTAGTCCTTCATCCTTTTTGACGCGAAACAAAAGGATAGGTTCTCAGCCCTTCATTAATATATCTATAAATATTACTAGTATATATAGAAAATAGTTGTTTTCACCATATGGAATACGCAATAGATTTCAAAACATATTTTCCTACAACTGCTCGTAAAGTAGTTATTTACATACTGAAAACTAATTGTAAAATACCTCTTTACTGCTCCGTGAGCGGTAATAGTTATTTATGTATTAAGAGTGTGAAGCGTGACTTTATCGCTCAAGCCAAAACATTTACTATAAGTTACATTTACTATAAGTTAAGTTATATTTAGTAATTTTGTGAGAGCGATAAAGAAGCTTCACGCGCGAATTGCATACAATATTTTTCCTAAAACTGCAGTTCTGGATTCCAACACAATAAAAGCTTGTAGTTTGTAACATCACAGACCATGCGCGGATTTGGTTAGCGTTCGCCATTGTTGAGGTTATGTGAATTTCATGGATTCCATGATCCACCAATGAGAAGGCATCAAAATCAAAACAGAAGCGTAAAGAAAACAGCTGGCGAGCGTAATAGTATATTACGTTACAAGTGTGGGAAATGGTGTTTAACATACAAGTATGATAAGTTAACGCACAAGACGAAGTTGAGTGTGGTATTATCATACGAGTATGGTAAACATCTTCCCGGATGAGTTATGTACAATATTTTTTGTCATACAAGTCTAAAATAGCAGATAAGTTGAAATAAGAAACTATAAATCATTGTTATACAAACATAACCTCAACACACCAAATCACAGCAACTCAAAGTGAAATATGGGCAATAATGGTTCTAGATCAGCTGATCTAGCTTTTGACCAAATGGTTTTTCAGTGAAATGGTAGCCAGTAGCCACCCATAAGCATGTAGTAATAATCATTTGATGATTTTTACCACACAGTGTATGGTAATAATCATCAAATGTTTTTGATTTCTGTAAACAGCTGTTTACCACATTGATTCCTTGACTGGTAAACTGTCCATAACCTACAAGTATGACGAAAAATACTTTTCCTACAACTGCTCATAAAGTAGTTCTTTACGTACTGAAAACTAATTGTAAAATACATCTTTACTGCTCCACAAGCGGTAAAGTACTTTACGTTCACCAGCTGTTTTCTTTACACTTCTGTTTTGATTTTGATGTCTTCTCATTGGTGGATCATGGAATCTGTGAAATTCTCATAACCTTCAATTTGAATTTGAATTTATTCATCTCTGCATGTACAAAAATTGTTTTGCAATCGTCATTACAAAATATAATATAACAATAAAATACAACAATAGATATAAATTTAAAAAAATACATAACAAACATTACTACATTTCAATATTAAATCACAGCCTTTGTTCAATTGATATATTGATAGAGTACATCAAAATTATGAGTGTTCAAAGTACTCGCTTAAACTATAAAAGCTAACATCTAGCAGCCAGTCCTTTAATTTATTTTAAAAAATATGTATTTTGTCAATGCTTGCTATTTGAGAAGGTAGATTGTTGAAAATTTTTATGCTCATGTGGTTTGGGCTATTTTTGTAGAATGTTGTTCTGTGAGCCTGCAGTCTGTAGGCATTCCTGGATCTTGTATTGTAGTGATGAATATCTATCCCTCTAGTCCAGGATGCTCTATGTTTGTAGCTGTGGATTGCTGACTGGAGAATAAACAGACAGGGCAGAGTGAGCGTCCTTGTAGTATGGAACAGTTCTCTACAAGGTGTTCTCAGAGGTTTTTTAAGCATCACTCTTAGTACCCGCTTTTGAGCTCTGAATACTTGAATCATCTCTGGCAAAGTAACCCAAAAAATCAAGCCATATGTAAGAAGAGGCTGGAAATATCCATAGTAAGCAGAAAAGACTATTTTCATAGTCATGCTTTTTGTGAGTGTAGAGATAGCAAATGTCGCCCTACTCAGTCTCTTCATGACATCATCAATATGGTAATTCCACTTTAATCCAGGGTCCATTTTGATTCCCAAGAAGTTGCAAACGTTTGCAGGTACAATCTGTTCTGATTCCATCTCAAAATTGAAGGTATCCGAGGGGTTGACTGGATGACTTATGGAGAAATTTATGAAGCATGTCTTCTTTATGTTCACCTTGAGCCAATTTGCCATACACCAATCTTGTATGCTGTCAATAACCTGTTTACCCTGATTCTGCAGCTCCTGCATATTATCCCCTATAATAAGAAAGTTGGCATCATCTGCAAACAGTACGCTGCTGTTACAAGGCAGATCATTGATAAAATAAAGAAAACAGTATTGGTGCAAGAATCGTTCCCTGTGGTACTCCTCTCTTCAGTCTGTGAATGTTTGATCTATATTTGTAGTTGCCAACTTCCTGATTCTGTGCTTCAATTTCAACCACCTGCAATCTGTCTGTTGTGAATGATTTCAACCATGCAAATGCTGTTCCTCTAAACCCATAATGATGAATCTTCTCTAGCAAAATATCATGATCCAGACTGTCAAAGGCTTTTTGTAAATCAATAAATAATCCTAGAGCCTTCTTATTGCTATCCAGTGAGTCATATATCCTAAATATAAAGTCATTGACAGCATCAATGGTGGATTTACCAGGCCGAAATCCAAACTGGCATGATGAAAGAATTCGATTCACTTCCAGGTGCTTCGATATTGTATTTTCAACTAGTATTTCAAATATTTTAGAGAATCAGCTTGTGACAGATATTGGTTGGAAACTGCTTACTTCTTCAGTTGAACCCTTTTTATGGAGGGGAATGACTCTTCCAATTTACAACCTTGACAATGGCGAACGCTAACCAAATCAGCGGACGGTCTGTGATGTTACAAACTACAAGCTTTTATTGTGTTGGAATCCAGAACTGCAGTTGTAGGAAAAATATTGTATGTAATTCAAGCGTAAAGCTTCTTTATCGCTCTCGCTCTCACTTTATTGCTCTCCGCTATGCATCATGCAGTAAATGTTTTAGCTTGAGTGATAAAGTCGTGCTTCACGCTCTTAATTGAAAGAGCGAAGCAAGTTCTTCCTTTTGACTTGAGGCTTCCGTTTGTGGGTATGTTCCACGATAACTTTCGAATGCATTTATCAATCAACTTCAAATTTGAAACACAGATTCTTGGTATCTTTAGACAGGTCAAGTTTGTTGGCCAATAAAATTAACTGACTCCTTCATCCTTTTTGAGGCGAATCAAATAAGCCCTTCATTGATATATATATCTATATATCACTATATATAGAAAATAGGTGTTTCTATGATTCTACCATATGATGCCATTCGCAATAGATTTCAAAATAATATTTTTTTGAGTTATTATCAGCTGTAGGTGAATGTAAATGTGATCAGGTTTTTTATAGAATCTCTATCTGATATACTAATTTCATTGCCCTCATATTTGGATATAATTATGAACAGCTTTTTTTATGTGATAAATATATCCACTTCTACTAAATATATTCCATTGCCCTGATGTATAGGTATATGATTACAGTAGGTCTTTTTTGTGGAAAATAAATCTGTGTATCAGAGCAACGATGAACTTGAACTTAATGTGATATGTCTCGTGAATTTTTAAATAAGTATCTTCAAAGCAACCGTTTTTCTTTACTACCTTACCCCTACGATAAGCTTTCCAAATGAGTTTCCCTTTCAAAAATTAATTGTTTGCAAGCGAGTTCTCCAGCCCGTTGGGTTCACTAGTTAAAAAGTGTAAAGAGAAAAATAGTGAGTAGAGAGTTGGGCCCATATTTACAAACGCGGCTTACGTTCATCTAAGCATGACTTATCTAAGAACGACTTTGAAAGGCTCTATTACATTGAATGTGGTCACAAGCTAACCTAAAATTGTGTTGTATTATCAGGCACTAACAAACATAAAATAACATACATGAAAAGATAAAGATACTGCACTGCATGTAAATTTACAGTTACTGTTACATAATAATTATTACCACACCAATATCTTTGAAATCATTATTTTCTGTTTTCCAAATTTGAAAAATGATAGCACTTTGATGCACTGTAGTGGGCGCTACCTGCCAGCAGACCAAAGAACTTCATTCATTCTATTTTTGAACGAGTGAAGCGAGTTCTTCCTTTTGACTTGAGGCTCGAGGCATTGTGTGTTCCATAACTTTTGAACTCTTTTATCAATCAACTTCAAATTTGAAACTCAGATTCTTGATATCTTTAGACAGGTCAAATTCGTTGGCCAATAAAATTAACCAACTCCTTCATCCTTTTTGAAGCAAAATAAAAGGACAATCTTGCACTTTTTCATGTTTGGCCAATTTTAACCCTGTAGCATAACTTTTTCATATAGGACTTTGCTCGTTCAATGATTGACAAGGCAAATAAGCAGCTGATTTTACAGATTATTATTCAAGCTTTAAATTTCCATATGTTTGAAAAATGTTTTCTTCATTTCTATTTGTTTTTCATGAGATGGTATGAATGAATTAATTTTTTAGTAAGTTATTTATCATGTAGTCAAGATATATTTAGAATAAAAAAATTTCTTGTGAGCCCAATGGACTGGAGAACTCGCTTGCAAACAACTAATTTTGGAAAGGGAAACTCATTTGGGAAGCTTATTGTAGGGGAAGGTGGTAACGAAAAACGGCTGTTTTAAAAATAATGAAAATTCACAAGACATCTATCACTTGAAGTTCAATTTCATTGTTGCTCTGATACACACATTTATTTTCCACAAAAAAGACCTACCGTACTCATATACCTATATATCAGGGCAATGGAATTAGTGTATCAATCTATAGAGAAGATATATTTACCACATGAAAAACAGCTGTTTATATATCCATATATCAGGGCAATGAAATTAGTATATCAGCTTATAGAGATTCTATAAAAAGCCTGATCGCATTTATTCACCTACAGCTCAAAATATATTTTGAAATCTATTGCGAATTCCATATGGTGAAAACAACTATTTTCTTAAATATAGTAATATATAGATATATTGATGAAGGGGTGAGAACCTATCCTTTTGCTTTGCCTCAAAAAGGATGGAGTGGGTCAATTTCATTGGCAAACGAACTTGACCTGTCTAAAGATACCAAGAACCTGTGTTTAAAATTTGAAGTTGATTGATAAAGGCATTCGAAAGTTATCGTGGAACATACAAACACACAACGCCTCGAGCCTCAAGTCAAAAGGAAGAACTCGCTTCGCTCGTTCAATAATATTAAAATTTCATGTGAAAAATAATTATTATTGTAATAATAACTAGCTATTGTGCCCGTCCTTCGAACGGATTATGTTTAGAAATAAGACTAAATATGTTTCGGCTTTTTTGATAGCAACGATCATGATGTTGTTAGCAGCTTAGGTCCCGTTCAGACGATACAGTTTTTTTGCGGTACGGTTTTTTTCCTGTACGGTGTCAACTGTACTGTGATGTTCACACGGTCCGGCTTTGCTTCTTATTGCTGTGCTCTCCTCCTTCTTCCATTGCGCTTCCAGTTCAGTTTTATTTATTCCAGTCCAGGATTTTTTTTATTTGTGTAAGATTTTTTTAAATAAGTTTCTTACTGAAGGTTTCTCTTAAATTTTGATCAAAGTACGCAAATTCTGGTTTCAATATTCCACACATTTTTCTCTCTTTATTTTTATATTAATCTTAAGTCTTGTCCCACAAGGCGGGTCTCTCATATATTAGAGAAATTAAATTTTCACAATTAATATCTTCCACTTCTGGACACTGGAATTCACTAATAAGAAGATCAATGCTGAAGAATAACAATGAAGAAGATCAATGCTGACGATCTGAAGACTGCTTCCAGCATAATAAGCGTATCGTTTGAACATATCCATTACCGGTACAATACATGTGCCACCGGATACGGATAGTTATTTTGCGGTACAGCTGATTTTAGCGATACAGTTTTCGAAGACAAAACCGAATGTAGAAATCGGCTAGAACAGCTTTTTTACTGGATCCAGTCGAAACAGTATTGTGTGAACATACAATATGAAATGTACATGCAAACGAAAGCACTGCAAAATAACTGATACAGCAAATTTACTGCACCACACAAAAACTGTAACGTGTGAACAGGCCCTCAGTAAACAACTTGGAAAGTAAGCAATTCAGTGACAGGTATCGGAGAGAATATTTTTTGAGAACAGCTGATTGATATATCATGATAAATTACGTGATTTGTTCTTATGTAGTAATAATAGTGCTACCTGGCGAATTCCCAAGAGCCTGGCACAAACTGCACCTTCCTAAAATGTTAATTTTTGTTTTGATAAATTGAAATTAGAAAATTTTGTTTTTTTTTCAACATTGAAATAATTGATGAAACATAACATGAGCTTTGATTCACCAGTCATATGTTTCCTAAAAGACTGCAATGCTCCGACTACGCAAGTCTGCAGACAGCGTAAATAACGCCGCGAAGGGCCCACCATTCAGATTATATTTGAGAACAGCTGATTGATATCTATATAAATAAAATTAGAGTTTTGTCTGTACATTTATCAGAATTGTATATTTTTTGGTTATTTTTACGTTTTATACATTAAATAAGCCGAAAATAGTCTTATCTCACTTTCTGTCTGTCTGTCTGTCTGTCTGTCTGTCTGTCTGTCTGTCTGTCTGTCACGGCCCCAAAGGCATTTTACGCGGCCTTCTCCTCAAAAACGAGAGCATCGATCGGGATTTTAGTTATTGAACAGTATTGAACAGTTTATTGACAATGTCTTTAGCTATAAAAAACTGAATTAACTTTTTTTTTAACAGAGTAATAAACGTTTAAAAACCAAGTGTTTTGCGATTTTGGATACATTTTACGCGGCCTTCTCCTCAAAAACGAGAGCATCGATCGGGATTTAAGTTATTTATCAGTATTGAAAACCTTTTTGACAATGTCTTTAGCTATAAAAAACTAAATTAACTTTTTTTTAACAGAATAATAAACGTTTAAAAACCAAGTATTGTGCGATTTTGGATACATTTCTTCCAAGTTTTATTACCACATAAGAATAAGAACAAATCACATAATTTATCATGATATATCAATCAGCTGTTCTCAAATATAAATGGTGGGCCCTTTGCGGCGTTATTTACGCTGTCTGCAGACTTGCGTAGTCGGAGCATTGCAGTCTTTTAGGAAACATATGTCTGGTGAATCAAAGCTCATCTTATGTTTCATCAATTATTTCTTTGTTGAAAAAAAACAAAATTTTCTCATTTAAATTTATTAAAACAAAAATTAACATTTTAGGAAGGTGCGGTTTGTGCTAGACTCTTGGGAATTCGCCAGGTAGCACTATTATTATTACCACATAAGAACAAATCACGTAATTTATCATGATATATTAATCAGCTGTTCTCAGAAAATATTCTCTCCGATACCTGTCACTGAATTGCTGATGTTCTAAGTTGTTTACTAAGGGCCCGTTCACACGATACAGTTTTTGTGCGGTACAGTAAATTTGCTGTATCAGTTATTTTGCAGTGCTTTCGTTTGCATGTACATTTCATATTGTATGTTCACACAATACTGTTTCGACTGGATCCAGTAAAAAAGCTGTTCTAGCCGATTTCTACATTTGGTTTTGTCTTCGAAAACTGTATCACTAAAATCATCTGTACCGCAAAATAACTATCCGTATCCGGTGGCACATGTACCGGTAATGGATATGTTCAAACGATACGCTTATTACGCTGGAAGCAGTCTTCAGATCGTCAGCATTGATCTTCTTCATTGATATTCTTCAGCATTGATCTTCTTATTAGTGAATTCCAGTGTCCAGAAGTGGAAGATATTAATTGTGAAAATTTAATTTCTCTAATATATGAGAGACCCGCCTTGTGGGACAAGACTTAAGATTAATATAAAAATAATGAGAGAAAAATGTGTAGAATATTGAATTTGTGTAGAACCAGAATTTGCGTACTTTGATCAAAATTTAAGAGAAACCTTCAGTAAGAAACTTATTTAAAAAAATCTTACACAAATAAAAAAATCCTGGACTGAAATAAATAAAACTGAACTGGAAGCGCAATGGAAGAAGGAGGAGAGCACAGCAATAAGCAGCAAAGCCGGACCGTGTGAACATCACAGTACAGTTGACGCCGTACAGTAAAAAAACCTTACCGCAAAAAAACTGTATCGTCTGAACGGAGCCTAAGCTGCTAACAACTTCATGATAGTTGCTATCAAAAAAGCCGAAACATATTTAGTCTTATTTCTAAACATAATCCGTACGAAGGACGGGCACAATAGCTAGTATCATGATAAATTACGTGATTTGTTCTTATGTGGTAATAAAACTTGGAAGAAATGTATCCAAAATCGCATAATACTTGGTTTTAAACGTTTATTATTCTGTTAAAAAAAAGTTAATTTAGTTTTTTATAGCTAAAGACATTGTCAAAAAGGTTTTCAATACTGATAAATAACTTTAATCCCGATCGATGCTCTCGTTTTTCAGGAGAAGGCCGCGTAAAATGTATCCAAAATCGCACAATACTTGGTTTTTAAACATTTATTAAAAATCTCTGTTAAAAAAGAGTTAATTTAGATTTTTATAGCTAAAGACATTGTCAATAATGTTTTCAATACTGTTCAATAACTAAAATCCCGATCGATGCTCTCGTTTTTTGAGAAGGCCGCGAAAAATGCCTTTGCGGCCGTGACAGACAGACAGACAGAAAGTGAGATAAGACTATTTTCGGCTTATTTAATGTATAAAACGTAAAAATAACAAAAAAATATACAATTCTGATAAATGTACAGACAAAACTCTAATTTTATTTATATAGATAATGTTGAAGAAAATAGAACGAATAGCCTCTAAAGTTTACCAGATGTAATTAATCAAACTATATTGTCATCATCTGTTCAATAATCCAATTTATTTTAGCATGTAAAACTAATAGTAACGATCTGGATCTGGAAGTGTGCGGTTTTTTATAGCGTTCGGTCGCGTTTGCAAAATGAACTTGAGTTTTCGGTCGCTTGCGTCATAATATTGTGAATGGATGATTGTGCGATAATGTGTGTTATACTTCCACCTGATACATAAAGGTTTGAAAAACATAATTTACTTTAGAGATTTCTCTCTTTCACTCGTTTATTAGTTGCACTTTCTCTGTATGAAAACTGAATGAAAAACTTAAGTTTAGACCACGTGGTTATTTTTCTGAAATCAGTATTTTCTTATTTGTTAATGCATAAATGCGACTATTTTTGATAGAATTTAGCTGAATCATAGAGTTGGTACATAGTTCATATTACAATCACAAATATTAATTAGACAATTTCTCAATTTTGGTGAAATGTTGAGTGTTTACTTTATATAGAGTACTATACCCGTGCTTCGCACCGGGGAAAAAAGTCGGTGTAGAAGGTTTTATATCATGAAACATTAAATTACATTACATTACAATTACATTGAATTACTAAAAATAAAATTAAACATTAAACAATATATATATTTTTTTTTTGAGGTGGAAAAACCTTCAAAAGGCACCTGACGGCAGCGGAACCGCTTTGGTAGTGTGGGATTCTTACCTCACTAAAAAACCAACCTCATGTTGCACCTGATATTTCAGAGTACATTTTTGTAGACAATATGTTTGTCACTTTTTCGTTTGAACTGTAGATATAAAGGTTTTTTCCACTGGAGACACGGGAGCATGCCACATACAGCTGTCCATGACTGAAGCATTGGTTCTCCAAGTGAATTCCTGCCACCTTTATTGTTTGGCCTTGTGACTTGTTTATGGACATTGCGAAAGCTACTCGTATTGGTAACTGAAGCCTTTTGAAATTGAATGGCAGGTCAGTGGGCACAATTGGAATTCTTGGAATAATAACGTCTTCTCCTTTAGCACATCCTGTAATGATTGTTGCCTGAACAATGTTGTTTTGAATACTTTTTATAACTAACCTTGTTCCATTACACAGTTTAGGTGCATCCAAATTTCTCATTAGCATCACAGGTACACCCACTTTCAGACAAAGTTCATGGGGTGGAACTCCTGAAATTTGTTTGTTTCATATTTTATATTATAAGTATTCGCAGCCACTCTTTTTAACTGAAAATAGAATATTTACTTTCCTATTAACTACACTATTTTGAAACTTGGAAATAATAGAAATAGCCCGACATGAAGTGAAAATTAAATAATTTGCAAAATAGAGCTTCCAATAGTTCCTTAAAAATTAAGGTACCGGAAACTGATTTATTGATGGAAATTAAAAGAAATCTGCAACATACTAATTTTCAAAGCGTGTGGATAATATCAATATTAACCAATGCTGAAAGTGTTGTCAAAAAAATTTAATCCGTCTTGGATTCGAACTCGCGAATTCTTACGTTTTGAAGCGTGTGAATGTGAATACAATATTAATCAATGCTGAAAGTTGTCAAAAACCTTTCACCCCGGTCGGATTCGAACCAACGTATTCTGGGTGAAAAGCAGGCTTGCTAGCCAATAGACCAACGCGCCGTTCTCAGTGAATAATAATTTTTTAGCATGTTCAACTTCACTTGGCTTTCAAATAGGAGCATTATTGTTCGGACAATCAATGGATGTCAAGTTTGATAGGTTAGGTCTGTAATTTTACTAATTATTTATTATTTATAAGAACTATTGAGATATTTAAATAGGCCTATGTCCTTACTTGGTATACAGACAATCTTTATGCAAAATGTCAGCTTTATCAGTCAAGTATTCTAGGCGTGATGGATGTTCAGACAGACAGACAGACACCATCTCATTTTTATAATAGTATAGATTTGTATATTTATGTAAGTTATGTAAATCAAAAATGATGGTGTATTTATCTTTATTTTTAATTATTCAAGCACTTCAATTATTAGAAATACATACTGTAATAACTTGTGAGAAGGTTATTGAGTTATGAGTAGGATAATACTATGGTTAGTTGGCTGCTGGAATCCTGGACTTGTAATAGTTTTTATAACATCACATATTCCAGTAGCATATATCCAAAATTATCATCTTTGGCTTAGATCTTTTAAAATAGCCTGAACTGTGAATAAGTTACGGATTTTAAAATCAGAAGTAGTTGTGAGCGAGTTCTCCAGCCCGGGGGGCTCATTAGTGTAGAAAAAGAATTATGTGCTAGTGCAAAGAATTGTGTAGGTTAGAATTCGATTTATATAAAAGAAGTATAAATAATTTCAATTAGTCAAATATACAGTGAATTACAATGCAATGGTGCAAAAATCGAATATGATGATTTTATTTTATTTTTATGAGCCGATGCTATACTAAAAAATGAAGCCAAAATAATATGATGCAACACAACAATCTAAGAATGGCTTCAAGTCAGCTCTGTACCTAGCTTGGCTAAGAACGGATTTTTTTTTTTTTTTTCGAGGATGAAGCCCACATAGGTCTGAGACCTGTGCGTGGGTAATGAGTTGGATGATGGTGATTTATGAGTTGGACCTACAGTTTTAGGTGGGTTCCGAACCACCGGGAAGTGATTTTCAGCAGAGAACAGAGTCTTTTTTGCTGGCCAATCTAATCGGTCACCGTTACAAACAGGACCTACGAGAACGCAGCTTATCTGATTGAACAGATACCTGCTACGGCTCGCGGCTGATTTTAAGGACAACTTGACTTTCAAGTTAAGAAGATGTTTAAGTAAGGTTTATAAATAAGAACTTTAGTTTAAGCATGACTTATATTGGGTGAGTTTACGAGCTGAAAAGTGAGGTTATAAGCCAACCAAGTTGTTCCTGTAACATTAATGTAGTGTAAATTCTTATATTAGTTTAAATTAGAATTGTTTAATGTAAATTATTAATGTTAAATTATTTATCAGGAGTCAGATCTTTGTTGTGGGAGCTGGGTTGGCTTTTAGTGATACAGCTGCTTGCTGGCTTGTCATGTCATGAACCTGTAAGGCCCATGTTATACGGGCAGCTTTGATGCAACAGATAAAACGCTGATGCTGATCATAAAAAACGGAGCTGTTATACGAGCAGAAAAAACGCCGCGTCGTTGACGCAAACGCTTGTGGTGGAGCTAAAACGAAACTTGACGAAGGTCACAACAATAAAATTATGCTGTCTATGTGAACCTGATAACTCATGTGAATACGCCAGAGGAATAATAATAATTTAATAATTATAATAATAATTTCTCTGGATGATACTACAAAACACCCAGAGGAGTTTATTAAAAAAAAAATAAACATACAGATATCAAAGAGAATCCCGACTCTTAAAATTGCTACTAAATATAATTTTATTCCTAATTATATTACTCTACTATAATAATATGTGTTGGGGTGATCATAATAATATATAATTACTGAATATATAATTATTGAATGTGTGGTGAGTAGTGTTGTCACCATAATTACTGCAAACTTCAAATAAATAACTTATTTATTTATTTATTTATTCATTTAACTAGCATACAATAAATGTGAATACAACAGGCTACTGCCCAAAACTGCTTTTCACAAAATTTTAAAGTAGGATCAAAATCTTAGGTTAGGTCGCTGTTTCACTTTAAATTTCACTTTGAAGCACAATAATTATTCACAATCACAAGTCTTTTGCAGATAAAAAGATAATTTGGAATTTTGACATTAATTTATAAGCCAAAAATCTTCACACTGGTGGTTTTGCTGCCCGTTTTACCAGTCTGGATACATTGTCGATGCTGACACTGACTTTACAGGGTCCGATGCAACAGATATAACGCTCGTATAACTGGCACACAGGGAAGTCCATTGCTCGGTAGGCTTGGCGTGTACGCAATGTAAAATCTGTCATGTCAAAGCTGCTCGTATAACATGGGCCTAAGTGTAGGTAAGACTTATTGCCGCTAAGTCTGACTTATCCAAGTCGATCTTTGATAAGTCACATTCATAAATACAGGCCTTAGTGTTCTCATTGGAAGACTCAAGCATTTAGACACCCTTCCAATTAGATACCCTCTTGAATATCTATACATAGTTTTCCATCCAGGTTTTCACCATTTCTAAATTATTTTAATTTGACTTGATGAAATTTATTTATTTGAGACCAAATGCTTTTCCTGTGGCTACAGTTCACAATCATGCTACTCGAAGACAAAGTAGAGCCCCTAGAGGAGCCTCGTCTCAGGACTTCTGCAGCTGCAGATCATGCTTTTGCCAGGGGGCCCCGTTTACTCAATCAACTTCCTATATCAATGGCCACATTACCAAACTTTAAGAATGTTTAAGAATAGTCTCCTTTATTTCCTTAAAATGAAACAAAATTGAAGATTTAGAATGAGAGCCTTTTTTTGTTTTTTCTTTTATTGTTTGGCTTGTTAAACAGTTGATTTGCAGTGAGTTGGCAAACAGTTCAGGGTATACGTTCTGAAGAGTTGTAATGATTCTATAGTTTTTTTAATGTTATTATAGTTATAGTGAGATTTTGTTTCAATTAAGATGGATGATGGTTTTTTGAAAAATCTTATTAATCAACAGTGAAGTAATTTTTTTTTGTTTGTTAAATACTGAAAAACATAAATATACGGTAACAAATGTAGATGAGATATTTTTTTTTAGTTTATTGAGAGATATTTTAGTTTGTTGAAAGATATTTTCAGTCCAGGGAAGTTATTTGGTTAAGCGACTCACCCCTCAGCACAAGCTTGGCTTCTATAGTATTTTTAATGTCATTATAGTTATAGTGAGATTTTGTTTCAATTAAGATGGATGATGGTTTTTTGAAAAATCTTATGAACCATTTTTTTTTTCATTCTAGAATCATTATTAGTTTAATATCCTATATTTATTTTGTCTTGAATATTCTATAATTTTATTTGTGTTATCTATTTATGAGATTTCTCATTTGCTTATTTATTTTAAAAATAATAAAAGTTTATTTATTTTAAAAATAATAAAAGTTTATTTATTTTATTGTATACTTATATATTTTGCATCTTGGAATGTCATTGTGTCTTATATGAAAATGTATTGTACATTTTGATTGGTTAAATTTAAAAAAAATATTTACAATTCATTATTATTATCTTTATATATATAAAAATGAATGTCTGTCTCTATGTATGTATGTATGTTCCCTATAGACTTCAAAACTACTTGACAGGTTGGCATGAAACTTTGGGAATATCTTGTGTGAATATTGGGGATGGTTTCTGACCATAAATTTTATTAGGGGGGCTAATTATTATTATTATTAATTAATCCATTTTACAGACCTAACCTACTGAACTTGCCAGCCAAAAAGCTTAAAGGAACAGCTGATAGAAGTCAACAGTTTTTAATCATAAGGCAGGTCCCGTAGCGGCGTTATTTACTTTGTCTGGAATGCAAAGACTTTGCATGTAGGCTACCGTGCAGTCGGAGCCTTGCAGTATGTAGGAAACATATGACTGGGTATGATGATATGTAATTATGCCGGGTTGATGACATCTGTTAACCAATGCAGCTAGAAATTTGAAATGTATTCTCAGTAGGAGGTGGCGAATAATAAAATAAAAAACCTAGCTTCTACCCTAATAGTTGTGGGAGGTTTAAATTTGAAATGTTCATTGAGAGGTGGTGAGTAAGGTCTTACTGTGTAAGAAAACAACGAAGGAGGCCTCTCTGAATAGCTGGAAGAGCCCTAGGACTAACTTCTTCCCTAATAGTCATAGAAGGTTGAAATTTGAAATGTAACCTCAGTGGGAGGTGGCAAATAATAAAATCAAGAAGTTTTTATGAGAACGCAGCAACGCGCGTCGGGCCAGCTAGTTTGAAATAAATTATAGTTTTTGAGATTATCTGTAGAATAAAATTAATGGTTAGTCCAGGCGACTATTTAAAAAAATAATAATGATATTAAGAAGAGAAGAATCAATTTTTAATTATAAAAATGATACATTTCGACCCCAAATACTGCAAAAATGATTTAAAATTGGACCTCCAATTTAGACTGCAAACAAGCCAAACGCACAACCGTATGATTGATATATCTTGCATATATTATAATAAAAGGCGATGTGAAACCGCTGAACCGATTTTTATCAATTTTCAGACACAATGTAGAATTGCCCCGAGTTGGTTCACTCCTGTGTAGTTTGGGAGTTCAAAAGTCCTCGCTGAAGGACACAAAAAGGAGAAATCTATCCTTAAAGGAACAGCTGATAGAAGTCAACAGTTTTTATCATAACTAGCTATTGTACCCGTCCTTCGTACGGATAATTTTCAACCCACCCATGCGAGAGATAATCTCTTGCACACTTGATAGGTACAATGGGTTCAAATATCAATATGCTAGTAAATATTTACATATTTCCAGCTGAGCATTTTCAATTTAGAACGTAAAAAATTCAGTGACAGTTATCAGAGAGAATATTTGAGAACAGCTGATTGATATATCATGATAAATCACGTGATTTGTTGTTATGTGGTAATAAAACTTGGAAGAAATATATCCAAAATCGCACAATACTTGGTTTTTAAACGTTTATTATTCTGTTAAAAAAAAGTGAATTAAGTTTTTTATAGCTAAAGACATTTTCAAAAAAGTTTTCAATACTGATAAATAACTTAAATCCCGATCGATGCTCTCGTTTTTCAGGAGAAGGCCGCGTAAAATGCCTTCGGTGCCGTGACAGACAGACAGAAATTGAGATAAGACTTGTTTCGGCTTCTTTAATGTATAAAACGTAGAAATAACCAAAAAATATATAATTCTGATAAATGTACAGACAAAACTCTAATTTTATTTATATAGATGGTGGGCCCTTAGCGATGTTATTTACGCTGTCTGCACACTTACGGGCGTACCGTGTAGTCGGAGCATTGCAGTCATGTAGGAAACATTATGACTGGAGAATTAAAGCTCAGCTTAATGTTTCATCCATCATATTTTATTTGGTGAAAAAATTCTAATTGCAACTTAACCAAACAAAAAGTAACATTTTAGGAACTAGGAAGATGCAGTATGTGCTAAGCTCTTGGGAATTCGCCGGATATCGCTATTATAACTAAATTCCCGTTGCAGCGCACGGGTGAACCGCTAGTATTCAAATGAAATGGCAGAAAGTTATTTTTCAAATTAAGTCAATTTCATTGTATTTCCACAATACGTTAGTTTTCAAATTCTCTTCAGGTTCTATACCACTAAAAACCCTTCAGAACTTTCAAAAGTAATACTAATTTACCCAAATTATCCAAGTTCCATTGTATCTGTAACCATCCACTATAAGGTCACAAGGTATCACCCATCAGAAGTATAAAGAATATTTTTTTTTCAATTCATAATTTAATAGCGGCCTTTTATAGCAGCCATTCAATTCTTTACCAGAATATCGAAATCACGATAACCGCATGTGATATGCACAACTTATGTTACAAAATGTTATTAAAACATATGCTTGGAATTCTTTATCGATGTTATTAATATTTATGTATGGTTTCAACTTGTTTTCGAACCCGTAAATGATTGCAACTAAATTGAGCATTCTAGGTTATGCTAGTTTGGGTAAGTTATTCAAGTGATTTGTAAGTTAATGGTAGTCGTATATAAAATAGTGTATGCAACGATTCTGCCTTCAAACCAATTGTGGATCTTTAGAGCACTCACTTCGCTTGTTTCCTACTCCTCACTTGGGGCTTAAAGGCAGGCATAATACAATCGTTGCATAAACTACTTTTTCAATAGATGAATAATTATAGAATTACAATGATAAACATATGGCTTTCATTGGTGGGGAGACCCTTACGAGTAGTTCCACCTCGCTGTTTGAACCAAGTTATAAGAAACATGGGGGACTGACTATTTTAGGTTGGATCCGAACCACCGGGGAAGTGATAATAAAGCTTATAACATGGAGCACAAACCTCAGCATCAATGTAGACTTTTTCGTTAAGGCTCACGTCCGAATTACTGATTATTCTTGCCAGTATTGCTTGCTTCACACGGTGACACGCCTCTGTGCGATTGGAGCTGATCTTCAGCGAGCTCGATGATTTATCTAGTTTGATGAAAACAAGTTTCTTTTCAAAAATGGCATCCACTGATGTGGTATTTTTGTCTGAAAGAAATTCAAATCCCTGAAAATAGTAAGTATTTCAATACAAAGTCATACATTAGATAAAAATAAAAACAGAAATTGATAATGAAATAATTTTACTATGTGTGTGATGGCCATTTAGCATTGTTGTAATGCTTCCTCATGTCATGAAAGAATTAGATTACTGCATAGTTATCGTTTAGGGTTCTGTTAGCGGTTACATTGGACACTATTTAAAACTTCTGATAATTTTATAAACATTTTATATAATTTTTATAATTTTATAAATTTGTTTTTTCATATAAATGGTCAAGAAATCTTGTGCAGCTACGGTTTCCAACAACGCGAATTTGGACAAACAACCAAGCAAGCATGGAATGCACTACACTTTATACTTTCGATATATAAATCACTTCCCGGTGGTTCGGAACCCACCTAAAACTGTAGGTCCAACTCATCAATCACCATCATCCAACTCATTACCCACGCACAGGTCTCAGACCTATGTGGGCTTCATCCTCCAAAAAAAAAAAAAAAAAAAAAAAAAAAAAAAAAAAAAAAAAAAAAAAAAAAAAAGGTTAGGTCAAGTGTTTTAGAATTATATTAGGCAGATCTAACATTTAAAACTGAATCATTTTAAGTTTTGTGCAGTTTAGAACGCATTTTAAGATGTTTAATTATTACTTGAACTCAACTTTAACTCGCACCTAAAACACGTTCCGGCCTTGTCCGCTATATGCTATATTATAATACAAGAAGCCCAGAAGATTATCACTTAGTGTGTCACAATAGTAGCTTATTTAAACAAAAACCTAGTTACTGTAGTTTTCATATAACTTGGCAGCAGTTGGGTTAAGATGTAGCAAGTCCTCCCATCTTCTACACGCTGCAAAGTTATTTGAATACTACAGTATATTAGTAGGAAACTCTACAACAAGAAATATTTTAAAAAACAATTGAAAAATATTTAGTTGATAAAGCTTTTTATAGTGTACAAGAATTCCTTTCACATCAAAATTAAGCCTCATCTCAACTAATTGATATAGTAATTATGATAACTAGTGTATAAGATTGTATAATTGTTGATCTGACTTGTCTTTTACTCCTTAATCGGAGTCTCCAAGACGTAATCTACAAAAAAAAATCAATTTGTCCGATTTCGAATTTTATTCTCCTTGCATGTACATTTCAATGTAGCTTGTTTTGCAATGGTCATTACAAATTAATTTCTACATGTATAATGCTATATTGTCCAATATATATATATATAAATAACATTTTTACTTTACTTAAATATCAAGATAGTCTTCTGTTTTAAATCTTTCTCACATTATAATTCATTTCTTTTATTCTATCCTCGCTCAAAGAGCTCCCTGATAGGCTACCATAAAAACACTCGTCTAGAAGCCAGTTTTTCAATTTGAGTTTAAATCCACGTTCTTAAAAACGAGGCGTAAGTATCTGCTTTGTAAATAAATTCCCACAAAATTATGACGTTACTTCATAATCACTCAGTACTTGAATCGTGTTTGTAGTGTTTTAAATTAATATTAATGAATTAATAATTGTAATAAGTTGAAAGAAAAAAGCAAATAAATACTTTGCCACCAACCTTTCAAGCTAAGCCACTGTTCTTTCAGCAAACGATGGGTAGAATTGAAAAATATTTTTGCAAACAATAATTCATCGTTTAATACTGATTGACTGAGCGTCAAAGTTAGCATTGTGTCAATTTGTTGACCGACCACAGGCGGATTGAGGATAGAAGGCGGTGGCCTCCCAGTCAAACTCAACACTGGAGGTAATTTAAGAACTTTCAGAAAGTATCCAGCATCTAGATGTACCTGAAATCACCAAATTGTTGGATGAGTTTATTTAAACTTATTTAACAAGACAGATTGAGTTGTTTTGTTTTGACATTGGTTTCTAATTTATTACAGATTCACCTGCAGCCATCGAACTGAAGCACCAGATATGTTGAAATGAGTGTGGGAAGAAACTGCTAACATGCTAATATGGCAAATATTTCCTTCAAATTTGTACAGACAAACTTCCTACACTAGTGGAACTAGGGTAGATTTAACTCTAAAAAAATATCAAAATTCAAACCTTATCAACTTGCTTGGCCTGTGATAGTGCTTTGTTAAAAGTGAAAACAAAAATTAATATTTTTTTCTGAAAAAGACGTGAATTATTATATTTCAAGGTGAAATTTCTAGTGAAACAGTCCTAACCTGAGATTTACTTTGAAATTTTGAGCAATAGCCTGTTGTATTCACATTGATTGTATGTTGGTTAAATAAATATATAAATGAATAGATGAATGAATAAAAAATATATAAATGAAAGAGACCAACCTTCCCAAGAACTTAAGCTACAAATCCATTCAAATAGATTATGCAATACACATGTTTGTCAGTGCCCAAAAAATGGAAATAAAATATTTAGGTATAATACTCGGCAATCATATTAAATAAGATTCCCATGTAGGCTATTTATGCAAAAAAACTCAAATTCTTATAAATATATTCTTCAAAAAACAAGTCAAACCAAAAACTGACAACCGATAGACTGTACAAAGGGTTTTACAGATAATGAACGACGAATAAGATCAGAACGAATGAAAAAGTATTGGACAATGCGAAAAGAGATCATTTTAAGGAGGACCAGGAAATGATTGACTTCAGTGGTCCAATGAGGCCGTAAAAGCAAAATAAATACTCTACAATATTAAACAAATTGAAAAATACAGATATTATTATAAGAATTTATTATGCCTATTGTCACCAATGGTTTTAATGTTAAAGTTTGAAAGATATGAGATTTATTATTATTTATGAAATCTGATTAAGGAATATTTTTAGTAGAATATTTCCTTTTGAAACACGTAGTGACATTGATGAAGCAACAAATGTTGATAAGGTCAGAAGTATTTCAATGCCAGAGATGAATTAATTTGTCTTTGACATTAAAACGTTCATAACACTTTTGTTTTCAATCTAATTAATTGTCAAGTTACATGGAGTCGGTAAATTGGTCAGTAGTGAGTGGCGTCTTATGTTGGTGGATGCAGGATGGAACAGAAACTTCCAACTTGCATGTCATCACATCACAAAAAGGTAAGACCTTAGTTAACTTTCCAATATCATTAATAATGAGCTAAGGAATAGGACCCATCAACATCTCTTGCCCTAACGTTTAAATATTTAGATATGCCAAGCGAGTTGCCAATCCCCTTATTACTAATAAATTACTAGCTTGTATAAAGGTCACTTCAAAAAATATTTATAATTTGTTTTAGGATAAGAGTTAGAGGTAGAGATGTTAAATTATCATGTTTAAATATAGATACAATTCAATTTTGAGTGGAAAAACTTTCATTTCAATCAACCTGTAGCAGCCTATTACACCATGCAAAACCCTTATGAGAGTATTGAAGCCTGGGGTGCAACTTATAATAAACATCTCAACAAATTATTTACTTTACAAAACACCCAATAATAGCTGCCCTGAATAGGCCACGTCTGTATTCAAGCATTCCATTATTTGATGAGTTTGCAGTTCTGACAATAAGACAAGCTTATATTAAAAGGATATTGTACATAAAAAAGAACAAGAATATTCTTGAATTGACTAGAAGAACTGAGAATTATACACGCCCTTCAAAAACAAACGCCTTTCAAAAGACAAATACTAGACTGAAGTTAACTAAAAAACAATATGACTACTTTTGCAGTGAAATTATCAGTCAATGACCACAGAACTTTATTACAGACAAAATAACAGTGTCATCAAAGGAAGAGATAAATATATCAGAAAGAGATAGATGGGTGCAAACGAAAGCGAACAAAGCAGTTATTTACGCACTTGTTCTACGTACATCGTTCCGTTCATGAACAAACGTGACTTGCAATCTGAATCTTCTCGTTCTCTCTCGTTAGATGTCTTTCTCACTCCTATTCTTTATATCTGCGTCCCTTGCAATCAATTGAGCTTCTCAACGATTCTACATTCTTCCTGAACAATCGAGGTTGTATTCTACTATATTCTATTATATTACATGGCCTTCTCGAAGCATCTAATAGCCTCCAGTTCTTGGAACAACTATATAAAGGAGCTCACGTGAACCAGTGAGTTTAGTCTTAAAAACTCGCGTGTCAGATTGTGTTACAGATCTCGTGCCATTGGAGTAATCAGTGCTCGATTCCAGTGTAAAGTGCAGAGACAAGTGTTTACTATTTGTGCAGCTAATAGTTTAAAGACGTTGTGTCAAGTGATATTATTTGGGACTGTCAAATAACGAATTGGACAGTGTTTTGTAAGTAATTAGTTGTTCTTTTATCATTTCTTTCTACATTATTGTACAGTTTATTGGACTCTTGTTTCTTTTATTATTGATCAGCTTGTAATTAATTGATCATTAATTCTTGTAAATAATTACTGAAAATAAGTATTAGCTTGTCATTTGTTGCTCCGTTTTTTTTTCTTTATAAATTGAAAACTTGCAATTAGTGTGTGTAAATAGAATTAGTTGTGTAAATAAAGTGCAAGTGTGAACTTTTATGTTGCCAGCCTTATTTTAGCTTTAGAACCCGTAACAATATATTCATATAAAAAATAATATATTAATAATATTATTATTATTAAATTTTAAAATTGATTGTAGTGTCACTGAAGTTCTTTTCTGTGATGTAAAAGAAATGTAGAAATGTATCCTGTTACAATTAGTTTATTGTTCTTGCTTTTTCTTTCTTACTCTCTAGAATTTTCTCGTATTTTTTCTCATTCCAAGGTCTCATAAAGTACTTTTCTGCCTTTCCTAATTCTATTAAGAAGTCATCCTATACAATTCAGCTCATCAAGTGATTCTCGTTCTTTTAAACACTATAAATAAAAATATAAAGATACCTTTGTTAACTCACTGCTAGCGCACAATCATTATGATTATTCTAGTTGTCATCTCATGCAACATAGGCTTACCGTATGTGTTTACACTAACTGTTGTAAATAACTATTATATTCATTATTTTGTAAGTCTCTTTAGAAATGAAAAAAAAATTTCAAATTGAATGTAATGTTGTAAGTATGTGAATAAATTAAATTGATTTGCATAATATTGTTTACGCGTCTGGTTGTTGTCACATTGGACCATGCACTAAAAGTATTGATAATTTAAAAAAATTAAATTTCTTTTTTCATTTGAAAGGTTTAAATGTCCTTTCGGTATCCCAGTTTCGTAATAGAGCCCTTCAAAATTGGATAATTCTTTTGTAATTACCCGGTAGATCAAAAAACGTACCTTTCCAATGGGAAATGCAAGCCACGGCTGATCAACTTCTATACAAGCCATCAGGCTGCATAGTATTTCCGATCCAGCAGCAGGCATCGCATCCATCTCACAAACTATTGGATTATCGCGATTGAAAGTACTTTTTAATTTTTTCGATACTATTTCCGTTTTACTGTCCTGTGGAGACACAACTGTCAATTCCAACCTCCAAATGTGGCGGGGAAATTCAGCAAAGCTGCATGACGTTTCTACTCTGACTTTAATTCTACCTGCAGCATAAGTTGAACCTGTAACCAATTCAAATGTTGTTTCATATACAGAATTATTTTTAAAATAAAATATAATTCAAATATTTGTTTTTTTTTTTCAAACTGCACTAGTAGTTCTGTGAATAGTAGACCTCACGCCCAAGAATAAGGGTACTTGCACAGAGGAACATACTGAATGTACTCAATGATAATCACCATAGCAAAATTAAGCACAACCAACAGACCTAACCCTTTTTTCAATTTGCATAGTTTATTTCATGTCTGTTTTTCACAAAATGTCACTCTGTATCATGTCACCAGGGCTGCGTTTATATTTTTCATCCAGCCTGTACTTGTGTTGTTCACTAAAGCTGATTGCTCAAATCAGATCAGATTTTACATGTCTGATGAAAGAATTCATAGAAAAATGTTAATTAGACTTGATCGGAGGACACGTTAAGCTGTCGGTCCCGGCTGCCTAAAAACAGTCGTTAAGTCACGTCAGAGGCCCTGAACTTATTCAGGTGCGACCTGATACGAACTTATTCACCAGAATAAGGTGAATCAGGTGCGAACTTATTCACCAGACCTGAGCCAGCCAGGTCACACGATATTATTATTGAAATAATTTGTGTCTCTCAAACAAATATGCTATCCTTATTATAGACTACGCAAATTCAATCAATGGTTAGGTCAGATGATTGCGTTCAATTTTGCAATGGTGATCATCATTGAGTACATGGAGTATGTTCCTCTGAGCAAGCACCCTTACTTAATCTTGGGCGTGAGGCCTACTGTTCACAGAACTTCTAGAATAATTAGGAAAAATCTTAGTTTTGTAAGTTATTTGATAAAATGAAATACTTACTGGGATACACTTTGGCTAGAATAGTGAAATACTGGCTCATAGTATTAGCACGTTTCGAAAGTGCCACTGCACTCATGATATCGCCCTCTTTATCCACTTTATAACAGATCTTTTCCAAGCAGACTGTGGATGCAAACAACGAATCTAGGAGGCGGTCGCCCGGCATTGCAAACGCACAAGGATCTCCAGCCGCAGGTGCCGACACATTTAGCCAGTAGATGCAACGATGCTCGGTTCCCACCAACACTACATTATTATCTGACAATTTGCACATTGATCGGATACCTGAAAATTAAAATTTATTTATTTATTATTATTATTATTATTTCTCTGTCTTGTACACCAAGAACAGAGGCATTTATTTAAAACACAAAAAATAAATTACAAATAATGAAAAATATATTCAATACTACATTTCGCTTATCAATTACAGCATCCCACAATAGAAACTATGTGTCGGGATGCGAATATTAGTCTAGCAGCCAAAATAAGAATTACTCTGATTTAATGTAACATAAACATAGAGTATAACGCATATTATATAAAAACAAAAACATAAATATGGAAAAAAGGAAAAAGCATCCACAAAACAAATAATAATAATAATAATACATTATTAAATACATAATAATTCCTCACTTCTAGTAATGCCAATGTTAAGAAATATTTGATACTTTTTTTAAATTCAAGATGTTTGTTTCTCTTGCAAGTTGGCAGTATATTAAAAATTTTACAACCTGTATGCAATACAAATTTATGAACAAAAGTTTTATTTCTCCTCTCAATATACGGCTCCATATGTCTAGCTCTTGTGTTGTAAGAATGATCTAAATTTCTGGTAAATCATGCCGAATTTGATGAATCAACGTTCAATTCAATTCAATTGAATTTATTTAAAAAATCCCAATACACACATAAATAATAATATAGTGCATTTTGTAACATCATTTCAAACGATAATTATTTAATGGTTGCAATGCGATAAGTTATACCTTTGTACCACCAAAATGTGAATGAAATAGCAATGAATGGTGTAAATAAAGTTAAGTAGGTTGAGAAAATTGAGTGAGTGGACTCTGTTGATTGACTGGAGTCAACTGTTGATCTGTTCAATCGACGGGAGTCTGATCGGAAGGCGTGATTGACTCAGCTGTGATTGACTCAATTTTTACTCACTTCAAATTAAATTTAATTGGTGGTTTACCCGTGCTTTGCAACGGAATTCAAGAAAGATTTTTTAAAATTAAGCATGTGATTTATGGATTTCAACCGCCAATGTCATTATAATTTATTGCTGATGATGCCCACATGAGTCCGAGACTTGTGCGTGGGTAATGAGGTGAATGATAAAATTATGGTAACTAGTGTATAAGACTGTATAATTGTTGATCTGACTTGTCTTTTTCTCCTTAACTGGAGTCTTCAGACGTTATTTATTAAAAAAAATAAGAATCTCAAGCGACTAGGCAAAAATATTAGTTAATCAACTGGCTCAAATTTATTCACACCACCTAATATTCCAGACCTATATTATGTGAAAATAGATAATGTGAAAATGTGAAGACTTATATTATGTGAAAATAGATACCTTTCAAAGGCGAAATGCTGCATTCGTAAACGCAAATCTTATCATGCATTTCCAGATTGGTGACAATACAATCGATGCCATCTGATGTGACGTATGCATTACACGATGAATGTAACAGAGCCGAGTAGACCGGCCCAGCCAAATACAACATTTGTGAACCGCTTCCACGTAACAGCATAGCGGCACCATGAAGAAATTGCACTAATAGAGCTATACAAGTATGCTGCAATTCATCTGTAAAATAAATATTAAAAATATAGTATGAGTGCCTAGAAGCATAATGAATTTCTCTACCTACGACTACGACGTTACAAATTAATAGAGAAGTTGCACAGTCTACGCTAAAAAATTATTTCAATGTTACATTTGCTGCAAAGAATAAACATGTCCGATCTACTTCCCATATTTGAGCGAAACCGATTATGTTTTGAGATGCACCAGGTTTAAGTTTTGCAAATTAATAATAAGATGAAGTTGTCACAACCACATTTATTCAAAATAGTGAGATACTAGTTTCAGTTGTTACACCATTATTAATCTCAAACAAACCACTATAGTATCTCACTATTTTTTAAGAAATTTTAAGAAATGTGGTTGTGACAACTTCGTCTTCGTTATGTTTTGAGTCATCAGGTATTAAAACATTCTCTTTGCCATAATAGAGTAGCTGGTAGGCCAAAATATACAAGACATAAATAAATATTTTACTTTGCAGCTCCATTCATATACATAATGGCAAAGATATTGGAAGAGAAGCTACCTTCCAAAGATGTTGCACAAAAATATAATTTTTCATTGCTATTTTAAAAATTTCCTTTATTTATTAATATCTCATTCATTTATTGAATTAACTGCATCATTCTGAACCTTTATACATGCTGTATTACATATCTTACAGAATTTGGTAAGAATTCAATCATTCTAACCTCTTTGTTTTGTGATTCAAATGAAATCAAAATTTATTAATCAATCAATAACACATTAAAAAATCCTTTTAGGTAAACTTAATGAATGCAGAATATATTTTATCAATAATTCACCTTTAGAAACCCCACTATAAAAACTATGTGTTGGGATTATACAACATTCTCGCACACAAGTGTACAAGTGGCTTGAAATCGCCACAAAATTAGGTGGCGCAGAAAAATTGCGGTGTTGTCAGATATGGGACCATGCCAGCAGCTGATAGTAGAGAATCACCAACCTCAATGCACAAATTGACAACACTACTCTTACCGTGTTGTCTAGTCTACAAGTCTGACGCTAGCAGTCATATAATGGTTTGCCAGTTGTCTTCTTTTTTTTGCTACACCACAATTTCATTGAACCGCCTAATTTCGTGGCTTGGAGTACAGCCAAATTTCACACTGTAGTCACATTTCGAAATTGTCTCATGTCCAATGGTTAGTCACCATTTCTTCAAATTTGAATCGCAATACAAAACGCATATTCAAAAGTTTTGAAATCTAATCGAGTTTTAATTTGATTTCAAACCCAAAACCGATCATCAAGCATTCCAAGTTATATTAGCTTGAATAGGTACTATTGTATAATACTTCTCATTTTAATATGTTATCGAAGTACTAGTCTAGACAGAATAGTGAATGCAACGGTTGAATTTAGCATTCAAGTCACTCGCGAGATGATTAAAACATTTTCTTAGCTCGTGTCTTTAAAGCTTAAAGGCAGACATAACACAATAGTTGCCTAAACTACTAACTTTTTATTGCTACATACAATCAATATGTGTTAAATATTCCCAATTCATATCATGAAATGCCTTTATTTCTTTCGCTTCACCCACTTTGGGGAACGTTGAATCACTATGATCTTGACTATGAAATGCCTTATTATGACTTGAGATGTATTAAGTTTTGTTCATCTCAGATACAGAAAAGGCTATGTCAATTGTGTTGTTTTCCGAACATCTCTGTCGAATGATGGTTTGGGCGCAGAAAATAGCTAAGAGGTGTGCTATATAGTACGCACACCTCACCTGTGCAGCCAGACCCTGTGTAAAGAGGTGGGAGTGGACTGTCAAGCATAGAGATTCAGAATTTGCTTCGGTGGGCTTGGCAAACTGATACAGCTCTGTTAGCACAGCAAGGAAAGCGATCACAAACTATCTCACTGATCGTTTGAGTAGTACGCTCTTTGGACTAAAACAGAACGTTGAGGTCTGAAGAGTTACAGTCGAAATAGACGATCGTACCATGTACATACATATCATGAATCACCATTATTTTATTAGGTTTTAAAAAAATAACAAATTAATAAAATTGCTAAATGTTTACAACAATATTAATTGTTGTATTATTAATGATTTATGCTGAAAACCTCTGCTACTGTGGACATTGATGAGTACATGAAATAGCGTAATTTATTAATTTTGAATTCCTCAAAGTGCTATCAATTATATTGGAGACTTTTGTAATATGGCGGATATTGACATCATCTATATATATAAAATTAGAGTTTTGTCTGTACATTTATCAGAATTATATATTTTTTGGTTATTTTTACGTTTTATACATTAAATAAGCCGAAAATAGTCTTATCTCACTTTCTGTCTGTCTGTCTGTCACGGCCCCAAAGGCATTTTACGCGGCCTTCTCCTCAAAAACGAGAGCATCGATCGGGATTTTAGTTATTGAACAGTATTGAACACTTTATTGGCAATGTCTTTAGCTATAAAAAACTAAATTAACTTTTTTTTTAACAGAATAATAAACGTTTGAAAACCAAGTATTGTGCGATTTTGGATACATTTTACGCGGCCTTCTCCTGAAAAACGAGAGCATCGATCGTGATTAAAGTTATTTATCAGTATTGAAAACCTTTTTGACAATGTCTTTAGCTATAAAAAAACTAAATAAACTTTTTTTTAACAGAATAATAAACGTTTGAAAACCAAGTATTGTGCGATTTTGGATACATTTCGAAAAAATCACGTAATTTATCATGATATATCAATCAGCTGTTCTCAAAAAAATATTCTCTCCGATACATGTCACTGAATTTTGTTTACGTTCTAAGTTGTTTACTAAGGGACCGTTAACACGATACAGTTTTTGTATGGTACAGTAAATTTGCTATATCAGTTATTTTGAAGTGCTTTCGTTTGCATGTACATTTCATATTGTATGTTCACACAATACTGTTTCGACTGGATCCAGTAAAAAAGCTGTTCTAGCCGATTTCTACATTCGGTTTTGTCTTCGAAAACTGTATCGCTAAAATCAGCTGTACCGCAAAATAACTATCCGTATCCGGTGGCACATGTATTGTACCGGTAATGGATATGTTCAAACGATACGCTTATTACGCTGGAAGCAGTCTTCAGATCGTCAGCATTGATCTTCTTCATTGATATTCTTCAGCATTGATCTTCTTATTAGTGAATTCCAGTGTCCAGAAGTGGAAGATATTAATTGTGAAAATTTAATTTCTCTAATATATGAGAGACCTGCCTTGTGGGACAAGACTTATATAAAAATAAAGATTAATAAAGGTTAATATAAAAATAAAGAGAGAAAAATGTGTGGAATATTGAAACCAGAATTTGCGTACTTTGATCAAAATTTAAGAGAAACCTTCAGTAAGAAACTTATTTAAAAAAATCTTACACAAATAAAAAAAATCCTGGACTGGAATAAATAAAACTGAACTGGAAGCGCAATGGAAGAAGGAGGAGGGCACAGCAATAAGCAGCAAAACCGGACCGTGTGAACATCACAGTACAGTTGACGCCATACAGTAAAAAAACCGTACCGCAAAAAAACTATCGTCTGAACGGGGCCTAAGCTGCTAACAACTTCATGATCGTTGCTATCAAAAAAGCCGAAACATATTTAGCCTTATTTTTAAACATAATCCGTACGAAGGACGGGCACAATAGCTAGTTCATTATACAATAATGATAGTACAGCGGATATTGATGGCATACAATACATTCGTGTTATTCCAAATTACGTTTGTGATATTTTCATATCATTCTTGAATACATAGGAGCTTGAATTATTGATGAAAGATGTAAAAAAAATAACATTATTGTTATCTATAACTTAGTTAAGTGATATGTTCATATCATTCTTAAATTTTTAGAAACCTGAATCAGTGACCGGAAGAAGAGAGGCCTTTGTTTCCTTTAAGGAATGGCCAACGATGTATGTGTAGGGATTTTCAAAATTTGCTTGCATTTAAAGGATATTTAAAAGGAAAAAAGGGAAGGCACTCAGGCCTTCTTCTACACGAAACATATGATTTAAAAAATGAGTTTCCCCCTTATTGGAATCAGATTCTAAGACAGCCCTTTGGCCCTCTTATTTATCTAGTTGAGCCTTGAAATGAATAAAGTTATCATTCATAGGAAAGTTAGAGTTAAAGTAGAAAGTTAAAGTTATTCATAGGAATAGCATGTTTGTTTGAGAGGAATAAATTATGTTTTAATAATTGATTATAATAATAAGTGAACAGTGGGTTAGTTATAATATACAAATGTAATTAATATTGATCTATAAATTCAATCAGCAGACATGTGAAATTTCATCTGATTTGAGCAATCAGCTGTCTGGATAATAGAAACGCAGCTTTGGTAATGTGTATTAGAGTGACATGGGCGACAAACTTTAACTAGAATACACAAATTGAATGAAGTGTTAGGTCCGATGACTGTGTTTAATTTTGTGATTGTGATTATCGAGACCATCGAGTATGTTGCTCTGTGCAAGCACCCTTATTCTTGGGCATGAGGTCTACTGCTCACAGAACTACTAGTAGATAAAAATTTTCATCCTACCTACGATCCAGTGCACTGAAGAAACAGCATAAGGTGTAGAAAGAATTGTCGAGATGCTATCACTAGAACAAGATAGAGATAGAACCTGGCCTGTACTCAAGCCTACCATCAATATATTTTGTTGTTCTTCTTGGAGAAAATTGAAATAGCTTCGTCTCAATTCACTTGAAATAGGAACCTTGTTGCAGCACAAATACACCTGCAACATAAATTGCATAACAATGTATTTCTCCTTCAAGTCATATGAGAGATGTTACAATTTCATCCAACTTCTAAATTAGTCCAGTCATTTTAGACATGAAAAAAACCAGGTCGAATTGAGAACCTCCTCCTTTTTGGAAGTCGGTTAAAAAAGAGATCTGCTTGCAAAACGTATTGTAGTTCCGATTTTTTTATGTTGTTTGCAGACATGTGTAGTCTGGAACTAATTTTGCACCGTCGAAAGCCCTGTACTACCCCCATAACTTCCGAAACCCCTCTACATTTTGGCACTCTTCTTTTGTTGAGTACTTCCAAAGCTATACATCAGACAGATTAGCATGTCATGTACTAATTAAAACTTGACAAAATTCCATACAATTTGTCACCAGAACGGTTTTAAAATGATAGGAAATGACTGAGCAGTATTCAAAAAGAGCATTTTCTCTCTAAAAATGAGAGAAATTTTGATTTTTTACTTATTTTAGCACACGTATTTAATGAATGACGAAAGGCACATTGGTAACTTATATATGACTTTTTAGATACTGTGTAAGATACAATTTAAAAAGAATTTTCCCTTCTTATTTGCAGTAGTTATCGAGTTATAGCCGTTAAAAGAAGTTGATAGATTCGGAAACCCTCTGAAACTTGCGTAAGGGTTTAAACCAAATCACTCAAAAAATAGGTACATAATTTTTCTTCGCATTATCAACTCTAAGACCTCATATAAGGTACAATTTTAAAATAATTCAACCTTTTTATTTGCTGTAGTTTTCGAACTGGAGCTTTTAAAAGATTTTTTCTAATTGTTGATGATGCCTACATGAGTTCGAGACCTGCGCGTGGGTAATGAGGTGAATGATAACACATAGATGCCAGACGGAGGACCGGGATTCGAACCTACGACCGCTGAAGCGACAGTAAGCTGAAGTTACGACGCCTCAACCAACTGCGCTAAGCGGCCCACCATGTTGATAGATTCTAAACCCCCTTAAAATTGAGTAAGGGTCTCAAGCAAATCCCTCAAAAAATTAGTCACACTATTTTCTCATAAGACCTCATATTATCAAGGAAAAAGTATTTGCTCAGTTTTAATGCGGAGATGGGTGTAGTGATGGTAATCCTTGGAACCCAACTTATGTACCCCTATTCATGAACTTATCGCTCACTATCGTGAAATACCTAATTCTACTCGGATAATCAAAATTCATAAGACTCGGATAACTCAAAGAAGAGTCAGTTCCTTTGATAATCGGTTCACATACAACAAAGCAGTGAATCTAGCAAATGAAGTGAATAAATATAAAACAAACCTCACAAGGTGGCGTGTCTGTGATACTGTGTTCAATTGTTTTCTCCAGAGGATCCAGTCGCCAGATTTGTACAAACATTTTTTCTTGGCACTTTGTGCAAGATGCGAATCCGCCTTCTACTTCGGTTACTGTCAATAGTTCATCACATTTGTCCAAAACGCCAATCAGGTTTTGTTGTCTATTAGGCTCTTCATCTGGACTTGCGTCAAATATATCCACATCATCATCATTCACTAGTCTGTAAAAGCACAAGTTTAAAAAGTGATGAATTTGGAAAAAAATGTATTTTACAAAACCGTTTCTGTATCTTTTTTCGGAGGATGAAGCCCACATATGTCAGAGACCTGTGCGAGCGTAATGAGCTGGATGATGAAAATTTGTGAGTTGGACGTACAGTTTTAGGTGAATTCCGAACCACCGTGGTGATTTTACAGCAGACAGAATTTTTCTGGCCAATCCAATCGGTTATCTGAGCTTATCGTAGATTATCTGACTGAACAAACTAAAAGTCTGACGCTAGAAGTCATATGGTTTGTCACCGCAGTCAGCTGTTATTTTTTTTACTACTCCGCAATTTCTTTGAGCCGCCTTATTAATTTTGAGGCGTGGAGTATAGTAGCTTCCAAGACTATTTCAAAGAATAGAACTAGTACTGTACCGTAATTGATTAGGAAACATTGGTTGAGTTCATGGGAGTCTTAACGGTTACCGATGCACCGGAATTTAAGGCGACTGGTCTATTCAAATTCATAGACGTCTATGCTACTATGCATGATTAGTGAAAGACCTATCAGACGCCTTAGTTTCTATTGCACCAGTAAGGGGTAAAGCTCACATGAACTCAACCATTATACGAATAGGTTATTAATTGTTGGTGTAGTTCCATCTTCTTTTTTACTAGCATGATTGAACTAAAATGATAGGATTGAGTCTAGAGGAAATAATAATAATAATAATAACTAAATTTAGTTTACTGTCAGCAGTGTCAAAAGATGTACATACAATAAAACGAAACGGCTGTTACACCAAAATATGAGTGCCTTTTTCCACTAGAAGTCATCTTCGTCTTAACAAAAACGTTGTTGGCCTTATTATTTGATACGTTCATATTTCATATGCAATGCTAGAAAAAAATCAACTTATGATTTATTTCGTGTATGGTATGTTACACAATGAGTTTCAATAGTGTCTTGTAATGTCAGTAGAGCCATTTACTTGTTATTTATTCTTTTATTTCGGAGGATGAAGCCCACATAGGTCTAATACCTGTGCGATGTGCGTGGGTAATGGAGTTGGATGTTGGTGAACGATGAGTTGGATCTACAGTTTCAGGTGTTCCGAACCAACGGGAAGTGATTTCACAGCAGAGACAGACTCTGTTGTCTCACTACTGTACTTGAAATTATAAAAATCAAGCTAATACTCTAATAGTACTTACCCTGTAGAATTTTCACCGAAGTTGAGCAGAAAAACTGATCCTTTTTTATCCAGAGCATAGACGTTCTCTTCTGTACTGATAACTGCTATAAGACCATTACAAAAATGTAAAGTTTCCTGGAACACAAATCGATTCACTTTAAAGTTCGCTATCCAATAAATCACTTTAATGGTTTATTACATAAAATTATGTTTTCTGAGTTTGAAGATATACTGTGTCACAGAGGAATTTAGAAATAAGAAGAGGATTTAGAAGAAGAGTATGCCTTTAACTGAAGTGATAAGTGATATAGTAAGTAGATATAAGTGAGTAGTGTAGAAAAATCTAGCCTAATTTAAAATTTGTAAATCATATACTTCTTTACGAAGTATAAAAGCCGGGTAAGGAAAAAGGATTGATTAACGCCGGTAACAGAATAACTAAAATAACAAAGAATTGATCAAAAAGAAATTTTGAATAAAGATAAGTAGTTATACGGTACCTCAAATCCATTAAATTCTAGTAATCCGTCAACAAGTGTCAGTTTATACTCATAAACGTAAACTTCTTGAAAGTTCCAAACAAAAAGTAAGTATCTTGATCTAATACAAATAGACTTCATAACTCTTGGTGTTATGTTACATTTTCGTAGAATACAAAATGATGTAGTTTCATTCATCATGGCACTTTATTATTAAACTTAAATTACTAAAAAAATAAGCCGCTCAACGATAAAATCACACGCTTTAAATTCTAGGTTATGTTCTGTTTTGACGCAAGGCCCAAGCCAAGACCAATTTGATATAGAGTCGAAAGTTCTCAAAATACCCACTTGAAACGCTAGTCGCGGCTTGTCGTCTTGTTCTATCGGTCGGTTGAACATTGTACTTGTTTATTTAATTGATTATAAGACTAAAATTACAATTTTAATAGATGTGGACTGCAAATGTAAATTTTATGTTTATTTTTAGTTGTTAGTGTATTTTAAGTTGTGTTTGCCCGGGTATTTCGTAGTCAACAATTAATTGTCAGCGTCGGGATTTCGTGTGAGTAGATGCTTACAATAATGCATTACCGTACGTTATGTATGTTTACTATAGTACCCTATGTAATCTAGAATAATGTATTGAAATTTAATTTACGAATGTGGTTAATAGATCTGTATAATTCGTTAGCTCTCCAAAATCAATAAACAACCACAGTTTTAGGTTAACAAATTGGAATCCATTTCTTGAGGCTCAAAACGCTCATTCTTGTCAATTGTTTACAAACATAGTTGCTGCACTTATTTTGGCCTTCATATTAACCAATCATCAATGTCTTCAGGTGGTGCTAGCGTTCAAAATGTGTTTCTATTAACCAAGCTATTGGCCAATCTTGGTTTTGATTGTTGTAGAATTGTTGATAGTTGTATTTCCTAACCTTACATTTAACCTTCTCCCTTCTATTACTAGTTACAATAACTAGTGTCGTCCGGTTTCAAGTCTATTTCATCAAAAGCTAATTTTTGTGTATTCAATCTGTGACGATTATGAATTTGACCATTAAGTGATGACATTTTCGATTAAGTAATCCACCAATCTCAGTTGTTTGTGTGCTAGTCGCATTAAGTGCTAGTCGCATAGTTGCATTCACATAAATTTTTGTTTGCAACTGAATTTGTATTCAAAGTTATAACTCACATGTTACCAAAGATTATCCAATATTTTTTGATGTTACAATTTGTTACTTTCCTTTTCCTAGTCTTTCCAACTGTCTAGTCAGTTGTCTGAGGAATCGTTCTGTTTCTACCCTCCATTAGGGGTGCAACTTATGTACTATGGTTTCCTTATTGTGGCTGTATGTGAATTGAGTTGTCCATCTCAAGTACAAAAACATTGCTACAATTGTGTTATTTGCCAAACGTCTCTATCGAATGATAGTTTTTTCCGGAGGATGAAGCCCACATAGGTCTGAGACCTAGCTTCTAGCTTATCTCTGATTGAACAGATACCTGCTACATCACTCGGCTATCACTTCCCTAATGAACGGTTGAATGGTTTAAACGCAGAAAGTAGTTCAGAGTTGTCCTAGACAGTATGCATACTCAGCAATGCAGCCCTGTGTAGTGTTGGGAGCGGACAATTGAGGATAGAGCTTCAGAAATTGTTTCGTTGGACTTTGCATACATATATAACTTTTAGTTTAGCGAGGGAAGCCATTGCAACCTACTCCACTCCTCGTTTGCGTAGTACGTGTTTTGGACCAAATACTGTTGAGATCTGAAGAGCTCAACAAGCTCTGCATTGGACAAACAGGCAGGACATTTACTTCTACATTTAATTGAAGAACACACAAGAGCCATCAAACATCGATTCCACCTTTGCAGAACGCATTATTTCAACAGACCACACTTACTGATACATCAAAACTAATTTAGGTATAAAAAAGCCGAAAGAAAACAACTAACAGTATTTTAGAGCAATGAAATTCATTAAAACTCAAAGCTACAGCCTGGCTCAATTCTGAATTATCATCTCAAATTCACCTCATACTGTTACTATTATACGTACGTAAGTCCAAATCTTCGCCTGCTCATCCACCCACTACTATAACCCAACTTTTCTAATAGACCTCCAACCTTTTGTCTGAGGAAACATGTCACCAATTCGAAATAGCTATCCCACTTATAAGTGCTAAATTTAATAATTATGTTGTTGTGTTAATAATAGCTGTTGATAGTACTTTACTGATGAATTTAACACTTACTTATCTATGTAATAGCTATTTCGCATTAGTGTGATGCTTCTTCAGACACGGTTGGAGGTCTACTGAATCTAGTTTTGAAAATCGGGATTATAGTTGTGGGTGTGGTGGGGTGGGTATGGGTGATGAGATGGCAGGAGATTTGGAATAATGTAATAATATGGGACGAATTAGAGTTGATAATTTAGAATTGACTGAGGCTGTAGTTTTGTGTCTTTATTAATTTTATATTGCTCAAATACTGTTAGTTTGTGGCTTGTTCTAATGGAATATTATGTATCTAAATTAGTGTTGATGTTTGTGTAATTGTGGTTTGTCGAAATTATGTGTTCTCCAAAGGTGGAATTGGTGTTTTATGGCGTTTGGTGTTTAATAGTTCTTGTGTGTTCTTTGAATCTATAGGTAAGTGCCCTGCCTGTTTGTCCAATATAGAGCTTGCTGAGTTCTTCAGACCTCAACAGTATGTTTTGGCCTAGAAAGTCTACTACGCAAACGTGGAGTGGGGTAGGTTGCAATGGCTTCCATCACTAAAATAACAATCATATCAACATACGAAGACAACTGAAACAAATTCTGAAGCTCTATGTTCAATTGTCCTCTTCCAACAGGGCTGCATTGCTGAGGTATACTGAATGAAGTTTTGAAAATTGGGGCTATGGTATGGGTGAGGTGGTGTGGTGGGTGGAAAGCGGGAGATATGGAATTATCTAATCAAACATTTATGTTCAAATATCAAGTGAAAATGTATTTGGAAATACAACATCATACTTCATGTACCGTATTACTTGCATTTGAAAAATTGTCTCATATTCAGCTACAGATTCATCTTTTGAAAGATTATTGAGCACTTTAGAGTCCTCCCTAAAATGATTTTGGGGAGCCTTTTTCTTAGCGGCGGCTCTATCAACTTTGACGCCAATGGATTGAAGCGTTTTTATTTTGCGCCTTCAATAATCGCTCACTTCTTGGGGGCGCTCATGTTCAGCCGTCCTCTCTCTCTCTCTCTCTCTCTCTCTCTCTTTCTCGCCTTCTCTCTCGTTTCATTACTTGCAGTCATTTGTTCCTGTTCGACTAGTAAGATTTGATCATACATAGCGAAGCATTTCACCTTCCTTCCTTTAGGAAATTGCTTTTCCACTTCCGCGCATTCACGTTGGTTTAGCTTCTTCTTTTTTCTTCTTCCTCTCCTTCTTATTCTACTTCTACTTCATCTCCTCCATCTTCTTCTTCTCCTTTTTCTTCTTCTACTTCTCCACCTTCTTCTTCGACTTCTCCATCTCCTTCTTCTGCTTCTCCTTATTTTCTCTTCATCCATCTTCTCTTCCTTCATCTTCTACATTTCCACGTACTTCTCCATCTTCTTTTCCTCCTCTATCTTCTTCTTCTTCTCCTCCTCCTTCATCTTCTTCTCCTCATCCATGTCCTTCCTCTTCTCTACCTCCTCCTTCTCCTTTTTCGTATTCCTCTCCTCCCCCTCCTTTTTATTTTTCTTCTTCTTTTTCGTATCCTTTTCATTAAATGTCTTCACCATCTTCTTCTTCTTCTCCTCCTCCTCCAACTGCTTCTCCTTTCTCCTCCTCCTCCATCTGCTTCTCCTTTCTTCTCCTCCTCCTTCTGCTTCTCCCCCTCCTTCTGCTTCTCCTTTCTCCTCCTCCTCCTCCTCCTCCTCCTCAACTTTTTCACCATTTTACACTTGTTCTTCTATTGTACTTTGATGACTGCAGCGTTTCGCCCTCCTTCCGAACCATTTGCAATACTTTAACCATTCATCATCATCATCATCAGACAATCTGTTTAACTGCTGTTGTCATTTGGGGCATTTGTCCTGGAAAGTTGTGATCTCATTATAATATCACTCATCTTTATTTACTTATACTCCTTTTCTTGACTTTTCTCTGTCTTTGATAAATTTGATATATTCCATTTGCGTTTTTAGAAGTCTATTGTTCGGTTTGTTCATCTCGAGAGATTTGGGGCCATATTTATGAACTTTCCTTCAGTGTATCTTGACTCGAGACACTCTTTAAATGTGATATATTTAGATAGACATTTCAAGAGTCCTTCTAGTCAAGAGAGACTAAAGGAACGTTCATAAATACGGGCATTATTCATTCTTACCAATGATGTTTCAGTGTTATCGATCTACTAACGCTCTATTTCTTTAATTTCCATTGTGAGATAAGGATTTTCGACAATTTTAAAGGTCTACTGGTTTAGCTTCTTCTTCTTTTACGTCCTCCATCCTCCACCATCAAGTCTGGTACGTCGAAAGATTTATTCCTTCTTATTAATGGGGGAGTGAAATAATATGGCCTTTCAACCACCCTGAATAGAAATTTTGATTATTTGAGTAAAAAATCAGAAAGGTTACGTTTTGTGCACTGCGATTTTATAATTTCTATTTTATCCTAGAGTCCTGGATAGTAAATATAAACATGGTAGAAAACTAATGGCTTTTGTGATTTGGATTCTAAAACTCTATAACATTTTTATTTCTATCAGGATATTAATATTATACATATATTTACCACAGTCGATTTCAACTGTAGGTGACTCTTCAGACCTCAACATTATGTTTTGGTCCAAAAAGCGTTCTACGTAAACGAGGAGTGAGGAGGGTTGCGATTACTTCCCTCATTAAGCTAACAAAGTTTCATCTATGCCAAGCCGACTGAACCAAATTCTGAAGCTCTTGTAGTTATGCATTCCGGTCTGAGCTAGAAAAAGTTGTTACTAGTTAGTAGTTCTGCAAACAGTGGACCTGATTATAATGGTTGTGTTTCTATTTTTCATACAGCTGATGGTTCAAATCAGATGGTATTTCGCATGTCTGTTGATTAAATTTATGTGAAAATATTAATTAATTTTTTATAATTATCATTTATTTAGTAATCTATTGTTATTACACTTAATTGAAATATTAGAAAAAAGATTTGTTTCCCTCAATATGTTATCCTTATAACTGATAACTTAATTCATAAGAGATATGAAGGCTCAACCAGATGAATGAGAGGGCCGAATGGCTATCTTTAAATATGATTCCAATTGCATATGATGGAGAAGCACATTTTAAAAATCATATGTTCCCTATAGAAGAAGGCCTAAGTGTCTTTCTCTTTTTTCCTTTTAAATATCCTCTAAATGCAAGAAAATTTCGAAAATCCTCACACCTAATCGCTGGGCATTCCTTAAAGGAAGATCCATGCAAAATTTCAATGTATTTAGTTCACACGTTCAGCCGTAAATGCGTTACAAACAGACAGACAAATGCAAAACGGTTGACTTGAAACAGACTTTGTTCGATCAATTATTACTTGTTATGATATGAAAAGCAGACTGCCCAATTGATCGATACCGGCCGGAGAGGTATTTCTTCTGGTGTTTCAAGATTGTAAATAGTGATTTTCGCCTCCACTCTGGATAGTGTGTGGTCGATTGTCAGTTTCGTTGTGACCCAAACCGACTTTTATCACTCAACAGAAGTTAATTTTATCGCTTCTACACGTCTACTAGCAAACATCTCACCCCCAGGGAAACGTATTTCCTTCATGGCAGTCACTGATTTGCGATTAGCTTCTTATCGACACTCCCCCACCCGCAACCGTTTGGTGAGGGGGGGGGGGAATGTCTGTTCCCCGCCTTTCTCTACTTTGGGGTTTTTAAGCTCAATCATTTTCACTTTTCCTTGTACAATGTTTTTTTGTCCTTTTTCCATGATATATGGCTACTTAGAAATTTATTACAATCTAGAAATTTTGCTCCTTTAACAAGGTAAGCTTTAACATTTTCAAGGTTTTACTTTTCAAGGTAATGTTTCACCTAATCATCTTATAATGTAATTTTAATAAATAAAAAATGATTAAATTATCCTCTCAAAGCAGAAAAATGTGTGATGCTTATGGTAAAACAGATAAATAAATGAAAGAATAATTTTTTATTTCCTTCCTTCAAAAAAATAAAGTAACCAAAAATTGCATGCTTATAAAATATTAACTACAAAACTAAAAAAACTACACTAGCAATTAGAAGTAGATGGAAATTTACCTACTCAACTATGGTAACCCATGTACTAGAGTAGGTGTGAGTAATATTTGGGTGAGAGTGCAAATATCTTGGGTAAGTGAGCTCTCGTATTATTTGAAATCGATGTCTTCGATGTCTTCCTGTATTTATTATCCATTTTAGATGATCAATATGCTGTTACCCTAGTAACTACTGAGTTGTTTATCAAAGTTTATCGTGAGTGTACTACAAGTGAATTATTCATTTATGTATTTATTCATTAATTACACAAACACTCAGGCATAGCCCGCTACTGCTTTATAAGTTACTATTATAAATTTAATAAAGCCAAAACTCCTCACTTAACTTGGGTGCTCTTTATATTAGCGCAGAAAGATAAATTATTATTACAAGTTAGTTTGAAGGAACTGAAAATTTATAAAACTGACAAATATATTACTTAAAACATAATTTATTAATTTCGAATTCCTCAAAGTGCTATTAATTATAGTGAAGACTTTCGCAATGGCGGATATTAACAACAGCATCTCTGTTTCCCAAGCAGCACTCATTTTAGACTTAGCCATATTGACTCGTATATCACAGGTTGGTTTTGAAGGAACTGTCAATTTATCAAACTGACAAATATATAGAGCATAATTTATTAATTTTAAAATCCTCAGTGCTATTCAATGCTGTTGTCAATATCTGCCATCTTCAGTATAATTAATGGCATTGAGGAATTCGAAATTAATCAATTATTATTGTTGTTGTAGAAAGATTATACAACTAAAAAAACATTAATCAACTTTTAATAGCAACTAATGTAGATTAACTAAACTGAAAGGAAATAGCTATTTGTGTAACTAGAGTGCAAAATAGCGTTTTTCTGCATCGAGAGAAACAGTTTTTTTCACGAGCCGAAGGCGAGTGAAAAAAGTTTTTCGAGTACAGAAAAAATACTTTGCTCTTGTATTAAATGTTTCCTACAGTAATGTATAAAGTAATTTAAACAGAACAAAACAGGACATACATAACCTGACAATTCCTCACATAACCTATCTTTGCATCAAATCGATTTCAACAACAACTACAACGACTATTTCGCAGCTGAAGCAGAGTAGCCAACCTATTTTTGAATGCAGAATAGGGAACCTGCGTATTACATGCTCACTATTTTGTGTTGTTAGGTTGCAAATCTGGAGTGCGGAAAAGTACTTTTCCTACAACTGCTTGTAAAGTAGTTCTTTACGACTGAAAACTAATTGTAAAATACCTCTTTACTGCTCCGCAAACGGTAAAGTACTTTACGCTCGCCAGTTGTTTTCTTTACGCTTCTGTTTTGATTTTGATGCCTTCTCATTGATGGATCACGGAATCCGTGAAATTCACATAACCTCAACAATGGCGAACGCTAACCAAATCCGCGCATGGTCTCTGATGTTACAAACTACAAGCTTTTATTGTGTTGGAATCCAGAACTTCAGTTGTAGGAAAAATATTGTACGTAATTTGCGCGTGAAGCTTCTTTATTGCTCTCGAAAAATTACTGCGCGACGCTATGCGTCGCGCAGTAATTGTTTTGCCTCGAGCAATAAAGTCGCGCTTCACGCTCTTAATACATAAATAACTATTTCCCGCACTGCAATTTACTATTTTGTGTGCTACAGTTAGTGCAAAAATAGGCACTTTTTCGGGTCACTGTAGGAAAATTAATTTATTAATCAGCTAAAAGTGAAACATTAGAACTGACTGAATAAACCATAAGCAGAACATTCTGATTTTGAGAAAAATATGTAATGCATGACTATGTACCAAGCTGAACTCAGTACGGTATATGCTTCAATTAGATTATGTATATTACAAAAATCTGCGTCCAATCACGAAGCATGCGTGCCTATTTGCGCGAGGCCTTTTGCGGCGGGGTCACCTGTCCTTTATACACAGTACTGCAGCCGTGCCACTCTCTCCCATCCCCTTCGTATTGATCTTGAGCCACGCGGCGGCAGCGGTCGACTCAACCCCATTTTATCTGCCCCCCCCCCCCCCATCCCAACCATAAACCCCAACCCTAAACCTCCAACTGTCGTCCGTCCGAACAGAACCACCTCAATGCACAAGTTACTTTTCCCAATTCACCACACACAATTCTTCTAATTAAACACATTTTCTGTAGCAGAACGCGTTGCCTAACAATGTTCGGCAAACAGCTAGAAAAAAGAGAATTTGCACGATCGATACAGTTGTTCCGAATTTATAGTACGCAAATTGGGAGTTGGACTTGATTTTTGTGGAATAGTTGATCAAATAGTTTGAAATTTTTAAAGATGATTAGTTTCGAAATTCCTGTTAATGCTATAAATTAAGCGGAAGACTTATTTGCATGATCTATAAAGTTGTTTCCGAACTCTGGAGTAGGCAAATAGTAGTAATAATAATAATAATATAATTTATTTCCATCCGCAAAAATACAACAAGCATAATTTGGAAGAAAAGATGAACCACTTTTGCTAGTAGTGTGGCCATTAATAACTTACATTCGTAAATAAATCAATTAATACCGCAAATACAGCAAAATTGTAGCACTTGCACATTTATTTCATCTCCTCTTATGACCATGAGAGTTGGGGGTTAGACTTGGTTTTTGTATAATAGTTTATAAAATAGTTCAAATGAAGATAATTAATTTAGAAATTGGAAAAGCTATGAATTATGCCGAAGACCTGAATCCAACTGTCTTAGTCATTCTTATGAAACAAGGGCAAAACATCCAATTCATACACAAGCTGACTTCTTAAAGAAGGAACATACTATTCAGGACACATGCTTTTCAATTGTCTTCCTGAAAATATAAAATCATGTAGCTAAAAGCAATTTTTATCTTTGTTGACCAAAGCTCTAGTGGACTTGTATCCCTACACTATAGAGGATTGTTTAAATGTTTTCAATTGACTTAATTGACCCTAATGACGTGTTTCATGCCACCTGAGCTCTGCTATAATTTGTGGCTCTATGTAACTTCACTTCCCGGTGGTAGTATGTAACATCACTTCCGCTGGTTCGGAACCCACCTAAAATTGTAGGCCTACCATGTTCCCCATCATAACATGAGTCAAACGGCGAGGTGGAAGTACCCGTATGGGTCTCTCCACCAATAAAAGCCATAAAGCAAGGAAGCTATAGCTAAAGCAATAAATAAAAGCCACCAATAAACCTTCACTTTGCTTTACTAATAATGGTAATAATAATAATAATAATAATAAACAAAATCTCTACATAAATATATCAAGGATCTTGATCTTCCACCTAATATCTACATTGCCCTGCAGAAGTCAATAGTATTCGATAAATGCGCGATAACAATAAAATGATTAAGCAAATAAAAATGAATATAGTGATGATAGTAGACTAGAAAAATTAGTGTGTATAGTATTGTAATGATAAAGAGAGAATTATAAAAACACTAACTGTAAACACAGAAAACACAAAAATGTAACTGTATAGCAATTGTGTAACTAACTGCAAATGAGCACCTTAGCAGCTTAAGAAACAATTTCAGGAAACAACTTTTACAATATTTAGTGGGTACATACTTGATCAATGATTCGTATGTACTCTTAATACCAGCAATTATGTTGTGAGGTCGCCAATAATAATAATAATAATAATAATAATGATAATAATAATACCTTCGCTACTGTAGGCTTGACAACAGCTCCAGCTAATGACGTCGGTGGCGCAGTTGGTTGGAGCGTTTGTTTGTGATTAGATGAGACTGGCTGGCTCAGTTTCCTGTAGCCTTGAGTTCGAATCTCATTCAGCCATGAATGTTTCTCCATCATTCACCCCATTACCCTCGCACAAGTCTCCAGACTTATGTGGGCATCATCCGCAATAATAAATTTGAAATAATAACAATAAAAGAGTAGCCGTGCACCATTCTGAGACAAATTCTGTTTTTTGCCTCTCATAGGTCGAACTCTATGTTGGTTGTGGAGATCTGTCATTGGCTGATACTAGACACGCCCTTGGTAAAAACATTGATAAACGTAGATTCATGACAGAAAGAGCAGCAAAAGAGTTGATTTGAAAGAGGAAAATGGCCGGAAAAAGTGAATGCTCCACTTTTCGTTCAATTAGTGGGAAATGATATTATTCTTTCTGTAAAGAACAATTTCATCTGGGATCTTCACTGTGGGAGAACCTTAGCTCTACTCCCAGGACGCATGATTAAAAAAGGCGTAAGGCGTTAGTAGTGTACTGTATTTTGTTTTGCTAGTCTTTTGAAACAGTGTAATTAAAACGAAACTCTGTGCACTGTGAGTGAGATCTCTCTTGCTCTTCTTCCTCCTACTCCTCCTCTTCCTCCTCATTTTTCTACCACTTCTTCTTTTTCTTCTTCGCATACCATTTATCCTTCTTCTTCCTCATTTTGTTCTTAGTCTCCTGCTCCTTCTCCCCTTCCTCCTCAACATTCCATTACCTCTTCTTCTACCACTTCTTCTTTTTTTTCTTTTCATACCATTTATCCTTCTTCTTCATCTTATTCTTCTTCTCCTGCTTCTTCTCCCCCTCCTCCTCATCATTCCATTACCTCTTCCTCTATCACTTCTTTTTCTTCTCTCTACCACTTCTTCATTTTCTTCTTATTTTTTTCTTCTTCTTTTTCTCTTCCTTCTCCTTCTTCTTTTTTCTCCTCCTTCTTTTTCTCCTTCTTCATCTTCTTCTTTTTCTCCTCCTCCTCCTCCTCCTCCTCCTCCTCCTCCTCCTCCTCCTCCTCTCCTTTTCCTCCATCTTCATTTTCTTCTTCTCCATGCTTTTAAAACTCTCACTTGAACATGCGATTGCATGTGCGCAAAAACTTGTACACCCAACTGCTCCTGGCATGATAAGAGCAGCTCTAATCCATCAAGTTCAAGTTGCAGGTAGTTCTTTATTTGTGCAAAATGGCATGTTCGTTTTGAAATACAATTGGTGTAGCCTATGTCAAAAGCGTCCTTTTAAAGCGATTACAAAAGCAAGTACGTTGCAAAATGAAAGAGTATACTGTTAGTAGTAGGTGAAACAAAGCGCTGTACGGTAGAATTATGTAGTATAGAAAAAATGTTCCATCCGTTTTTTCAAAAAATCTTATTCGTTATGACGTTCTGCTACGTCATTGTACTTCATAGTCTGTGTGTTTGCGTTGAATAATTGGATTGATACTTTACGTTGAACAAAATAAAATTTATAAAAACAAGTCAAACAAAAAGTTATTAGTAGATGAAGTGATACTATAATTTATTGTAACCCTCACTGTAGTAATTTTAATGATAAATTTGTTTATTGGCATTCGGATTACCAAAACTCAATTGGAACAAATTCAAATTTATTTCACAAAATATAAATTCAATAAAATTAAAAAAGCATGAACAACTCTCAACAATTTTGCATCAGCATAACCAAGCTCGTGCACCTTTGTAATAAACCAATGAAAATCAATTAATAAAATTTAATCCAGTAATTAAAATAATAATGTATTAGTACTTTATCTCAAACAGTACAAAATCGCATGGAACAACTAGAATATACAATACAAAAAATCTAAAAGAATGTGCAATATTCTAAAGATGTACATGTAGTATGCAAAATTGAAAAAACTAATCTTTTGAGATTTGGACTAGAGTTTAAATGTTGTAATAGAAGCAGTTTCGGGTTATAGCAGCCTGTTGTTTCTTCACTTTTATTTCTATTGTTCATTTAGAAAAATTAATAAATAAAAAAACATGTAACTTATGTGAATTGTAGTGTGCAAATTCTAATTGACCGATCGAAGAGAGGTCTCTGTTTCAAGTCGACCGTTTTGCATTTATCTGTCTGCCTGTTTGTAATCGTAACGCATTTACGGCTAAACGCGTTGATCAAATTCAATGACCGCATGGACCTACCTTTAAGGAATGGCCGGCGATGTATATGTTTTTGAAAATTGCCCTTCGCCTTTTTTAGGGGGCATAATGTACCAATGTTTGATTTCAGCATGGAACCTGTTGAAAATAAAATTAGGACGATTAAGGGTTTAATCCGTGACAAAAAATCGATGACGAGTTGGAGAGGGGGTTCAAAATCTTAAAAACCTTCAATATTGAAATTTTTCAATCTTTTTGTTCTGGTAGGACTTTTTTTTAATTAAGTGAAATGGTACATACTATACTTCTGATAAATTGAGAATTTGAGGTTAAGAGTAGGAAAACTTGACTTTTCCAAAAAGCGAATTTTGTTAATAATTTCTGATTTTTTCGATTAAAAGTGAAAGATAACTCTATAATAAGGTTGGCACTGAACTACTTTTTGAATATTGGAGCGGGAGGGTGAGAAAATACAAAAAAATCAATTATTGAGATAATTTGGGAAATTCTTTTCAACAGGTAGAGCATAAATTCTCAGACTTCCATTCGAAAAATTTACAAAAATAATCCCTTTAGATGCAGAAATCTGAATTTCAGTGAAAAATGGTCAACAATTTTTTAACTTTTTGAATGGATCATTTTTTATTATGATTGGAGGTTAAAATTAAGAGCTGCTAAAATGCATAGTTACCCTTTATTTTGTATTAAGGGTGATTTTTAAGAGACGTCGAAAATTCTAAACTTTTCAAATTACAGTTTATAGTTTCAATGAAAGATTGAGCAATGAAAATTAAGTCGAAAATGCCCGTGAACTTTTTTTTTGAAAATATCCATTTTTGAGTCAGAAGTGTGGGACTGTTCACAGAACTACTAGTAGGTCTAATAATATATGAAATTTAATATCAAATAAAACAAGTTCAAATTCAATTCAATAGATTCTAGTGCCATATCAACAATTATTGAATACTACAGTCCATTGCAAGCAAACCTTAGAATGCAGTACGGAGTCTTGAGAATAAGAATAAAAATCTTTATTGTACCATTAAAGAAAACGTTTTTGCAATAGGCTCCGACAGTGTACACTCAGTTCCAATAACAATACATTGTCATATATCATTGACCGAACGAAGAGAGGTTTCTGTTTCAAGTCGACGTTTTGTATTTGTCTGTTTGTAACGCATTTACGGCTGAACTTGTGAACCAAATACATTGACATTTTGCATGGATCTTCCTTCAAGAAATGCTCAGCGATGTATGTGTAAGGATTTTCGAAATTCGCTTGCATTTAAAAGATATATTAAAAAGGGAAAAAGTAAGGCTCATAGGCCCTTTTCTATAGGAACATATGATTTTTAAAATGAGCTTCTCCATCATATGCAATTGGAATCAGATTCGTAGATAGCCCTTGAACCTTCTTATTCATCTGGTTGAGCCTTATTTATATGAATAAAGTTATCATTCATAAGAATAACATATTTGTTTGAGAGAAACAAATCATTTCTAATATTTCAATCAAGTATAAATTACAAGTGATTACTGAAAAAAAATGATATACAAATTTAATTAATATTGTTTTATAAACTCATTCATTAGATATCTGAAATCAAATTTGAGCAATCAGCTGCCTCGCAAATAGAAAACACAGCCTTGTTGCTGTGATACAGAGTGACCTCTTGTGAAACAGACTACGCGAATTGAATCAAGGGTTAGGTCTAATGACTGTTTAATTTTTTGATGGCAATTATCATTGAGTACATCGAGTATGTTCGTCTGTGCAAGCACCCTTATTCTTCGGCATGAGTTCTACTGTTTACAGAACTACTAGTACAGTAGTAGTCTTTTATAATATGTTATATTATTATTAGTTCCTAATAATTATTAACAATATTAATAATTGTAATTTTCTAAATACATACAAAATTAATAATTTTAAGTTTTTAAATACTCCCTATTTTTGACTAGTCGTTTAAAGAAATCATTTTTAAAGCTTGACGATTTTTAGCTGTTCATTTTATAAGATTATTACTGTGGAATAGAAATATGAATACACTGAACACCCTATTTTTCAAAACAGATATGACTATTGTCATTTTTAAATACTACCCTTTTTTTGAATAGCTATTTTTAAATCTAATATCTTGTGGCAATACCATTTCCTGTGGAAATTTGATCGCGCTGTTGCCATTTTTCCGTTAAATTTTGTCACTTACATGCTTTTGTTTGGAAAAGTGACCACTTGACTGGGCTTAGCTTGCTCGGCTACTGTGCAGCTTACCCCATAAGCATAATACTGCAAACTAAGGTTTTCACAGACTGTAATGTGTAGAATAGTGCTCGAAATTCGTATACTTCGTGTATGTATGTTGGACACATTCATGCTTTGGCAGGTGCAAAATCTATTGAGGCATAGACGACTAGAGCACTATAGAGTGCCCGCCACAAAGAGACAGAACAGCAGCTGCTTTGTTGTGTGTAGGTCATCGACTCGTTAAATAAATTAGACGGGCTTTGGTAGTAATTTGGTGGCCGGACGGACGGACCGCGACCGTCTGTAGGAGGAGGGTAACCCAACCGAATTCCCCAACCAGGGAAACTGCTAGCAACGTGGTTGCTGGGGGAATGGGAGGATTTGTTAGAGAGAAGCAGCATTGTCTGTCACCGTGCTGTTGTTAGCCTGGTAGTGAACATTGGGATAATTCCAGGCTACCAGGAGCTGAACTGGACACTGGAGATTCGAATACTGTGTGCTATTGGACACTGGGATACGCCCCCTACTCGAATTGAACAAACTGTGCTGTAGTAGGCCTATACCTATACTCTGTACTTACTGTGTTAGTAGACCTATAGTGTACTTAGTGCCAACTTAATACAGACGTCAATGTAGGAAAAAGCATTACGTCCTAGTTTGCCTTATGAATTAGTCATGTGATTGCAAATTAAATAGACTCCTAAAATTATTCTTATTGGGAATAAAAAAACAGATTATCATTACACAAGATACTAGAAGATAAAAGTGTTTGGTAGTCTACTCAATTCAATATGATGACAATTACGGAATTTTTAATGTATTCTCATTTGTAGGTCAAGTGGAAGCATTCTACAATCATATTTTCCCTGAATTTTATCAGACAAAAAATATGTGTCTAATTATCTTCTCAGAATAGTTTAATAATACTTTGTCAATAATTCACTCTAGCTATTACAACCGAACACCTTTTGTTCCTTTCACACTCCAATGTAATATTGAAGTTTTTAAATAAATGCTGGGCAAAGGTTTTGAAAAATAAATTCACAACAAAATCGAAATTAACTTTATTAAAGTGGCAGGAGTTGTAGGACTATCATCTCTTCAATGAAAAGCACAAAATAGTAATTATTATTTTACAAAGGCTGACAGTGAATGGTTCAATTCACTGGTATTCAAATGAAATACTCCAATTTCAATATCACACAATTTTAAAAGCTTCTTCAGTCTGACTGTAATTCTATAAACTTCTGTACATGATACACTGTACATGATTACAAGCAGTATTTTTTTTTTTTTTGTTTTGGCTTAAATTCTTGTAATTCATTATGACATGATGAAAATTGATAAGAACAATTTTACCCCCCGTTGCACAAATTTAATGCCCTGCTTTAATGATGTATCGTTATGTTCAATTGTTCATGCTATCATCTTCTGTATGCTCTATAAATATACACAGTACTGACATGCACAGTATTTCATATTATAAAGATGGCGCCCTGTTGTTACCACAACCTAAAATTCTTATTATCAATTGCCAATACTAATAGCTGATACGAGTCTTTTATAATTAAAAAAGCTATCTCACTCTCCAAAATTGTTAATAATATTATTTATTTACATAATTCATTTTATATTGACGTCAATCAAATTATATGCATGCCATGCAAGCTGGAAATAGTTTTTTTCGTTACAAGTGTGGGAAATGGTGTTTTTTCCATACGAGTATGGTAAGTTAACATCATGCGGTATTATCTTACAAGTATGGTAAACATCTTCCCAAGCGAGTAACGTGCGATATTTTTCGTCATACAAGTCTAAAATATCAGATAAGTTGAAATAAGAAACGATAAATCATTGTTATACAAACATAACCTCAACACACCAAATCACAGCAACTCAAGGTGAAATGGGCAATAATGGTCCTAGATCAGCTGATCTAGCTTTCGGCCAAATGGTTTTTCAGTGAAATGGTAGCCAGTAGCCACCCATAAGCGTGTAGTAATAATCATCCAATGACATAAGCTGTTTTTTATTTCTGTAAACATCTGTTTACCACATTGATTCCTTGACTGGTAAACTGTCCATAACCTACAAGTATGACGAAAAATCATTTTCAAGCTCAGCTGATCTAGTTACCTTCATTCATGATACATACTGTATATATATAAATCACAATCATATGAATGGCAGCATGTACATAGGTATAGATAGCCATCCGTAATTTGTTGTTGCAAACACACATGTTGGTTGCTAACGTACAACGTTTCTCCTACCTGGGGTTATTGTATGTCATGAGAATTGTATAGTTCAATTGACGAATTTCTTTCAGATTGAAGAATTATTCGATTTCATTAATAATACTGAATTTTGGGAATAAAAGTAGTTGGGAATTATTGCAATATCATACAAGATACACAAGTGTGTGAGAGCTTTGTCAGAATGTTTGGCGGTGTAGCTGGTTGTATTACAGTATAAGGATGTTTGAGTAGAAAGGATAGTGGCACAGAAGGCAGAGCAGATTTAAAAGGACGAGAAAAAGGAGTGCTGTTTGAAAAGCAAGAAGTGATGGAGGGTTAGTGGCGGCTTGAAAAATAGATGGGAGACGGCACCTTCACTCGCTTGGTGGACGAAGCGATTCGGTGCTTCTTATTCTTTGTATTCTTCTTCTTCTTCTTCCTCTTCTTCTTATTCCTACTTTTCTTATTCCTACTTCTTCTACTTCATCTTCTTGTCTTTCTTCTCTCCTCCTTTTCATGCTTCACCTCCTCCTCCTCGCCCTTCTTCTTCTTCTTCTCCTTCTCCTTCTTCTCCTCCTCCTGCTCCTCCTTTTTTTTTCTTCCGGATGAGACGTACAAATAACGCACTTTGACTGCTGCTGCTGCTGCTGCTGCTGTGGCTGGCTTTCTTTGACCCGAGAGCAAGAGATGAAAGATTTACGGTACAATTACCAGTGTAATGTGACAGCGACGGCGGGTTTACGGCGCCGTTAAAGGGCGCCCCCATGTCCCCACCCCTCAAAAACCATTGCGGGTCTCGCGATAAAGAAGTTGGTTGCCCCCCCCCCCCCCCCACCACCACGGGGAGTAACCGCCATGACCGCTACCGTCAACACCACAAAAGCGATGGTAAACGTCCTTGCTTCTGCATTCTGTGGTGGGTGGGGGGGCTTGATTTGCCGCTAAAAATATATCGACACCAAATCGATCTTGAAGGGTAGTTGATTTCTCGATTTCACCATTATAATGTACATATAATTAGATTGCAATGTAATGCAGATTCAATATTTATTGTCAGAACATTTTACAGGTGTTAACCTCTCATCAATTTTATTGAGCAAACGAAGAGAGGTCTCCGTTTCAAGTCGGCCGTTTTGCATTTGTCTGTAACGTATTGACGGCTTAACACGTGGACTAAATTCTATGAGATTTTGCATGGATCTTCCTCTAAGGAATAACCAGCGATGTAAGTGTAAGGAATTTCCAATTTAATTGTATTTAAATGTTATGTGAAAAGAAAAAAGTAAAGGCACTCAGGCGTACTTCTATAGGAAACATGACTGAAAATGAGCCTCTCCGTCACATGCAATTGGAATCAGATTTCAAGATAGCTCTCGGGCCCCCCTATACATTTGGTTGAGCCTTATTCATATGAATAAAGTTATTATTCATAAGAATAACATATTTGTTTGAGAGAAGCAAATCATTTCTTATATTCCAATTAACTACAATAACAAGTGATTACTAAGTAAATAATAATTATACAAATTTCATTCATATTTTCCTATAAATTCATTTATTAGACATGTAAAATCTAATCTGAGTTTAGGAATCAGCTGTATGGGCCATTATTAGTACAGGCTGGATGAAAACAGAAATGCAGCCTCGGTGATGTTATACAGAGTGACTTTTGATGAAAACAGACATGAAATAGACTACGTCAATTGAATCAAGGGTCAAGTCTGATGTGTTTAATCTTGCGATAGTGATTATTATTGACTACATCAATAATCAATAATAATAATAAATAATCAATCCTTGGGCGTGAGGTTTACTGTTCACATAACTACTAGTGATAACCTTGATACAAACCATAGAGCTTGAAATTCATTCCTACGCTCTGTCAGAAGTAAATTTCAATCGGGTCACTACTTGGTACTGTTTTTTGTTCAATTGGAAAAAGTATATATTCAGAAGTTAACATGTTCGATTAGATTAGATGTTGCATTTCCTATGGAGCATTTCCTTGAAGTGATTGTCAGTGAGTGTGACGCGCTTTCCTGTCGTACAGAACTAAAAATAATCGCAGTAATGCACTCACTGCTGGTCCACTGCTCTTTTATTATTCCCCAGGAAGGTGATCTTTCCACTTTGTAAAATGTAAAGGCGGCCGTAAAGGTGGACCTTAACCCGGGGATTCTCAGCTCTCAAAGCAGCAGTAAACTGTGCTTCAATGTTCTCTGACGTATTTCATACTCTGCATAAAACTGCTGATGCTTTACTCCAAGTTGAGACGTTATCTGGAAGATTAGATAGTCATCGACGAGATTTCTTCGAGATTTCCTTCTGAGATTTTTGTGGCTCATTTCTCAACATGTTGTTTAGATTGCTTACTAATGACGGGTGTTTCAAAAATGATGCAACCCTGAGATCAATCGATACTTGAATACTTAAATATCGATGGCCCCAATCGATACTTGAATCACATTTAATTCAGTGTCAACTATCTGAGTCTGTCTGGAATGTACTATTCCAACATTAATAATTAAGTCACAGCAATCATCTCATTAAATTGAGTCAGATCTATTTACAGGATGATTCTATTTTTGAGATCCCTTGAACTTATGCTGTCTAATGTTTTCCTACAGGGCTCATTGCATTACGAAGTTGGTAACAATATTCTTATACAATGTAATTGATTGACTTGAAACTCAAACCACATTCAAAGTATTATTTAAAATTTAGTAGCAAAAATTTTGAAGAGAAGTTGCTGCAAATGTGTTGAATTCAGTACAAATCCATTTTGAAGCTACAGGACATCAAATCTAACTTCTCAACATTAGTACAAGATTGAATTTTAATCATGAGCATGTTGAATATGTCATACCCCACTGATTAAGTCATTTTTGAAAAACTCTTAACTAGCAGTTTGCCCGATTCAATTGAATCGGGATATTTAGAACCTGACGACAACTTATTTGCTAATTTCATGTAATATACTATTTATTCATCTTTTTCACAATTCATAAACCATAGTTCATTTTCGTAATTGGTTCTTTTCTCACTCTATTCTCCGTCCTTCCTTTCATTTCGTGCTTCCTTCTTTCTTTCCTTCCTTCCTTCTTCTTTTTCTTCTTCTCCTTCTTCTTCTTCTTCTTTTTCTTCTCCTTCTTCTTTTTCTTCTTCTCCTTCCTCTTTTTCCTCCTCCTCTTCCTCCTTCCTTGTCTTCTTCTTCGCCCGTCTTTTTCATTTTTCTCCACCTTCTCTAATTCTCCTTCGCCTTCAATCCCATATACAGTATATTCTTCAGCGTTAGAGTTTTGTTTACAGAGGTCTCTTTCAAGGCGTTTATTAATAAGTCACAAAAAACAGTCATCGTATGTTTAAGAACTTATGTAATAGAGTTATCTGTCTGTTCTGAAAGTTCTTAAACAGACAACGACTCTTTTTTTGTTACTCATTCTGCTGAGATTGCTAATTATTCTATAATTTTCTCAAGTTATGTGTCTATTTTAAAGCCTGAAGTGAGCTTCAGAGCCATTTTGGAGGTATTATCCTCTTTTCACCGCCAACTGCAGTAGGTAGGAGTATTTTTTATTAGTGGGTTATTGTTTGTTTGTTTTTGTAGCTTTTGCAGGGAGATTGGTGGCTGAATATTTCATAATTTGTCCAAGTTATATGTGTCTGTTAAAAGTTCTTAAACAGTCAATTACTCTTTTGTAGCTCTAAAGTGTAATTCCTAACTAACGAGTCTATTCTTCTAAAAAGAATAAGAAGAAGAGAAGAAAGAGTATAAGAATAACAAGGAGAAGGAGAAAAATATGGAAAAGGAGAAAATGTAGGAGCAGGAGGAGAAGAAGAAGAAGAAGAAGAAGAAGAAGAAAGAGAATAAGAAGAAGAATTAGAAGAAGTTGATGGAGAAGGTGAATAAGAAGATAGATTAAAAAAGAAGAAGAAGAAAAGGGAGCAAAAGAAGGAGGAAAGGAGAAGAGGGATAAGAAAAAGGTACTATTAAATGAAACTTTTAGGTAGGCTATTAGACATTCTAGAAATCTAGATTCAATTGAATTGGGCAACCTGCTAGTAATAAATCCTATTAAATAAAACGAGCAATTTCTGTATGTATGTCCAACGGATCTCAAAAACGGCTTTAACGATTTTGATAAAATTAGAAATATAGGGTCTCTTTGGTGCAAAAATACGATTGCATAGGTCTCATTCCTGTAATAACTCGCTGAAGGACACAAAAAGAAGACATTTTTCTTTGAAAAAAAAACAGCGATTGGAAAAAGCAGTTCAATCAGATGGTTGGCTCTCTCGCGACGTTATATTTCAAACTGCCTGGAACACGAAAATTACGCGCGTACCGTGTAGTCGGTGCCTTGCAGCTATGTAGGAAACATTATATTACTGGAGAATCAAAGCTCAGCACGTGATTTTTCCATTAGTTTGGTGATTACAATACTAAACTTTGATTACTTTGATTCATCATTATATGAAAAGGCACTCTCGGCCGTTTTTCTCTATAATTTATTACTAGTGCAATATACTGTACTAGTACTAGTACTATACTGGATTTATTACTAGTGCAATCGATTTTATGTATTCTCTGCATGGATAAGAAGCAACAGATGTGTTACAGCCACTCTTCAATATGCGCTTCTTTCTGCAGCAAACATTAGACAAAGAGTTGACACCGTAGGAATGAATGTGTGTTTATTTTACTGAATTTCAATGTCTGCGTTTCTGAATTTCTGAGTTTTCTATGGACAGGGAATCATGCAGGTTTTTGTAGGTAGTATTGAAAAAGAAATTAAAAATCATAAAACTTTCAGGCACATGAAACATTAACCCCAGCGGAGCTCGGTTCGGTACCCTGATATTGTCGACTTTAAATTCGAAAACTACCATTTCGTAACAGGAAAACAATAAATTTCAAGATGATGAAATCGTACTCAACCTTACCTAAAATGTGTCTCTAGCTGACGGTACCTTAGTTGAGGGAAATATTCTCAGGACAAGATTCAGCACTCCCATTCTGTTATGTCTTTTCTATCCTACACTATCATGTTCTCTCAAACTCTCTCTCTCGAACACACACATACACTTTCTCTCTCACTCACTCTCTTGTGTTTGTTCTTCCTTCTTCCCCATCCTTCTCCTTCCTTCGTCTTAACTCCTATTTCACCTACTTGGAAGGAAGCTCTCTGATTCCCCCCCTCTCTTACCCTTTCAGCCCCATCCCCTCCCATCATGCAGCAGTGGCTCTGTCAATTCCCCGAGGAAACTAAAAGTGGACTGTTATGTTTTAGAGTAACATTATCCTGCTGAAATAATATAGTTGAGCTCACTCGTCTAGAGGTTTTCTTCTCAACCTTTTCTGTTCTTCACAAACCGCAAGATTGGCAAAATTCTTTATTTGTTGATTTTTTCTTTACTTACAGCTCTCATCTGTACTCAGTTTTTTACAATTGTTGGAAATTAAAGTAATTTTGGTAACTAATAGAACCCATTCCGTATTATTGATTTAGGTAATAGCACATATCAATTATAATAAACTTGTTACACATGCAGACTTGATATGATTCAGATATAAACTTATACAGATAAAGTATAAGTATACTTGTTATCTGTGGTGATACCACCATAACGTAATGCCATTCAGAAGTAGTAGCCCAGTCAAATTAGACAAAAATATGGCCATTGAGAGAAACAATTGATAATTAAATGGGGGTTTAGCTCAAAAATGGATGTTGGAAAATCGTGTTGTTCCAAGTATGTGAAATTACAAATAACAGGTCGTATTCCACATGCTATACATGAAACTGGTCTGCCTTGATGAGCTGAGTAGAATGAGCCATCACTCCATAGGGTGCATCCAACTCATTACCCACGCACAGGTCTCAGACCTATGTGGGCTTCATCCACACAAAAATCATAATCCAGTAGTTTAGGCGGGGGGTCAGAATAATCACTCCTTCTATCCCCTCCTACTAATATTGACAATTAAATGGGTTGTCAAGGAGGGGTTCTGTATGGAAAAGAAATAAAGTGTTAAAATGTGAATTTAGTCCATTTATTAAAATAAATTTCCTATTGCCTGTCATACAACAAGATTACAGTGGGTACCCCCAACTAGCTATTCAATCACTATTGAGATTTTACCTTAAAAAAAAAAAACGGTATGATGTGATTGTTTAACTTCCTAAACTTTAAATTGTATTATTATAAATAACATTCAAGGTGGACTAGCTCTGAAATACCATTCTTTCTGTGCCATAATTTGATGTACTATGCAACCCCTCAATTTGGGAAGCTTGTGACACGCTTGCAGTTGTTATACAAAAAAAAATGCATGAAATCGTTTTTGTAGAGAATTTTGTCGGTGGCGTGGACTTTAATACGGTTGACTTTAATACGAACCCATTAAGCGTGGACTTTCCTACTAAGCAAAATTCAATCTTGGACTTTCCTGCGAACTATTACTTGTATTTTGTTACTTGTATCTGTTACTGTTATCTGTCCAGTAATGTAACTGTTACTGTTATTTGTATGGAGCAGGTGGGTGTACTTTAGTGACACTTCTCACAAAGTAATTTAGGGTGGCATATCGTAATTTAGCAGTGCAAATTTCATGTGTGGACTTTCTTACAAACAATACACCATGTGCTAAAGTTTTATCAATACAATAGGACATTACACTACCATTTATAATCTTTATTATTTAGTACGAAAAACTGGTAAAAGAAATGATTATATCTTATTGGTTATGACATACATGTAGAGTAGTAAATCAAATATGTAGACCTATAAGTTTACAATCCACAACATTTTAAGTCACAGATAGGACAAGAAATACTGTAAAATTGATGCTAGAAATACGTTGTTTTTACATGGGAGTAATACTTGTAACTGAACACTGACAAAAATTCAATGCATACGGATTCCCGATCAAGACTCTAATTGATTGATAAGTAATTGAAGGAGACACTGTCGAGAGTATAGGGGATTATTCCAAATAGTTCCAAATATTCCAAATTATTCCAATAGTGCCCCTAACCCTGAAACTTTCCAAACCGAGTTAATGGCTCTTATAATTTCAATGTGCATTGAAAATAGATCTCAGAGAATTCATGAGTTTATTTTTGAGTTTATTCATGAGATTAGAAGGCAGTAACAGTAACAGATACAAGTAACAGAATACAAGTAGCAGTTCGTAGGAAAGTCCACGGTTGAATTTTGCTTCAAAATAAGCATCAGTCCACGCTTGATGGGTTCGTAAAGTCCACGGAGCCATTTTGTCAGCTTTAAGAACTAGAAAATCAACCCCCCCCCCCTTTTTTTCATCGAGCTCACTCGCCCCCCCCCCCCACACACACCTTTGGGGACTTTTGGTATGTTATTACCCAAGGTTAGAGGAAGCGATTGACGAAAAAACCATTTCTCTGTCAGTTGTTTCTCTCGATTTGTCTAATTTGACTGGGCTTTAACAGAGTTTGAGCAATACTGACGATAAGTTAGAGGCTGCTCTCCAGCATCTTGCATTGAGAGCAAACAGAGGCATAGTGTGGTCAAGTTAGAATAAACGTCATCGTTAGCGTAGTTTTGTTCAAACTCCATTTAGTCCAGGTCTAGATGGTTTGAGTATGCACTGAATCTAACGCATTTTGACTCTTGATTATTACATACTGAGACATACTTCAGTGGAGATTCAGCTTTGTAAATATTTATTTCGTTTGACCAGTATCCCTATTTATCAACAATTTAATGTCCAGTACATTTCCTCAAACGACTCAAATAAAAAATGTAAAGGTTAAATTGGTTCATAGTTTACATAATTCAAACTTCTCAGTACCTGTCGGAATTCGTTAGTTCTATTCATTTAAAAGGCCGGTCCGGACGTTAGATTTTGTTGTTATTAAGCACCAGACTGGGCCTTATTGAAATCGTACAGTTGTACGTCCGTCCGTCTGTGCTCTGGCGCTTGAAAGGAAGATTCTAAACTCTTAAAACTTTGTCTATAGATTTATAGTCCAAGTAAGATCGATCGCTATTGATTTTGATGTTAAGTGGTCAAATATTAAAATAATTATTATTTAAAACAGATTTCCACTATAGGGTCTTAGTTAGTATTGGCTAGTCAAAATTAAAACATTGGACAGCTGGTTCATTACTAGTGCAAAAAAATTTGAAAGATATTACGAAGTTTGATGGTTAGCCCAATTATGCACTTTGTTTTTTCAGTGCAAGCGTTGACGTTTTAATTTTTGATCGTGTTGAAATCTTTTCTTAAACTATTTTAAATCGTCAAATTGGAAAAAGACAGAAATATTAATGCATGATATATTATGAGATCTGTTGAACAAGAAGAAGAAACAAAACTCTTTTTCAAGAACTGCCGATGTGCATATTTTGTGAATTGTGAAGCATGTGTTTAGAGAAACCGAAGCAGTTGAATGGCAAGGTTATTAGAGAGGTTTGTTTGTATGTACCTCGGTCAAATGCTCCATATCAACACAATTAATGATGATAATAATTATAGTAGTAATGATTATTATTATTATTATTATTATTATTATTATTTTATGTAATTTCAGTCAACGTTAAAAAGTAGTTTTTCCAAAATCAGACACCAATAATATCAGTCACCTATTCATTTTTGCATTTTTTTTCTTGTTTGCTTGCTAATAAATGTTTATATAATCCACAGATTGGTTTTGAATGCGTGCTTTAGGCAGTTGAAGTTGTGGAGCATACACTCACTGTCTATATCTAAGTTGTTTCCACATGTGTAGTAGTTTTCCAATCCGATGGCGGCCTATATATACTCGTATTATCGAATAATAACCCTGGACTCGTTGTTGTTGTTGATGTTATTGTACGCGTAAAATTGTGAGCGCTCGTGGCAGCTTGGGGGCCTATCAGTACATAGACGAGTGAAACTGATTGGATCAGTTCACTTACCTTTAGGTACTCATGATCAAACCCAGTACGGTACGTTGCTTTTATACACCGTAATTAGACAGCTTTTTTATTATTTTCGTCGACATAAATTTCGCTCAACCGAATTATGCGACAATTCTAATGGAATAGATCTGATAGGAAACTCCATAATTTCATTATCATCTATCCGTTACCCACAAACAAGTCTCAGTGCCGGATTTATGAATTTTTCTTATCAAAGAAAGACTTGGATAAGCCTAACTTGGAGGCTTTAAAGCCCGATGCACAGAACGCGGGTGCGGTTGAAATCTTCGAAATATTATTTTAACCCTACATGTATACATATACATATAAGAGATGAGTAGGCTACATCATAATAGGTGAGTACATAAGAGATGGAAAATTTCTTATTGCAGATTCGTTTTCAGCGACCTCAAGTTCTGTCTAAAGGTTGAGAATGTCAAAAGAATTTAAAATATCCATAATAATTGAGAAAATTGTTTCTACAGTCTGACAAACCGAATAAAATAGCATATGTTATAATAGAAATAAATAGATACTTTAAAAAAATACGTAAAATTTATCTATATTGTTCTCGGAATAAATATAAAATTTTATGGCTGGTATGAAACCAGAATTTTGAAGTGAACCAGCCACTGATTTCATGAGCACCGGAAAAACGTAGTGAAAGGTATAAGAACAACAGTTTTGCAAGTACAGTACAGTACAATCTTTGTCTTTTTTCGATATTTTAGGTTATCATCAGAGCTCATCAATAAATCAATTTCGTTCAAAATCCGCTACATTCAGTTTGGTACAAATAATTGTGGGTTGATTGGTGAAAAATACCTAGTAGTCTATTGTCTAGTTTTCTGTTGATAACTAGGTACAGTATTGAAATAAATAATATATAATTCATTTATGATTCAATGCCATTGTTATTTTTCTGTGTTCTTGGAAATTGTCGCATATTGATCGGTCTCCTGTTTTGTTTATTAATTTTCTGCTTTCTCAAATAAAATCGCTCGCTCTGTCTCTCTCTCTTTTTATTTCTTCTCCCTCTATCTCTGATTATCTGGAAGTTAGAAATTTCGAAATTGACGCTTATTGATCGGGCTCTTGTTTTCTTTCTTACATAATTTATTAATTTCGAATTTCGAAAGTGCTATTAATTATACTGAAGACTTCCGCAATGGCGGATATTGACAACAGCATTGAATGAATAGCTGATGGAAATTGATGAGCGCTACCATACAAAAATATCAGTCACCGCCAGAAATCGAACCGCGGACCTCCCAGTTGTCGGTCGGGCGCCTCAGCCACTAGATTACAGGAACTAGCCACTAGACCACTTTGAGGAATTCGAAATTAATAAATTATGTTCTACACATTTGTCAGTTTGATAAATTATCAGTTCCTTAGATACCAACTTTCTTAAAGAAGCTATTTCTTTCCAACTTTCTCTCTCTCTCTCTTTCTCTTTATTTATTTGTTCTCCTTCTATCACCGATTATCTGACAAATAAAAATATCCTCTCAATGTTGAATTATGATTATTATTTTTTGTCTACTTCAGGATATAGCTTTTGTTTTGAACGTCTTGTTAGAGTGGCCCGTCTCTATGATTAAAAGCTTCAATCCAATGATTGCCTGCATAACATAAAATTTCCCAAAACCTTCTGCGGTCACTGGAAGAAACCTATAATTTCACTAAATATTGTCTTTATTAAGGACAGAGTTGTTAAAATGGTTGGAAATACTAACCTATTTGCTGTTAATGACATTGCCAACAAGAAGGGTGTTTTCTCTCTCAAAAAATCAACATTAATGGGGTACGATTAAATGCTTAGAAGTGACGGGGAGCTGGTTAACATTCTAAAAAATCCACTTTCCATGAACTTCGGAATATGTTTGTATCTTTTGCAATTGAAAGGAATAAATAATTGAAATTTGTTCCTTCTCTTTGAATGTATTCAGTCTTCCACAGAAAAATTACTTGTAACAAACAAAATAAACCAGAACTGTAAATTGTTTTGTTTTCTTATTTTTCGTTACTAAATGACAGATTATTGGGTTTTCCTGTTCAGGCATACCAAGCTCTTTGCTTTTTTCATGCAATCCTCAGCTTCAGCTCTTTTATGTACTTCTCATGTATGTATTTTCAATAAAAGGAGATTGTTTTTCAAAATGTTTCAATATTAATGAGGTAATTCGAAAGGTTAGAAGTTACAAAATTATGACTGCCAAAGTTCTTCTTTATTAAATAATCGATATTACTATATTTCTATATCCAGGTATGATGAAGTCACACTTGGTCTGCTACAAAGAATAAACATGACCGATATGCTTTTCATATTTGAGCGAAATGGATAAAGTTTTGACCTGCAGGTATCAAAACATTCTCTTTGCCATAGTAATGTAGCTGGTGGGCCAAAATATACAAGATACTTAAATATTCATTTATAATCAGTCATAATTGACTTGAATGCATCACAAAGCTACCTAGTAATCGTAGGTTGGGTTATGATCCCAATATAACTTGTTTATTTCCAATTGCTTATAGAGAATTTTTCAGGAGGAATCTGCAATATGCACAAGCTTATTCCTCTCATAAAAATAATGGAAAAAGTTCTTATAAACATGGGTCTGGAAATGCTTTATTAGCAATTTACGGCTGGTGAAAGATTTCGCCTGGAAGTCAGTTCGTCTTGTGAAATTAAGTCATACTGAAATTTGTATATAATGGCCGAATCGGTGAACAGAAAGATTGCAAGTAGAAGCTGCCTTCTACAGATATATAATTTTTCATAGCAATATTATATTTATTTATTGATATCTCATTCATTTATTGAATTGACTGCACCATTTCTGATAACCATACAAGGCGTTACAATGTATCAAAATCGAAGAAAAATAAATTAACATTGAGGTTAATTTTCACTAAAAATTAATATTCACAAAAATACTTCATTCAAAAAAAATCAGGAATTAAAAAAATTATAAGCGGCTCTGGTAGCGCAGTTGGTTGGAGCGCTTGTCTGTAATAAGGGGCTCTGACTGGCTTCGTTTCCTGCAGCCTTGGCTTCGAATCTCATTCAGCCATGGATGTTTCTCATCATTCACCTCATTATCCATGCACAAGTCTCCGGATTCATGTGGGAATCATCCGCAATAAAAAAAACTACATAGCCTAGATCGCATTCAAAAACATGAGTATGAAGTGGTAAATGTGAGTTCTTTTGAGCATCTTTGCTCATATCAGTTTTCAAGAATATTTCAAAGTCTTGCCTCACTATAACAAGATTCAATTCTGCGTCATCTAACAAGAGACTCGGTTTATTTTTCTTCCGTTAGAGAAACAGCAGCCGTTTCTCTGGTGGAGGTATCATATTATTTTTTTGTGTCGCATCAAAAAGTTTCCTTTGATGGCACCAATGATCCTCAGAAAGTGCTTCGTGCAATGATAGAACGGATAAAAAGGGAAAAGTTCAGCTGATAATGATCATCTCTTGAATACTCTTCAGAGAAGTATCGCCATCACTTGATTTTCATAGAAGTTTTGGGTGTTGCAATAAACTGTACATAATTATTATATACTGCTCTACAACCCCTTTAAAATACAACCTCATTCAATGATCGCACTCTCAAACTAGACCGTTTCATACTATTTTTCAGCTCTTTTTACACTAGTAGTTCTGTGAACAGTAAACCTCAGTTCCAAGATTAAGGGTGCTTGCACTGGGGAGCATAGTCGATGTACACAATGATAATCACCATCACAAAATTAAACGCAATTGACAGACCTTTTTCTGATTCAATTTGTCTCATCTAATTCATGTCTGTTTTCCACAAAACGTCATTCTGAATCACGTCAGCAAGGCTGCATTTCTATTTTCATCCAGCCTCTACTTGTGTTTTTCAGTAGAGCTCGTTGATCAGACTGTACATGTCTTATGAATGACTTTATGGAACAATATCAATTAAATCTGTATCATTAGCATTTACTTAGTAATCACTTGCTATTATACTTGATTGTAATATTAGAAATTTTATGTTTCTTTTAAACAAATATGTTATCTTTATAAATAATGATAACTCAAGTAATTCAGATGAATAAGAGGGCCCGAGGGCTATCTTGAAATTTGATTCTAATTGCAGATGACAAAGAACTCATTTTAAAAATCATAGTTTCCCATAGAAACAGGTATGAGTGTCATTCCTTGTTCCCATCTAAATATCCTTCGAATGCAAGCAAATTTTGAAAATCCTTACACATACATCGCTGGGCATTCCTTGAAGGAACATCCTTGCAAAATTTCATAGAATTTATACGTAATTGCGTTACAGACGGTCAGGCAGACAAACAAATGCAAAACGGTCGACTTGAAAACAGACTTCTCTTTGTTCAGTCAACAATATAGCAGAATAAAATACAGTTCATGAACACAAAATTCCAAGAATGTTCTTTTAATTCTTCTCCGGTCACTATTACATCTTTTCCTATTTTCATTGTTTTATCTCGTTGGGTTTGAATGAAATAATAATTGTGGAACGAGATTTATTTCGATTGAACAAATACTATAAGTATTACTATAGTCATTAGTGAAAGGAACAAATAAGTGTGCCATAAGCACCCTCTCGATTTGTTACATTATTATCACATTATTAAACAACGATACAAGCTCAATGGCGCATTTTTGTTGCTGAATAATGGAATCCTGATTGTTCCGTTTCCATTGATTGCTTGTCAATAATGCATTGGGTCGGTGCCAAATTGTGTTTTGTGAGAGGTGGGAGTGGAATGAACAACCCTCCCTCTATATTAAGTGTACATGCGCGTGTGTAGGTGTGTCTGCATGTATGTGTATGCTCTCGCCTTGCCGAATTACACAGCAACTTGCTATTTGCAAACTGATACCACTTTGAAATTAATCAGTTCTGGTCTGTTGAAATGCTGTTACTACTCAACAGAGAAAGCCTGACGGCCAGCTTTATGTTGTGTGTTACACATACTGACCTATTATTATGATACACTAGCAGGGTGCCCGATACAATTGAATCTGAGTTTCTAGAACCCGACACACGCTATTTACAAGTTGAATTTAACCGTCTATCTCTCTTAACCCTCTTTTACTTTTCCTTCTCCTTTTTTTCTTCTTAGTTTACTTTTTCTTCTTTTCATTTATTTTTCTTCTACTGTCTTTTTTTTCTTCTCCTTATTTTCCTTCTTGTTCTTGTTATTCTTCTTCCTCCTCTTCTCCTTCTACTTATTCTCTTTCTCCATCTTCTTCTTCTTCTCTTTATTCTCTTTCTCCTTATTTTCCCTCTCTGTATCCTTCTCCATCTTCTTCTTCTTCTTCTTCTTCTTCTTCTTCTTCTTCTTCTTCTCCTTCTCCTTATTTTCCTTCTTCTCCTTTTTCTTCTTTTTATTTTTCTTGTACTCCTTCTTCTTCTTCTCTTCTTCTAAACTCACTTTTTCTCGTTGAAGGTGTGGCTAAGGTGTCTCCTTCTCTTTCTACTCGTTCTCCATCTCCTCCTTCTTCTCCTCTGTCTCCTTCTCCATCTTCTTCTTCTTCTTCTTCTTCTCCTTATTCTCCTCCATCTTCCTCTTCTCCTTCTCCTTATTCTCCTTCTTCTTCTTCTTCTCCATCTCCTTCTTCTTTTTATTTTTGTTCTTTTCCTCCTCCTTCTTCTTCTCTCCCTCTCAAACTCACCTTATTTCGTCGTTTTAAGGTGTGGCCTGAAATCATAGACCTAAGCCAGCCAAGTAACTTGATATAATAAATAAATTGTTAGTTTATTATTATTGTAAACGAGAATGTTATGCAGGCTGTTTTAACTAGTATATCTATAGATGGTTACAAGATGAATACACATCTTAGAAGATCTCAGTACGTTTTACAAGACTATATAGGCGTGTCTACAGATTATGTTTACAGTTTAATGCCCCGAGGGCCTTATTTATGAACGTAACTTGAGGCTTTCTTATTTAAGTACCACTTGAAAAGGCTAAATTGAATTGAACGTCGTCACAAGTTAACCTAACTTCAAAAACTAATTCCAGACACTAACAAACATAAATTAACATAGATGAAAAGATAAAGACAATGTACAATGAATTACATTGTAATGGTGCAAAAACTGAGTACCGTATAGTACCGTACTTGAAAATTTCTGTTAAAAGTAAATTTCTGTTAGAGGAGTACTCACCCGAACTTTTTTGTTATATAATCCTTCCAAAACCACATTTTCAACGATTCCAGACATTTTCTGTGAATCTTTTGTCCAAAATGGTTTCATTCTGGTTATCTATGAGGGATCTGCTCCCCTTAGTAACACATTCGTCAAGTTCATGGGAGTCTTACAGGTAACTGGTAAATGTTACCGGTGGCGTCTGGTTGGTCTTTTCAAATTTGTTAACGTCTATGAATGAGACGCTACCGGTAACACGAACCGGTTCCCGTGACGCTCCCGTGAACTCAACAATTTCAAATCAATCCTAAGATTACAAATTTCGTACACTTGTTTACACCAATAATCCAAGCCCTTCAAAGTAGTAATCCCCCTTCCTTCTCGCTCTTATGAGATTTGGCAGCAGATCCATTGTTCATCATCACTCTTATTCTTATTCTTGTTCTTTCTATTATTCTCTTAGCATTCTCTACCAAATAATCTCGATCTAGTCCCAGCAGAGACAGAACAAAGTGCGAACAAAAGAAATAAAGAAAAGAACATCTGCTGCTCCACTGATGTCAATCCCACCAGATCAAACTCAATACTGGCGTTTTTCTGTCGTCCGTTTCACCCTTTTATTCCTCCTACTTCTCCCCTTCATCCTTCTCTTCTTTTTCATCCTCCTACTCCTCATCTTCTCTTCCTCTTCCTTCTCCTTCACCGTCCGAAATAAAACTGCACACCACTACTCCGACTCACCCTCTTGTTCCTCCTCTTTTCCCACCTACTCCTTCCCCACTCCTTCTTTGTCCTCCTTCGCCTTCTCCTTTACTTCCTTCTTCTCCTTCTCTCTCTCCTTCTCCGCCACGAAATAAAACTGCACACAACGTCTCCGAAGTCGGGCCCTTCGATTGGAAATCAATCCCCGCGAGGCATGGACTCTCACCCCCCCCCCCCCGTGCTTTGCTACAACTTCTGTATCAATATACTCTTTCCTATTTTTCTTCTTCTTTTTTCTTATCATTTCCCGGAATCTCTTCTTCTTTTTCTTTGCTTTCACTTATCTTCCTTTTTGGTCTGATCTTCTACTGCTACTTCTCTTTTGACTCCTCCTCCGTCCTATCGCCAACTTCTTCTTTTTATTTTGTATTCTTCTCCTTCATTATTTATTTTTCCATCCTTTCCTTCTGTCTTTTTATCTTCTCCGTCCTCGTTTTTCTTTTTCGTCTTCTTCCATCCTTTTCCACTACTACTGCTTCTTTTCCTCTCTCCTACTCCTCCTCCTTGTGGATTGTGGAACTCATTGCCTCTAGACCTGAAACGCATTGGGGAGCGTCGTCGGTTCAGTGCGGCTGTCTTGCGGTGGATAAGGGGTGGAGGACTCAGCTAGGCAAGGCTCGGGCTTGGTGTGTGTGTATGTGTGTGTGTGTGTGTGTGTGTGAGCTCAATACTTTGATTTTATTTATTCTTTCTTTTAATTTTTACTTGATAATCGTTTCAATCTCCTATTTTCCAGCTATTCTGTTTGTTTTGTTTTTCTATTTTGAAAATTATGTTCATCTAATATGCTTATCTTAATTAGAATTGTAGGGGAGGGTTAAGTGGAAGAGAGGGCCGGCTGCGCTCTAACTTCGCCCTCCCAGGTAATAAATAAAGGCAGCCATTCTATTCTATTCTATTCTATTCTATTCCTCCCCCTCCTCATCCTTCTCCTACTCTTCTTCTTCTTCCTTTCCTTCTCCACCACTTCCTCCTCCTCGTCATCATCCTCCTCGTCCTACTTCCCCTCCTCATCCTTCTCCTACTCTTCTTTCTCCTTCCCTTCCTTCTCCACCACCTCCTCCTCCTCCTCCTCGTCATCATCCTCCTCCTCCACCTCATCCTCCTTCTCCTCTTCCTTCTTCTCCTCATCATCTCTCTTTTCCACTCGGTGAAGAGAGAGTTATCTTTCTCATCATCTTCTTTGCAACTCTTCCTCTTCCCCTTCCACTTTATACCTACTGTATTCCTTATCTTCCGCTTGAATATATGCGCTCATCCGAGTGGATATATATTTATTTATTTATTTATAAAGGGGATAGGGCGACCTACTTCATCGATTCCATATATAGTCAACCAATAGCTACGACGATTCTTCGCCCGTCCGAAGAAAAAAAACAAGCAAGGAAAAGAAACAGATGAAGATCCCCGAATTGAGGTGGAACAGGATTAGAAACTGATATTGAAAAATAAGATTTTCGGTTGACATGACGGAATAATAGGAGTCGAGAGGACCTTATCGATATATATAGACTACTCCACCATCTTACTTGTGATATGAAATCAGGATCAGAGTCATATTGCAATAGAAGAATTGAAACTTTTGAATGCTTTCCACCGATATCGCGGTTGCAAAAACGCCGGTAGAAATTTATCTACAACCACTGGTCAATCTGAAATCAGGAGAATTTCGTTGCATAAAGGGTGAAGTAATTTACTATCAAAACTCCTATCCGGTTAAATTTTGACCAGTTAATTTTCGAGTATCATACCACTAAACCTCGATCAAATAAACCAATACAACTGAGCACGAAGGACAATCGAGAAGTAATCTACGATCAAAACTCTTCTCCGGTCAATTTTTGATAGACTAAAGGCCGATTCACACTTATCGGGCACGACACGGCAAGGCAAGGCAAGGACTCCGCAATGTCTACAGTCTAGACCAATCAAAACATGGCTTCATGACGTCATCAATGTCTTGATTGGTCGAGACATTGCCGAGTCCTTGTCTTGCCTTGCCATGCCCGATAAGTGTGAATCGGTTTCAGTATGTTCGAGTATCATACCACTAAACACGGATAAAATGCCGCGCTCTGACGCTGCGTTTAGTAACCAAACACGTCGTGAAACATTAATTGTCGCAAAACCAAGTCTACATTCGAAATCATAGAAAAAACTGGTACTACATAATTAATTATATGTCAATCTAATTATTGTACAACTCCACTCCCGACCATTCAAAAAGTCATGCAATCAATTCAAACGAGCTTTGAAGTGAATACTAAAGAGTGCGTATACTGACCTTTATAAGACCTTTGCGTGGGTATTGAGTTGGAAGTCACGCCCACTAGTAGGAGGAGCATCAAGGAATAATCAGTATCAAAATCATGAACCAAAAAGTAACAAACAAGAACAATACACAAGTAGGATTGAACAATTTAAAAATGAATATAAAATGAAGCTAAAAGAAAAGGAGTCAAGGTCAATCGAGAAAAACAAGAAAGTACCGTTATTAAAGAGTAGGGCAGAACTATGATGAAACCAAGTTAGTTGTATTGCATTGGTTGAAATAAATTTGATCACTTAAACTAGTATTGGAATAGTTTTTACCAACCTAGTTATCTCCAAAGCTTCTAAATTGTTCAGTTGTCCGCCTTTGCCAATCAAATGCAGAAATTCAACATCTTCTTCAGCCTTGAACTTGTGGCCATTAGTAATCAGATGCTCTGCAAAATTTGAGTCTCCTTTTTGGGGTTTCCTATCTCTAATATGTTCGTTTCTTCTACGTTTGAAATCAGTCTGAACAACATAACATGCATCACAATCACCGCAATTCAATTTATAAACTCCACTTTATATCCCAGTTATCAATTTTATCTTTACTACACCCGAGCAAGCTCTTTAAAATAGGGTTTGTGTGAAAAGCTACATCAAAACCGTTCTTTTTCTATTATTTTCCTAATTTATCAGATATTGAGCCAAGATAATGTACCGTTATCTATTACCTTTCTCACGTATTAGTTACAGCAATGCTAGCACTAATTGCTAGTCTCCTGCTTGTTTTAATAAGCCTGTTTTTGGGGTAGTATATTCATTTGTCACTCGAATGGAGATACATGCTCACAAAAGTGAAGGATTGCTTTCCTGTATTAGCATTAAGGATGATTATTTGCAAGATTCTCTTAGGAAGAGACTGCCCAATACAGCAGTTTTAAAGGCATTATCACGGTCGCTGGTGGGTAGAAGCTACCCATTATGAAGGAGGTTTTCAGTGATGATTTGAGACAATTCCTGACCTAAACAATTTTTGAGTGTTTATTGTTGACTATAGTTGGAGTATGACTCAATTTTATGTTCATTTGTACATAGAGAGTATGTAAGTTTTGTGTATCTAAGACGTGATCTATCGAGAGATGTCTGGGCATTGATCTAAATATAGGAAATATCACTTACCTAGTGGTTCGGAACCTATCTAAAACTAGGTAAATCATCCATAATATCATTATCATCCACTCATTACCCACCTACAAGTCTCAGACTAATCTGGACATCAACACAAAAAATCTATTTGTATTTCTACTCTTGCTTATAGGGATAGGGTTCCTATTTTTCTTTGACTCCCATTTTATTTCAATCTGTATTTTGAATGAATTGTAGGGGGCAGATGTGGCATATTTATTTAATAGGTTAGATTTATCGTGGACACATTGTTGTTGCTGTTTTGTGGTCTCAGACCAAATAGCCGCCTTTATGGGCAAGCACGTAAAGTTGCCTTCATCCGGGTGTCTAGGGTCGTCTGCCCTAATAGTCCATCGCTCCTCTTACTTTTACTACTCCTCAGTTTCCTTCCCCTACTCCTCCTCCTCCTTCTCCTCGTCCTCATCATCCTCCTCCTCCTCCTCTTCCTCCTACCACTTCTTCTTCTTCTGTTACTTCTTTTTCTTCTCCTTCTTCTCCTTCTACGCCTCATACACCTTATCTTCTTCCTTGTTTCTCCAGCAGAATCACCTCCACGCCTCTGTTACTGAAGCTGACTAGACAGAATTGCAAACTTCTTTCTATACACCTTATTTCTCTCAAACATTTTCTCACTCTTACTTTTCCTTCCCTATCTATCTACCTCTTAATACCACCCATAGTTAAGGCAATTTACCTATCACTCTCTCTTTCTTTTTCTCTTTCTTTCACTTTTTTTCTAACTCTTTTTATATAGAACTAATAGGTACTTTGTCTATCCATCTAATTTATCTAATTATTTGACATTTTATTACATGGATCTTTTTCAGTGTAAATGTTATACAATTTATTTTAATTTTAATTTATATCTTTTTCTTTTATTTTCTTCAATTTAATTTATTCTAATTTTGTATTTACGTTCAATGTGCAATGGGTCTGTCAAGACCTAGTACAGACAATAAATAAATCAATCAATCAATTTCTCACTGTCCCACACCCTCTCTCTCTCTCTCTCTCTCTCTCTCTCTCTCTCTCTCTCTCTCTCTCTCTCTCTCTGTTTCTCTTTTCCCTTCCTTTTCGTCCTCTTTCTTATATTTCTTTCGCTCTTATCGACGTCATTCTCTCAATTGTGTCTCTATCCACGACTTTCATTAATGATTGACTTTATTGCTCTCGCACTCCCTCTGTCTCACTCTCACTCTCTCTCGAAACCTTTCTTTTCTCCTTCCTCCTTGTCTTCTTTTTACTCTTGTTGCCGTCATTCTCTTAATCGTGTGTTTATCCACTAGTTTCATCAACTTCGTTGCTCTCTCATTTCCTTTATTTCTCGCTCACTCACCCACTCTCTCTTTCTTTGTCATCCCCTCTCTTTTCTTCCTCTTGAATTTTTCTCGCTCTTATCAACGTCATTCTCTCATTCGTGTTTCTATCCACCACTTTTATCAATGATTGGCCATTGCTCTCTCATTCTTTCTCACTCACTCTATATATTCCCCTCTCTCTCTCTCTCTTTGTTTTTCTTTTTTTCTCTTTCCCTTTTCCTTATCCTCGCTCTTGTCACCGTCATTCTCTTAATCGCTAAATCGTGTGTCCATCCGCAAGCTTCATCAATGATTGTCACACTTATCGCTGGTTCTCAATCCTCCGAGTACTGACGAAACATTCACTTCCTTCTTCTTTATCTATCTTTTTCTTGTCTAGACGTGAAAGCGATTTCCGTTAGGGACTATTGATAGTTATTGCTGTGCACAGTTCATTTCTATTCTAGTAACAGTTTAAAATCTCTGTCTGATTTAAATTTTCAATTTTTTCCCAATTTACAATCAATCCTGTGAAAAGTATATATTCTTATTCATCAAATTTTCGCATTTCTATTTGTCAATGTTGTCAATATTCATGTACCGAAAGACTTCAGTGCATTTGATAGAGTTTAATGGAGAATTCATAATTCATTGATTTATCAATATTTTGATAGCAATTGTAATATTTCCGGCAGGAAGAGATAGCCGAGTGCCGTAGCAGGTATCTGTTCAATCAGAGATAAGCTCAGCTACGAAATTCCTGGGTGCTCTTTGTAAGGGTGACCGATTGGATTGACCAGCATAAAGACTATTCTCTGCTGTAAAATCACTTCCCGGTGGTTTGGAATCTACATAAAACTAGGTCCAACTCATCGATCACCTTCATCCATTTCTTTACCCACGCACAGGTCTCAGACCTATGTGGGCTTCATCCACCGAAAAAAAAATTGTTATTCGTTGATGTAATGATTTATATCGTATGATACAAGTAATTGCAATGTTTCAGTTCTGGTCTTGATCTGATAGACATTAAGAATACGTACCTATTCTTTTATCCGATTTTCTACTCTATTTTTCTATCCGATCACCTGGAATTTCTTTCCTATGCACTTTCTTATCACCAACCGTAGAAGAGGTTTATTGAAATGTCAACAACCTTGAGTGTACAGGGAAACAGAGAAATCCAAGATTGCCCGCTAACAACAGAAAAATAAGTCCATGTCACTTGCAGAACAAATATTTTTTAGCCTACAGCTCTTCCTATTCTATACCTACGTGATTTTCTCATCTCTCTCTTTATGCTGTAAGTGAATCGAATTCAATCTTATAAAATCTCTTTCTACTATGACTAGTACTTCTGTGAACGGATGATCTCAAGCCCAATATGAAGGGTGCTTGCACTGAGGAATATACTCGATGTACTCAATGATAATCACAACCGCAAAATTGAACACAATCATTAGACCCAACCTTGATTCAATTTGCGTAGTTCATTTCGTGTCTGTTTTCCACAAAATGCCACTCTGTATCACTACACCAAGGCTGCATTTATATTTTCATCCACGTTTTGTTTGCTCAAATCACATAAAATTTAACACGTCTGATGAATGAATTTAATTGATATTAATGGAATTTGAATAATTATCATTTACTTCGTAATCATTGGTTATTATATTCAATTGGAATATTTGAAATAATTTGTTTCTCTCAAACATATATTTTATTCCTTAGTTGTAACTAAATTCATATGAAGACTCAACCAGAGGAATAAGAAGGCCTGAGGGCTATCTTTAAATGTGATTCCAATCCCATATGATGGAGAAGCTCAATTTAAAAATAATATATTTCCAAAAGAAGAAGGTCTGAGTGCCCTTCCTATTTTCCCTTTTAAATATCCTTTGAATGCAAGCAAATTTTGAAAATCCTTACACATACATCGCCGCGCATTCCTTAAAGGAAGATCCATGCAAAATTTCATAGAATTTGGTCCACATGTTTAGCCGTAAATGCGTTACAGGACAGGCGAATGCAAAACGGTCTACTTGAAACGGAGATCTCACTTCATTCTATCAATAACTTTTATAACTATTGATTGCCCAATGTATCTAGTTTTAAAGAAGGTTTTTTAGTTATTTAATGATTTTCCATATTTGTTTAAGAAACAGCGATTTGGATCAATTGATAAGTTGTCAAATTATTATAGACTATACATAAAAGAAAATTATTCTTTCAGTTTCTCAAACTCACATGTTTAATTTGCCAACTTCTCATCTTGCATTTGTATATAACAATAATTAGGCATGTTATAAACTGATAAATTTAAAGCTCAAGTATTAGTTATTAATAAATTTTAATTTCATTTGTTGAGATAAGTGGTACACTCTCACCCTTTCTCTGTGTCTATCTCTCTCACTCTCTCACTCTATCTCTCTTTGAAAACTCGACCCAATAGCTACCAGAGTTACGCAACGGCAACCCTTTCTATTATTGGAGTGGGAGGGGCATTTCGCTGAACCCTCCTTAGGAGGGGGGAAAGCTTTTTCACCTGAAAGACCTTCTTTTGAAACAGGAATTTCGAAATTTCGTATCTTGTCTCGGGGACGGGAAAAGAGAAGAAAGAGAGGAGAAAGTTGAAAGAGAAGAGTGGACGGCAAAATTAAATTCTAGAAACGTGATGGTCGTCTACTGCGAGAAACGGGCCCAGCTTTTCTACTAGTTTTCTGCTTCTTTTTTATTTTGTTTATTGGTTCTTTCTTCGGTATAATAAGAAGACAGAAAAGGAAGTAAAGGAAGAGTGAAAGAAGAAAGAAATAGGAGACGCGGTAGAAGCGAGATACATGTATGAAGAGTAATATAAGAAGAAGATGGTTGTAGGAAAGGGATGAACAGAGAGAGTGAAGAAAGAAATAGGAGAAAAAGATGTGCTAGAAATGAAATATATGATGTAAAATATATGTATGAGGAAGACACCAAACAAAATGCACAGCTTTTTTTTAAAAGTATTTTCACTGTTAACGAATAAAGTAAGATTTAAAAAGAAGAGACAGCTTTCAATCATTTATTTCTTCCAACTAAAAATAATACAAACATAATTTGTACTTTCATAAGAAGAGAATATACAGTTTAAAATATTTAGCAGCCCAAGTAGCAGTTTTAATCCCGGCCGCATTGGCTGTTGTATAACTTGAGTAAAATGGTGCAGGAATATCGATCATTTTGTGTTTTTGAGCCCGAAAATCCACATTATATGCAAGAAACGAACTTAGTAACCCTCAAACAACTGTTTGGCGAGCTCTGTAACATCGTCTGCACATAAAGTCATATGCACTCTCCAACTAATAAATAATTTGCTAGTGGTTCTGTAAACAATAGACCTCACGCACAAGATTAAAAAGGTGCTTGCACAGAGGAACATACATGTACTCGATGTACTCAATAAAAAGTAAATGCGTATGGCGAGAACCTCACGGGTAGTTCCACTTCGCCGCTTGTGTCATGTTTTGGGAAACATGGTGGACCTACAATTTTAGGTGGGTTCCGAACCACCGGGAAGTGATTTTACAGCAGAGAACAGAGCCTCTTTTTCTAGTCAATTCAATCGGTCACCTTTACAGAGAAGGCCGAGGAGAGCGTTGCTTATCTAATGTGATTAAACAGATACCTACTACGGCTCACGGCTGATATACGGCTTTCCTGATGTACTTAATGATAATCACCTTCGCAAAATCAATCAAAATGATCAGACCTAACCTTTGATTCAATTTTCGTAGTCTATTTCATGCCCGTTTTTTTCTTAAAAAGTCACTCAGTATCGTCACCAAGGAAAAAATTAATATTAAAGTTCTGGAAATACGTGTAATCAATCGGTTCTACACAAAGAAGTGCAATGCCGTATCTTTACTGCCGCTAGAAAAAAACTTAGATCCAATGAATGCAATCAATTGAATCATTGGTTTGTCAAATAGTCAACCTTTTCAATTCCCTTCAATCGTCTGTATATTGGCAAACGTTTCCACTTTTCTAATCAAGACATGAAAATAATGGAAATTGCATGTGGCTGCCGTCGTTAGTCGAGATGATTTTTCCGGAATTGAATGATCGTGACCTCGATTCTACCAGGCGCTTTTCCAGTTGGGAGCCTTTCCACCTAGCGCCCAGTCTCCGTTATCAACCAGTCAAGTTGAACTATATTGTAATAGTGATGAAAAGACGTGGCCCATGGCCTCCTTAATTCTTTCTCATCTTGTCTGTGGAATGGTAACATCGTTCCTCAAGCGTCGTTAAATTTTACAGTTTTGTCTTCTTTTAAAGTGATGTTCGAAGTGCACTATCACGGCAGTTAACTTGAAATGGGGGAAAGATGCTGCTGAAAATGATGTCGAAGTGAAGAATATTCCGTGGTTAGTCGAGGAAAGCAGTTCATGAAACCGTGTCATGTAAAAGATTGAAATCATGTCTCAAGAGTATGGTTGAACATTGGAGCAGTCAGTAGTAGAGGATAATCACCAACACGAGATTAGACACATGCGGTGGAATGATGGTATCCACGCTGCTCATACAACTCCAATAAAACTTCGCTCTCCAAGGAAAAAAAGGTATCAAAAATCAAATCAAATACTTTATTCACTCAAATAAAAAATAGTATAAAAACATTGAATTCAAGAACATTTCAAGTGCATTCTTAGCATTAGGCTTTAGTCTATTCTGAGCATTAGGAGTCTTGGGGTAATCTTAGGAGTAGAGGAACTTAGGAGTCTTAGCATTAGGCTAAGCCTGCGTGGAAGAATGGGTCGTCACGCCAACAACAGAAATTAATCATATGAAATAAAAAATAAAAAAATAAAAATTCACATCATGTGTTTGGTTTTCCGATAATTACCAACTGCTTGACGTCACGAAGTTAGGCGGCTCAAAGAAATTGTGATGTATCAGATGTTCACTGATTACTCAGTAAATGATAATTGTACAAGTATAATTAATATTTTTCGTTAAATTCATTCATCTGACATGTGAAATCTGATTTGAGCAATCAGCTGCATTGAACAACACAAGAACAGGCTTGATGCAAATAGAAACGCAACCTTGTTGACGTGATACAGGGTAACTTTTTGTGGAAAACAGACATGAAATAGACTACGCAAATTGAATCAAGAGTTGGGTCTGATGACTATGTTTAACTTTGCGATGGTGATTAATATTGAATATATTGAGTATTTTCCTCTGTGCAAGCACCCTTAATGTTATGCGTGAGGTCTACTGTTCTCAGAACTACTATAGCAATACACATTATTACTGGCGGGCCGCTTAGCGCAGTTGGTTGGTGCGTCACAACTTCAGCTTGTTGTCGTTTCAGCAGTCGTGGGTTCGAATCCCGGTCCTCCGTCTGGCATCTATATGTTATCATTCACTTCGTTACCCACGCACAAGTCTCGGACTCATGTGGGCATCATCAGCAATAAAATAAATAATTATAATTGTTCTATAAATTCATACATCAGATATGTGAAATCTTATCTGATTTGAGCTGTCTGGAAAATATAAACAGCCTTGGTGACGTGAAGCAGAGTGACTTTGAGGAAAACAGAGAAGAAAAAAACTATGCAAATTGAATCAAGGGTTAGATCTGATGATTGTGTTTAATTTTTGCGGTGGTGATTATCATTGTACATGGAGTATGTTCCTCTGTGAAAGTATCCTCATTCTTAGGTGTGAGGTCTACTATTCATAGAACTACTAGTACTGCTTACTCTAGCGCTCTAGCCATTACCAAATCATGTGATCAATTGAAGTTGCAAGCAACTCGGGATGTAAAGTTGCATCTGGTAAGTGGTGTTGTATGATACCAGTGCTACATCACAGCAACTTTAAAGTTTCGTTATGTGTGTGTGTGTGTGTGTGTGTATGTGTGTGTGTGTGTGTGTGTGTAGGTGTTATTTTGCACATCACGTACTTGCCGTGTGTCGCAAACTTCATTCTCCATTTGCCAGATTTCTTACTCTCTTCCTGTTGCGATTGAAATTTATAGTGCACCGTGTCCTAATGTTGTGGAAGAGAAGAAAAAGAACAAGAAGATGAGACAAAGAAAAACCGGAGTGACGTAAGAACTTTTTCTTTCTATCTTTGCTCTCTGCTTTCTTGTCTATCTTCTCAGTTGAGGAGGAAAATCAGATGAGGTGACTTCAAAACTTCGTAAATTTCATTTTTTACTTTCTAATTTTCTTTGCTACCTGCTTTTATTTTTTATTTCCTATCTCCTTTCCTTCATTTCTTTTTGTTCCCTGCTTCATTTCTTATCTTTTTTGTTGGTCATAAGAGACAAAACTTGTAAATTTCGTTTCTTTGTTCTCTGCTTTCTTCACCTTCTGCTCCTACTCCTCCTCCCATTGCTCATCACCTCTTTTCCCTTTTTTTCTTGTTTTTCTATCCTGTCTCCTTCTTCTCTTCTTCATCTTCTTTCACTCCTTGTACTTTACTTTTTCCGATATTAATCCTTTTTCTTATTCCACCTTCACTTCTTCTTCTTCTTCTTCTTCTTCTTCTTCTTCTTCTTCTTCTTCTTCTTCTTCTTCTTCTTCTTCTTCTTCGTTATCATCTCCTGTCTTCTTTTTCTGGTACTAGGCCTACTTCTTTTACTTTTTCTGCTACTTCTCCTTTTTCTTCTTCCTCTTCTCAATACTCCATATCTTTTCGTTTTTCCTCTTTTCCTTATTCATTATCTTGTTCTCTTCCTCCTCGTCATCTTCCTCTTTCTTCTACTCCATCTTCTTTTTCTTCTGCTACTTCTTCGTCTTTGTCAGTTTCTTTCTCACCATATCTTTTTCTGCCTCCTCCTACTCATCCCCTCATCTTTGAACTGCTTTTTTTCTCCTTTGTTTTCTTCTCCTTCTCTATTTCTTCTTTGTGTTTTTTGCTTTTTTCTATCTCCCTTCTCTCATTCTCCTGGGCATTCCTGGCTTATTCTTATACACTTCTCGTCTTCTTCTTCTTCTGGTTATTTGTGGCTTCTCTTTTGTCTTCTTCTTCTGGTTATTTATGGCTTCTTTTTTTGTCTTATCTACTTCTTCTTCTTATTCTGCTTCTGTAGATACAAACCCCTGCCCTAGCAACAATCTGATTCGTCGTCACCAGCCAGTATCGGGGAAAAACTTTGCGTTTCACCTGGAAAATGAAATTAGACTTGAAAAGAGAGTTCCACTGCTACATCTTACTTCAAAATACAAGCAGTCTATGTATGTGGGAGGGGATAGCGTGCACAGGCGCGTATGAGAAGTTTGATGAAAAAAGTTGCAATTCTGTTAGCACTAGCGAACAGACTGACGTTTCATGATCAACATTTATTTGCTTGACAATGTATAATACTAATGTAGGACTACTGCTCAAACAAGACTATTATTTGGTTCACTAGCTCTGTATTTATAAAATAATTCAGATATCATTCATGGATATATGGGAAGTAATTTGTGTTACTTCACATATGTGTTCTTATTCAAACTCCTTCTTCTTCTTCTTCTTCTTTTTCTTTTTTTCTTCTTCTTCTTCTTCTTCTTCTTCTTCTTATTCTTCTTCTTCTTCTTCTTCTTCTTCTTCTTCTTCTTATTATTATTATTATTATTATTCTTCTTCTTCTTCTTATTCTTCTTCTTCTTCTTCTTCTTCTTATTATTATTCTTCTTCTTCTTATTATTCTTCTTCTTATTATTATTATTATTATTATTCTTATTATTATTATTCTTCTTCTTCTTCTTCTTATTATTATTATTATTCTTATTCTTCTTCTTCTTCTTCTTCTTCTTCTTCTTATTCTTATTCTTTTCTTCTTCTTCTTCTTTTTCTTCTTCCTTTTCTTTTTCCTTTTCTTTTCCTTTTCTTTTTCCTTTTCTTTTTCTTTTTCTTTTCCTTTTCTTTTTTTTTCTTTTTCTTTTTCTTTTTCTGTTTTTTTTAAACAACAATGTCCTCTTCAAAAAAGTTCCCTTGGGCAGCTATACACCGGCTAAATCATTGCTCTGGAAGTCTTCAACTGGTCGGTCACAGTGTTTTGATTATCCTCCACAGAAACAGAATTTCCATTACTGACATTTTGACCTCAAAACGCATTACTGTTGCTCCTCACTTGATTTGAGTACTAGTGACATTTTCTTTACCCCGAAATTGAAACATGTTGCAGAAGGAAGTTTTTGGAAGTTTGTCCTTGAGGCGTTGTATCGGCAACTGGCTTCACACCTATCTGACACCTCAGTAATTTGCATTGAACTCTTTTGCAATACTGTACACTATAAGTATAATACTACATGTATAACTATACACAGAAGTAGTTAGTCTATACACACAGTGTTTAGATATTGATCAAATTAATTAAAAAATGATTGGTAAATCAAATGAGCTACTTTAAGGTACGGTTACACCAGAGCGAACAGGAGCGAACGAGCAGTAACGAATGCGAAATTCACTTTGGTGTGACCGGCGCCTCGAGCGGCAGCGAACACCAATCGGCCGTGTTCGACAGTGCTCGGTAGTCGCATATTCGTATTCGCGCCTGCTCCATCCATTGTCGGTTTTGTAGCGAATGATCAAAGGAAATTCGCGTTCACTCGAGTTCGGTGCTCGCTTCAGTGTGACCAAGTCGGAGTGACTCCAGTCTGGTCCTTGTCAACATAACCTACTTAACCTTGTTACTGCTATCAACAGAGTTGTTTGTTGTTGTTTGTTTGGTGGTTTGTTATTTTGTATTTTGTAGTTTGTTGTACTAAATTATTATTCCTATTAACTATCTATGGAGTGGACTGATGACAAAGGGTTGGATCTGATAGAAGAGTACAAAGCAAGGCCAGGGCTATGGGATCCTAGTAGTCCTGATTATAAACTGTTAAATAAAAAAAATGACAGTTGGAGATCTCTGGCAGCTGTGATGAAAACTGATGTTGGAGAAATTAAGAAGAAAATTACTTCATTACTTGCTTCGTTCAGGCGAAAACGGAGCAAGGAAACCATCACCATTGCACTCGTCCATGATAAGGCTATGGTCACCGTGGAGTTCTTGTGGTGGACGGAGCACAAGCGAACGACACGACGATCATGAATCAATCAAGACAATTCATGTGTGTTCACTCTGGTGTGACTACTCCCATTCTCAGGTGTTCGCGAATGCTAGCGAACCACAGCGAACACCAGTGAACGTTCGGTTCGCTCCTGTTCGCTCTGGTGTAACTGTACCTTTACTTGTTTTCTGAGTTGTTTGTTTTGATTTGCGTACCATTCCAAAGCAAAACAATTAAATGTAATTATTATTATTAGCCTTTGGCTTTTGATTGTGGGGAGACTTTAACCTCGCCCTTTAGCCATGCTATGGGGACATGGTAATCTTTTTCAACGAATGGCAATGGTTGAATTCATGGGAGCTTTACTGGTAACCGGTGAACATCATGGTAGCGTCTGATTGGTCTAATCGTAGACGTTGAAAATTTTAATAGACCAATCAGACGCCACCGGTAAAACTCCCACGAAATCAACCCTTTTTCAACGGGTTTTTGCTACAGATATCGTTACTATAATAGAGAATAGTTATTATTTTATTCGATTGTTTTAGTTGACTGTTAAGGAACTGCTATCAAAGCAAATGCCTTATTACGTGAGAAACCATTGTAGGATAGATATTTTTCTTACCTCATCACGTGTGTGAACATACATTTACACCTGTATAAATTTTAAAAGAAAGGGCAAGCCACTGAGAACGAGGAAAGATCCTATTGGTTATAAATGCACATTGGTCCTTAAGCTAGCCAATGGCATTGCATCACAAGCTCCTGTTTCTTGATCAGCCATTTTGTGAATCAATCAAGGGATCTGACACGAAATGTTGAGTAATACATCAATGTGAACGAATTCAATAGATTCCTGTATTTCCCTGTGAATGTGATGTATTAATGATGTATTAACAGTTCTTTTCTAAATTTAAAAAAATATTTATACTCTATTTTTTTTAAATTAAATGATGTTTTTATCATTCAATAGGTAATCATTATGTATGATAACTACTCTTTGAAATATTAAATTAGATAATTTATTTGGAAATAGTAAATAGAACACGTGAGCCTCTATATTTAAAGTTACCATAAAATCCTATACAATGAACAGCTATTTCTTATCTGTTGACAAAACTATAATGCTGGAGAGTAAGGAATTGGAAGAGGAGAGAGAGAAGAGTGAGGAGAAAACTGAAAAAAAGAAGATGATGATGGAAAAATGTAAGAAAATGTAGAAGGATCTGGAAAAGAAGAAGACGAGATAAAAATGTAGAAGAAGAAGATGAAGAACAAGAAGAAGGAGAAGAAGGGGGATAAGAAAAAAGAGACAGTTGAATTTGTAAACATTCTAAAAAAGTTTTGTGTGATTTGTCTCGTCATTTGATGTTGTAGTTTCATATTACTTTTTCACTTCATATTTAAAAATGGATAATTTAAAAAAATAAACTTTATATTTAGTTATTTGTGTGATGGCTATTTCGCATTGTTGAATTTACTAGTAAAGTTCTTTTTCAAATTGTCTTATTATGCAGAAGATAGCACTAAGCGCTTCACTCAACGGGGATGTCTGTTTCCCGATTATAAACTGCCCCGATTTAGTGTTTTCAGAGGGCTTGAGGGAGAGAATGCAGGTGCAAAGGGTGCCCCCCACACACTTCATAAACAAGACGTAATGAAAATTGTAGGCTACGCCAGAGATTGTTTTCGATCCAGCTAATTAACCGTTGTTATCATTCTTCTTTTTTTCTATGTGTTGCAGACGCTGAGGTGGTGGCAGCAGTGGGTGAGTTTGCGCATGCGCAGTACGCATTTTGCAGTGCGCATTGCGACAGCGCACCGGTAGGTCTCATTCGGTGTCGGACCGTCTACGAGAGAGCATTTGGCTCTGTAGTTGAGTGCTCGCGTGTCCAAGTTATCAGTTTCGCTTCTCTGGAGGCGCTTATTCAGTTACCGTGTTTTTTGTCTCTAGTCTATCGTGGGCGATCACATGTGACCTCTACTGCATTTACCTTCAACTCCAGCCGCCACTTTTGTATAAATCATCTGAATAATATTGGTGTTGTAAAATCAAGTGTGGCATGGTTACTGTCAGTGTCCCCAGTGTCAGCTACTCCAACCCTTTTGTTTCACCATTTTATTTTCGTTTCAAGTTGAGATGTGATAATGTACCCTCTGTGTGAAATATCTACTGTGCAATGTCCGTTTTTTTCTTATATCCAATAAATGTCTCAAGTGATAGAGGAAATTCCCTGCATCTCATTTCAGTGAAGAGGCAGGAATTTTCCGAAATTTTTCTCAAATGAATAGGAATTCTCGATTTTTATCAATTTATTCCCGACATGAGAACCTTTGTTTATCCAGTTAAATATGCGGTTCACAGTGACACTTTCTTTGAAATTTGAATGTACAATAAATATCTCCGAATAGGAATCTATGTTTTCTACTAATTTATTTTTAAGTATAGATGTGAGAAATAATCTACCCTCTGTGTGAAATATCCAGTGTGTAGTGTTCGTTTTTTTCAGTAAACAATAAAATAATGTCCGAAGTGATGTAGGAGTTTCTCTGAATTTCATTTAAGTGGATAGGAATTCATGTTTTTCATCAGTAATTTTCCTGTATTTCTTTCAAGTTTATAGAAATTCCCGTTTTTTATCGATTTATTTTCGATACGAGAAATATTGTACCTCTAGTTGAAATATCCTATAGTGTCCGTTTTTTTTTTTCAATTTGAACTTACAATCATATTTATTATATCTTATTAAGAATTTATTTTAAAGTTTAGTTGTGAAAAAATTGCATAACCTCTGCGTGAAATATCCAATGATTAGTGTCCGTTTTTCTCGAATACAAAATAATTGTCTCAAGTGACAGGAAGTCTCAATTTACAATTAATGTCTCAAGTGATAGAGGAATTTCCCTGTATTCTGTTTAAGCGAATGAGAAGTACCGTTTATTTTCAATTTCTTTTCGATGCGAGAAATATTGCACCTCTAGTTAAAATATTCAATTTATAGTGTCCGTTTTTTCTTTAAATTTAAATATACAATAAATATTTCAATAAAAACTTGAATAGAGTAGTGAATAGGAGTCTCCGTTTTGTACTACTTTATTTTTGTTTAAAAGTTCGATGTAAGAATCATGTTTCCAGCTAAAATATCCAGTGTATAGTGTCCATTTAAAATAAATTAAAAAAAACAATAATTATCAGAATAGGAAAGTGAATAGATCTCCGTTTTATGTTAATTATTTTTTATTCAAGATTTGAAATATTTTTGTTAAACGTATATTCAATAGCTCAAGTGATTAGAAGTAGTAGGAATCCGACCACCTTTTTTTACTGATTGTTTTTCATTTCAAGTTATATGAGAAATATTGCACCTCCAGTATTTATTAAAATATTCAGTTATAGTGTCCATTTAAAAAAAATAAACAATAACTATCTCGAAGTGAATAGGAATACCCAATCTCTCTGTCTTCTAACAATTTTTATGCTCGTTTCACGCTTGTGTCTCGATGTGAGAAAAACGTATCTCCTGTTGTAATATTCAGTGTGTAGTGTCCATCTGTTGAAATATTCAAAAAGTTGTTCAAGTGAATAGGATTTCTCCTAGGACGTTTTACTATTATTTCGAGTCAAGTTTCTATGCACGAAATATTAACATTTACGTATAACCTCTTATATTTTCAACATTTATTTGTACCTCCAATTGGAATATCAAGTGTATAGTGGCCCGTTTTTTCTTAAAATATACAATAAATATGTCCTTTACTATTATATATATATTTTTTTGTTAAAATCAAGTTTTGATTTGGAAAATATTGTAATTCCAGTTCCAGTTGAAATGTCCAGTGAGGAAGTGTTCTTTTTTTAAATGTACAATGTGAATAGGACTTCTCCCCACAGATACAGACTATCTGACTCAACCACTTTTTCATGTGATATATTTAGTTAATTTTCTCTTCGAATAAAAAAGCCATTTAATTATTTATTCATTTAACTATTCATTAATTTATTTTACTTTATATTCATTCATTCATTCATTTATTGAGACAGATTTACAATGATTGTTATGATGCAACGGACTAGAGTTCAAAACTGCTCTCTTTGCAAATTTTGACTCCAAAAACTTTGAGGCTAATTCACAAGAAAAATTCAAGTTCACTGAAAACTTCACTCGAAAAAAAATATTACCGCAGTTCCAGCTATAATAACAGTCATCACTCAAAATAACAAATGCACTAGGGTCCATTTTGTGAAAAAGACTTTTTAAAATTGAGTTTGTACGATTTCTCTTCCTGGTAGAGAGTAGCCTATAGAAATTTTCAAAAATGTCAAGTGTATTAAGGAAAAACTAAAAATAAAATTCATTCTTAACAGCCTGCCGTATTAATAATGTATTGTCTCTATGAGCTTCTGAATACAATAGGCCAAAGTCCAACTTTATTTGCCGCCTCGGTGTAAACGATCCCTCTGGCGTTTTTCTACTTCTTGCTATTCATTGCAGTTTGATTCCCGTTCAGCCTGATGTATTTAATCATTCACCTCATTACCCACGCACAAGTCTCAATCTCATCAGCAAAAAATTAATTCTATTAAAAAAATTTCCCAAGCATCTACAGTATTCCTTTCTAATTTTTATGACATGAATTTATTTTCCTGAATGTACTGTGTTTTCTATATTTTGTTTCGCCTAATATATTGCAAGTTTTCTTTGATTTCGGATGTAATCAGAATTAGTGTGTGAAAGCGTCTTTTTCCATTACATAAATTCCAGTAATTTTCAAGTTAAATTTCCCAAACATCTCTCACACAATTTTTTTCAATCAAGTATTCTGCCCAATCTATTGTACGTTTTTTTATATGTTGCTTCCCCTAATATAAAGTATGTTTTCCACGTTGAATGTAGTCAGAGTCAGTGTGTGATCGCCCTCTTTAGACAAAGACGACTAAATTGTTTTGTTTTGTTTCTTTTGTGTTATTTGCCGTAACAGCGGAAATATCGATCTGAAAAGTGAGTGAAGAGTGCTGAGTGGTCAAAAAATGATCGCGATGATCGTCGTCGTCGAATGCGACGTTGCCGCTCTGTGCGAGTGATACTGAAGTGCTGCGGAAAGTGTCCAAGTGATAAAATAGCAGAAGAAATAGAGGAAGAAGTGTACGGTAGCAGAATGGAGGAAGATCGTTTAGCTTCCGGAGGTGGAGGCTTGGAAGTGAGGAGGCTGAGGACTCTAGGAGGAATTTTGGTGGCTGTGGTGGCAGCACTGGTTACGTGCACCGGATGCCACGCTGCCTGGCAGGACAACATTCGGCCCAAGGTCTACGTTCATTTAGGTGAGTGGCCACATCCATTTATTCACTCATTTAATTAATTTTAAAACTAGTTCGAAGTACAGATTGGGCAAAAGCCCAATATACTGAACATACTATAGTGGAACCCTTTAATCGGAACTAATTGGTGCTGACGCTCAACCCTGTTTGGATTTCGAAAAATTTGATTATGCCGAATAAACGTGAAATAGTTATTTGTGTATTCATAACGTAAAGAGGGACAAGTTTCGTAGGGACAAGAGGCAAGTTTCGTAGCGGAGTGCGGTAATTTTGCGAGACAGAATGAAGTTTTACACTCGAAATGCATACAACATTTTTCCTATAACTGCAGTTTTAGATTTCCATTCAATAATAGTATGCAATTATCATTTACGTACAATGCGCCCGAATTTAGGTTATGGAAAATTTACTTGGCAGGTATCAGCAGGCAAGCTTCATAATTATTGTACGATAATATGGTGTCTTCTATGATGTAGGATCTGGCCAAGTTCCGTTCAATAATTTCCGAGAAATCTCTTTCCGAAAAATGATTTTTAAATAATTAAAAGATAGTTTTTTATTAAAAAATAAATAATGATAAAAAATACCATAAATACGATAATGTGGACGTCGTGGTGCGATAATCATACAATGCAAGGTTGGCAACACGCCTTATTGAAATCTTGCCGTTGTTCGTCTGTCCGTCCGTGCTCTAGCTCTTGAAAAATACATTCTAGAGTGTGACAACTTGGTATACAGCTTTCTCATAGTCCAGGTGAGATTGGTAGTGATTTTGGAGTTTGGGGGTCGAATATAAAAATAATTGTCAAGTGAAACAGATCGCCACTAGGTTATAATATGCTTTTTAAAATCGAAACATTGCACAGCTGGCTCATTTTGAAGACAACACAAAATTGAAAAGTATCATGAAGGTTGCTGCCTAGCCCAAAAACATCTTTATTTTTATAGAGCAAGCGTTAACGTTTTCATTTTTCATAGTGTTTCCATTTTATGCACTGCACAGAAATTTTTCAGCGCAGTTAAGGCAAAGCGTCACTTTCTTACTTACTAAAAGCAACCGAAAACAGCTGTTACTGTGTAATATGACGAAAAATTGACTCAATTCAAGTTTCTTCAAATACATTTTATACGGGAGAATTTTGTTGACACCGTGGTCAATCTATTAAGCTTATTATCACCATCGTGTAGCACGATCTTTGAGAAGCCGGCGGTCAAAGAAGAAGGGTTCGGTGGATGGTTTGCTGTTCGCAAAGGATATTAGACGACAGACACGGTGAGATGAGCAGATAGACCTTTGTGTGACTGTTTGCCCTTTGATAGTGTGTGTGTGTGTGTGTGTGTGTGTGTGTGTGTGTCAAAATGGCGGAGAAGCTGTCGCCGGAAATAAGATATCTTAACGAGGGTGGCGACCCCTCTTTCTATCCCTATACCCTCCTTCAACCCCCCCCCCACCCATGGTGATCTTTATCAGCACCACCGTTGATGACAACATTGCCCCCTCAAGGCTGTGTAGGGGGTGCTCGTGGTGGGGGGGGGGGGGGGTGAAGACAAGACTCATGTGAAGTTTGTAATTTCAAAGTTGTAATCGAAATGGAAATGGGAATCAAGTTGCTTGTGACCGACCCTCTGGTTCGAAAGTCGAAATCTATGAAGCTGTTCATCTCTGTTTGCTTAGAATCGGATTGGGGCTATGATGAGATCATCACCAACTGTCATTCTACAGTAATCATTCTCCTTTGATGCTTTGATCAGCTGGGCTAACCTTGAGATGTTGATTTGAGTCATCACCTCGAATTAGGTTGGATAGTAATTTGTTTTGGCTGTTTGTTTCCTTTCGCGTTAATGAGAGTTGCAATTTTAAGTATTTTTGTACGGCAAATATACGACGTAATGATACATAATTCAGTAATAATTGTATTGGAAACTGAAAAATTATGTGATTTGTCAAATGAATTAGGTTTATAAATTGATAGCTGTGAGCCGTAGCACGTATCTGTTCAGTCAGATAAAGATGAACTACGAATTTCTGGACCCTCTTTGTACGCGTGGCTGATTGGATTGGCCAGAAAAATGTCCCTTTTCTCTGCTGTAAAAGCACTTTCCGTGGTTCGGAACCCACCTAAAACTGTATGTCCAACTCATCAATCATCATAATCCATTTCATTACTCAAGCACAGGTCTGAGACCTATGTTTGGGCTTCATCCTCCAAAAAAGTACGGTACTGTAAGTAAATAGTCAATAGTCAGTATTATGTATTACCTTAATTCATCCGACGATGAAGCCCACATAGGTCTGGGACCTGTGTGTAGCTCAATGGGTTGGATGATGGTAATTGATAAGTTGGACCTACAGTTTTAGGTGGGTTCCGAACAATCGGGAAGTGATTTTACATCAGATAACAGAGTCTTTTGCTGGCCAATCCAATCGGTTATCCCTTAATTACTAGAAGACCCAGGAGTTCTTAGCTTAACTTACCTGACTGGACAGGTACCTGTCTTATTTAAGATGTATAGCAATTGAGTAGGAGCTGAATTTTGAGTTTAGAATGGATATTTACCACAATATCACCATCACCAAAACAAGAAAATTATGCTTTTATTTTGATTGTTTTGTTCATTTTCAGTGAAGATAATTGAAAAACTACTATTAACTACTATTAACAGTAATGTATGTTTGCATTCTTATTTTGTAAATTGTTATTAAAAAGCACAAGTTCCCGGCATCTAAATAGGTTCTGCTCACAAGCCATCTAGTCAGACACGTGCAGTAGCCTACTTGGGATACTAATTAGCTCTCATGAAAAAAAATAATAATAGTTACATACAAAATCAGATTTCAACTCATCTTCGATTTCTCTCTTCAACTTCAACTTCCACTCTTCAACTTCCGATTTCAAATCATCCAATTACTGTAGTCATTGTCTCCTGTGACAATGACTTGGACAAGATTTCAATTACATTACAATACAATACTCACAATAATGATGAGTCTACTAGTATTACTTACTATAGTAACTCATGATATTTGTATCACTGACATATCAAATAGGATATTATGTCAGTGATGCAGGCTATCAAATAGGACTCAATCTATTGTTACATAATATCAAGTTCAAGCACTTGAATTTCCCCGTTTCATTATTTTCCAATTTATCTCTATCAGTGCATGATGCCAGAGTTTACAAATTATCAAGAATAATCTACATCATCACTTTGGAACTCGTTCACAATTAGGTTTCACATTTAGTGAATAATTACAGTTATTGACATATATAGTTAAATTGATGTTTGGATTGCCAAGTACTCAAGTACGGTACTGAAATATAATTTAATTAAAATGAATGTGAAACTTCCACCAATTTGATAATTATTGCTTTTAGTGTCAAAGCGCATTGAAAGCTAATCACTTTGGTTGAAATGCCATCATATCTATAAAAAAATAATGATTTTTTTTGTTTTCTGACACAAATTGTTGGACTGACATAAGTTATGAGTGTCGTAAAATGCATAATTTAACACATAAAAGCTTTTCCTTGCACTAATAACATTGCCGTCTACCATTATAGATTGAAATCCATCTTGAATAGATTTCAAGACTGAAGTATAACCTATTTTACGACTACTAATGTAAATATACAGTTAATCTAGCACAGATTGGGTTTGGCGGCTGTTTGTACGGCTGTCAAATTAACGCGATTTTTTCGGTCACCATCTCAGATTTTGATGAAATTTGGTAAACTCAGTGATGTAGCAAAAATACCTAACATTAGATTTTTATTGCAATCTACGAATTACAGCCATTCGAAATTTCAAAAAATCCCCAGAAATTGGAAATTTGACATTTTTCAAATTGCTCTAACAGCTGGTGCAATCAAGCTAGAGGGCTTTAAATTGTATTATTTTGCAGCATTTTTCTCGCTCTTAACAATGATATGTAACGCAAAGTAAAGTAGTAAAAGTTGAGGAAATAATTATTGGTTGAGTTTGAAGAAAGCAAATTATATCTGAAGATATTGAATATAAATATTATTTGAGTAAAAAATATTGATTATGAGGTAACAAATTTTTTCAGGGTGATTTTCAGTGGTAAGGATTGATTTGCGTCTTTTATTTCTCCTAGTGGGTGGTGGGGTAGGGGGACGAGGTTGATGATGAAGTCGATAATGGTAGTATATTATCTGAGGTGGGGGTTGTTTGGCTGACGGACCCCCCCTTCAGAAATTTCTGGCTACGCCTATTCGTGTGTGAGATATTGTTATTACCTTTCCCCCAACTTTTCTTCAAAAAAAAAAATTTAAATTCATATTTTCGTCTAACATCTACCAAGATTAATCAGCATAATGTGCAGTATACATTACAGTAATGTATTCTATTGAGTTGACGCTTGGCGCGAACGAGTACAGGTAGAGAAATGATGCTTTAGGTTCCCTTTAGCGGCGGCGAAATCTATGTGATGCTCTGGTAGCCGCCGGCAGCGGCTGGGATTCTGTTGAACACAGGCTTGCACTTAGCCGGAGAGCCTTCGAGTGGGTTTTCGTGTATAAATACGAATCGCAGCTCAGTAGTAGTAGTCCTAGTTATTATCCAAACGCAGGCTCAGGGCTCACTCACTTCAATAATTACAATGTCAGTCATGCGTGTGCCGCTTGCTAGCGAGTTGCTGATGATTGAGACTCGTGCGTAGTCGCGCGAGAGCGAGAGTGAGCGAGGGTGAGGAAGAGTGAGAGTGTGTGTGTGTGTGAGTGGCTGATTGAGGGTAAGAGAGAGAGAGAGAGTGAGTCTGATCTGAAATGATCAGCGCACAGTTCTGAAATATCAGCAGAGAATGGGAATGTTACGGAGTGAGTGATATTTAGAGAAAGAGAGTGATGTGAGAGAGTGGGCGAGTGAGAAAAAATAGTGAGCGTGAGGGAAGTGGTATAATCTGAGATGATCTGCGCACCCAATCAATGTCAAGGTAATGTTGACTAGAGTAATGAGGAGGTAATGTTGAGAGAGAATGAGAATGTTATAGAGTGATAGTTGAAGAGTGTGAGAGAAAGTGAGAGAGAGAGGGTCTGAGAGATTGATTAATTGAATGTTTTATCTCCTGGAAAAATTAGGTTCATTTGGTCCCCTCTACCACCTAACCAGGCTAATTCAATGACATGAAACAATCAGTAGACCACTTATACATCAATAAATGAAAATAACATATAAAATGAAAAATAATTTTTTTTTTATATAAACAAGAAAAAATATAAAATTTTGCTTATAATGTCATGTATAGTCTACTCAAGTTCACTATAAAAGAAACATGAAAACACTTTTGAAATGAGAAAATATCCAAAACAATCACAATTTATATTTTTTCAACAATAGTTCTATTGTTTTTAGAATAGTGCCACCCTATTTAAGTTGAAATTATTTTCGTCCATTTCAGAGAGTGAGTGTGTTTGTGTGTGTGAAAGAGAGGCAGGGTGTGAGAGAGAAAAGATAGTGTGTGATCTGAAATGATAAGCATACCTCAATTAATGCCAAGGTAGCCCTACTAATGTAAAGTGTAGCATGCAACTTCTAGGAGGCCTAAAAATGGAGGAAAAAGAGGAGGAAAAGAAGAATGAGATGGCGAAGAAGAAGAAGAAAGAGAAGGAGAAGAAGGAGAAAATCGAGAAAAATAAGAAAAAAGAGCGAAAGAAGAAGAAGAAGGAGAAAAAGAGGTATTGAAAGAAAAGTGTCTATTAACCTGTAAAATTTATAAATATGTCATGTCATGTTCTAGATACTTTATTCGCAATCAATTGAATCAGGCGACCTGCTAGTATCATAATATGCACGCATCCAGCAATAATATTATATTGCTAATCATTTGAAAGCCATTTTAGCGCTGATGTAATCAGAACCACGGGATATTATACGGGAGTGCAAAAGCTTCTATCAAACACGTATTGAACACAGAAGTAGTTGAAGTTGGAGGGCATGAATTAAGCAAAGTCTTAACTAAGCATAGGCCACAAAATTAATACGGGCCGTATAACTTACACGTTACCTTTGAATACATTATATTGCTGGTTAAACATTGCATTGCATTCACTGGTAATAGCCATACTAACTGTATATGTAAACCAAATGTAGCTCATCAAAACTTCTGTGCTGTTTAGGATCCCTGAACTTTGGTTCGAGTTTTGTTCAATTTGTTGTGTATAATGTTATTCGACTCTGTGGAAACTTATGCTTGAATTACAATTGATTGTAAGTGAAATGGGGTTGTACAAGATCATTATTCAGTTATGCGTATTTTATCTGTGCAGTTAAGAAGATGATAATTTTGACCGAATTTTGGAAGTTGGTTATGAGTAGAGCCCGGATGTCAGGCGAAATGCCTTAATTTTAGGCAAAATGCCTATTTTGGATGTTTTGCCTATTCTACTATAAGTTGCCAATTTTTTCTAAAACACTGTTTTAAAAAGGAAACCAAGCAGCATGTAAGAACGTGTGCATAAAAATTGAGTATTTTCAACAAATTCTAGGAATAAAAATGATAATAGGGAAGATTGAGGGTTTTCAACTACATAGCATAGAGTAGGCCCATAAATTTAGCTACCATGTTGCATATATACATACATAGATAAATACGAGTGCATTTGCATCGAATTCAATTACGACAGCATCGAAATATTCTCAATACCATAAAGATTAACACAGAAGTAAACAGTGTTGAACTTGAAGTGAGCACAAATTCAGTAGCATTTTACAAATACGCACCGATCACATCAGTCGATGTGGAGAGATCGTTTTCAATAATGAAAAATATCCTCTCGGACAGAAGACAAAGTAACTCAAGAGAAATTTAAGAAATATATTGTAATTATGTGCAACCAGTAAAATGTAAGTTATCCCATTATTATATTTTTTGTATTTTCACAAAATGTATAAAATGACTATTTTTTCATTGTTTACTGCCTATTTTCGTGTTTTTCGCTGTCTTTTGCCTGCATATTTCCGTATATTTTACTGCCTAACATCCGGGCTCTAGTTGTGAGATTCATGACTATGAAATCGTCTCAGATTGTAGAATCATACCTCTTCTTGAAATTCACCTACAAAATTTAACAGGTTATGAAAACGTCGAGGGGCTATCGTACCTCAAAAAATTTTCAATTGTTTATTCTTGCTGCTACATCTTACTGACACATCTCGTCTATAAATAGATGTCTTGGGAAATGGGGCCTATCCCGCTCTAACGTAGATGATGGCCCCTTCTAACGTAGTTGCGTAAAGGACATTTAATTGGTGTTGCAGAAGTGGTTTAGTCAGGTCGATAAGTAGTTGTATGTCTCTATGTGGATCTGTTAAAGCATCATGGATTTTAATTTCATGAGTATATATATTTTTTTAAATCTGTGATGTTTTCCTTGACGAAGTACTTGATGAACAATCCAATATCAAAACTGATACTGTATTTCTATTAAAATTATGATTTTATTCACTTATACTGGATGTACTGGAGGGATGCATTTCACTTCTAACGAGGAGCTTCAACATCCTGCCGCCTGGGGTCATGTTTTGTTGAGGCTAGGATGAGCGGCCATTATGTAATTGAATCCTAACCTCAACGAAACATGAACCTTGTTGGCAGGTTGATGAAGCTTCTCTTTAGAAGCGAAGTGCATTCCTCCAGTATAAGTGAGTAAAAATCATAATTTAAATAGAAATACAGTGTACAGAAATAGAAATATAGTAAAAAAATCATAGCGAAAGAAAGGTATTAAAAACTTAGAGTGGAATTTGGCGAAAAAGGCAACGGAAGTTCTGATATGCACAAGTTTACCTTTGTTGAAGCAGAAACCTTAAATTGCAATATTGTTTTGATTTTATTTCTAGCCTATAAGTTCTGTATTATTTCATTTTTCTACTTATTCTTCTTCCTTTCCTCCTTCAATCCCTTGGTCTCCAACGTTAGAGTTTCGTAGACAGATAACAGCTTGTAGCTCTTTATTATTTAGGATATGTGATAGTATCTCGTTTGTTTTTATAAACTAGCTGGCCCAACGCGCGTTGCTGCATTCTCATGAAAATTCTCCTTGATTTTATTATTCGCCACCTCCCGCTGAGGTTACATTTAAAATTAGGAAAGAAGTTAGTCCTAGGGCTCTTCCAGCTGATCATAGAGGCTTCGTTGTTTTCTTAATCACCACCTCTGAATGAAGAAACATTTCAAATTTAAATCTCCTATGACTATAAGGGTAGGTTTTTTATTTTATTATTCGCCACCTCCCGCTGAGGCTGCATTTCAAATTTCTAGCTGCATTGGTTAACAGATGTCATCAACCTAGCTTAATTACATTTCATCATACCCAGTCGTATGTTTCCTACATATTGCAAGGCTCCAACGGCACGGTAGCCTACATGCAAAGTGCAAAGTATTTTGCTGTTCAAAGACAGCGTAAATAACGCCACTAAGGGGCCTGCCATATGATTAAAAACTGTTGACTTATATCAGCTGTTCCTTTAAGCTGTTTGGCTGGCAAGTTCAGTAGGTTAGGTCTATAAAATGGTTTAATTAATAATAATTATTAGCTCCCCTATTGAAATGTATGGTCAGAAACCATCCCCAATATTAACACAGCATATTCCCAAAGTTTCATGCCGATCTGTCAAGTAGTTTTGGAGTCTATAGGGAACACACATACATACATACATACAGACAGACATTCATTTTTATAGAGATGAAGTGGTTGAGACGACATCAGTATAATTCATTTTGCGTTGATACCTTGGAAACATTTGAAAACGTTTTTTTCCCGTCTTTTTTTCGTTACGTGCAATTGGCTGTATTTCAAAAGTATTTGTTACGTTGACAGGTGATGACAGGAGCTAGCCAAATCGATACAGCCATTACAACTTTATCCAAGTTGACGTATTCAATAGTGGCTTTATTGTGAAATCCAGCAGCCTCTCTAATAACAACTAATTCAGCTAATCCCTAAAAAAATGTCCTGTTTTCCATTAAGTGCTATTTATCAGCTTGTGTCTGTTCATATCATCTACGTTTCCTTGCTTTGTAGCTTAGGTTATAATAAATAAAAAAACAAGTCATAATAAATGAACTAGAATAGTAGCGTATGTAACGATTGTATTTTGAATGCTTTTAAGCCACAAGTGAGATGTCAATTAGGTTCGAGTGTCCGAAACATTTCACGAGTGGCTTATAGGCTAAATACAGTAGTTGCATACAATATTTAATTTACGATTACCAATATCTTATTTTTTTATTATTTATTTAACTCACAAAACAATCGGATAACTTACCCACACCAACATAACCTAGAATGCGTATTTGTTTTTGTTCGGTTCTGAATTGAAATTCAAATTGGTTTCAAATTTTTGATGATGTGACTAATGGATAACATTCATTTCGACACGGCTTTGAAGAAATCCTGAGTTCTGATTGATTTCACTCCTTTACTGAAAAGTGACAGTAGTGTTAAAATATCTTCTTTGTGATACTACTCTGATAATAAATGGAATAAAGTAAGCTGTATTGACATCGCTTTCTAACCTAGTATGTTCACTTAACTTAGCCATAGATAAAATAAATTTTCAAAACAGAATGCTTGATTCAGCTGATTCAGCATTGAAACAAAATGCAAAATTTATTTTAATTTGTTGGCCTGCCGCCAAAAGCAGATGGATCAATACTCACTTACTGGGCTCTCATTATTTTTTAGAACCTGCGTAGAGGACGAGGCATTACAGCACTCGAATGGCGGCGGCAGACTATTTGAAATGTTTATTTTCTTTTCTAATCTGCCTCTTTTTGCGCCAATATTGTAGAAATTGGGAGCCGCCGTTTTCTTTGGAGCTTTTCTTCCTCGGCTCGAAGGCTCTAGGCCATTTGAATGTGCCACCAATGGGTGATGGCTCTATTCTTTCCAACTGCTTTTTCTACATCGTACTCTGTCTCACTCACATTCTCTTCTTCTAGTAACTTCTCTCTCTCACACACACACACTTTTTTCTCCTCATACCCTCACTTTCTCTTACATCCTTCTCCACAATCCTTCGGCTCTGTTTTCTTCTGCGCTGTTTTCCAGCTTTTCATCGTCCGCCTTTCTTTCCACTTGCTATTGTTCAGCGGCGTGGCTCTCTCTCTCCCTTTTCCCACGCTCAGTCTTTCTCTTACTCTCTCTCTCTCTCTCTACTCTTTCTTACTCTCTATCTCTCTCTCACTCAATCTCTATACCCCTTTTTCTCTCTCTTACTTGCTCATTATCTCTCTACTCTCTTTCACTCTTCTCGCTCTCTCCCTATCCCTCTTTCACCCTTTCCCGCTTATTCTCTCTTTCTCTTCCATCCACCTCCTTTCTTGCTTTTTTTCGGCACGCGAACGGACGGACATGCAGCCAGTTCTGCTGTTAGCTGTGCAAAGAATTTCAACTCATTCTTTCCGGAGCAGCAGCAATAGTAAACAATATCCTTCCTCCCCCCCCCCCCATCACCATAACACCACGTCCTTCCTTAATTAGACAAGAACGGAATCAGGCATCTTGCTGTAGTAATCCTCTTGTTCCGTTCGGCCATCTTTTAATGCCCGCTGCCTTTCATTTTATTTAGTCTGTAATGAGAATTTTTCGCGTTTTCCTTCAAGTGATCTTTGCTTTTTTCTTCTGTTGTAATATTCTGTGATTGTTCTGCCGGATACTTTAAACAGTACTCGCACTACTTAGAGCAAATTATTGTTTGCGTTCAGTATCCTGGATTTGCAGAAATTTCAAATGCAAACAGTTTAGAGCAAATTTCAGAACTTGATGGGGTGAAGAAAAAGATGAATTAGAAGGAGGAAAACAGGAGAGAAAGAAGTAGGAGATGAAAAAGAAGAAGAGGGAAAAGGAGGAGAAAAATAAGATGTAGAAGAGGAGAAAGAGAGGAAGGAGAGGGAGAAAAAGAAGAAGATGGCGTAGAGGAGAATGAGAGGGAGGAAAAGAAGGAGATGGAGATGAGGAGAATGAGAGAGAGAGAGGAGAGGGACAAAGAGAAGCAGAAAAAAGAGGAAAAGAAAATGAAGAAGAAAGGACAGGAAAATATGAAATAAAGAAGAATGAACAGAAAAAATAAAATGAATAAGAATGAACAGAAAAAATGAAATGAAGAAGAAACAGAAAAAAAGAAAAATAACAACAGCGAACAGGTGGGGAGGAAGTAGAAGAGGAACGACAAAAAGATCATAATGATGATGATGTTGATGATGATGAAGAACAAGTAAAAGAAAAATAGGGAGTAGAAGGAGGAGAAGAAGAAGTCAGGCGAAGGAGGAGGTGAATTGAATTGAAGCTTTTATTTAAAAACCTTGGAGGGCGAAGTTGAGACGCAGCCGGCCCCCTCTTGCATTTAACCCTCCTGTACAATTCTAAGCCTTAGATTCAAAACCAAAAATGAGAAATAAAAGTTTCATTATAAGGTTGGAAGAAATTTGCAATGAAAATAAAGTAGGTACTGGAGGAGAGGAGTAGGAAGGAGGAGTGAAGGAGGAAGAAGAAGGAGTGAAGGAGGAAGAAGAGGTGTAAAGGATCTAATCCTTGTTTCTAAGAATATTATTTTGAAAATTTCTGGGTCTCAGTCAGACTAGAATTCCAGTAATTAGTTTTCATCATGATACTAAGAAGTACTATTTTACTGGTGTGAGACTTTTATTTTCATTAAAAACTCATGGGCTCCAATGTAATTCTTCAAGTTATATGATAGATGTATTGTATGTTTCTATTATAATGATGTATTATAATGTATTCTTGGGAAATAAGCTCCAGTCATGTTAACCTGCAATGAGTGCGTTTTAGGGGCTTGCAGCGGTTCCCGGTGTACCCGAAACTCAGGGTCGTATTTATGAACGTAGCTTGAAGCGTTCTTATCTAAGTACGACTTGGAAAGGCTCTATTACATTGAACGTGGCCACAAGCTAACCTAAACTTGAAACTCAGGGCCGTATTTATGAACGTTTCTTATCAAAGAACGACTTGGATAAGTCAGACTTAGCGGCAATAAGTCTTACACTTACAGGTTCATGACGTGACAAGCCAGCGAGAGCAGCTGTACACTAAAAGCCAACCCAGCACTCTAAACAAAGACTTGACTCCTGATAAATAATTTAACATTAAACAACTCTAATTTACACCAATAAGAATTTACACTTCATAAATGTTGTCGGGACAACTGGGTCGGCTTATAACCTCACTTTTCAGCTCGTCAACTCACCCAGTATAAGCAATGCTTCAACTTGAATAAAAGACAAGTCTTTCTTAAAATCGGTATCTCAAATCCGTTCTTAGACCAGATAGGGATAAATTGAACCGTTGATTATACTGGGCGAGTTTACTAGGTGACAAGTCAGGTTACAAGCCGACTCTGTCCTCGTCATATTTATGTGGTGAAAATTTTTATATTAGTGAAAATTATTGGTGTTGAATTATTTATCAGGATCCGGCATTTGTTGGGAGAGCTGGGTTGGCTTTTAGTGTTACAGCTACTCGCTGGCTTTCACTTCGTAAACTTTTAAGTGTAAGTAAGACTTATCGCCGCTAAGTATGACTTACCCAAGTCTTTCTTTGATAATAAACGTTCATAAATACGGCCCTAAGAATCTGATTATTCTACAAATTCTAGAAGTTCATCGACCAATCAACGTCTTAGTTTCCGGTGCATCGGAATGTTCGTTTTTAAGTTGTGCAGCTCCCATGAACGCAACCAATGGTAGTTCTTGGGAGCTTTACCGGTAACTGGTAAATGTTGCCTGTGGCGTCTGATTGGTCTGTTCAAATTTATAGGTGTTGAGAAATTTTAATTGATTAATCAGACGCCATCGGTAACATTTACCGGTAAATGAGACGGCTCCCAAGAACTTAACCAATGTTTGTAGTTGCGGCAACATCGCATCAATATACAAGTGTTATTGCCTTAATTGAAGTTTTTTAATAATAAGGTTTATTGCTTTATTGGTGGCTTTTATGTATTGTTTTAGCTATAGCTTTATTACGTTATGGCTTTTATTGGTGGGGAGACCCATGGTAGTTCCACCTCGCCGTTTGAGACATGATAGGAGGAATATGGTGGACCTACAATTTTAGCTGGGTTTGAAGATTTTTTATATTTCCTCCTCCCCACCATCCGGGCTGAGTCAGTTATTGTACAGACGACCAGTTCACAGTTGAACAAATTCACCTGGTTCAGGTGGGTAGTAGTGAATGTCGTCTGTTGAACACACACACACTAGATTTTGCAGGTTGATTTGAGTGTCAACATTGACGGGTCACTGTGCAAAGAGAATGGTGGAGCTGGATTTGTTTTGGTGGGGGGGGGGGGGGGGTTGAAGAGGGTCAGAGGTTTAAAGAGGGGGTTAACGGGGATAGAGATTTAAATGTTGGGTTGAATGGGGGGCAGAGGTTTAGAGGGAGGCTCACTGTGCAAAGAGAATAGTGCATTGGATTTGTTTTGTGGGGGTTTTAAGGGGCGGCTGGAGGTTCAAAGGGGAGGTTCAGAGGTACAAAGAGTGGTTTGAAGGGAAGGGGGGATTTAAAGGGGGGCTGACGGCTAAGCAATCGGAAGAGATGAACAATGTGCCAGATAGCCTTCCTTCATCCTATATTCCCTATTGTGATGGTCCCCTCCACCCCCTCCATTGCTTGATCACGGCGGCTGAAAGACACAATAGAAGGGGCGCCGCAGCTTCTCATGCTGCTGCTATATGCCACCATTGAAGATGCAAATCTGATAGCAGGTCTTCTGTCTATTAGAGACGTTTGAGGTACGCTAGAGGTGAAAGCAGGGCATGAGAATTGCGTTTCTGTCTTGGTCGGAGTAAGTTCAGACATACACTGACTTAGGTATTAGTTTTTGAGGGGGGATGAATGGAAGGAGTGCGAAAAAGGGTGGTTGGGGAAGGGAATGGAAGGAGAGGGGGTTGGAGGGGAGCGTTGGAGTGAAATGTAGATGGGGAAGGGGAGGAAGCACACAAATTGTTCTCCTAGGACGAAAGAGGTTTTTGGCCCTCTAACCTGTCCCTCCCCGTAAGTGGGGCTATCCCAATTAAACGGCCCATTCATTAGAAGATAAAGATGATGAAAGGGAACGGTGTAGACCGAATTAGTGAGGTGGTGGAGGAGGAGTTGGAGGAAGAGGAGGTGGTGTAGGTGGTGGAGGAGAAAGAAGAAAAGAGGAGTAGTTTGAAGAGGAAGGGGAAGGGGAATTGGAAGAGGTGGAAGAGGGAGGAGATGGTTAAGGAGAAGGCCGGTGAAGAAGAAGTAGAAGGAGGGGAAGAATAGGCAGGGAAAGGAGAAGAATAGGAAAAAAAGCACAAGAAGAAGGAAGGAAACGAAGATGGAAGACAGGACAAGAAGAGGAGGAAGCTGGAAGAAGGAGAAATAAATAAAAGAAGGAGCGGATGAAGAAGAAAAGTAGTTGGAAGAAGGAGAAGAAGCAGCGGGAAGAAGAACAGGAATAGGAGGAAGAGGGTGGACAAGAAGAAGAAGGTAGGAGAAAAAGACAGGAGGAGGAGGAGAAGAAGAAGTAGTAAAAGACAAAAAAGAGTCCGACAAGATAGTGAGGAGGAGCAGAAGAAGCAAAAAAAGCAGAAAGACGAAAAAGAAAAGGCAGAAAGAAGTAAAAGAAGAACCAGAATTAAGAAAAAAGAAGCAGAAAGTAGAATAAGAACATCAATAACAAGATGGTGAAGAAGAAAAAGGATAAGGATAAGAAGGTGTGTTCCCCCTTCTTACTCCTGTGCCCTTTCTCTTGTTCTTCCTTGTGGCCGTCTTTCACACCCCCCCCCCCCCACCACACCCTAAACGTTACGCAACAACTTCGTCTCTGCATGAAAGCTTTTCTGTAACATATCATTGTCGCCTGACACCTTTATTCTACGGCTGCTGCTTACCTACGGTTCGCGCCCTTTTTAGCCCTTTGCCCTCCTCTTCAGTCCTCTGGTGGTTGTTGTGGCCAAAAACGCCCTAAAAGGTCGTCTTTGTTTTTGTTTGGGCCCTTTTGTTCTTCGTGTTTTTCTTCTTTTATAGCCATTTTCACCTCCAAACTTGTATAACACTTTCACAGTTGAATGGAATTTATGGAAGGTAAGCTCGTTACAACCCGCCTAATTACACTGGATGATTCAAATGGGGGTTCCTCTAGCGGTGACTAATTTCTTAGTTCATTTTAATCTTCGGATTTTATTGTCAAACTTGGTAATTATTTTTTACGCTTTTTTCTATTTAATTTAGGTTCTAGAATTGTAATAGCAAACTTATTTTTTGTCAAACTTGGTAACTGATATCTATGTGGCTTTTATTTAGGCCTAGAATTTCAGTGGCAAACTTTGTAATTATGCGGATTTTATTAAGGAACATGTGAGGTATGTAGTGGTGATTCTCAAAGCAACTGCAAAGTTGATGAGATGTGCTATCACCAGTGATTCATTGTGCTATCACCAGTGATTCATTTAGTACTAGCATTTCAATTTACTATAGAGAATTCTCATTCCAATGTTACCCTCTGACGACATTTTATTCCTCTATGTTATAAAGTAGGTATTAGAGGTTAGAAATTGATATCGAAACAGCTGACTTTATCCACGGCTGATCAGTACAGTTTTATAATGAACCTATTTCAACACTACTCTGAATTTCGGACATTAGCTCTAGACCAATCAGAACTCAGGATTTCTTTAAAACAGCGTCGAAGTGAATATTATACAATAGTCACATCAGCTGATTTAAACATTTCGAAATAAATTATTTGAATTTTAATTCAGAACCGATCAATAACAAACACCCATTCTAGCTTATGTTAGTCTGTGTAAGTTATCTGATTTATTGATAAGTTGAATTGAACGGAATGTTTACGTAATTAATATTACATAATAACGGTGATCGATTAGATTGGCCAGCAAAAAAGATACTGTTCTCTGCTGTAAAATCACTTCCCGGTGGTTCAGAACCCACATAAAACTGTAGGTCCAACTCATCAATCACCATTATCCAACTCATTACCCACGCACAGGTCTCAGACCTATGTGGGCTTCATCCTCCAAAAAAAAATTGTAAATATAGTATTGTTATGAACATAAAATATTGTACAAAAAAATATATTGTATAAATATAAAATATTGTTAAGAAGGAAGAAAACAATAGTCGACACTACTTTTTTTAAGCATCGCTTCCATTGATGGCATGTGCTGCGAAGAGGTTGTAATTTGACACCTGTTTCTTCTCTCTCCTCGAATGTCTCTCTCACTCGTATTTTTCAGGTTAGTTCTAGTGTTTTGAACAGTTTGCCAGAATGTTCCAGATTATCTTATTAGTTTCCAGAAGGGCCTGGAATACTTTCTAACAGCATATAACATGGCTCTCCGTATGAGCTGTAGTTCTGCAGTTAGTTGCTCTTCCCAACGTTTCCCATCTCAAGTGTTCGTGATACGTTTATGTGGTAAATTCTTTGACAGTAGACTTCCTTCTTGGTGGCATAATAATCAGTGTTATTATTGTGATTATGAAATACCGTAACAGACACTGCGCTTCGTAGTGTTCAGTTTATTCATTGAGTTTTTAACCGTTTCTCTTAGACATTCCTTTTTATGTCACTGAACAGGTTATTGGCCAGTTATTTATTGAATAATTGATTGTCCTATAGACAGTAATTAGTTTTTCTTATGTGGCATCACTGATTTGTGCGTGTTAAGTAATTTGTGTGAGTAAAGCTCAAGTGTTGCCAGCATTATTTTAGTGATAGAAATCGTAACAATATTGTATGCAACGGTTGTATTTTGCCTACAAGCCACTCGTGTGATGTTTAGGACACTTGTGCCCTAACTTATATCTCACTTGTGGCTTGAAGGCAGTAATAATACAATCGTATTATTGCTTCTTAAAACAAGGAAATAACTTCAAAATTCGTGGTGCAATCGATTGCAACTGAACATAAGTTAAGCATTCCAAAGTACTTGATGACATTGTTTTCCTGATGACATTGTTTTCTTATAGAAAACTGTAAATTACTAAATGTTATCACTTTTATCTGACACTTTTTCAAGGCACTGTAATCTTAATTTGTGTGTCACAAAGATCTGACACAGTATATTTACCAACTAACTTTATTTCTAATTTGTGTGTATGGGACATTGTTTGCCAATTACCAAACAGCCACAAATTGTATTGACAGAGGAATTCATGTCGTTGTTGGCAGTAAAAGGATGAAGGAGGAGCTGCCAGGCCGAACTTTTACACGTTACATCGCTCGATTGATGACGACGACCAAGGCTAATGAATTCACAGCACTAGAAAGGCGAAGCTTTTAAAGTAATTAATTTCGAAAAACAAAATTCAATCCGCCAAAAACAAAGTAACCGCGCCTTGTCATCCCTCTCACTTCCCCTTCAACCCCCTTCGCCATTCAACCCCTTCCCATCTCTTAACACCACTTCCCTCCCCTTCAAAGCCCCCTCCCTTCCCATCTAGCCAGTTCAAAGCAAAAGCTGTGATTTAATTAAAGGACGTCCGTTATTCGAGCCATCATCCTATGCTACACTCAGTGGACAGGAAGAAGGAGGAGGAGTGTGGTGCAGAAGAAAAGAAGGAGAAGGATGAAGAGAAAGGGTAGAAGAAGAAAGGAGAGCCAGTCACAAATAAGAGAATGATGAGGGGAAAAGGTAGAAGAAGGGGGTGGAGAAGTAGAAGATGATAAGGAAGATAAAAAGGAGTGAAGTGAGAGGAAGGGACAAGTATGAGGAGGATGAAAGGAAAAGTTCAAAGAAGAGTGAGGAGAAGGGGAAGAAGAGGTTGGAGAAGAAGAAAAAGATGAGTTAAGCGTGAGGGAGTGACAAGACGAAGAGGTAGAAGAAGATAGATGTAGAAGAAGAAAGAAGAGAGAGCGACAAATAAGAGAAGGATGAAGGGAAAAGGTAGAGATGGTGGTGGAGAAGAAAGAAGAGAGAAGAAGGAGAAGGATTGAAGGAGAAGGTTGGACAGGGAGGATGAATAGGAAGAGCTGGAAGAGAGTGAGTGAGAAGGCGGGTGTGAGGGTGGTTGAGAGAGAGGAAAGAAAAAAGATGAAAAACAAAAAGGAGAAGTTGGCGAGAAATGAGAGAGAAAAGGGCAAGAAAAAGAAGAAGTAGAAGACTTGGCGAAGAGGAAGGAGAAAGAAAAAAGAAGATGGCAGAAGAAAAAAGGAGAAGGATAAGAAGATGAAGGAGAAAAATGAGAGGAAGAGAATTATCTGAGAGAGAATGAGCAAGAGGTGGTGAAAAGAAGGAGGGATAGAGAGCAGAGAAAAATAGGAGAAGAAAAAGAATAAGAAGAGGGATGAGTGGAGGAAGGAGAAGAAGATGAAAAATTAGAAATATTAGAAAATTAAAAAGGAGGAGATGAAGTGTGATGGGATGATGATGAAGAAGAAGAGGGTGGTGAAGGAGAAAAAACTGTTCGTTTTTTAAGATCTGAAATTTATTTGCTGCGGGTTTCTAACTTTATTGCTTCAGGACTCTGCTATTTGTGCGAGGAAAGGTGGTTATGTATACAGTTTATAATAATAATTAATGTATAACTTTATACAGGTAACGTAAGTGTATAATTTTCTTTTCACTTTATTAATAGGTAATTTATTGTAATTTCTGCAAATTGCTGTTGGTGTTTTTTGGAGTTTTAAAATATTATAAGAAAACTTACGTCTCCAATCCTTGTATTTGTCTGCACGACAGTTTTCTACGCTCAACGCGTCATCATCAGATTCACACCTGATGCTGATGATGATAATGATTAGCTGATGAGCCTCGAAACCGGTAATATAATAATATTATATATTTAATATTATATTATTTCTTATAATATTTGATATTACCAATCCAGAACTGAGGATGGCAGTTACACTGACTGACACATGTAATGTATCATGTCAGTACTGTACATGTATATGGTTCGGAACCCTCCTAAATATTTAGGTCCATTTCATCAATCACATCATCCAACTCATTGCCCATGCACAGGTCTCAGACCTTTGTGTGCTTCATCCATAAAAAAGTGTGTTGTTTTATTTATTCATTTTATTTTGATTTATTTTCTAACTGGAGACTGGAGTTCTTGATTTGTCAAATATTTGGACTATCCTGTCGTGAACATTATTAAGTAAACTAGGAAGTGCTGCCGGTGTAAAAATATCGAAACTATAAATAATATTCATTCACTGCGGTCATTGCCAGTGTCTGCTACAAGACGTGAAGTTAAGTTATATTTTTCTCATCCTGGTGTCGTAGTGTATTGGCACTTTGCCTGCCATGGCGTCTATGGTCACCGGAAAAGACAAGTTCTACACCTCTTATGTACTGAAGGCTTTATAATTTCGGCTATAGAAATGATACCCGTGAGCCGTAGCAGGTATCTGTTCAATCAGATTATATGAGCAACGCTCTCCTGGGCCTTGTAAGGGTGACCGATTGAATTGGCCAGGAAAAAGGACCTTGTTCTCTGCTGTAAAATCACTTCCCGGTTGTTTCACTAACCCACCTAAAACTGTAGGTCCAACTCATCAATCACCAACTCATTGTCCACGCACAGGTCTCAGACCTATGTGGACTTCATCCTTAAAAATGGTCAATATTTAGATTTATTTTGTACCTGTATTTGAATAAAAAAGATTTATTCTCTTGTTTATTGTTCTTAAATATAAATCAATTTGCTTCTGTTTTAATATTTGTTCTATATATTTATTTATTTGATACAAAGTATATGGAAGCAATATTGTTAATAAAGCTGCGCAGTAATTGGCGAATTGACGTTTAATTTGTCTTTTTTTTGTTTTATTCTTTGACTTTCTTTCGGTTTTTTGTCAATCTCAGAAAGTATATTATATTGTATCTGTTTGTTGTTATTTGTATTGTAGTAAATATTTCTATTTTTAATTTGTTAATAGTTGAAATTTTTTCTTCAATATATTGAAAATGCTTTTTGCTTAAAAGCTGATGAAGTTAAATGCATGATTTTAATTTCATTTAACTCCCAATATGTTGTACTCATGATCATCTACATAGCATCCACTCCAAACTGTAGTTGTTTACATTGTCGGACGTAACTACGATAACACGATTAAACTATGCATTTCAATTGCATTATCAATGGGAAAGCTAATAAACTTGAACTTTGTTTCCGTTTTGAAGTAGTTATCTATGAAATTGAAGGCTTCGTCGTACTAGTAACGATGTCACTATTAAAACGATTAAATTCCAATTAAAACGTTTTTAGGAAACAGTAGCTCGTGGCCTCTTGGCTCTGGTTCATGTCTTATCAGAAGTCAACTCTGATAAGTTTTTTTTTAATTAATTAAAATTATTACTAAGCATCCGTGGTCCATTTTCTTTCAAATCCATTGTTACTATCACTGTGGAACTATATAAAGCTTATATTTTGTAAGCATATTTTATGTGCAGTTAAAAATAACATCTTTATATAGTATAAAGTATTGCAGAATATAGTCTATCTAATAGACTTCAATCGTAGTGCTAGATAGAGCATATTTCCGTTAGCTTGTTTCTTTACTTCACTTTTTTTTCTTTACTATCTTTGCTAAACTTGACTTGGATTACTATTTGGCTATTAAAACCATTAAATCACGTTCCGGAAAGGTAACCTATTAATGAAGTTATTATAACACTGGTGTCACTATTCCATACAGGTTCTAGATTTAAAAGTACTAACAGAGCAGATTGTCTGCTTTTTTTATGTTTATCGTTGAAATTCGTTGTAAACGTCTTTTTCGGGCTGGTGATATTGTTAATGAATAAAGCTTTGGCTAAAGTTACTTGAGAATAAGAAACAATATTGGTTAAAGGTAATGAATAAGACTTGATGGGTGGTGTGCATAAAGTTGAGTACGTTGAGTCAGATGACTCTGTTGAATTAAGAGTCGATTGTAGATCTGTTGAGTCGACGGGAGTCCGATAGGAAGGCGTGAGAAACGACTCACTCAATTTTTATTTAGATCAAATAACAAGAGTCCCAATCGCCAAGTCAAAAATATGAGTTACTCATCTGACTCAACTTTATTCTGACCACCCATTGTCACAACTACATTTCTTTTGAATTAACAAAGTACTACAGTAACGGCAGTCACGCCATTTTCAATCTCGACTAATCTGAAATATAAAACAGCTTTATTTATACACCCAACAATCAATCAATCAATTTATTTTCCTCAAAACAATACAAATTCACCTTTTCCAATATCACAGCTACAAATTTAATAACAATATTTACATAATAAAATAACTCATGAACTAATACTATTGGCAACAAGAATGCAGGCGTCTTATAGGCTGGTGTACGCTTCATTGGAGCACTGTGATTGGGCTGAGACTTGACAAATCCACTAGGAACAGGTGGAGCAATCATCTCATAAAATAACACTAAACTACTAAAAATTTGAACTATTACAAGTACAATAACACATGAACCTGATCGATTACAACGAATCACAAATATATGTTTTTCAGTAACAATTGACAGTCCATAGATCAGACGAAATTTGATTATAAAAATCTGACGACTTATTGCAAAATACTGCCGATTTGCAGCGCATATCTGTCACTGTCAAAAATTTGATAACATCAGAACTATCTCAGCTCATTCAAACTGAACTCTCTCCTCTCAAAAACGAATTGGCCGATATCAAATCTTCAGTGCAGTTTATTTCTGATGAGTTTGATTCTTTCAAACGTGAACTGGAATCTCAGAGAAATTAAATACGGACTCTAAAACGTGAAATTTGCGAAATAAAAAATGAAAATAAACTAATTAAAATTAAGCTGGCTGATCTTCAAGGTTATACTCGAAAAGACAATATAATTCTAGCCGGTGTTCCTGAGACAAATAACGAATCTGTCTACGAGATAGGGTTTCTGATAGAATTGGCAGCTCAGTTAAATCCATGAACTTGAGTGTTGCACATAGGATGCCAAGTAGGGTTAAGGGAGCGGTTAAACCTATTGTAGTCAGGTTTATTTGTCGCCAGGACAAAAATACTTGACTGAATGATTTTAGGAAAATTGCTAAGGAGGACAGGACTGGACCGGGTATATCTACTAAATTGATCTATAAGGACTTGCCAGGGGGAAGAGTTGTGGCTGGATTAAGGAGGGAAAAATTTTGCTGAAGAGGATTGAAGGAGGAGAGTGTCCTGTACTACAAATCAGAGATGAAAAAGATTTAATGAAAATATAGACATTTTCAGAAATAAAAGTAACAATTTAGTTTTAAAAAGGTTCTAAAACACCTATGGGGGTTCCTGATTTATTAAACGATTTACAAAATAAAAACTGCCAAACTTCTATTTTGGAAAATATTGATGATTGTAAAAAAAATTTTAGTGTAAGTTCCTTGAAGGTATTTCATTTAAACATAAGAAGTGTTGGGAAAAATTTCAATGAGCTATGTGTCCTCCTTACTAGCCTGGATATAGATTTTGATTTGATAATTCTGACAGAAACTTAGGTCTCAGAAGAATGTGATGGTTTCAATTTGGCCAATTATAATAAAATAATTAAGACTGCAAAATATAATAAATGCGATGGCATAATTGTCTACATAAAACAAGATATACAATACAATATTTTTGAAACTTATATAGAAAATGCAAATGTTTTAAATTTTTCGATAATTTTTAGCAAGGTTCTTTTTTACTGTACAGCACTATACAGATCATCAAATAACACTGATTCAAATGATTTTCTAGACAGCCTGGAAATGTTTTTGGATCAATCCAAATCGTTTGGAAATAGGATCTTAATAGGTGACATTAACATAGATATTTGGGAAGACAATTTAACTCTTGTAGGCCATAAATATTTAGATTTACTGACTGAACATGGTTTTGTACAGTAACTCCATGGTTTTACAAGATACGCTTCTACTCGTAAATCCTGTTTAGATCACCTGTTCATTAAAAGTCAGTCATTTTCATTAAGCCCAGCTATTTACAATTCGTCTATCACTGACCATGATATTATAATGGGTTCTATATCTCATGTCAAGAGTGGTCCTGCAGAAAGAGCTGTCAACTCTCCAAACAAGAATAAGATTAGTTATAATTATATTAGTAAAAGGTTTGATAAACAAATGTTTAATACAAAAGTTGGAAATGAAACATGGGTTGATGTACTGCAAGAAAATAATGCTTCAATAGCTTTTACGTTATTTTATCATAAAATCATTTTCTATTTTAATTCTTGTATAACCACCAGTAGAAAACTATGTAACAGATTGACTAAACTCAAGCCATGGATCACGAATGGTTTGGTTAGGTCAATTAGGAAAAGGGATGTCTCTTAATTTTTGTAAGCAGCCTTTCAATCCACAATTACTCAACTCTTATAAACAGTACAATGGTATCTTAAAATCTCTTCTACGTAATGCTAAGGAAGCATATTTTCAGAGATGGTTCCTAGAATGCGCTCATAACTTGAAAGAAGTTTGGAGAACGATTGATGTGGCTACTGATGATGTCCGTTGTGAGAAAAATATTATTTCAGATATAAGATCGTCTGATAATCGTCTCATGAAATGAGATAGAGAGGTAGAATTAGCTGAGGAATTTAATAAGCATTTTATAAATATTGGCAAAAGTATTACAGAAAGAATTCGAAATAATAGAGATATCAATCATACTTTAGACATAGAATGAATAGATCCTTTTGTATATAACTCCTTTTTCGTTAGCCCTGTAACATTCAAGGAAATTGAAGATAATATTAGGAATCTCAAAAAACGGTCTGCTCCTGGAATAGATGGAATTTATTCTGATTGTCTGATCGGTTGCTCTTCTGCTGTTTTAGTGCCTTTCCTTTGGCACACGTGGTTAATCTGTGCTTCCTGCAGGGTTGCTTCCCAGAGGAATTGAAGCGGGCGACTGTTATTCCTCTCCATAAGAGTAAAGAAAGGTCCGACTTGAATAATTATCGTCCTATTTCACTGTTATCAAGTGTATCTAAGATCATTGAGAGATGTGTCAAATCAAGAGTGGTTAGCTACTTAGACAAATATAATATCTTGTCTGATTCACAGTTTGGTTTCCGGAGTGGGTTAAATACTTTGTATGCAATTTACAATGTGACAAAAGAAATTGTGAATCAGCTAAATAGAGGAAATAAATTTGTTGGAGTGTTTCTAGACTTGACACAGTTGATCATTGCATCCTATTACAAAAAATGGAATCTATTGGTTTCAGAGGGATTTCGCTGCAGTTCTTCAGATCATATTTACAGGGAAGAATGCAGGGTACTAAAATTAATGAGGAAGTGAGTTCAATGTTACAAATAAATACCGGAGTACCACAGGGAGCGGTGCTCGGACCAATCTTATTTTTAATTTATATAAATTATCTTCTTCGTTTGGATCTTGATCACTGTTCCCTTTATTCATTTGCGGATGATACTGTAGCGGTATTTTGGGGTGCTGGTTGGGCTGATACCTGTGAGAGGGCTAATGCAGGCCTGTCTGTAATTAAAAATTGGCTGGACACTAATTTGGTCTCTATCAATATTGGTAAAACAGTGGTTGTTCCATTCTCCTTGAATTCATCAGGTTCGCCCATTGCTATTGATGAATGTTATATTATTATTCATGAAATGGGCTGTGGTCGTATGCATGTAAACAACTAGAGTTCCAGAATAGTGTTAAATTCTTGGGTATCATGATTGATAAACATTTACGTTGGGATGGACATATATCCTGCATATGCTCCAGACTAAGAAGACTGATATACAAGTTTGTACAGTTGAGGAATGTATTACCTCTCAACCAATTAAGAATGGTTTTCTTAGCCTTGGTGCAGTCCATTGTCAGCTGTGGTATTATTTGTTGGGGTGACTGTGGAACGTCCATTCTACAGCCACTTATTTTATTATACAAGAAGATAATAAAAATTTGTTTAAAAAGACCAGTAAGATATCCTTCAGAACGTTTGTACAAGGAATTTTCTGTTTTCAGTATTCCTGCATTGTTTAAATTCAATTTGATGAAATTTGTCTACTTAAGACCAGGTTATTTTTTGGTAGCCCCAAGTCATGTGTATGCAACCCAAAGACAAATTAGAGAACCCCTTGAAGAAATTCGTTCCCGGACTGCTGCAGCTGTAGCTCATGCTTTTGCTAGGGGTCCTCGTCTATTCAATTCACTCCCACCTAGTATATCTATAATACCAAGTTTTAATTTGTTTAAAAAAAAGTTGCAACGTTTCATTGAGATGGAGCAGAGTTGAGCCAGACAAGATGTTTTTCTTCTTTTTTCCTTTTACACAGATAAGTTATGGTTATTTCACTCATATATCTTGCAATAGTGTTTTTAGTTATCTATCCTACAATAGTTATTCAGATTATTATTATTATATCTATTATTAGTGATAAAATGACTTTATCTATTGCATCTATTTATTACACTATCTTTATCTATTACTGTTGTAGCATTGCTACATTGTTTTAGTTAAATGTGGTGCAGTTGGTCACACCAATTCATTCAGTGAGCCTTTGGTTTCATCCACTTCAACATTAATTTTATTATTTCTAGCTATAATATTTTATTTTCTACTTAGGTATTTTTCATAATATTTTACTTTAACTAAATCTCCTTTTAACGTTTCTAGTCAAGCTTTCAATTTAAACTGTAACCGTCCTTTGTTGGTTATGTTACCAAACTGCACTAGGTTTTGCTTTGTGCATAAACTAACCTGTTGCATCTTGTTTTTTGCAGCTTGGCACTGGCTCCTAAAATATGATTTGGATTGTTTTGCCGTTTCTTTGATTTCTAAATAATTTGTTATAATTAACACCTTGATGCCATAATTATCAATTTTAAATAAGATTATGAATTTGTTTACAGACATGATGTGTTAGTAATCTGTCTTCTTTTATTTAAAATATCTCTCGTCGTCAAATCCAGGTACAGTAATTCAAGTTTATTAACTACAATTATTCAATGTATTTTGTTACTACTGTCATTATTATTGTGAAATTGTTATTTCCCAATTTATCCTTTTGTATTTTTGTATCAACAGGTTTTCCTGGTTCAGGTTTAGATTGAAATCGAAAGTATTAATGTAACCTCAACACCTTGGTTCAGGAAAGCATTTGGAAAATATAAAATAACTATTATGGACCGGACTTGAAACCAAAACTGCTATCCAGGTGACATATTTCCTTTTTTATATTACTTTTCCGTGGAGTCAAGATTTCAAGATCCGGGTCTGTCCTCAACAGACCTTTATAATTTTCATTTAGTATGCTTAGGCATATCTTCATTTGTTTCAAGTTGAGAATTTTATATCCTGGCCAGTGATCTTTTTAACTCAAGTTTTCAAAATCAGTATCTAAAAATTCTATTTACTTTTGTAAGGAAGACGACGAGAGATTACTCTATTGGCTGTTAATTTTTTTTATCTGTGATATTTTGAATTTAACCTTTTCTAAAATTATAGATGCTATTTTCTTCTATTCTGGACCTTCTTTGACTTGAAACCCTTCATCATGTGTGTCTGTTAATTGTTTTAAAGCCTTGGCCTTATCGACCACAGCCTATTTTGTGCTTTTACTTTTGAGTTCAGTACGATTCCTATGTGAAAAAACCAACCTTAATTTGCCAAGGTAGGTTGGTTGGTTCATTTTGGTAGCAGAACGTGGTTAATTTTTTTAAAATGCTATCATTCTGTAGCTATAATCTTGTAATTATTGATATTTCACATTGTATCTTTGTCATTAAACTAACCTGCACACATAAGTGGTTTCAAGTATATGTCAACGAATTCTAAACTATTCACTTTAGATTCATCATTTATTCTTCATAACATATTGTCTATAAATATTCCATTATATCTTGAAATAGTATCAGTAAGTGACATTATAAAATGGCCTCAAACTTTACTATTGAAGGTGCCATTGAAATCATTAACCAAGTGAAGTCTGATATTTCAGATTATAAGATAAATCCTGATTATTTAGTTAAAGATGATTTGATTTTCGAGCTTGAAAGATTAGGTGTAAATAGAAGTGAATCACTTGCTAAAGATCTTGATTCACTCAGAGCATTTTATAGACAATTGATAAGTGAACCTAATGTTCAAATTGTGAGCATTTCATTTGATTCTGAATTGTTCAGTGAGAATTTAAGTAGTATTCAGAGTGGAATACATAATAAGATTGAATCTCAAATTAAAGAATTATCTAGTAGTGATAAGATTTCCAGAAGAAATATCAACAAAATTGAAACAAATTTTATTCATGTTGTTCATAGAATCGAAGAAATTATCAATTCCTTTGATAAAATTAAAACTTCTGAAGAACAAGACAATGTTCTAAGCTTCATTAAAGGTATTGCTGAAAATTTATCTGAAACATTTAGTAAGATAGTACAGTTATATACTCTAGTTGCTAAAAGTAGGACTCCTTCACCCACATACAAGAGTAGTTTGGTTATTCCCAGTCCATCCAAAATTATACCTCATCCTGGGCTACCGATATCACAAAATAGGGAGGTTACTCTGAAAGTTCCCCAGATAAGATTTGAAAGCATATCTAATAGTGATCTTGTTAATCAAAAAGAAATTCCTCCTAATATTTCACAAGCCAATACTTTGATTAATGAAGCATATTTTCAATCATCTTCTAATATATTGCAGAAACCTGTACCTTCTGTACAAAATATGAATAGTGAATGTGGTCCAAATTTTGTAAGTGGTGATAATCTTTATCAAAGGCAAAGCAAGAATGAAGGACATGATGTTTTAGTTACCAATTCGTTTGTTCCATGTCCAACTTCACAGTTGAATAGGAGTGTCACTACTGATATTCAATTTCATGAGCTTTATAATAAATTGCAAAATCCTGTGGAAAAATTTTTGAGAAATTTGCAGATAACTGATGGGTTAGAGGTTGAGTCTTTGTTGAACTTTTTGAGTTCTGCATTAAAAATTCAGCAGATCTCACGTCTTGGGGATATACAGCTGTTTCAAGTTTTATTTCCTTATGCTTCAGGTCCTTTAGCTGATAAAATTATGTGTCACATACAGTTGAATTCGACATTTGATCAATTTCATAGGGAAGTTTTAAATCATTTCATTCCTCAACGTCTTCTGAGCCAAATTGAAAAACATCGATATTACCGTTTGCAAGCTTTTAATGAGCCTCTGCCTGCTTACATTGTCAGCATTAAAGAAGCGGCAGTATTACTGAAGCTGAACCAGTCAGAAAGCGATATTGTTAGCAATATTGTATCTGGTTTGAACCCAGAGGAACGTTCAAGGTTAGTATTTGTAAGTAGACCACAAACATTTCATGACCTCACTAATATGTGTGTTCACACACAAAATGTTCTATTTGCAGACATGGAAAGGCAAGGTCAAATGCAAATTCAGCATTCATCAAATGATTCTAAAAATTTTAAGGAACGAAATTTGACTGATAAAAATAATTCTGGCAATATTACATTTAAACAAAATCAGTTCAAACCTAGTCAACGATCTGATATAGTGTGTCACTACTGTAATAAAAAGGGTCACATTGCACCAAAGTGTTGGGCTAAGTTGTCAAAAAACGCCAATCCTCCAATTTCAAAAAAGGAAAACTGATAATTAATAAATTAAAATCGTCTTGTCTAGTTAGTCATTGTAGGAGAAAAGTACATACAAAAATTTTCGGATTAATTCATTCCAATAAAAATCTACCATTCCTGAATGCTAGTTTCAATAATATTGACACTAGGTTTGAATCTCTCTTGGACTCTGGCTCAGTTCATTCATTCATTTCTAGTAAGGTTTTTCAAGAAATTAAATCCTATGACAAATTTAAGTTTCCTGTTAAGTCTGTTAATATATCTTGCTATACTGCTAATTCTTCTGAAATTAAAATTACTAAGTCATGTGTTCTAAAAATAAAAATTGAACATTTAACATGGAAGTTTGAGTTTCTAATTAGTGATAGACTCCCTGTTGATGTGATATTAGGTTCTGATTTTATAAATCACTCACAGATAATTATAAATCTTTTTACCCAAAAATTTTATTTCAACTTTGAACAAAATATTAAATTTCCTTTACTTTCACACAATGATAATGCAGATTCGGTTTGCTATCTTGACAATTCTGTAGAGAAGTGTCCTAAACAAAGTATTTCACATTTGTCTAATAAAGATAGAAAAGACTTACAAAATCTTCTAGATGAATTTCCAGATGTGTTGACAAAGAAATTAGGTGCCACTGACCTTGTCAAGTATGATATCAAACTGATTGAAGATAAAGTTATTAGGAGCCAACCTTATGCCTTGAATCCTGTCAAGACTGAAATTTTAAGGCAGAAAATTCAAACCTTGTTGGATGATGGAGTCATTGAACCTAGTAATTCTTCTTATTCTTCTCCTTGTTTTTTGGTTCCTAAACAGGATAAAGATTTTCGACTTGTGATTGATTTTCGTCGTCTGAACAAAGTGATTGAACTCCAAAGTACACCTATTGGAGATTTACAAACTTCTTTTCATCATTTCACTAAGGCCCGTTATTTTTCTGTCTTAGATCTTAATCAAGCTTATCATCAAATTCCTCTGACTGAGAAATCAAAACATTTAACATCGTTTATCACACCTTTTGCTTCTTACAATTATAAAAGAGTTCCTTATGGAATTTCTTGTGGGGCTCAGGTTCTAACTCAGTTAATGGAAAAACTTTTTGGCGATTTGCGTTTCCGCAAACTGTTTTTCTATCTTGATGATTTAATTGTGTACTCTGAGGATTTACAGTCACATTGGGACACACTTAGAGAAGTATTTACTCGCTTGAGAAAAGCTGGTCTCACTGTAAACCCAGACAAGGTTACCTTTGCCACACCAAAAATTTCATTTCTTGGTCACATTGTGTCATACAACTCTGTTTGCATTGATCCTGAAAGAACCAAATCTATTTTGAATTTTCCTCCTCCAGTTAAAGTGAAGGGAGTTGCTCGATTTTTAGGTATGGTTAATTTTTATCATCGTTTCATTCCGAATTTAGCTGAAATTGCCTCTCCTTTGAATGCTCTGAGAAAAAAGGACGCCAAGTTCATTTGGACTGAGGAGTGTCAAAGTGCATTTGACAAATTAAAAAAAAAGATTACTCAGCCACCCATTCTGCGAATGGCCGACTTTTCCAAGCAGTTTGTGCTACAAACTGATGCCTCAGGTACTGCTATTGGAAGTGTTTTAATGCAAGATCATGAAGGTAATCTTTTGCCTATAGCTTACGCATCTAGAACTCTGTCTACTCAGGAACGCAAGTATAGTGCCTATGAGAAGGAGGCCTTAGCAATTGTTTATGCTATTGAAAAATTTCGCTTTTTCTGGAACATACTAAATTTATGTTACATACAGATTGTTCAGCTCTACAATGGGTTCTAAATCATCCCAAACCATTGGGGAGAATAGGTAGATGGATTCTTCGCATTTCTGCATTTCAATTCGATGTTGTGCACATCAAAGGGACACAGAATGTCATTGCTGACACCCTTAGTAGAATGTTTTCTGACCATGAGTCTGACCCTATCGAAAACAAATTATGTAGTGTTGCCCTGGCAGATTTTCCTTTATGTTTCAGCGACATTGCTCAACATCAGAAGAGTGATGTCTTCATTGCTGACTTGTTAGAAAAAGGGAAAAGAGGTGAAGATATTTTTCCATATTCCATTTCTAAAGATGTGCTTTTGTTTAATGCTAGGAATGCGGGTAAACCTAAAATTGTGTTACCTTTAGTCTTGAAGGAAATGGTATTCAAATACTATCATGAGAGTACTTTTGGAGGTCATTTAGGATTTCTCAAAACGTTGAACAAAATTCGTCATGAATTCTTTTGGAAGGGAATGTCCAAAGATATCTCAAATCTTATTAAACTTTGCAAGGTTTGTGCTCTTAGTAAGCCTGCCCAAAAAACCAACTTTGGCTACATGGCTTCTAGCGTTGCTTCTGCTCCTATGGAGAAGCTATTTGTGGATTTTGTAGGTCCATTACCTCGTAGTACCAGTGGTAACTCCATGATATTTAGTTGTGTTGATGCCTTTTCGAAATATGTTTGGCTCATCCCAGTTAGAAAGGCTAATCATACTACTGTGTGTAGAGAACTACAAAAGATCTTCTTGAATTTTGGTATTCCAGAAATAATTGTATCTGACAATGGTCCACAGTTTAAATCAAAATCGTTTAAACACTTTTGTTTTCAGAAGGGGATAAGGCATATTACAACTACTGAGTTCTATCCAAAACCAAACCAGGTAGAACGTGTACATAGAAATTTAAGGTCTTCATTGATTGCTTATTATGCTAAAGAGCAAACCAAATGGGATCAGGCATTAGACTGGTTACCATTAGCTTTCAACACTTCTTTCCATGAAAGCAGTAAGTTCACACCGTATGAAATTATTTTTCGGATTAGTCCAAAACATCCATTGAAGAATGTGTGGAAAATTGCTGATATTTTACCCAAAACATTCTCACAGGACTCCAAAAATATTTGGAAACAAGCTCACCAGAATTTATTAAAATCACATAGTAGAGTCAAAAAGCTCTATGATGATAAACGTAGTCCTATTCCTTTTAAGACTAATGATATTGTTCTTCTGAGGACCAATCCTATTAGTAAGGCTGCTGAAAAGCTTACTGCTAAACTAATGTATCGCTGGTCTGGCCCATACTTACTAAAATCTTGGTCATCACCTGTCACAGCCAATCTTTATTCCTTGGATGGAATGAACTTCATTAGAAGAGCTCATGTGACACAACTTAAAAAGGCTTATCATAACTTGATCAATGCTAATTGATTAAATATTATTTAGGACTTGCTCTGTCTTGTGTCTAAATCGTTATTCTAGTCTTATTTTGTACCCTTATGTGAGTACCTTCTTTGTCTCAGAGTGAAATACTTTGAAGTATTATTGTCCTTGTCTGAAGTGAGACTTATGTTCTACTTCAAAAGTTTTTGACATGTTTTGATGGACGCATCCTACATGCTCAATCTTTGCTGTACAGCAGAAAAATTAAGCAATTGCTTATCTGAGAATTATTTTATTCTCATTATTCTGGCCATTTGAGAGTTTTCTTGATTTTAAAATCCATGGTAACCTAGTAGTTAAGATCCTAAACCCTGTACTGTAACTTAATTAGTATTATAATCTTATTGTAGTCTTGACATAATATTGTCAGGTATTATTTTTTTGTCCTGAATTTTATGTCTCATTATTGGGCATTACTATTCCAACATTATTGTATGATATACTTACTCCTATTTCCACTTTATATAATAATTATTGCCATCGGATTACTATGATAATGTTCTTGTACAGTGACAGTGTGTCATCTTCTTTATCCTTTTAAATTGATATAACCTAAGGAAGGTTATTTGGTTGAATTTTTGTACAATTCTGAACTCTACTCCATTTATCCACATGGGTTAGGTAAAATTTTGTTGAATTTTGTTCACTTTGTAACGGTGATATCCATTTCTACTCTTGCTCTGAATCTTACCCCTTTGCGCGCCCGGATTGGATTCAAAGCTACATTAGATTTGTGGTCACTAATTTTTGACATTCTTCTTGACTTTGAAAGTCAGGTTTTTAATTTTACTAATTGTCTCAGTATTGGTAATAATAGAAGAAATATAATATTAGAAGAAATTTCCTTCTCTTGTTTCTTCTCATTCTCATCTCCTTTCTATCCTTGATATTTTTTTTTCTTGACACCCCAGAGTTTAATTTGGAGGGGAGAGGTCTGTAGCATTGCTACATTGTTTTAGTTAAATGTGGTGCAGTTGGTCACACCAATTCATTCAGTGAGCCTTTGGTTTCATCCACTTCAACATTAATTTTATTATTTCTAGCTATAATATTTTATTTTCTACTTAGGTATTTTTCATAATATTTTACTTTAACTAAATCTCCTTTTAACGTTTCTAGTCAAGCTTTCAATTTAAACTGTAACCGTCCTTTGTTGGTTATGTTACCAAACTGCACTAGGTTTTGCTTTGTGCATAAACTAACCTGTTGCATCTTGTTTTTTGCAGCTTGGCACTGGCTCCTAAAATATGATTTGGATTGTTTTGCCGTTTCTTTGATTTCTAAATAATTTGTTATAATTAACACCTTGATGCCATAATTATCAATTTTAAATAAGATTATGAATTTGTTTACAGACATGATGTGTTAGTAATCTGTCTTCTTTTATTTAAAATATCTCTCGTCGTCAAATCCAGGTACAGTAATTCAAGTTTATTAACTACAATTATTCAATGTATTTTGTTACTACTGTCATTATTATTGTGAAATTGTTATTTCCCAATTTATCCTTTTGTATTTTTGTATCAACAGGTTTTCCTGGTTCAGGTTTAGATTGAAATCGAAAGTATTAATGTAACCTCAACACCTTGGTTCAGGAAAGCATTTGGAAAATATAAAATAACTATTATGGACCGGACTTGAAACCAAAACTGCTATCCAGGTGACATATTTCCTTTTTTATATTACTTTTCCGTGGAGTCAAGATTTCAAGATCCGGGTCTGTCCTCAACAGACCTTTATAATTTTCATTTAGTATGCTTAGGCATATCTTCATTTGTTTCAAGTTGAGAATTTTATATCCTGGCCAGTGATCTTTTTAACTCAAGTTTTCAAAATCAGTATCTAAAAATTCTATTTACTTTTGTAAGGAAGACGACGAGAGATTACTCTATTGGCTGTTAATTTTTTTTATCTGTGATATTTTGAATTTAACCTTTTCTAAAATTATAGATGCTATTTTCTTCTATTCTGGACCTTCTTTGACTTGAAACCCTTCATCATGTGTGTCTGTTAATTGTTTTAAAGCCTTGGCCTTATCGACCACAGCCTATTTTGTGCTTTTACTTTTGAGTTCAGTACGATTCCTATGTGAAAAAACCAACCTTAATTTGCCAAGGTAGGTTGGTTGGTTCACTGTACAATAAGTTATTTCATGTTACTCTCAAGTCATGTTATGTAGAATGTAGATCATTAAAAATATTTATTTTTTTGTTTTGCTTATAACGTCTATAAAGTCCATAACGGATTAAATGTATTTTGAAAAGACTCATCCATCAACACAAGCGCTTGCTTACAGAGGGATGAACCATTTAAATTGTAATTTTTGATCACAAACATTTTCATATTCAAGCTGTTATTTATGGCTTATATGTTATTGTTAAGAGTTGATATTGTTTTATTTGAAGTTCTTTTGTGATTTTGAATACAAATGCATTGTATTCATTGATTGGTTCAATAAATTTATTTATTTATTATATATTATTTATTGTTTATTATTTATTATTTATTTACTGATGTACCACAGAGTATATACTAAAAAGAACATTTATATCGATTCTGTGACAGTATTAGCCTATGTGTTGAGGATGGATTTAAAAGTTCAAGTATATTCTCGGCTTTCTTTCCAAAATACTAGTATCTACTAGTTTGTATTTATATCCTGAAATGAATAATCTTTAACAAGTAGAAAATATACTGTTATAAACAAGTAGAAAACAGGTATTCAAGTACAAATCAATATCATAATAAACGGGGAAAATATCCAGGTACAGCAAATCAACCATGCTTAAACTACAGAAAAGTAATACAGATGTAGGTGGAGCTAACGACCATTTACTAGTGGGAGTGTCAAGTTAATTCACCATCAGCCAATAACAGACCAGATTGGTGAGGCTTTTAAAATAGGCTAACTTATTCTACATCTTAATGTAGGGTATAATAGGTTAAAGCTGTTCTGTAATTAAGTTTTAGTTTGATTTAAAATGGCGTTACTGCCAAATCTATATTATCTCTTTTATTACTGTAACGATTAGCAGAAATGACTTCTGGCTGCCTTATCTGCAAAGAGGTTGGAAATGAACAGTATTACTGTTTCTCTTTTTCCTCGAATGTCTTTCTCACTCCTGTATGACAAATGCGTTTCAATGTTCAAGTAAATATTAGAATGACCCATATAATTTCTGGAGACTTCTGAATAAACAGAAATCTTTTATAAAAGTGCTGTCCTTGTGAGCCATGAGCCATGTGTGATTCGAACGTTTAATTTGATAAAGTGATAAACAACATAGTGACAGTGTATACTCTGTGAGTTATTGTTCAAACTTCCTTCTTGTTCGTATCGTAACGAGTGGCAGTTTGTGGTGGCATTTTACAAGTTTACACATAACTATTGCTACATATTGTTAAAGTGACAGACTGTGCATCGTAAGTGTCCAGTTTATTTATTGTGTGTTTAACTGCTATTTAGTCATTTCTCTTTACATTATTGAACAGTTTTGGGCAATTATTATTATTAAATTATTGAATGGCCTATTGACAGTTATTAATTAGTTTTTGTATAGTGATATAGTAAATTCATTATTAGTTGAAAGTTATTGATCTGTTTGTTTCTTATTCGTTTTTCTTGAGTGAAATAACTGATTAGTGCGTGTTGTAAGTAATTTGTGTAAATAAAGTGCCAGTGTTAATTTCAAGTATTGCCAGCATTATTTTAGTGATAGAACATGTAACAATAATATAACTTAGCTCTAGCTAATGAATTTGGAATAAATATGAATTTAAATTTAAACACTTATTTAGATAGCCGCATTATGGGTCTAAGTGGATGATATCTACCGGGGACTCCCCTTAGCTTCACACTTGCCTCTTTGAGCAATTTACCAATTTTATCCACCTTTCTGGGACTGCCCTTGGTCAAGTTGGCTGAGACTTGTTTTGAATTGATGTTGACATTGTTCACCATTCTTCTATTCACCCTACGATTAACCAATTTTTTGAGTATCCAATTTTTTCTTGGATTGGTGGTCAATCGGTAATTCAATGATTGAATGCCATCTATAGCAGTAGAAAAATGTTTTTCGTCAATCATTTTACATGATATTGAATCTGGATTGAAATTTTCTATTTTTTTTTCTTCTGGTTCTAGTTGATTTTCCAGTCAGACTCAGATTTTGGGGGGTCACGACGTCATGACCCCATGACCCCGCCCTCTGGGACCGTCCTTGATAGTAATGTATAGAGGAAAAATAAAGAAGATTGTTCATAATAAATTAATGTGATTGCGACAACTGACAGTATCAAGTCCTGTTGTTCATTTTATAAACGATACTGCAGTTGAAAACAGTTTGTCGTTAAAAAGGGGATCTAAACGATAATGTAGTTGAAAAAACCTACATTTGCGGCAACCGGAATGTATATATCACATGATGACGTCATTCATTGACTGCAATATTATTAGTAGGTCCAGACGGTGGATTTATTCCATTCTCAACACTTGTAGGCCTCATCAGTGAGGCAGTGAGAGAGCTTAGAGAACGATCCAAGTGACGAATGGGAACGACATCTGCGCTTGGCAGATTTTTATCCCTCGCTCCTCCAGGCTCCAGATCTGGATGCTGAGTGCTGATTGATGCCTGGCGGGCACTGATGATGATGATGATGATGTTTAAGAGGATAAAAAACAATCATCAGCTGCTTCAGTGCAGCTGCCAAATCCTTTTCCCTCCATCATCAGCGTCATCGTAATCATCATTGGCCCTTAATACGCTCGCACAATGTAAATGATTAAGCAAGAAGCCACTTGATGAGACTTTTATTGCAGTGGATCCGCCCTAGGCGCTCATTCTATATAGCAACTTGATACTATGTTAATTGACTAATTGAAAATGAATTATTGTAATAAGTGACGAATTGTTGTATTGTATCCGTTTGTGGAGCAGTGAGTTATATTTTGATATGAGTTTTTAACCGACTTCCAAACAAAACGAGGTTCTCAAATCGATGCATTGTTAGTATTATTGAGGCTCCGGTGGTTTGGAACCCACCTAAAACTGTAGGTCCAACTCATCAATCACCATCATCCAATTCATTACCCAGGTCTCAGACCTATGTGGGCTTCATCCTCCAAAAAAAATTCAAACACTAGGTTCATCAATCATTCAAACACCATTGAACCGATTTCGATAATTAAAAAAAAAAGAATGAAGTGCATTATTCAGCGGTGGTCTCATGTTTTGCAAGGATCGGCCCAATACTTACCCCAATATGAAAACAAAAAGGAGCATTCATCGATGTCTTCATTTTAATTGTTTTCGAATCCGATAGTTTCGCACATAACCGCCAGCCGATTAACGGTGTCGTTTACCAGGCCGTTCATTGTACCATATGGAGGGCTTAACACCTCCCCGATTTTCAAATGATGCAATGTAATTATGCTGGGTAAAAGACATCGGTTACCCAAAGCCAGTTATGTGTGAAACAAGCCTGAAATGTCTCGTTTGGACCAATCAGGTGAAATAAATTTGAATTAAGAATAAGAAGAATTTATTTCTGTTCATATGAACATTGTAAAAAGTGGAAGTTATGGAGTTATAGGAATAAGGTTATACAGTTTCAATCGTGAGTTAGAGTGACAAATGTTTTTGAGATAGTTGATTAAAAAAATAATTGAACAATACTCTTCAGTTATTAATTTTCCAGTGTATTTAATTGTTGAGAATCATTTCATTGAAGTCGGTTTTTTTAAAGATTTGTTTTACTTGAGTTTAAACATGAGGATGTCCAGTTAGTTGCCGCCTAATTTGGTGGCGTGAACTATAAATAAGTCATCACTAAACATGTTGAGAAACAGTTTAAATTTGGTACATTCATCGAGTTGAGGTTCTAGGGTCGTATTTGTGCCTCTTGACTCGAGGGACACTTGAAATGCATTTAGAATAAAAGAATTGCAAGAGTGCCTCGAGTCAAGAGGCACAGAAGGAACGTTCATAAATATGGGTCCTAGTGTTACAAAAAGTACAGCCAAATTTGACAATTTAAAAAATTAGGTATGATGCATAAACATGGAGATGTGAGTCATTAATTCATTTCGTTAAAAGCCATGACAATCGCTGATTAACAAACAAGATGGCTGGCCCGGTTATCGATTTTGTATAAATTTTCTTCCCGGGGATGCATGGTGAGGAGTCTTTTTGTAGACTGTTGAGACATGCATAGCGAGCTTGTAAAATTGTATATTGTATCTGAAATCGAACCTGACACAGTCGGAGGTGTCTCATACTTAGCTATTTCATTAAAATATGATTACACTTCATTAGTACTACTTGATGCGTATGATATTCTACATTCTTTCCATTTCCTGCAAAACGCACTGGCCAAATTATTTGATACTAAAATATTATTCTAATAAACCTATGGGATACTGTAGTAAATTGGCTGCCTTCAATATCTGATTCTAGCAAATTGAGTTCACTGATCGATAAGATGGTCCCTTTATTCCTAGTTCCGTTGTCTAATATCAATTTGTATTCAGAGTTCATTTGATATTCATGAAGCACTACACCCCCCCCCCCCTCCCACACCATTTCACCAAGTTAACCACTTGTGATTTCCACGGTCGATCGACCCGGCACAAAGCCAGATAAGTAGAAATCATTAGGATTGTCTTTGGAACTCATTCTTTTGCGTCTTATTTCTCTTTATTGGATAATTTCGTTTTGAATAAAATATATCTTACGGGCCTTTTGCGTTCAATCCCAGCCAGTGACGGAAACTTTAAATGATACTGACTAATAATTCTGAATGACTGAATAACATGTCGAATTTTTTTTTTTTTTTGAGGATTAAGTCCATATAGGTCTTAGACCTGTGCGTGGGTAATGAGTTGGATGATTGTGATTGATGAGTTGGACCTACAGTTTTAGATGGGTTCTGAACCACCGGTTCGGATTTTGCAACATTTTGCATTTTGAAACGAAACAATCATTTATGTGAATTTCGGTAAATATGACTCAGAAATTTGCAGATTTCTAACCTATTACATTGTTGTATCTATCTCCTGAAGGCATTGTTATATCCTGAATAAAGAATAAATCTAATGTAATCCAATCCTATGTTTTTAGAACATAGTAGCAGAAGGTTCTATTTGTTTATGTATTGGTCAGCTTGGAAATTTCTATTTCTAGGGTGATTTTATTGCTTTTTCATTAAAAGTACATTTATTGTTATTAATATTCAAATATAAAATATGAAATTTAGTATTAAAGTTTAGTATGAATTTTTAGTATTAAGAAAAAAGTTTTGGAACCTTTTCGTGACTGAAGGGGATAAAATTAAAAGATTAAATGCAAAAATTGATTAGTCTACAATTGCAACAACACTAAACAATACCTCAAATTAATCTTTGGAGTAACTCTTCACTAACTCAAATTGTGTGCAAGAGTTCAGGCACTGGACAACTTATCCTTTTTCTAAGCTTATATTATGAGTGGTAGAGGGGACTCCCAACTCCGCCTAATAAAGCATATTTTCATTTCATATTATGGTTCTCCATGATTTGTCACTCTGCATCCCGGAATTCTTTGTACAGTACTTCCATCTTCCTTCTTTTATTATTATTTCTTCTCTATGTTCTTAGATCATCCCTCAAGATTCCTTCTGTAGAATAGAACAGAATATGTTTAGAAAACGTTTATAGTACAAAATGAAAAATGATACAAAATAGAAAATAATAATAGAACTTCCAACTTCCTTATTGACATTTTGTTACTTCCTCTACTGAAGAGGAAAGTACTAAAAACAATCCTTATAAAAACATCTATAATAATTTTATTTGTTTTTGGGTTAACTATACAAAGGAATAATTATATAAAGAATAGTATAAAACAGCCGACAGTGGAATAAGCTAACAATTATGTAACATCTATAAAATGGAAAATATAAAAATCTCTATAAAATACATAATTCTATGACATCTTTCTAAAAGTAGTGGTTTCAGAGTCCAGTGTAATACTCGTACATTCCCTCATCATTTTCTATTTTATTCAATAAAATAAGCTATAAAAGAATAATAAAACAATTATTGGGGAAGTGACGGCCGTGAGCCGTAGCAGGTTAGATAAGCAAAGCTTTCCTGGGCCCTCTTTGTAAGGGTGACCGATTGGATTGGCCAGCAAAAAAGACTTTCTTCTCTGCTGTGAAATCACTTCTTGATTGTTCGGAACCCACCTAAAACTGTAGGTCCAACTCATCAATCACCATCATCCAGCTCATTACCCATGCACATGTCTCGGACCTATGTGGGTTTATCCTTCAAAAAAAATGTAATAACAATTATAAAATATTCTCAATATGTATTGCTCATAAAATCTAAAATGGAATTAGAGAGCATTATTGCAAATCATCTCTAATAAAATACCGGTCAAAAATGAATAATACCGGTGCAAACTTTGCAGTAGAACAACTTTACTTTGTTACAATGTTGCTGGTTTATGCCTGAATTGAAAGCACATAACCCTTCGTGTACAGTAAGAAGAGATTAGCCGATTTGACTGATGTTTCCATGAACCTTTTGTGTCCGGCTTTAGGTCAACTTGCACATTGACATGTATTACCCTAACCCTATGCCCTTTCCTTTACCCTTTCCCTACATATTCTGACAGGTGGTGTATAGTACAACCTTCTTTGACTGCCAATCAAGCTAGCTTTCTGTCAAGGCCTCACTATAATATACTGTGTATAGTAAGAAGGCCTTGTTTCTGTCCTTGCCACTTTCGTGTGTCGCATATGCAACATGCAGGTCACGTAATGTCTCTAGCGTTGCCGAAATTTCCATGTGATACAGTATTATGAGCAAGCGTGTGAGGTCGACATCGACACGGTACGTTGCCCTTAATAACTAAGGTAAACAAAGCTTGGTGTGCGCGCGTGCGAAAGATGGTAAGATGAGGGTGTGTGAGTAAAAGAAAGGATGATTAGATGTAGAAGGGTTAGTGGTGAGGGTGTCACTGATGGATTGGTGAGGAGTAGCAGGGCTGTTTTATTATTAATCTAGGTATATAACCTGCTTAAAATCATTTAAAATTCCAAGCTTTTTTTATTAAAAAGACTTAATATTGCACACCTATATTTATTATGTTAAAAATGAGATACTATAGTTTCAACACTCACGCCATTCTCAATCTCAATCGAAAACTAAAAAAAGAGCAACTTCAAATGCACTCTAAATCTAAATTGAATCAAAAAAATACCTATCGAATCATACAACACAGTAACATTGGTGCTTAATTTTCGAGGATTATTTATTTATTGAAAAATTACAATCTGTGAGGGCACCAAGGAGACCCCATTATTGCCCTCATAACGCAAAAAAACTATCTAGTTGAAAATAAAACATAAGAAAATTAAAAGTAAACAAATTAAATAGATTAATGATACACAAAATAGATAATTTACTAGGTGGATGAATGAATAAACTGTAATAGAATTAATAATAAAAAAGACGCAGCTATAAATAAAGTTTAATTAAGATCTAAAATTAAATAAAAGGATAAGAACAAAAATCCCCATACAGGTCCTAGAAACAAAGACACATCGAACAACCATCAATATAGCCATCCAAATAACTATCATTCTTATATATAATACAAAAGACGAAATATACATTATATGATACAAGACAAAACAGAAGATAAGCAAAACCGGATACTATATAACATTTTTTTCAATAGTATTTTTATCAGTTTACTAAATGGTATTTTCTTTGTAATGAAGTAATTCTATTCATCTAATTATTTTGTTGTAATTATTATATATTTATTGTACTGTATATATATATTTGTTGTTATTATTATTATTATTATTATCATTATGTTTTATGGCCACAAAGTACCACTCTAAGTTCTAATCTGGCTAATTATTCCAGATGTTCTGAAGTGGTTCTGCACTTTTTCTAGTGCTTTTCTTTTCTTTTGCCAGTAGTTCTTCAAGGCCTTTCAAGTAGGTCTTTCAAGTAGATCTTCTAAGTTCCTTTGCGTTCGAAATCACCATGTTTTTTTTGTTTCGAATTTGCTCCTTGAATTTAACTGATTGTTGTTTGATTGTCCTGTACTTTCCGTCGGCTATTGTGATGTTTAGTTCCTCCATATCCTTTTTGACTTCCTTCATCCAATTCGGTGAAATCTTCTTATTCCAGAATTTTTATTTTTTTATTTTCTTAGCAGTCTTGTATCCTCCATTCTTATTACATGTTCCAGGAAGAATATCCTTCTTTTCCATATATATTTGTTATACAATGTATATTTGTTATACAATGTATATTTGTTATAAAATATATATTACTGTTTTACTGTATTTTTAGCCCACATAGGTCTGAGACCTGTGCGTGGGTGATGATTTGAATGAAGGTGATTGATGAGTTTGACCTACAGTTTTAGGTGCGTTCCGAACCACCGGGAAGTGATGAGTTCTTCTCTACTTATTTGTAGTGTATCCTATAGTTTGGTGGTTGTGAATAAAATATCAATTGAAATGCACTCTCCGTTCTGGTTTATTGTCTCTCTCAGCACGTCTAATGCATCGTGTTGGTAACATTTCAACACTCATGAATAATTGATAATGAACGCAGTATTTATATCCTGTCTGCACTAGCATTGAATCATTTATTGTTCTATTGTTGAAAGTCAAATGTGTTTGGTTTGTTCAAGTTCAACCATTGAAATTACTGTCATAAAATGTTAATTTACAATGAAAGGCCGTTTTATATTTATTTGATGCTGAGTTATTTATTTGTTGAATGCTTGTTTGATCTGTATGTTGCTGCAAGATCTTAAATTTACAATAGTGTGCGTTTTTATGATACCCACATGAGACTGAGACTTGTGCGTGGGTAATGCGACGAGTAATAACAATAATGGCGAATAATGTCACGCAGAAATGGTAATCGAACTCGTGACCACAGGAGTAGCAGTCAGTCAGAGATAGAGATGAGCGCCCTAATCAATTACACCGCAATTCTCTAAGAATACTTTCAGTTGATGTTCTTATTGAAACTCATACAGAACACCGATTTGCAGGAATCTTTCTGACAAACTGTGCAGCTTCCTCTCATCAAAATAATGAAAAACTTTCATAAGAACATGGATTTGGAAATGTTTTTTCACAGAATTGAAGGTGGCGAAGATTGCTGCTATCATTCAGTGCAATCATTCATAAATCTCTAGGGCCTTCGTCAGTGTAGTATAAATAAAACTTCTCAAATATATAAATAAAACTACAGGTACAGAAAGTACAGAATGTATCTTAAATTACACTATAATTTATTTGTTTGGAAACTAGACTCCCACTTGGAATAACTGTGTGTAGAAGACGAGTCTAAGTAATTTCACTTATAATTAATTTGAAAACATGAAATAAAAATAGGAATATTTGAAAATAAGTAAGAAGAGTAAATGGTCGAAATACAATATAAATATTTTTTCATATCAATAAAATTGTGCAGATTCATTCAGATAGATACAAGATGATTTAATACAAACAACATTTTTTAATTCATTATTTGTAAGTCTATTTAGAAAATAATGAAGAAAATTGTAGTGACTGTAATGTAAGAATGAGAAATAATTTATTAGATTTGAAACACTTGTTACTTTATGGTTGAATCCGAAATGTCAGAAACGGTATTGAAAGACACAAATAACATTTAGAATATATAAATATATTTATTTAGATACTAGCGGTTTGCCCGTGCTTTGTAACGGAATTTAAGGTAGATTTTTGAAACAAAACATGTGATAAATGGATTTTAACGGCCAATTCCAAAAAAAATAATTAGCAGCTGCAAATTGTTATAGAACAACTGTGTTGCTTTGGCTTTTGACTTGATGCTTATTTCCATCATTGTAACGTATTACATGTATGAGCTGTTCAATGAGCTTCCTGCATCTGAACACAGTTTAAAACAGTGCCCCCGAGTGAAATTTGAACATTAATTATCAAAAATGTGAAAAGAAAATGAGAAATTGGGCTTCGAGATTAGAGGAAGCTTTGTGTCAAATTTAGTGTTCTAAATCGTTGCCATATTTGTGAAATCTGTAAGACCGACACACACTCCCACACACACACACACACACACCCGTACCCTTGTATTATATAGATTCTTCAAAAATGGAACACGTTTCTAAGTACTCTTAGTAACTTCCTAGCAGTAATAGTGGTAGTTGCTAGCTACTTCGGCTTAGCACAAATTAATATCTTAGTATTCTACCTTTGATTTTACATGCAGTACACTTACTTACCTTTGTTGACCCTTGTTTAGTAGTGGCCAATTGGTCGATCCTATTGGAAACATGCGCACAACACACGCGCGCACGCGCACACACACACATGTCGACACACACTAGAATAGTGAAAGGGCTACCGAGATTTCCCTGGAGACTTTTCCCAACGGTCGACGACAACTGCAATCTACACCGCTTGCCAATCTTGGATTAGGAGCTGGAATAAACAAGAAACTCGCATTCGAAGATTCACACACGCACACTTCAAGAAAAAGGCCCAAACTGAGGTTCCACTACCATACAGTGGTAATATAGTGGAGCCTTCCCCATGCCTACTTGCAGTAAAATATTTATTGGGGATGGGGTTGATGGCTAGCACTGCTGCTTGTATCGGTGGAGATTTTATCGGCCAGGGAATTGCACACACTATGTTCCTAGACTGTAGTCCTAGACTGTGACGATCAATGTTATTGATCAATTCGTATGGGGAGAGGCCAGTGAACTAAACAACTGTAAACTCCTAGACCAGGGGTTCTCAATATTTTTCAAAGACAAAACTTAATGAAACATTAAGAAATATAATTTGTTGTAAGTTTCTGTATTTGTAGTATCATTAGATAATTCATGATTGTTTAGCGTACTATTTAGTTATTTTTCTCCAGAAAAATGGTGAAGCCGACTTCTGGCAGACAACCTTCGCGGTTAGGCCATTATAATGTCTTAGTTTTGTTCATTATGTCTTTTTTTTATTTTCTCAGTTTGTAGATGCAATGGTTCTTTGGTTGCTGTCTTGAATGCATTTATTTTCATTCGAATTTGTAAATAAAGACATTTTTATTCATTATTCATAATGAAACATTAACATTTTGCGGACCCCCTTGCTAACCGTGGGAGGGGGTGGTTAAATCAAAATAAATTTTTACATCAAAAACGCAATATATTTGAAACGCATTACAAAAAAATAATGAGAAGGATGAGCTTGATCCTAATGTATGTTAAACTACCTGAAAATGTGAGATTGTTGCCATAAAAAGTTCTGTAAAGTTTTAAATATTCTAAAGCTTAACTGATGAATTTTTGAACTCGAACAGGACCGATAGCATTATTTAAATTTCACTGTCTCTACATTACTGTAACTATCTTGTATTGTGTATATTTTTACTCAGAATCCACAATACTTGTTTTTGTTATCAACTAATTGACATTTTACATTGTAACTGATATGTATACACGTGACTCATAAAATGTAAATCATTGACAATGCCAAAATTCTAACTTGTTTTACGGCAAATAAATTTCTTGATTCTTGGAATTTGCGTACTGCGACCGATTCTTCCAGAAACATTCGGTATAGAGTGAAGCTATCTGTGACCGTATAGTTTAATTCTAAATTCTATAGTAATTAGACCAGATTATAGTTCTAAATACTATATAAAACAGTTCTTTGTCTGTGACGCACCGAATTTATGATCTTGGACTTGTAGTTTGTAGACTTTTTAGTTTTGGGTTGTGGTGATAGGCTTGCGAGAACTTTTTGTCTGTTCTTACGAAGTTTTCGAGCTTACGAGAGAAAGATTACTGCGGATAAAAATTCGAGCACTAACGGCTAGGATAGGAAAGCAACTGCTGGCAGAGCTGCTTTAGAAAACTTTTACTTTTATTTTGACACCACCTGGTCGGCCACTGTCATTTCCCTTTTTTCTTCTTTTTTAAACTTCTTTTCTTCTTTTTTATCTTCTGTCGCGCTCTTGGATCTCAATTAGGCCTGTTTAGTTTAGTCATTGTTCGTCACTACCGTGTAAATTTACTGCCATCGTACTGTAAGTGTTAGAAGAATGGAGAAGTTGTGTAATGTTCGTTAAATGTGACAGGAGTTGGATTGACAGTTGAGGCCCACACAGACAGTATCGTAACGTCATCGTAACACCGTAAAGCTATTTCGTTGCGTTAAGACCATGGAAAGTGGAGGGAGTATAATATGACGTGTACTGCCAATGTTAAAAAAGTGTGACCAACATGGATCCCTTCCTGTTTGGGAGCTGATGCCATTCGCAGCTTTATCACCGCGAAATCTTTACAAGATTCCACTTTCATATCGGTTCAAATGTTTGAACTTCGCTTAGCATTTGTGGAAGACGATTTGCTTCCCAAAATGATTTAAAAAAAATATTTATCAAGATTTAGCAGTCTTATTGATCACTTTAACTCTAATTAAGGCTTTGACCTAAAACGAATCGGAGAGTAGCGGTCATCTTTAAAGATAGCCATGGCAGACAGATATATATAACAATTTATTTATGATGTTTTTTATAGAAATTCATTATTATTATTATTATTATTATAAGAAGTGGTGTAATTTTTGTTTAAATATATGAATGTTCTATTATGTATTGTTAACAATAAATAAATTGAATTGAATAACAACTACAACAACATCTGTAGTGGAGCCGCCGTAAGTTGCCGGATAGCCGCTCAAGATGGCGTCGGCTACATTTTTTTGACTTTATGCTCCCTCCACTTCCTTAGACCTCCATGATCTGTATTAGTTTTGGACGCTGAGATTTGATCTAATCTAGAAATTCTGTTTCGAACAACTTGTTCTAGAAATTCGGACAACTTACAATAACTTATGATGGAATGGAACACTCAAACTTCATCAAGTGTTCTATATCACTAAGAAATATCAAATAAATTGAATCAAACAAAGTATGTATCATGATGCACAATATCAAGTTGAGAGATGTATAAAGGAGCACGAGTAATAGAAACGCTCTACCTTTCCCCTACCCATCGCAGCACGATCTTTTACTCTCAAACGAGAAGACTAAGTTTGGCTACAAAGTGTAGAGCAGGCAGATGTAAAGAGGGTAGCTGTGTCCTTGTTACACATAGAGCAGTAGAATGGTGGAGAGTTGAGTTGGTTGAAATGTGTGTCTGTGTGTATGTGCGTTGATCTACCTGTTCGCGGGAATTCGGCAGTCACGCTGTGTTTGCTGTAGGAACCTTTGCTTTGCTTTTAAGATCTCGACAAACAGAGGTCTCGACTGCCACTGAGTTTCACTCGCTCGCTATCGTCACGTTCGCGAATTGTGACAACCGAAATGTTGCTGATGATCAGCCACATAGAGCCGGCAGCAACGCATTGTTCCCCTGCGCGCTTTCACCCCGGTCTTTCCTACAATGAATGTCCAAACGTGACAAGGAATAACCGCGGAATATTATTTGAATCGGTATCCCTGGATTTGGGAATGCTGATTGTATTATTCTTTAGCTCAGTGTTGCAAGTAGTTCTAGAGTTTTTGAAACATTCTCATTCCAGATATTATTCTCATTCTATGAACTTGTATAGGTAGCTTAGAACATTCTCATTATACTATTCTATAGTTTGGAATTTTTGTGGGAAGCTTTGTCTGCAATTTTTTAGGTTGGTTTGGAGATGCATTTTGTAAAGAATGGGAAACACTATAAGAGGAATAACCACTTAGTAAATTATCATCGCTAATTTCTTATCTGAAGTCATGAATTTGGTTAGTACCTTATTAAGGACCCGACAGGGCGTTATTGAAATGTGCCGTTGTCCGTCCATCCATCTGTGCCCTAGCGCTTGAAAGGAAGATTCTAGACTCTTGAAACTTGTTGTATAGCTTCCTCTTAGTCCTAGTGAGATCGCTATTGATTTTGGGAGTAGAATATAAAAATAATTATGATGTAAAACAGAATTTACAATAGGTTCTAAGTTAGTTTTGGCTAGTTAAAATCAAAACATTGGACAGCTGGTTCATTTAGAATAAAAAAAAGAATATTACGAATTATCAAAGAATATTTCGATGGTTTAGTTACTCTCCTCCCTTTCCTCCTCCGAGCACACCTCATTTCACCACAGAGCCAGTTGTTTATTCTTTGCTTTATCCTTGTTTATTTTATTTTACTGTAAATCATTTATATTTGTTTGGAATAAATAAATTGAATTGCATCTCTAATCTGTAGTTATGAATAGACTATCCCAATTGTATTATTTTATAGCTTGGAATCTTTGCAGGTGACGTGTTGTAGAGAATGGGGATTCCTCCAACAGATGATGTAGTTTTATGGTGAAGAATTGTTATAAAAAGGTATAATAATATATATATATGTGTTTATTCCGTATTCCACAGCTAGTCCTTATCATTCGATGGCCTTGAAATACAAATATCTAAAAATATCAAATATACTTGCAATTGTTATTAGGTTCAAAAGTAATTGGCTACAGCATTGAAAATTCCCAATTTATCAATTCCGTATTGTAATTAATAATGTTCTTTTTATTCCAGGTGAGAAAAAACTGTGAAATGAGGAAACCTCACTATTATGTATGTATAATTTTATTTATTGCAAAACATTTTGTTCCATTTCTTCCCAAATTTATAATTTTTTTATATTCCTAGCAATTTTTTTAATGAAATTCCTGATTAATTGAAGGATAATTGAATATACCTGATCTTCATCATTGAAAAAAGGATTGCTAGTTTATTATTCAATTTTAGGCTCTTGGCCTCATTTGAACCATTTACAACATGTAACAATTTAAGGTTTTGTAAGTAATTAAGTTTTAAGATCCATTTCTTGGTAATGCGAGAATAAGTTCATTTTCGTTCAATTATTCTTACTGGTCAAGTATAGATTTTGTACTACCTATTTAAGAATAATTGTTTTGAATTTCAATTTGTAGTTTCTTGTACGGAACAAAATTGCTCTGCCTAAGCAATACCTTACTCAGCCTATACCTTACTTATGTAAGGTGTAGAACTCTTCCCCTTAGAAACATTTTCGCAGCTATTCAATAGCATTAGGTAGCGTAGATCGTAGTCGAACCTTACAGGATACAATAGGCTTAATATAAATTTATTTATTTATTAATTACAAAAACACAACCAAGCAAAGATATAACAGGCACAGCACACTGCTGCTTTCTTTACAAATTTTCAACTAAGAAATCCAAATTAGATTTTAGGTTATGTCCAAGTTGTAAATGGCAATGAAAGAAGTATGTTGTGATGAATTTATTAAATGTAAAACAGTGATACAAGTTTTTCTAGGAATATAGTAGACCAGGGTGATTTATAGGAAGCGAATCATTACAAAATCACAAGCAAATATACTACAGGCACTGCCCCCTACTGTTTTATTTACAAATTTTCAACGAAAAAATCTAAAATTTAGGTCATGTCCATCTTGTAAATGACAATGACTTTAGAATTTACTAAATGTAAAAACAACGATACAAGATTTCTCCTGGAATACTGTAAACTCAGGTAAAAACTGTAATTGGGAGGAAACGAATGATTTCTTCCCAGCTCATTGTTTCTCTGATATTATTCAGTAATACTTTTTTATGGAATAATTTATTTCATTCATTCAAATTTTGTTTACTAAATCCAATGTACTGCTGAAATATTTTGTTGATTTCTTTTTAGTGGTAATCCTACTGCTATCTAATAAACAGTTTGGATTTAACCTAGGAATATTTTAGAAAAAATTACTAAAGAATATTTTTAACTAAAGGAGCCTCTAACCATTTTGTTGATAACAACGACTTTATTGATTGACTGATGTTTGATAACAATAGAATTGACTACTAGGTTAGTTCCTAATTAACTAACTTTCCAGTTGAGCAGATCACCGTTTCTATCAAAATTAAAACATAAGAACCGCTTGGATTCTAATTGACCGGACGAAGAAAGTTCTCTGTTTCAAGTCGACCATTTTGCATTCGTCTGTCTGTCTATCTGTCTGTTTGTAACGCATTTACTACTAAACGCGTGAAATAAATTCTATGGTAATTTTGCATGGATCTTCCTTCAAGGAGTGCCCAATGATGTATGTGTAAGGATTTCAAAATTTTCTTACATTTAAAGGATGGAGTGCTGGTTCGCTTACCCAAAGGTCCCGGGTTCGATCTCAGTTCTTACCGAAAGTTTCTAACTCGGGCCACTCCCGTGTTTCGGAGGACACGTTGAGCTGTCGGTCCCGGCAGCCTAAAGCAGCCGTCACTTCAGAGGCCCTAAACTCAGGTGCAATCTGATAACTCTGACACAAAACCTGAGCCAGGTCACTCAATATTATTATTATTAAAAAAAAATATTTCAAAGGAAAAAGGGAAAGGCACTCAGGCCTACTTCTATAGGAAACATGTGATTTTTAAAATGGGCTTCTCCATCATATGCAATTAGAATAAGTTTTAAAATAGCCCTCGGTTCCTAGTTGAGCCTTCATAAATATGAATTAAGTTGTCATTCACAATAATAACATAGACTACTTGTTTGAGAGAAACAAATTCTAATATTTCAATTAAGTATAACAACAAGTAATTACTACTAGGTAAATTTTATTATACAAACTTTATGATAATAATATTGTTTTATAAATGCATTCATCAGACATGTTGAATCTGATCTGATTTGAGCAATCAGCTGTCTTCAACAAGTATAGGCTGGATGAAAATAAGAAATGCATTCTTTGTGTTGTGACACGGAGTCTGTTTTTGTGGAAAACAGAAATGAAATACACTAAGCAAGTTGAATCAAGGGTTTGGTCTGATGACTGTGTTTAATTTAGCGATGGTGATTATAATTAAGTAAGTACATCGAGTATGTTCCTCTGCGTAAGCACTCTCATTCTTGGGCGTGAGGTCTGCTGTTCACAGAACTAGGCCTATTGATGCTTGAAAACTGCCAATATTACTTTCTGACTTTTTCCTTCCATTTCCATAATAACTGAGAGGATGTGCTCTGTTATTGCTGTAAAGTTTCGTAACTAAGAATGATGCTGGAAATTATTATCGTTATTGTGTTGTTTAATGAGTTCTCGTTTTCCTTTTTGCATTTAAATACTGCCTGCTAAAGATAGTACTTTGCCCTTCAAGCCAAGGAAGGGAAGGCATACTCTATTTAGCATTATTTATTAAGAAAAGTTCTCTCCGCCCTGTTCATTCCTGCTGCAATTTTTCACGGCTGAATGGAAATAGAGAAGAAGAAAGCTCTAAAAGTGAAGAAAAGTTCATCTTTTTTTTATTTCCTCTCGGTTCTCTTCAAATGCCTCCCTCCCCTCGCTATTACCTAACCCCCCTCAACCCCCACCTTACCAACCGATGACTCAAAAGTCTTACTTGGTTCGTTCGTTCTTGGGATATTAGTGATTTTTTTAAAGAATAAGAAAAGTTCTAAATTGCTTTCTCTACTTGGTATAGGCTGAGGCTGCCTGAGGCCATGTAGGCCTGCTTTTGGCTCTCGTTCTTAGTTCGTTATTCGTCTTGAATCCCTTCTCTTTCTCCTTCTTCTACCTCTTCTTCTCCTCCTCTTTCTCTTATCACTACTACTACTACATCTTCTTTTTTATTATTTCTCTTTTCCTTCTTATTCGTTCTCTTCTTCACCCTCTTCTACTACATCTTCTCCTTCTTCTTCATCTCTAGTAGAGCCCTGCTTCCCCCTCCACCCCACCCCCCCACCACTACACAATCTAATCCAGTTCCATCTCATTTACTACGTACGACTGTAAAAACCTTGATTTTTCACGTGCATTTTTTCAAACTGGTATATATTTTCTTCGTTCTTTTTTCTTTCTTCCACTCTTCTTTTTTCTTTTTTTTCCTCTTTCACTTTTTACTGTTACATCTTTTTATTGCACATTCGTTTTTCTCATCAAATTATTCCAGATAGGAGGGAAAAGTTTGAAACTGGGTGTTCAACGGTAGGGTTTGGAAATCGAGCATGAATTGCTTCGTTTGAAAGCACGGAAATAATGTAGAGAAAAAATGTATTACATGTAAGATTTTTATACATGATGAATGCATTTGTGCAGACTATTAATAGTTGGATATAAAATGTTATTGTTGGTGATGGAAATTGCTGTTATTTTTATATATTTTATGATTAATTTTGATGAAATCTTACGTTTAAAATTGTTTGTTTTGCTACCCACACTCATTTTAGTAGTTTGCTGTCTTATCACAAATCAAATTAACTATGCAATTATCTATGTAATTCATAAATGGCCAGCATACCGAATAAAGGTTTACTTCTTATGCAGATTTTTTTGGTCTAGTGTAAAAATTTTCTTCTCTATGTTTTGTTTACCCTAAATTTGTATTTTGAGAACTGATTCCTCGTTTCAAATTTTAAGTTTGCTGCTTCTTTGTAGTCGAGTTTCAGAATCGAAACCCGTGGACATAGAAACCCTTTGTACATTATATTTTTGTGTTGTACTTTAGATGGTTTACATACAAACTAGAAAAAACAAAATAAATAAATTGCAAAATATGTAATTGATATCCGTATTTCGGATATTAAGGAGTGTAAAGCGTTTCTTTTATTGCTGATGATGTCGACATGAGTCCAAGACTTGTGCGTGGTTAATGAGGTGAATTAAAACACATAGATGCCGACCGATGAAGTTGCGACGCCTCAACCAATTGCGTTAAACGCAGTTTTATATTAGAGTCTAGAGCCAAGTGTGTTAGTAAAATTCAAGCCACGAAATTAGGCGGCTCAAAGAAATTACGGTGTAGCAAAAAACAACTGACTGCGGTGACAAACCATATATGACTTCTAGCGTCAGACTTGTAGACTAGGCAACACTGTACGAGTAGTGCTGTCAATTCGTGCGCAATTAAACTGTCAGCTCTTATTTCCTTGATCAGATAAGTTATGTGCATGTTCAAGAAGAGCAAGCGGAAGTATAAAGTGGTCAATATTGATCAAACGTAATGACCGTTTTGCTAAAACTTTGTGGAGCAATCAACTTTTGAAGGTCACGTGCATCGATTGTTTCCCATTTTAAGAGGGTTCGAGGTTCATGATCTGTTGTTGTTATGAATTATTGAAAAAGTATTAGGTTCCTCCTTTAATTCATGCAAAACGTTTTCGACTAATGAAGGTTTTATGATATTCGTGACCAATCAGTTCTTATTTCAATGTACACGCATAGTAGGGTAGCACAACATGGAAGACGGTATCAAGCTGAACATTTGATCAATATTATCTAGGGAACTTATTTTTAATCACAGCCTTCTAAGTAAGTATTCAATGAAGTAACTACCGATTCGGTAGCCTTGGTTGGCTGTAACCACTAGTTTGAAATGATGAATACTTTCATTGAAGTATAATAAGACTTGAAGTTGTCATAACCACGGTTATTGAAAACCGTGAGGTACTAGTTTCGGTTGTTACACCTTTATCAATCTCAAACAAGCTAAAACTAAACTACAGAGTAGCTCAATATATACTCAACACAGAATGATACTATTGGCTGAGGGTAAAAGTGCCTTTCATAGGCTGACCTTCATTGAAGGTCTGTGATTGGCTGAATGCCCTAACAAGTCACGCCCACTGGTGGGAGGAGCAACAAGGAATAATCAGTGTCAAAATCAGGACCAAAAAGTAACAAACAAGAAGAATAAACAAGTACGCTAGAATTAAACAATTAAAATAGAATAGTAAATGAAGCTAAATGAAATGCAGGCAAGGTCAACGTAGAAAAACAAGAAAGTACTGTTATTAAAGAGTGGCCAGAATTATGATGAAACCAAGTTAGTTGTATTAAATTGTTTGAAATAAATTTGATCATTTAAACGTCAAGATTGTGTACAATATTACCATTCATATTCACTACTTACCACAATTACAATTTATGCTACTTGAGGTGAGGTTAAATTTTGGTCTGAAAGGAAAATAAAAATCTTTATCAAATGAACTCTGTGTACTTTAAAAAGCTCTCAACTGTTTTTCTTATATATTTCGGTATTTCCAATGATCTTTAGAAACTGCGGTAGCTTTACTATTGTGATTCACCTAGTGATAATCTCCTCGACTTCGTGTGTTATAATCATGTACCTCAGTTCAAGTAGTCTTAAAAACAAAATGACGGCTGCATGATTTAAAGAATGGTGAATTTGTTGTGAAAGATACTATTTTGTGTTAGTTTTGCACAAGGAACAATACCTGAAAGTATCCTGAGAGTTACGAGACCAATAATTCAAATTAATCGTTTATGGTTTAACTATAGTTTACGCCACCAAATGGCTCTGAAAAATTGCGGTGCTGCCAGATATGGGACAACACCAGCAGCTGATATCTATCGGAAATGACGGTTAGTAGAGAACACTCGTACCGTGTTGCCTAGTCTAAAAGTCTGATGCTGGCAGTCTTATTGTTTGTCACTTCAGCCAGTTGTTTTTGCTACACCGCAATTTCTTTGAGCCGCCTAATTTGTCGTCTTAGCGGTCGTGGGTTCGAATCCCGCTCCACCGTCAGGCATTTATGTGTAATCATTCACCTCATTACTCACGCACAAGTCTCGGACTCATGTGGGCATCATCAGCAATAAAAAAAATTCGTGATGTATATTTGGATAGTGTTAGATTTTCGGTACAATGCTGGCAACATTGTTCATTTTCATTAGCAGGACTGAATAATTCTTGAATTTGGACCTAAATACTAGAACAAGTATTTACATTTACATAATAATTATGAATTGATGCTAAATATGCTTGCAGTTGACTATATCTGGAGCGTATACATACATATGTTGTTATCAATATTCATTCTGGTCCATGAACATAATACTGAATTATTCAAGTACTGAGTTACCTCTCTGCCATGCATCTGAATCGATTAATGGCCAAAAGACCCTTCACACAACGCTGTAGCCGAATGTTTATGCATTGCACGTCACTTTCAGCAATCGTTTTTCAAAGGCTTGTCACCATGTGTGGCCCGAGCCTTTTTCGAGTCTAATCGGCTTTATTAAGTAGTGTTTTATCTCCGCTCCGGTCATGGGGTGATTCATCATCTTGTTCACTCTATTCTAATCTACTATCTCACTTGTCCACACGCACGTGCCGATTGCTGAGATTGCTCTAACTTCTAACAGATTTTTGTCGGTTTAGAGTCACGAAAATTATTTTTCAAGGGGAGAAATCAGTTAGAGCTGTCAATTAAACAAATTTTAGTCCCGGTTTGTTAGTCACGAAAATTATTTTTGCAAAGGGTGAAATCAGTTGGAGCTATCAATCTAACAGTAGAAATACTAAATATTCTTCATATTCATGACGCATACCTTATCATCCCCGGTTGCGCAAACGTCCTATCTTAATGATGGTTTGTTATCCGTTCCACTTTTATACCAAGCTGCTATGTAAAACCATATGATTATACCTATATACATGCTAGCATTCGTATGATATATATAGGTGAATAAATGTGATCAGGCTTTTTACAGAATCTCTATCAGCTGATATACTAATTCCATTGCCATAATATATGGATAGGCTATTTATAAATAGCTGTTTTCCATGTGGTAAATATATCTAATCTAAAGATACACTAATTCCATTGCCTTGATGTATAGGTATATGAGTACAGTAGGTCTTTTTTGTGGAAAATAAATCTGTGTATCAAAGCATCGATGAACTTGAACTTCAAGTGATAGATGTCTTGTGAATTTTATGTAAATCAGTATCTTCAAAACAGCCGTTTTTCGTTACCACCTTCCACCACGATAAGCTTCCCAAATGAGTTTCCCTTTCCAATATTAGTTGTTTGCAAACGAGTACTCCAGCCCGTTGGGCTCACTAGTAACGAATTATTTAACTAATTTATTTACTATATTTCATGCTCAGCTGATCTCGGAATTGTAATTTTTAGTTTGCACTGTTAGCTACATTGTAATCTAGCTATCATTGCTCAATTACCAGAACTCTTTCATACTAAATAATAATAATAATAATAATAATAATAATTTATTTCTCAGAATTTCATTTACAATTACATTGATTATAAATACTAAATTTTAAACTTACACAAAATAAATGAGATATGGTTCAATATTATACTGAATGATGTGATGGGTAGTAGCCTGGTTTAAAAGTGGAATGGATAATGAACCATCATTATGATAGGACGTTTGTTCAACCGGGCGCTAGACAAATACTGCTGGTTAATTGGCGGGGAGCCTCTCATAGGTGGAACTCTACTATAATGGAGGTTTGTCATTGGCCGACACGCCCCCTACTAACCAGCCCACAAGCGAGATACCGGGGAGTAAACTAGCCAGACTTCCAGATTTTTTTGTAGGTTGAAGATAGTCTGTTAGCTAGCTAATAAACACGATTATACTGGACGAGTTTACAACTACTAGTATACTCCTACTAGTATCTAATAAACTCCTACTACTAGCCTACTAGCCTACTAGTATCTAATAAACTCAATATAATAATAGTGTTTTAACCTGTAAACTCGATATTTGTAACTACAGTAATTATTAAAAATCTTCTTAGTTCTCTTCTTTTTCTTCTTCTTCTTCAGTCTTTGTTCTTCTCTCTCTCTCTTTTTTTCTCTTCTATTCCATAAGTCCATTGTACAATTTGTTTCCCAGTTATTCATTTTTATTTTTGCTACATACATTTCATGAGTTATGTTTTATCATTAGCAAATATTTTTTTCTTTTAATTAATCTTTTTAGTTTATTTCAACTATAATTACTTAATATAATGTAATATTTTATATTTTAGGCTATATTTATTAGTGTTTGCCATAGGTCCTACTAGACCTGGCAACGTAAGATGTTATAAATAAATATCAAATATCAAATAAAAAAAATAAAATAAAATATATCTCTCTCTCATATAGGACACATGAGTGACTTTGAGGATGCTTTGTTGCGGCTGATGTTGCCATACAGTCATGTAGCCATCATGGGTGACTTCAATACCAACTTACTTGGACGGGACACATATGGCAAAACTCAACTTATGACTATGTTCTATACTACTGGCATGACCCTGCTCCCCATTCAGGCAACACACCACACTTCTACATCTGATACGCTCTTAGATCTAATTGCTGTGTGCGATGAAAAATCAGCTGTTAGCCATGGGCAGATCCCTTTTCCAGCACTCTCGGGTCATGTCATGATCTATCTGATCTATGCCTTGAAAAGTCCCAAACAAAAGCCAAAAACCATGACTTATAGAGATTAAAAACATTAATTATACTGCTTTATTTGACGAAGGTATGGAATTGAATTGGCAAACCATATTTTCAACTAATGATGTTAATTATATAGTAAGTGAGTTGAATAATGGTTTGACCGATTTATTTGACAAGTACGTTCCACTTGTAATGCGTAGAGTGACTAGGGATCATGCCCCATGGATAACAGATGAGATTCGCCAAATGATGCGTGAGCGCGATAGGCGCTGTAGGGTTGCAAGGCGAACCAAGAACCCTATTGATTTTGATAACTACAAGCATATGAGAAATTTATGTAAGCAAACCATCAGGAATGCCAAATCTAGATTTTTTCGAAATCTAATCTCTTCTGCTAGATCATCATCAAGCAAGTGGCATGAATTGAAAGGTGTTGGTGTTGGCAAGCAGAGGGGCAAGCCTGTTGTAACTCATACTCTGGATGAACTGAATGACTTCTTCACTGACATCCCTGTTGGTCTGGTTCGTGCCCATAAATATTTCAACTCTTTGCCAGCCCAAGAGTCAGGAGAGCTATTCTACTTTTCAGTGGTTTGCGAACTTGATGTTCTTGCTGCTATTAACAAAATTAAAAGTGATACTGCTGGGGCTGATATTATTCCCATGAAATTCATTAAAATTATGTTACCTTTGATTCTTCCATTCATCACTCACATTATCAATACTTCTCTCCTAACTTCTATTTTTCCTGAAATCTGGAAATCATCCATTGTTATTCCCTTGAACAAAACTCCCAATCCATCCTCCCCTTCTGACTACAGGCCCATCAGCTTACTGTCAATGCTCTCGAAAGTTTTGGAAATCATTGTTCACAAGCAAATGAGTAATTTTGTTTTTAGTGAGAGGCTGAGCTGATTAGTGACTTTCAGTCTGGGTTCAGGACTGATCATAGCACCACCTCTGCCCTTTTAAAGGTTTCTGATGACATCCGGAGGACAATGGATTGTAGGGAACTTACACTCATGGTCCTTGTTGATTTCAGCAAGGCCTTTGACTGTATTTTCCATCCAATTTTATTGTACAGGCTTGAGAGCATGGGATTTTCTCGATCCACAGTAGCATGGGTTCGGTCCTACTTGCAGAATAGGTGTCAGTGTGTGAGGCTTGAGGGTTCATCTTCTCATTGGTGACCAGTGGGATGTGGGGTTCCTCAGGGTTCGGTTCTAGGTCCTCTGCTATTTAGTATTTACATAAATTACTTGACTCATGTTCTGAATACAACACAGCACCACTTGTATGCTGATGACTTACAACTTTACAGACATTTCAAGACTTCTGACTCAATTATAGCTGTAAACGAAATGAATTCTGAACTGGCTCGTATAAATGAATGGACTGAGAATAATGGCTTGAAAATCAACGAAAGAAAGTCACAGGTTATAATTGTTGGTTATTCAAGACTTTTAAATAGACTCAACTTCACTGACTTGCCTCACATAAGAATTAATAATGTTCAACTGAACTTCAGTACTAGTGTTAGGAATCTAGGCTTAATTTTTACTAATACTCTTGACTGGACTGACCATGTAAACTTGACTTGCAATAGAGCTGTAGCTGGTATTAACTCATTGAAGAGGATTGGGCACCTCATACCTTTCCCGACTAAAATCATGTTAGTCAAAACATTAATATTCCCACTCTTTTACTACTGTGACTTGGTGACTATCGACCATTCAACTTACCCAGAGATTGCAGCATGCACAGAATTACTGTGTACGTTTCATCTTTGGATTACGAGACGAACATATAACCCAGTACTTTGACCAACTTAAACTCTTGAGGCTGCATGAATGTAGATGTCTCCATGCACTAATTTTCTTCTTCAAACTATTGAAATTTCGATCACCTGACTACTTGGCAGTGGGGTTCCGTTACATGGGCGATCTTGGAAGAGGTGGGACCCGTCATGGTTATCATTTGTTGGCTGTTCCTGTTCATCAAACAGAGATGTTCAACAGGTCATTTCGGGTTAAAGCCATGAAACTATGGAATTCACTTCCAATTCAAATAAAGCAATTGGACAGTCAGCGTCGGTTCAGTGCGGCTGCTGTGGCGTGGATTACGGGGGGGGGGGGCTTCACTAGGCAACGTTTATTTTGAGTGAGTGAGTGCGTGCATGTGTGTGTGTGTTTGTGTGTGTTTATGTATGTATGAGTATGTTTCTTTGATTTCAGTCTTTCTTTATATTTATCATTATTTTTTTCATCTTGTTTGCCAATTGATATTCTTTTTTTTGCATTGAAAATAAAGTTTTTTTTTTTATTCTGTGGGTTAATTGGAAGAGGGGGCTCTTATGCCTCAACTTCGCCCACAGCACTTTTATTACTAGTAAAGTGCACAAATAAAAGTCATTTATCTATCTATCTATCTCCATTCTCCTCCTCCTTCGTCTTTAACTTCTTCTTTTTCCTCTCCTTATTCTTCTTCTTTTTCTGTCTTCTTTCTTTTCTCCTCCTCCCTTTGTATTCTTCTTCTTTCTCCATCTATTACTTCTCCTCTTTTATTCTTCTGCTACTGGCTTCTACTTCCGCTGTCTTTTTCTTCTTCCCCACTTGCCTCCTTCTTCTGTTTTTCTTTTATGTTGTCTTGTTTTCTCCTCCTCTCTTCTTCTCATTCTTCTTCTCTGTCACTTATTCTTATTCTCTTAAGCAGTGCAGCTTTTTTCCTCAGTAATTTTTCTCCTCCCTTCTCCTTCTCCTCCTTCTCCTCTTTCATCTTTAAATTTTTCCTTTTTCCTACTCCTCCCACTTCCTCGTCGTCGTCCTCCTCCTCCTCCTCCCAATTCTCTTCTTCCTTCTCCTCTTCCTCCTTCAAGTTTTTCCTTTTTCTTCTCCTCTCCTATTCTTCCCCCTCTTTTTTCTACCATCATCTACTTCTTCTCTGCTCCAGTATTTCCTCCTCTGCTCATCATCCTCCTGCATCCCCGTAATTTTCACTTCTTTAGCTATCGTTTGCTGCTGCTGCCTTCTAAACGGAATATTTAAGTAGGAAGGCGCTGCTCCATTCCGCCGGTGCTGTTGCCTAATAACCGGGGGGAAATTAGTTCATTCGGTGAAATATACTCTCACTGTGAGGGGGGGGGGGGGTTGGATGCGGATCCAGTCTTTAATAAGACGGCAAGCAGTGAGTCGTTGATCTGATCCCCCGGCGTCGTAATTTTCGACGCTCTATCGTCATCATCTCATCATCAGCGTCGGATAAACAGATTTCGTGTTAAAAGATACAAAATCAGACGCCGACGCCGCCAAACATGCAAGAAGACGTCGGCGTTCAGCTTTCATAGCGGCGTGCAAAATTCAATCATTCTTTGATGCCTAACTGCTGATCTCCGCTGAAATTGGCACACTGGCTCATATAACAGAAGATCGTTCTGATGGGCGTTGTATTCGATTAGGTTCGTGCCAAGATTGCTTACTCTCGGAAAGTGTCCATAATTGAGTAGAATCTTGGTGTGTTACAGATTTTGAAACCTATATTTCATAATTTTTAATCTTACAAAATGTATCCGCTGTGGTTGTGTGAGCGGAGGAGGCCTCCAATATAACGTGCGAGTTGCTTCATGTAGTTGAGTGGTATCAATGCTTTTCCATAATTAGGATGACGTAAGGAAATTTTAAATTCATTTCTTGGTGTATGTGAATGAAAATCTTCGTAGCATCTGACTCTGTACTTGTTATTGGCAAACACTAGCATACTTTTAGTCGTATTATTAGGCCTATCGAATAATTATAAGCAGCAAAAAAAAACAAAAACGAGAAGAATAAAAGAAGAAGTCAGAAGGAAGAAGGAGAAGAAGAAGAAGAAGGATCAGATGAAAAAGACGAAGCAGGAGTTGGAGGAAAATGAAGAAGAAGAAGGAACAGTGGAAGCTACTGGACATTGCTGGCCACATGAACTAACTCATTGGATACAAGTCGTTTCTATAACAGCAGCAAAGGTGGGAGAAAGAAGGAAGACAGGCAGAAGGAAAGATGATAAAATAAGTGGAAGATGATGAAGATATAGGACGAGAAGAATAATACGGAGCAGCAGAAGAAGAAGACAGGGGAAGAAAAAGAAGAAGAGGGGAGGAGGAAAAGAATAAAAAAAAGGACAGGCGGTGAAGAAAGAAAATCCGAAAAGTAAAAAGTAAATAAGAAATAGAAGAGTAAGTAGAAGAAGAGGAGAATGAGGGAGAAGAAAAAAAGAAGACAGGAGAAAAATAAGAAAAAAACAGGTGGTGAAGAAGGGAACGGAGAAAAGTGAAAAATAAAGAAGAAGAAGAATGAGAGGGCAGATAAGGGAAGACTGTTGGAGTGCAGGAGATGTAGGAGAGTTAGGAGAGGAAGACAGATGGAGCGAAGGAGAAAACGAAGAATTAGAAAAGGAGGAGTTGAAGAAGAAAAAAAAGAGTAAGAAAAAGAAGAGGGTAGAAGGAAAAGCAGAAAATAAAAAATTAAAAGAAGAAAAGAAGAGTGAGAAGGAGAAGAAGGCGAAGTAAAGTAAGAAGGGAGTCTGGCGAAGAAAAAAGTTTGAGAAGAAGAAGACAGGAAAAGAAAAAGAAGAAGATCGAATAAGATTAGAAATGTGTTTAAGAAGGAAACACAGAAAAGTAAAAAGTGAAGAAGAAAAAAGAGTAAGGAGAAGAAGGAAATGAGGACAAAGCAGAAGAGCGGTGAAGGAGAAGGAAAAGCAGAGAAGTAAAAAGTAAAAAATAAATAAGAAGAGGAAGAAAAATAAGAATGAGAAGAAGAAGATAAAGAAGAGAGAAGCAGAAGAAAAAGAAGAAGCAAGAAGAAAAACACTTTGGTCGAGTGAAACAGTCACCTACAGCGCACATATCACGGCACCCGGCCTTTGCTCTTATTTATCGCCACTGTTACTCTCCTAGAGCGACGTAGAGCTAGAGCGAGAGCGTATTAGAGAGTGCGAGAGACAAAGACAGAAAACAAGTCCACGTATTCTGGCAGCAACACCTACGAGCCGTGAGTCTGTAGACTGTGGGCGAACATCTTTAAATTCGCAATAAGCTTGGAATTTTCACTAAGCCGTTTGTTTCGAGGTCTGCAGCTACTGCTTGGCGCTTGCTGTACACCAAAAAAACATGGCTGCCGGTGTCAGGAGGAGAGGAAACAGACCAAGAAAACAGGAAGAAGTACTTCTGGAGGTGGGAAGGGGAGGGGTACAAACTACTTGGATGCCAGAAGAAACGTGAAATAGAGTGTTGCGGCTACACCTTTAACAAACAACAACCCCTTGCTGGAGAAAAGTCTGCAGCAATTGTTTGTAGGAGAAAACGGTATGAACTAAATGTAATTGTGGGGAGGAGTTTGGTATCAGGCCTTATTAATATCGATTCACTCATATCGGTGCTGTATGGTTTTGTGACGTACTAGGACATGACATGTAGTGTTCAAAATGAATCAGAAGCGCATAAGACAGTGGAAAGTGATAGCAGAACACTGAAGCTGTTCACAATTATCCAATACTTCTATACTTGTACAATGCTTGTATCGATTATCATCAGGTATTTATTGCTCCACTGTGCAAGCACCATTAAGTTTGATTCTCACTTGTCCATATCGTACAGTTCTGTGGTGGCAGCTCTGGTAGCGCAGTTGGTTGGCGCGCTTGTCTGAGATAAGATAAGGCTCTGGCTGGCTTGCACCCTTGGTTTCGAATCTCATTCAGCCGTGGATGTTATTCATCGTTCACCCATTCACCTCATTAGTCACGCACAATTCTCCAGACTCATGTGGGCATCATCTGCTTTAAAAAAAATAAAATGTACCAGGATATGACGTTCAGTGATGAAAATTCAATTAAATTATTTATTTGCCCTTGAAAATGTACATAACATAGTAGCATGAAATATCACCTTAAAATTAGTTAAAAACAAAATTTACTTTTAAATAATAAAAAGAAATAGGAACTTGGCACTACCAGCAACAAGAGAAGAAACCTTGACCGCTGGTGGGAGTTGCCTATTAATATATTACATAATATTATCTATTTATATTATAACAGAAATAGGTTTCTGTACAGATAAACAATAAAAACAAAGTACTGTATATGCTATTTCACAAACAATAAAAACTAAGTACATGCTATCTCTAATCTAAGTTTAAATTAATTGAACAAATTATAGTGTTACGTGTATTGTAAAAAAATATTTACTTCCAATCCACTCCGTTATGTCTTTCTTCGAACATTTTTAGCTTATATCAAAATGATAATAATATCATTAATTTACTACTCGTGAAGTGATCTTCTGATAAAATTTAGTTTAGTTTGATAAATAGGAATTTTTCTGTAGTATTTGGCCTAAAATCATAGAACATTTTATTCAATTCAAGAAAACTGTTTTTTATTTTTTATTAAATTTTGAAATAAGGTTTTTACATAAACTTGTTTAAATTCTGGAAACATCAAAATCTTGGAAAATTAGGTGGGTGGGATGTAACCTTGGTTTATTCAAGATAGTTTTGATAATATCATTATGCACGATAAAAAGATTGTTAATGTGTACATCAAATGCTCCACTCCATATTACTATTCCATATTGTAGAACTGATTGTACTAAGGCAGTGATTCCCAACAAAATTTTTCCAAGGACCCTATCATCCAGCCGCTATTATGACAAGGACCCCTACTAATTCTTAAACCTAAAGTTATAAATTTTCTGATTTCCCCCTCACCACCACTCTAGTAATTATAATAAGCTTAGCCGCTAAGCTAATGTAATACTAATACATGGTTGGTGCCTTGCCATATCACAGTACCAAGTAACTGAAAAGAGCGAAATTAAGAGTTTTTATTTTAAATTATTTTAGTTTTAGGAATGAGGTTGACATTTTGAGAAAAAAGATGGATCTTAAAATTTGTGTTCAATTTTGTGATTTTGTATTCATTATTATTGTTCAAAACATGTGAAAAATAGGTAAACAGTAATAATATTATAAAATTCATGATTTATTTTGTGGAAATAAAGAGTGTGTCCATCAGTGCACAGTTATAATTTTGAAAATCTGTTTCTGTACCAATATATATTTTTTTTCCAATTTCTTATTATGTCTTGCGGACCCCCAGGGGTCCGCGGACTACCTGTTGGGAACCACTGTACTAAGGCATGATATAAGGCATGATTGGAAGCTGATAGGACAGTTGTGAGAGATAGAAAAACACCGCAGAATGCAATACTTGATTGTCCAATACTGATGCTTGTATTGATTATCATCGAGTATTTGTTATCAACTACTATAGTTACACGCCACCAAATTAGGCGGCTCTGAAATACTGCGGCGTTGCCAGATATGGGACGATGCCAGCAGCTGACAGTAGAGAATGCATTAATGCATTAATTGATAGCACTACTAACTTGTATCGTGTTGCCTAGTCTGCAAGTTTGATGCTAACAATTATATGGCGAGTCACCGCAGTCCGTTGTTATTTTGCTACACCGCAATTTCTTTGAGCCGCCTAATTTCGTGGGAGTATAGATGATGTAGTCACACATTGTGTATGCCATAGTTGGAATATTCAACGTTGCTGCAATCTGTCAAACACCCTTCCACATAATGTGTTTGATTTTGTGATGGTGAATACCATCGATTTGAATTGGTGCAAGCACCAATTGGTTCACTCAATGAGTGAATGTGGGTGGTCAATAGCTTATAAATCTTGAGAATTCGGGATCTGTGATGGGTCATCATGTGTTTTCTACCTGAAGGTAGACAAAGCAACAGGTTAATGGGATGGAAAAGGGTTGTCCTATTGTTTGTAAAGGTGGAAATATTCCTTCCTTCATCCTTTTTCTATTATTCTATAATAGTTGAAAAGTTTGACCAATTAGTTAATTTTGAGCCTTCCTTGTTGGTGTTGACTATAGAGCGCACATTTTTGAGTACATATTTTGTGAGTCGTGAGACAAAAACTTCAGTGTAATCAATGTAACTTGTAAGTATTTCAATGACCTTTCAGGTTCTATGGAATGGATAGGTAAATTGTCTACTAAAAATAGTTTACAAAAAAAAGAAAAGTTTTATCTATTAATCTATATTTAAAAGGCCGGTGCTGAATTGGTATGGCTAGTATTAAACTGCTAAAAAACTGTCATTACATCAAAAAATTCTCATCTCGAATCAAACCTTGAGTTTTTATAGCTAGTTAAACTTCTCAAACTTCTCACCAACATTATTCTCAGTCAAATATCTCACTGAACGAGGTAGTCTTACTTTTGTCTTACTCATGCCATAGCAGAAATGTATCAAAATTGAAAATTGAGAATTGCTATCAATTGATAGCATAAGTTTGTGATTGTCACTTTACCAGAAGTAATTATTTACTTCTCCTTTTTAACATCTTATTACTGTATTACCTATCTCTTAGGAACAAGCATTGTCCCCTGAAAGTTGTAAAATAGCTGAAAGTGAGTTTAAAGACAATAAAATAAAGAATAAAATCAATTAATCAAGAAATCCGACACCACCACAAAACATTTCTCTTTAAAAATGTATTGTACTGTAAACTCCTCATTTTATTGTGATTTTGTTGCTCTGCATGTGTAGTCCAGTATTCCACATTACTCCAAATCGTGCTCTCTTCAGATGGAAAATCACCTTTGGTTCCAGTCACTAGTCCTCTCCTACTAGTCAGCAAAATTGGGAATTCATAGATTTAGGAACAATAGCTGTTCTTTTCCACAACCCAACAACCTGTTGCCCTGTCCACTACAGGTAGAATATATATGTGGACCCACCACAGATCCCGAAGCCAATCTTGATACTGAAGCGGAATTGGAATATCACAACCCAGTATGAAAACCGAACCCAGTGCTTCTGTGTCAATGCAAGCATGCATTCATTGAAAAGTTTTCAAACATGAAGTAGAAATTACGTTTCAAGTCTTTAAATGTGGGAGTGGTAACAACAAAGGAATAGAGCAAAGAAAAGGGGTTTATTACCCGCCTGCCCTCATCCAGGAATTAAAGCAACTGCAACTTCTTCTCTCTTCTTTTTCTTCTCTCTCCTTTCTTCTTCTTCTTCTTCTTCTTCTTCTTCTTCTTCTTCTTCTTCTTCATTCTTCTCCTGTCCTTTTCTTCTTTTTGTCTTCCCTTCTTCTTCCTCACCACTTCTGATACTTCACATCTATTCATTCTTCACCATTTTTACTTCTATTTATCTTTGTCCTTCTCCTTCTACTCCTCCACCTCTTCCTCCTAATCCTCCTTCTCATCTTCCTCTCACTCCTCGTTTACCTCCCTTTCTTCTTTCTTTCTTCTTATTTCACTCTATCTTCCTCTTCATCTCCTTCTCTTTTTCCTTCTTCTCCACTTCTGACACTTCACTCCTCCTTCTCCTTTTTCTTCTTCATCGCTTTTACTTCTTATCTTTTCTTCTCCTTCTTCTTTTTCTTCTTCATAAATTTGTCACAATAAATAAATAAATAATCATCTTCTCCTGTCTTCTTCATCATCTCCATCTTCTTTTCCTTTTCTCTTCTTCAGTTCCTATCTTTTCCATCTTCACACAACTCTCAACTTCATCCTGAAGGGTGGCCAGGCATTGAGATATGGTAGCGGTATTGTCTTTCGAGCACTACTCTGTACCTCTAGCTTAGGCGAGTCATGGCGGGTTGTAACGAGTCATGGCGAGTCAAGGCGAGCCGAGGCGAGTCAAGCCTTTATCTTGACACCCCCTTTTCCTTTTCCTCGTGATTAGCAGTGAGTTTTCCTCGAAAAGGTTTCCCATCGTTTACTTGCTGCATCGGATACCACCGACATTGTTTAGCAGTGCGCCCCTACTGGAGTTGGACAAGCAGCAACCCTTTTTCTTACAAACCCGGTGCTAATTTGTTCCCGCATACACCCTCACTACTGCTCTATAAATAGGGAGAGAGGTCTCTCTTGAGTGCAGCATCAAGATGTATCATTCGGTTGAATAACCAGCATCAAACTGAAGGTGGTGATTAAACATTTGCCAAGTAACCTTGTCGTGATGTGAAAAAATTTACTACGGGTTTGATACAGTACAGTTGTACATTACGTTACTAGCCCGGATATACCATTTAGCTAGGTGCAGGATTTTCATGCAAGGATGGCAAAACTTCCCGGGTGAGTTATGTACGATACTTTTTTTCCCTACAGTTACCTAACAAAGCGGCTTTTTTACACTATAGCTGATTCGTGCACTCTTTTACATTGTCGCACTCGTTTTACTTTGTCGCACTCCAGGTGTGGTGACTGTAGGAAATAGTTATTTGTGTAACTAGCGCGCAAGGTAGCTCTTTGCTGCATGAGAGAAATGCATTATGCACGAGCTGCAGGGAAGTGCAGAATAGTCTCTCGAGTGCAGCAAAGAGCTACTTTGTGCACTAGTTACACAAACAACTATTCTGTACACATTATAATGTTACACATTACATTTTTCTTACATTTGTCACACCTAGAGTTCGACAAAGTAAATAAAGTAAAATAGCGCCGGAATCAAGTGTTTAGCGTACTATAATTAGTGCATAAATAGCCGCTTTGCTAGATAACTGTAGGAGAAGTGATTTTTGCTTTAATCTATTCAAATTACCACCAAAAGTGGTTGAAAATGATGGAATCTGTTTTGGGGTGCAAGAGCCTTGTTACATTAGTAATTTGCTGTTATAATAAATTTAATAAAAGCTGTTGTTACCTCAGCAAACAGTGGAAAAGGCTATGCTACAATGTTCGCTGCTCTGATGAGCAAACTTTAAACTCAATAAATTATTCTAAGTCGGATAAGATTCGTGACCCCAGTGCAAACAGTGTGAGCCTTGCCGAAGGAAGATAATCGAGAGTCTTTTCAGTCAGGAATTGTTAGCCTCCTTTGCCTCCTTTGCCCCCACCCCCAGCAGCACCACCCCGGAATTTAATTAAGGTTTCATTTGGTGGTCGCATTATATAAACAGTCGCGCCTCTGGTGCTGAAGAAGGCCTCCTATAAAACGGCGAAATTCTGTCTTTCTTATTTAATTTATTGTCCTTGCTCATGCCTCTGTTATATAGTCTACTAATCTAATAACTCATCATATTCTACTACTATAACTATAACTCATCATTGTTGTATTTTTATAATATTACTGGTCGACTGTTTACTAGCAGCTTCAACTAATTTAAACTAAATTATTATTTTAATTAAAGTGAAGTAAGCTCCTAAAATATTCAATTCAATGATTTTTGTAGTCATCAGAAGACCATAACAGGTATAAAAATCAAAGAAAAATACAAATACAAGTAGCAAAAATTCTATCCATAAAAGTTTTAATTGTCCTTTTTTTGAAATTTTATAACGTGGTATAAACGTTTTGGAAAAAACAGTTCAACTTAAGTTGTAGAGAATTTTATTAGGAAAATATTAGAGAAAATCAATTTGATATATTGAGTGATCACTGAATAGCAGTCGATAGAATGAAATTAAAAATTTGGTCACCATCTTGTTTTTTAGGCGAATGAGCACAAGTTGAACTTATCTCCATCGATAGTCTTATTCTGCTATTCATATCGAAGAGATAGACACCACTCACACTCAAAGGGCTCACGGAGCCCCATTTTGTAACATTGCTCCCGGAGAGTGCGAAATTCGACTACTTCATAGTTTTCGTTTAGGTTTCTGGTGGCGGTCACATTGAACATTTTGATAAAAACTTTTGATAATTTATGAATAAATATTTTTTCTATATTTTCTATATTTAAGAGTGAATAGCTGTGGAAAATATAAAATGCAGTACCCCTCCACTATTAATACTCTCGATGGAGCTCTATATTAACAGAGTACAGTACACATATTTGTAATAGGATAGTCGCCTATATAAACGTATGTGAGAAAGCTTCATCGTGTTATATTATTGTGAGTGGGAGTGTGTGAAGATTTAAGTTATGCCTGTCGAAAAGCACTCTCATGTCGGGGTCATGTGTGTTTGGGGGGGTTTGGAGGGTGGATGGAGTTTGTAAGTGTTAAAGGGCTGTTACTTGTACTGTATTTCATTCAAGTCGTGTAATGGATCGACTTGGAAGCTAGATGTGTTGTGTTGGTGGTGAGGGGGGACTGAAACACTTCTACTGTTCTCACAGAGCAAGGCTCTCTCATCTCTACAGAGAAAGGAAGAACACTGATGTAGGTACAGTTTTTAATAGTGGAAAGAAGAAGAACGTTAAAGGAGAGAAAGAAGAAGTAGAAATAAGTTGGGAGAAGGTAGATAGATAGATAAATTGCCTTTATTAGGAGTGGAGTTGGGTCCTCTCTCCGGTTAAAGAAGAGGGAGGAAGAAGTAGGAGAAAGATGGAAGAAGTAGGAATAAGTAGGGGAAAAAAGGGAGGAAGAAGAAAAAGAAAATTATGAGGAAGAAGAAAAAGAAAATTATAAAGAAGTAGAAAAAAATAGGGTAGAAGGGGAAGCAGAGAGAAGTCGTGAGAAGGAGGAGTGGAAAGAGGAAGAGGATACGAGAAAAATAGAGGAAAATTACGGGGGAAAAAGCAGGAAATAGAACAAGAAAACAAAAAGAAGTGCTGGTAAAAGAATAAGGTGTTGGTAGGGTTGAAGAGGGGAAGGAGGAGGATTAGAAAAAGAAAGAAAATGGAAATGATGATGATAAAAAGAAGATGAAGGAGAAGATAAAGAAGAAGGAGTAGGAGAAGGAGGATGAGGAGAAGTCGGAAGAAAGAAGTTGAAGTTCTTGCATTTTGAAATGAAAAGGTGCAGACTATTAAACATTTAAAAAACTTTGGAGACAACTAAGGTGTAAATAACTAGTGAACAATTCACAATTCAAAGAACAATAATTCTAATGCCATTTTGAAAACGTTGAAATTCATTTCAAACAATTTAACAGTACCGTACTAACCTTGTTATTTTTATCATAATGTACATAAATATAAATCAGTCAATGATTATGTTACAAAACATCAAAACATTTTCGTTTTTGGCGATTTTTCTTCTTTTTTATTAACAGGGGCTCATGTTTTTGATATATTCTTTTTCTTACTGTTCTTATCAGATCTAATGGCATTCAATGTTTCTATTTTAGCGTTTATTATAATTTTGATTTGTGCTTGGTCAGCAGCTGCTTTCTACTTGTCTATTATTGTTGTCGCATATTGGTTGGTTAGTTCTTGCTTCCCCTGCTACGAGTGGGCGTGTATAGTCTCAGCCATCGGCCAATGACAGCCATCCAACCTGCTACATAGTGGATAGTTCAACCTATCAGAAGACTCCTCCCCCTATGATCAACCAATAGTATTCGTCCATGTATTGTACGTCTTCTTCTTTATCCTCAATCATTTCATTGGTTGGTAGCTCTCCATCCTTTTCTATCGAGAGCTAGTTGTTTTAATTGAATGTAGCTAGCTCTGGACCCCTAGATCTCTGGTTATTTGTTTCAGGTACTGCAGCCGGGATCTTCCTTTGTCCGGCTATTATTCCTTCTAATATAAGTAACTTGAATTCGTAGTGTCTTTTTTATGTCGAATCCAAGAATGCCGTCTGTCCTTGAGAATATTCATGACATCTTTCCTCCTCAGCCCTTTGGAGTACTTCCCCATTTGTAACTCTATCGGTCCATTTCATCCTAAGCATTCGTCTCAAACACCACACCTCAACTGCTTTTATTGCTCTTTCTTCCGCCTTACCGATAGTCCACGTTTCTAAGCCATAGAGTGCAATACTCCAAATGCAGTTTTCAATTAGTCTCTTTCTCATTTCTAACTTGAGACTATTGGAGGGAAACAGTTGCTGCTACTCATGAAAATAGCCTTAGCTTCTCTTATACTGCGCTCCATGTCCTCTCTGTCTCTTCCATCCTCTGAAATAATGCTACCAAAATATTTAAATCTTTGTACTTGCTTGAGGGCGCTGTTCTCTAACCTCTCTGACTCAATTTCAGGTTCTTTGGAGCAGATCATCTTTAATGCACTGAATTTCAGTTTTAGTTTGAAATTGAGAATGACGTGACTTCTGAAACTATATTATCTCGTGCTAATTAAAGTGGTTGTGACAACCATGGAGATATAAGATAGTGGATGGAGCTTAAAGTCAGAAAAGTGTAGGCGACGATCTTGAGCGGCCAATGTTTTATTAGCTGTTATATATATATTATTTTATGATGACCTACGAACTCTACCACGGCTATCTTTAAAGATGGCCGCCACTCTACACTTTTCCTTTGTTAAATCTTGATAAATGTTTTCAAAAAATCGTTTTGAGAAGCAAATCGTCTTACACAGATGATAAGCGTAGTTCAAACATTTGAATTGACATGATAATGGAATCTTATAAAGTGAACTATTCAGTTCGATATTCGCGGTGATATAGCCGCAAACGGCGTCAGATCCCAAGCGGGGGAGCCTTGCTGCTTCTATTTCCGGGTTATACTTTTTTAACATTGGCGATATACGTCATGCTTCCTTTACTTTCTTATTCCTTTATTATGAAAGTGTAATTATCAGATCAGCGATGTCAATATCAATCAACTTGATAGAAAAATAGATTCACACATAGATTGCCGAATAAAATTCAAGTTTTTAATTTTGTGAGCATGCAAATACAAGGCTGCATTGGTTGGCCAAAATTCAATATTGTAGAACAAGCTTTGGGCAAACTGTATATATATTGCACAGTAGTAGTAATTTAAAGGGGTTTGTTTAGCCGAGTCAACAGACCACCTACTGGATACGTATAGAGTGGCACCACTCTTGTCAGAATATAGGCCACTCCATGGCTCTCTGTGATATTGGCGCTTCAATAAATATTAAATCGATTCTGCTGCCAGTGTTTGTTTTCTGTAAGTACAGACTTCTAGTACAGCGCCATGTTGTTTTTAAACTCATCTATCAGGTTTCAAAATAATAGACACATCGATCATGCTTAAAAAATCATGGCATTCGATATATTTCAATTATTCTCCAAGTATCCTGATTTCTTTCTTCTAATGTAGTTCATCTCTTCTATTTCAAAACCCACACTTTCTCTATGGAATTCATCAAGGTAATTAGAAGACAATGTAGTGTTCACGCGCAAATCAGCTCATCTGTCAAGCTCTTTTTCTCAAAATATCTGTGCTTTTCAAGAAACTTGGATGTCTCCTATGGTTTATCGTATATTTAACTGTTAATCTACGGCATTTCTGATACGATCAAACAATTATTTTATTGAGAGCACTCGATAATGTTATAGCATGTACCTTACATCAAGGATAGTACTACTTGAGTATTCGAGTTATTTTATTAGTCTATAAATACACTTCAAATAATTTCTAAGTACTGTGAAAGATTAAATATTCATTTTTTTATGGAAATTGATGGCAGAAAAAAGATATTTAATTAACCTTAATCAAATAATTACCTTCAACTAATTATTATTTGCTTGCTGGAATTGCATATCTATTTATCCAATCAATTTTCTTTTAAAATTGAATATCTAGTCTTCCACAGTATTTGAAAATTAATTGAAGTGAGTTTGAAGACAAATAAAATAAATAAGTACCCGAGAGTTAATATCCTTGATGTGAGGGGTACATGCTTTAACATTACCGAATGCTCTGAATTGAATAATTGTATGATCATATAAAAAATCTGTAGATTAACAATTAAATATACCATAAACCATAGAAGACGTCCAAGTTTCTTGAAAAGCATACATATTTTGAGAAAAAGACATAAAAATATATGCAATTTAACATGTAAAAGATGAGCGAAATCGTAAAAAGAGACCCGGATGACTTCACTGCATCAGCTGAGTGTTGCTTGCTACTGCGCATCATGCTGTTGAACACTACCTTGTTTTCTAATTACCTTAGAATTTATAGATAATTTTTCTTGGCGGGGGGGGGGGGGGTTGGGGTGGTAAATTAACAACACAATTTTTGTGTGTGTAAACGTTGGTTTAACCAAATTCATCTTCATATTTATAGAAATTTCTGTCTGTTGGCAGCTTATCCTGACGTGCTAGAGCGATAATTTTCATCATTCTTTGTAACTTTACGAGAAACTCATCGGTAACTCTTGAACAAGTATAAATAATACAAAACAAAAATTAACTGAAATTAATAGCTGTGTTGTATTTAATTATTACAAAAAATATAGTTTCCAAAATCACATTTCAACTTAACTTCAGATCCTTCGCGACATAAAGACGCTGCAATAGTGTTGTTGACCGAATTCAGTTCCCCAAAAAGGGGAAGTGATAGCCGTGAGCTTCTGCTCAATCAGATTAGATATGCTACGCTCTCCTGGGCCTTCTCTGTAAGGGTGACCGATTGGACTGGCCAACAAAAAAGACTGTTCTCTGCTGTAAAATCATTTCGCGGTGGTTTGGAACCCACCTGAAATTGTAAATCTACTATGTTTCCAATAAAATGGCGAAGCGGCGAGATGGAACTACCCGTAAGGTTCTCCACACCAATAAAATCAATACGCATTTACTTTTAGTAGGAAAATAACTTTTAGAAATTTTTTATTTTATACATCTGAGGTAAATTAATTAGAGTAACAGTAATAATGACATAGTAAAGCTGCTGGTTGAAATTACGTAACAACTGTTTGTGAAGCACCTATTAAAAGCTACGAAACAAAATCAAATTTCGAGCTGGTCTCGTAAAGAAACAACGTACAATCGTTGAAACGAGTGAAAGAGTCAAAAGAAGAGAAAGAAGGAGTGAGAGAGAGTGAGAGAGTCGTCAAGGCTTGTTTTGAGAGTGACGGTGGGAAATGTAATTAGTGTTGAGTTGCAAATAATTGGAAGACGCGAGCATCGGAATCGATGTACAGTACATAATTTGGCAAAACAATGGGGGGGGGGGGGAGATAGAGAGAGAGAGAGTGAGTGAGCGATAGACTGACATTGTGAGTGTGTGAGAGAGGCTAAGAGAGAAAGAGACAGAGATAGAGATGTATAGTACATAATTTGACAAAATACGGGTGTGTGTGTGTGTGTGACAGAGAGAGAGTGAGTGAGTCAGGGAAATTACAGTAAACCGAGAGTAAATTGGTTGGAAGGGAGGGGGGCTGTGACGTCGCTCTGACGACAGCAGGGAGAGACCTCTGTCACCGTAGATTTTATCCGGCCCGTTTTTCGATCTGAGAGAAATAATTAAATTCAGTGTAGGGGGTTGTTTTTGGGAGAGGGGGTCGTTTTTGGGAGGGAGGGGGTGTTTTCGGGGGAATAGCTAACCCACTAGACGTTTCCCCAAACCATATAGGATAGATATTTCACGCTTCAACTGCAGCAGCTTTATCATCAAGTGTAGTTTAGCTCAAGAGTTTCAAAGAGATATGTCTGATACACTGTAAAAACCACTGAGTCTTCTCCGATCATCTTCTCTTTAAAGGTTATCTCACCATCGAATTTCAAAATTGACGCCATTTTCTACAGTTATTTAATGAAAATAAGCGTTTACTTGTCTTGACAGTTCAAGCGACAAGCTTGACTTTAAAACTATACTTGTACCATATGAACTGTGAAAACCAGGGGATCCAGAAATCGTTTTCGAGGGTATATCTAGTGAGAAAATATTTTGAGGGGGGATAAAATCACCTTAAAAAAGTCCTCATGCTCTTGAAAGACACAAATAATTTTTTTTTCAGTGTTGGTTGAGAATTTTGGGGGACACATCCCCAAATCCCCCCATGAATTCGCCTCTGGTGAAGATCTCTGAGTATTCTCTGATCATCTTCTCTTCAAAGATTATCACCTCATCAAATTTCAAAATTGCAGCAATTTTTTACAACTATTTAATGAAAACTAACTGGACTTCTTATCAGTGAGGTCCAACAATGAGGAATGGTAATGCTGTGTAGCCTACAATTCCACCTGAAAATGTTTATAGGAATGATATCTAGTTATCCCTCATAATAGCTTACCATTCATCACACCGTAACTGGGTGTTCCAAGAGAATTTCACTAGTTCTGTGTGCTACAGACCTCACGCCCAAGATTAAGGGTACTTGCACAACATACTCGATGTAATCAACGATATTCACCATTGCAAAATGAAATACAATCAACAGTCCTAACTCTTTTTCCAATTTGCTTAGTCTACTTCATGACTGTTTTCCACAAAACGTTCTCTTTACCACGTCATCAAGACGTCTATTTCTATTTTCATCAAGCCTGTACTATTGTGTTTTACAATTCAGCTGATAGCTCGAATTAGATCTGATTTTACAGTACGTCTGATGAATAAATTTTGCTGAATAATAGTGATTGAATTTGTATAATTATAATTTACTTAGTTAATACTTATTATTTTACTTAATTGGAATATTAAAAATGGTTTTTTTCTCTCAAACAATAATATGTTAGGCAACATGGCCGACTCACGTCAACGTGAGTCAATAAGCTCATCTCTCAGGCGACAACGGATAAGCAGTTCAAGTGTGAGAAAGAGTCAGAGAGGGGAGAGAGAGAAGAAGATAGATAGAAATTCGTTAAGATTAGATTATCTATCTTTATTCATGTAAATTTACAAATTTTGCATTTTCCAGAGAAAGAGAGAGAGAGAGTGAGAGAGAGAGAAAGACAAAGAGCGAAGGAGACCGAGAATGTGTGTGTTTGTTGATTCAATGCTGTTATCAATATCCGCCATTGCGGAAATCTTTAGTGTAATTAATGGCAATTTTAGGAATTCGAAATTAATAAATTATGTTTATCAGTTTGATAAATTTTCAGTTCCCTCAAAACTAACTCATGAAAAATAAGGGGAAAATGAAGAAGAGGCAAGAGAAAATAGAAAAAGAAGAAGAAGAAGAAGAAGAAGATGAAACAGGAAGAGTATTCAGAAATTATAGCAGAAGCAGGAAGATGATCTAGATTCTAGAAGGAGAGATATAAAAAGAAGCAGTAGAACAAAGAAGAACATGAGAGGAGAAGAAGTACAAGAAACTACAAGAACAAGAAAACGTAAAACCGTAGAAAATGATAAAGATAAAACTAATTTATTTACGTAAATTTGCATAATTCTATTGAGACTGATTTAAAAGCATGTTATTAACATAATAGATTGTATATGGGAAAGAGTTTGGATATTAACAATGAGATTTTATTTGAAGCATTTACGTAATAAGGGTGAAGTCTGGACAAAAATTCGTCCATTCAAACTGATAATTTCGAACTGAGAGACTATATATATAATTAGTAATAGTGAAATAAAATTTAAATACAAATTGAAAAAGTTCTGAAGTGATTGAAGATAATTGCAATAGTGTTTTTTAAATATTTTCTGAACAATGCAGATGGGATATTATTCACAAAATGAAATAAGAAGGCTGTCATGCAGTTGCTCTATAGTCGAAAAGATGCAGTCATTCTCTCCAAAATATACCTCTTCAATGACAAGGTAAAGTCCGCTCGACTCTCAATGCATCTATCGGAGTTTGGAAGTGAATTCCAAGCCCGCCAAGCACTTACAACAAATGATTTAGTATAGATTGTAGTACGGTGGTTCGGTATCCTAAGGGTGTTATCCCTGGTTCTAGTATGTGAAACATTATGCTGCCTTCAGACACAAATTTCAAATCGTTTTTAAAGTAAAATTAGGTTTGCCATATTTGAGGGTTATTAGAAGGCAGACGAAGAAGATTAGAAGATAGGAGGTAAAGAATAAAGAAAACATAGGAGATGAAGAACGAAAAGATAGAAGAAAAAGAAAGATGAGAAGGAATAGGATAATGATGAGGAATAGGAGGTTGAGGTGGAATAGCCAGCCGTTGGAGTAACACGACCCAAAATGCTTATTCAAATCGAAGATCAGGCCACGCTTCCACCATATTGCCAACTCAACCCCTCCCCTCAATACTCAATGTACAGTGACACCCCTCCCCCTCAACACATTCAAATAATGTGAACCACGGGAAATAAGTCGTAAAACAACAACTAAACCTTTCCCCCTGACGCACATGCACGCGTTTGGCGAGCGAACTATGAACTGGGGTACATGAGCGCGTAATGGATTGCTTCGCATTATATAGAAGGCATGTCACATAGCTGTGTTGGCAGTCAGTGTTTGGTGGGGGGGGGGGGGGCTTGAGGTGCCCCCTAGAGTTGTAAGGGGTAAGTTACCCCTTAGAGCTAGATGGGGGGGGTGGGGGTGAGGTACCCACTAGTGTTTGGTTGGGAGAAGAAACCTTTTGGAGTGTGAGGGAGAAGGGGACAGAACTTGTTCACCGACATACACAGACAGAGGTGAGCCGTTTATGAACACTCAAACTTTATGAACTTGTAAAACTTCAACACTTCATTAACAGACACAGAGTGAAAGAGAATGATAGTGTGAGAGAGAGGGTAAGTGAATGAGTGAGTGAGTGGGAGTGAGAGAGATTGAACGGTTGAGTGGGGAAGGAATGTGAAGGGTGCTGCTGCGCGTGCGCCAGTGGCGTGGCTTGACCTAGTTAGGCGAGTGAGTACATCTTGATAATCACCCACAGCCAAGGGAGCAACCCATTCTGGAAAATAGGCTCGTAAAGTGCTCGGAAAAACGGAAAACCTCGGGGAAATGAAGCGGGAAAAGCACACCGACACGATTCATGACTCTTTAGCTTCTGCATCCGCTAACTATGGCAGAAGCTAGATCAACAATAATAACACTAACTAGATAGGGTAGGTACTATTCAAAATACACGTTACTTGGGATCTGGTAGTTGATATTTTACATGCTACTGGGATGATCAATTTTAAGCTGGATTATCGTTTAATGAATTACGGTACTTGGTTCTTGACATTCCACCACACAACTACTTATTACTCTACTATCAGGTTGCCCGATTCAATTGAATCTAGATTACTAGAATGTATCCTAACAAATTAATTACCTATTAATTTTCTTTGTAGTGCTGAAGGTGATATTGTGGAAGATATCCATAATGAATAATAAGACGAAATTGTCACAACCACATTTATCAAAAAATATTGAGAAACTAGTTTCGGATATTACTCCATTAACAATCTCACAAAAAATAAAACTAAAGTACAGAGTAGCTGGCATAAGAACCTATTAATTGTTTATAGTCTCCTCTCTTATTGCCCTCTTCTTCTTTAGATTCTCTTTCTTCCTTTTCTTCTTATCCTTCTCCATGTTTTCTTCCTCTTTTTCCCCTTTCTTCTTCTTATTCTTTTTCTTCTACTCCATCATTTTCTTCTTCTTCCTCTTCATTTTTCTTCTCATTCTTCTTCTTCTTCCCCTTCAGTCCCTTATTCTATAGCGTTAGAGTATCGTCGACTAACAGATAACAAATAACAGGATGTAGCTTTTTATTATAGAGAATCATTATTTGATAGGTTATTTAGCACTTACGTCATTAGTGCATGATTTGGTAACTGTATTGAGTTGAATCTATCTAAAAGAATAGAATACCTATACCATACTCTCATAAATGACAATATGGCCTCTCAAATCCATGAAAGATTCAAATTGAAACACTGGATAGAAGGAATGTAAGGTAACGAATATAGAACAATATAGATCAAGACCCAAATAGATTATACCATCATATAGTTTATTATTGCTAAATATAAGATTATTACTGAATCCATCAGTTTCTACACTCATAGGACCTATTAAAAATGAAAATTACAATAATCTTTTCTTGCTGATGGACATGGAGTCTCTCTCAGATTTGTGTTTGGGTTATGAGGTGAATGATGTCAGGGTACCACCGCACTGGCACATCAACGTGCGCAGTTTCCACAATTACAACTTGCCTCAACGTTAGATAGGGTCACGAGACCAGGCTTTACACTCTTGGCCTCCTAGTTCCCCTGGTCCTCCATGTGATTGTTACCTGTGGGGGTATGTTGAAGATCATGTTTATGCTCCTCCCTTACCTCGTCATACTGATGAACTAAAAAACAGAATATCAGCTGCTGTAGCTTGAGTGACAGAAAACACCTAACGCACAGTTTGGGATGAATAATTCAGCTATCAGCTAGATGTCGTCCTTGCAGCCAATGGAGGACATAATGAACATTTATGATGCATTTCCGTTAACTTCAGTCTTTTGTGAGTATGCAATTTGTTGGTGTTTAGCCCTTCTTCCTAATAAATAAATCTATTTAAAATCGGGTCATTCTTTTAGGGACATGTTGTATTAAAGTTTCTTAATCATTATTTGAGAAAAGTCTCCCTATCTTCTGTTTTCCGAGATTTGGTAGCCAGTTAACAATTTACTATTGGAATTTGCTTATGGTTACAATCGTTTGTATGTGTTCTGGAAGTAGGTTGTATATTTTCGATGCTAAATACTTGTAATGCCTTTGATAGAAAGCCTTTTTCGCCACATTTGATTAAAAGATGCCTGAAACTTGTGTTTAGCTTGTTCTGGAAGGCTATTGTGTCTATGTGTAACCTGATACTATTTCCTTTGCATACACCTGTCTGGGATTCAACACTGAGAACCCGGTAAACATCTGGTCAAATGGATAGCGTGTTGGATTTTTATTTTTTATTCATTTATTTATTCTTTTTATTCACATTTATGATCCTGATGATCAGCTTCTTTACGGTTATAAGAGATAAACATAACAAGTTCCACCTCATGCTATGATTCCAGGCTTTATGCAAGGTTGAACGGGAATCGAACCTCCAGATAGCAGCTTCTTTCATCATCTTTTTCTTCTTCTTCTTCTTCCTGCTGCTTCTTCTTTTCAACTTCTTCCACTCGAGACGTTGCACAGCACAGCACACACACACCTGCCTCTAAATAATGAATGGAGAGAAGATTGTTTTTCCAGCTTCAGTAAGCTAGCAAGTGCGTCCGCCTTTAATATTTACCATACTGTCGGAACGCCCCTCCAAAAAGGAGTCTCACTCTTGTTACTGTATCACTCACTCTCTCTCTCTCTCTCTCTCTTTCTGTTCTCTCTCTTACGTCTACTCTCTTCTCCGTCGTCAGCCCTCCGCCATTTCCTCAATGCCATAACACTTTTTCTTAATCTTCCTCCTGTTACTGTAGGAAGGCCCCAAGTCTGAAAATTTCACCCGATTCCACTGCCTTCTGAATTGCACTGAAATAGCCAAATTGTCAAAATTACGTGTAGAACAATGTCGAACTTTGTTCCTCACGAGATGAGGACAATATCTATTTTCATCTTGGTTTTATCGTTCAGGAATGTTTGAATGGCTGACTGTAGTTAGCGGTTTTTGACTTTTGGGGTATATAGAAGCTCTCTGTTAAACGAAGATAGTGTTTTCTCTTTTTCATTCTTGCTGTGTTGCATTGACCAAGAAAGAATAGTACGTATAATGAATAGTAGATTTACCATGTTCTCCATAACATGAGTAAAAGCCATACGCTTATTATTATTGTTATTGTTGTTGTTGTTGTTGTTGTTTTTATTATTATTTATTTTATTATTATTATTATTATTATTTATTATTTATTATTTATTATTTATTATTTATTATTTATTATTTATTATTTATTATTTATTATTTATTATTTATTATTTATTATTTATTATTTATTATTTATTATTTATTATTTATTATTTATTATTTATTATTTATTATTTATTATTTATTATTTATTATTTATTATTTATTATTTATTATTTATTATTTATTATTTATTATGTATTATTTATTATTTATTATTTATTATTTATTATTTATTATTTATTATTTATTATTTATTATTTATTATTTATTATTTATTATTATTATTATTATTATTATTATTATTATTATTATTATTATTATTATTAATTAGACGTAAAACTCCCAAAGTAGAAGACGCTGAGTAAAGATAGTTCATTTTTTGGACTTGCTCTTTTTTGCCCACCAGCTTTACATTTTTAGAGCGAATTCAGCTTTTCTCTCTTCACTCCATTTTGTTCCAACTCTTGGAGGTTTTGTCTCTGGCATCACTTCCCATTTATAAAGTTTTATTCTGAAGTTTTTTCTATTGTAAATTTCTTTGTTGGCTATTTTGGCCAGTACTAGGTCTTTTTTAACATTTCGTATCCATTCTCCTCCATTGACAAGTGACGCTACATAGTTTAAACATTTTTTTTGTTAGTCTATTGTCTGGAAGGCTCATGATGTGACCATAAAATTTAAGGCGTCTTTTCCTCATATCTGTCTCTATATTCTTCAACTTTAGACGTTCTCTGTAATCTATATCCGTTTATATTGTTATTATTATTTATTATTTGACTATACCAAACATACTGTACCATATTGAGTTCATGCATTTGTAGTGTAACCGGCTGACTTTTCTACTGTTACCTGACACCACTCATGTAGCCGGAAATCTTCTACCTCTTTACACCTGAACACCCTTTATGTAACAATGAAGTACCTTCCTTCACCCACACATATGACACCATTTTTGTAACCGGAAATTTCATCTCTTTACTATACTGTATAGGCTTTCAATAATTACAAATCTATGGTTGGGAGCTTTAGGTTCGTTTACTCAAATGCAAAGATCATTTTATATATTCCCTGTCTATCACCTGGCTTAGCAACTGAATTAACTAGAGAGCAAGGAACTTATTTTTCGGAAATAAAAGAGTTGGTGCTATCTAACCCATATTTATTACATATCCTAAAATTATTTTCTACATAAAGAATTCAGACAAATTTCATGTTCAGTTAGAATTTTCATATATTTTTTTTTTTTGAGGATGAAGCCCACATAGGTCTGAGACCTGTGCGTGGGTAATGAGTTGGATGATGGTGATTGATGAGTTGGACCTACAGTTTTAGGTGGGTTCCGAACCACCGGGAAGTGATTTTACAGCAGAGAACAGTGTCTTTTTTTCTGGCCAATCTAATCGGTCACCGTTACGAACAGGACCTACGAGAACGCAGCTTATCTCTCTGATTGAACAGATACCTACTACGGCTCGCGGCTATCACTTAAATATAAATTAATTCATTAATTTCGTACAAGATTTTGCTAACTTATATATTTCGCTAACATGTTATTTAATAAATTGAGGGCCTCGGTCAACTATAGGGACTTAATTTGAGCTTTATACTAAAGTTTAGGCACTCACCAGTGTTTTCTAATCCATCAATGTTTTACAATTTCATTTCGAACGCCCGCCATAACATCACATACAACAAACTTTTGAATTTAATTTAAAATAAACCCGCGATTTTGACTTAATACTCTAACCAAATTTTCACCGAATAAATTCATAACGAATTTCACCGACTTGACCGCTCGTCCCGTCCTAAGTGGGCCGCAGCCACACTTAGAAGGCCCGAGGCTCCTTCTACAATTTTTCTGCTCTTCTCGCGGCCACGCCTCGATTCGAACTCTCCCTTTTCCACTTCAATCATGTCCCCCTCCAGGTGACCAACCGGCCTCACCACGTGTGGAGCACCGAACATAATTTCAGCAGAGTCGCCAAAATTTCAAGGGAGGTCATTGCACGTTTCAAGCATTCCAAATACAATTGTAATTCCATCACAAATGAAAATTCAGTACTGTGGAAATGCCTGAAACCTGCAATAATTTTGACTACTTAGATGCAAGTTAGCAAAACCTTATACGCAAAAATAGGTAATTGTGAGACAGCCATTACTTTAAAAAAATTAACTCTCTCACAATTACGACGACATAGCAATACAAAGTTCACTTGAGTCCATATTTGAAAATTTGTCAGCTTAATTCTAATCAGGTCAATGCACCTGGAAAAAAACACTAAAGCACTAATAAATTTCAATAATATAACATTCTCAATATTCCCCATATTACAGTAGGTTGGGTAACTACTGTCACATTATCGAGTTGGAGTTGAGCAGTGGTGACGGTCGGTTGTGTTTGTTCGGAGCTCAGATAAGATAACTGTTTCGACTTTTCCTGTAGAAATTGAACGTAGATTCGTGTCTTTTATAACCTAAAAACTCAAAATCTTAATAAAGTAGTTTAAATTATTATAAATCTAGTTAGAAAAGTACTTAACACATTGTTATAGTTCATGGTAGCCTATTTCCTAATAACTAATATTTTCAAACCTATCACTTTTCTATTAATACAGCAGTAAAAACTTAAAATCTTAATAAAGTCGTTTAAATTATTATAAATCTAGTTAGAAAAGTACTCAACACATTGTTATAGTTCATGGTAGCCTATTTCCTAATAACTAATATTTTCAAACCTATCACTTTTCCTTTAATACAGCAGTAAAGTCAACATATTTTAATACTAAATTAATCATTGTAAAATCTCATTTCATAAAATCTAAATCATAAATCTATTCTGTTCTAAATCTACTTTAATCTATTTTAAATCTAAATCTATTTCACGTAAACCGATTCTAATTATACTAAATCAATTGCAATTAAATCTCTTACTTGATTACATTCCAATATTTTTAAAAATCACATATAACTTATACATGATACACATTGTAACGTAAAAAAAATTATTATAAATTTATATCGTAGCAAATAAGGCAATATTTAAGAAAAAAATAACGAAACTTTTTGTTTGTTTTACAGTAAATAAACTAGTAAATATAAACAGTTAAATTTTCATTTCAATTTCATTTCTCCCTCTTTTTATTCTGCTCTGCTTTTTAGTATAAGAGTTGATATATAAAGGTATTTTATCTGTACCTTTTCTGTTTTGATGCGACTGCCTAATTTCTGATTGCTGTAGTTGATCTTCTTTGAGGGTGGAGATTTATGTGTCCTTGCCGTTCTTGCGAGCGTTGTGCAGAGGTGTGAGAATTGTAAACCCTGTGCAGCCTCGCTCTGAGCATTTCGTCGGGCTTGTCCCGGTGGTGGACGGGATACGCCCGATTAAAGTGCAGGATTAAATCATTTTATGCCACAAATTTGATTTTAGCATCAGAGCAAAAAGCAGGGTGATTCAAATAGGACATCTCATTTTGTATATTTATAATTGAAACATTCTATTTTGTAGGTCGCCAATAGAAATTAATTAATATTATTTATTCATTCATTTTTTTTTTCAATTTTATAGTAAAATAATAATCTGAATACAATAAACTACTTTTTCGTTACTTGTTATAAAGCGTCTCAGTGATATTCCTTTTGCTGGCAGGTTATCTGTTATCGCCAGAAAGCAAGTTGTCGGAACGGCAATCTGCTTATCAGGTTCAATGTTGAAACAACACTAACTTGATGTACTCTCCCTGAATGATATAATTGAAAGTGTATCTAACGTCATCAGACCTAGTTATCTGAATAATTGGATTGTTGTAATCGTTGAGCTTGGAATAAATTAATATAAGTATTAAGGTGTGGTACCTATAGCCTTTTCATGTTATTATTAGTTTTTATTGTAGTATAGTGCTATTATAGTTATTGTAGTGTATTTTGTTAAGTTTGGTTTACTGAATAATAACACTACTTTACTGGCGATTATAGTATCCTATCCTTTCATACGCAATCCGAAATGAGCGCAATTAAAAAATTCACAACTCTTCAAAAAAAACCAGGCATTCAGTTTAACGGGTTCAGATATAGACGAGACAGTAGACGCAGCGATGGACGCGTTGTATGGCGATGTTTGAAAAGCGCGTGTTCGGCGTTTGTACGAACTGACCCCGATGAAACCAAGGTACTGACTGTCGAAGGTTCTCATAATCATTCTTCTAACTATCCGTCCCCGACCCCATCGACGTCTTCCAGCTCACCTGAGAACTCTTCGCCTTCAATTGATGAAACATCTTCAACACCTTTTAGCATACATAATTTTAAATTATCAGACGAAGTTAATCGCACTAAATTGTCCTTACCCGGGGTTGATAATTCATTCCGTTCATCTGTAGGCGTGACTGATATTGATGTAGCTGTAACAATTAACAACACCCCTACTCCAAGGTCATCGACAGTTGAAACCAGAAACGCATCTGTTAATACACCTTCTCACCAGACTATGCTCTCCACTAATAGGGACTCTCTAAGAGAAATAGAGCTACAGCAGCAGAGAGATGATATAATATCCCACTCAATGAATCTCCAAGTAGAGTTGGAAACTTGTAAGAAAGAGAATGAATCTCAATTAATTTTGATGCAATCGCGTATAGATGAACTGGAAAACGAAATGCGAATAATGATCAAACTAGAGCAGGAAAATAAAATTCTTTCAGCAAATATATCTGAAATGAGAACTACAATGGAGGTCTTAGAAACAGATAACAGTTTTTTAAGAAGTACAAATAAGGAATTAGAATTCGAGTTAGAAGAGTATAGAAATTTTTATTCTCCAGGTGACACACATATTCATACTCCAGGTGAGGTAAATGCATTCAAGGGAAAAAACTCCTTTGATGTTTTTGCTGAACCTGAAATTTCAACGGTTTGTGCAAACAATAACTTTATTGAGAGAGTAAATAGAAACTATCCAAAAATAAATAAATCAAAAAAGAAAACAAAAAAAACGAAAAAAGTTTTGGTATTATCAGATAGCCACGGGAGGGATATCGGTTGGGAGCTGAACGGTGAGGTTGAAGGGAGCGGGTTTGAAGTGACAGTGCTCTCGAAGCCGGGGGCTTCATTTGATTCGGTAACCCATGACATCGAGGACTTCACTCGTGATTTTGGTATGAACGACAATGTTATAATTTTGGCAGGGACAAATGATGTTACAGATACAACAAAACAACCCACTGACTTAAACTTCAAAAAAATCTTGGACACGGCTAGGCATACAAAAGTAACTATTTCAACTATACCTTTCAGATATGATAGACCCCTAATGAATGTTAACGTTAGTAAATTAAATTCACGGCTCCGTGAACAAGTAAGCAGCATGAAAAATATAGAATTATTGGATTTAAGTAACTTTGAGATCACGGACTATACCCGACACGGTCTACACTTGAACAGATACAGAGGCAAACAGAAACTCATAAAACTCTTAAAAAATCATATAATTGGGAATTCGGTAAGACCAAATAATGATATTATCACAGAGCAAAGCTTCAACAAAAATACGTCAGAAGCTCGTTCTGGGATTTGTATTAGTAATAATATTCCAACAATCGGCGAATCTGATACAGAAAATTTTTTATAGGTTGCAACCTCCTCCACGTGAATTGTCAGGGTCTTGTGAGTGCAAAATTGGATCTGGAACTGTTTTTGTCGGATGAAAACATAAACTTAGACATCCTTTGCTTTACTGAACATTGGTTGAAAGACGAAGAGTTAGAGGTGTTCTCCTTGCCCAATTATGTTTTGAGGGCTCACTATAGCAGGAGGATAAAAGAGCGCGGAGGTTCATGTATTTTCGTTCGCGGGAGGTCAGTTTCCGGTTGCCGTGATAGAAGGGATTTGACAAATCTGGCTCTCGAGAATTCATTTGAAATTTCTGCCGTTGAACTCAAATTAAGAACTATGAACGAAAAAATAATAGTTTTATGTGTTTACCGCACTCCAAATTCTGACTTCAATATCTTTATTGAGCTTCTTAGATCTGCACTGGCTAAAGCGATGAAGGATAAAGGAAAAATTATATTTCTTTGTGGAGATTTTAATGTGGATTACTTAACTGATAGCAATAACAAGAAATTACTCGAGAATCTACTTAAAACATTCAAACTAAGCAAAATAACGGAAGGACCAACGCGAATTACCCAAAGATCGGCAACAGAGATTGATTATATTATTACAAATTATTCGCCGACATTGTGCCTTTCTAACACTATTCCCTGCTCTTTCACAGATCATGAGGGCGCTGAAGCGTCCCTCATGGTCAGGAAATCAAACAAAGAGAAAAATAACTCAGCTAAATTTTCACAAAACGGGAACAGAAAAACTTTTCGCGTTGTTAACGATGATAACATAAATGATTTGAATCGCATTTTAAGTGGTGAGTCTTGGAAGCCTGTTTATGAAAGTAGAGATGTAGAAGAAATGCTTAACAATTTTATTTCAATATACCTTCAACATTGTGATAGAGAAATCCCTAAAAAATCAATTAAAAAACCAAGTAATAACAAATTATCATGGGTTACGCAGGGTATAAGAATATCAGGAAATAAACTAAAAACCTTGAACTTGTTGTTAAAGATTGATTCCACGCGTGACTCGACGATTTCCATCATAACTGAAACTGGATTGGCCTATTTTAGTCTAGAGTTATATACTAGAATCTACAAAAGCATTTATAGAAAATTATTACTTCGAGCTAAAAAATTAGCAGCAAACGATTTTATTAATAAGTCCCTAAATAAAACGAAGGCCATTTGGAGATTGGTCAGGTCGGAGTCTGCTAAACACTCAGATCTTCAACCCGAAATCAGCATTTGTGATAGTCTTGGCTCAATTAGGACTCAAAAATGTGCTGCTGATTTATTAAATAAGTATTACATAAACATTCCCGCTAAAATATCTCACACAATATTAGAAAACATAGAGAATGATAATTATGTCAATTTTTTGAATGTCACTGTTCCACAAGTTTCTGATAGGACAAATCTCAATAGCTTTAATTTGTTAAACTGCCAAGAGCTCTATGCATTAATTCATTCCATGCCAAACAAAAAATCATACGACACTTTTGGAATATCCAATCATTTAGTTAAAAGAACGGCTCTGCCAATTCTGGAACCCTTGACATATATTTTCAACGCATCACTAATGAGTGGAACGGTACCTTCAAAGCTTAAATTGGGTAAAGTGATACCGATATATAAAAAAGGTGACCGACAGACTCCCGAGAGTTTCCGACCTGTCAATAACCCACCAGTCTTCTCAAAGCTATTAGAGTATGCTGTTCTAGATAGGTTGAGGGCCCATTTGCGAAAGGAAAACATTTTATCCCATCGACAATTCGGATTCAGGCCTGGTCTCTCCACGGCCGATGCACTATTTAGTTACATGGATGGTGTGCTTTCGTCCGTGGATGAAGGGCACAAAGTATGCGGCCTGATTGCCGATTTGTCAAAGGCATTCGACCTCGTCAACATTGAAATATTGTTGAACAAGTTGCGATTCTATGGCTTGAGAGACTCAGTGTTAAAATGGTTCACGTCTTATTTCGAGGAGAGATTTCAAAGAGTTGAATTAGAATGTAATCAACAGGTCTATCATTCTGAATGGTTGAAAACAAGATTCGGCGTTCCTCAGGGATCGGTGTTGGGGCCGGTTTTGTTCCTGCTTTATATCAACGATTTACCTTCTCATCTTGATCCTGCAGAATGTATCTTATATGCTGACGATATTAGTGTTATGGTAAAGAGTGAAAACCAGTTAAATATGAAATCAAAATGTGAAATAGCTCTTAAAAAACTTGATGATTGGCTCAGGGCGAATATGTTAGTTCTCAATTACAATAAAACGAAAGAAATAAGCTTCAGATCAGCTGAAGGAGCCACACTTGAGATACAAAGTAACATAATTGAATGTGTTGATGAAATTAAAATACTTGGCGTAGTGATCGATACTAAACTGTCTTGGAAGCCTCACGTAGAGTATCTCAAGAAGAAATTAAATTCAGCAGTTTTCGTACTCAGAAGCGTGAGATCTAGACTGAATCTCCATAATATTAAAGAGGTTTACTTTGCCTTGTTTCATTCCCTTATAACATATGGAATACCTTTTTGGGGAAACTCTACTGAATCGATTCAAATTTTTAGAATGCAGAAGTGGGCTATAAGAGTGATGGTAGGCGAGTTATTAAGAATAAGCTGTCGCCCACATTTCAAACAGGGATTCTTCCTTTACCAAGTGTTTTCATTCTTGAAACTATCTGCATTATTAAAAAAAACGAAAGTAAATTAATTAAAGGATCTATGATTCATTCATATGAAACAAGGCAGCGAAATAGACTTCGTGATCACTCTCATCGAACAACTCTTTATGCTAAGGGTGTCAAGAGCTTAGGTATTCATCTCTTCAACATTTTACCTAGCCGTTTTAAATCACTCATATTTAACAAATTCAAGATTGAGTTGCAAAAAGAGTTTAAAAGATTCTGTTTCTACTCCGTTCAGGAGTATATCGATCATTACGCCAACATAAATTAATAGTTAGAATAAGTTCATAAATTTGACAAATTTAACATTCTTTTTTTTTAATACGTTTGACAAATCCAAATACCCCTTTTATGGGAGGTCAACGGATGCTCCTTATATCTATCTATCTATCATATTCTTAATGTGATTATTACTTTTGTATTTTTTTGTAATTAATATATTTTTTCTGTTTGTTTCAGGTATGTACACTACATTTTCTTGATTTGTTTGAGAGACGCATTATGACATATAATGTGAGTAATTTAATTTATTTTATATGAACCAGAAGTAATGGCCTAATACGGTATTCAAAGCTTTACATTTTTGATTTGAACTTTTTGAGAGCTTCCGGCGATTTGCTCTTGAAATATATTCTATGACTCATAAATTCATACCATTAACTGCCATAATATAATTTCATGTGATCGTAATGATAGTTTCCTACAGTTGCCTAACAAAGCGGCTATTTATGCACTCATATAGTACGTAAAACAACTGATTCCTGTACTATTTTATTTTGCCACACTCCAGCTGACTTTGCCGCACTCATTAACTTTGTCGCACTCCAGGTGCACCAACTGTAGAAACAATTTAATGTGTGCAGAAACTTGTGTAGAAAGTATCTTTACTGCACTCGCCTTCAGCTCGTGCATAATGCATTTCTCTCATGCAGCAAACAGCTACTTTGCGCACTAGTTACACAATAGTTATTTGTGTAACTAGTGTGTAAAATAACTGTTTGTTGCACGAGATAAATGCATTATGCACGAGCTGAAGGCGAGTGCAGTAAAGATATTCTCTGCACAAGTTATACATTACATTTTTTCTACAGTTGGCGCACCTGGAGTACGGCAAGGTCAGCTGGAGTACGGCAAAGTAAAACAGTGCAGGAATAGGAATCAGCTGTTTTGCGTACTATGAGTACATAAATAGCAGCTTTGTTAGGCAACTGTATAAAAATAACTATTATTACTCAGGCTATTGTAAAAGTTCTTGAAATTTCGCTTTATAAGCTCCTCTGTATATTATCATTGAAGCATTTGTGTTTTTCTAGTGTAAACAAGAGTATATTATTTGTTTGTCAGCTATACTTAGTGCCTAAAATTGAAAATGTAAAGGGATATTGTCTAATATGTGGCGTGTGTGTTCAGATGAACTGAAAGGGATGAATAACAAGAGGATGAAAATGAAAAGCAGAAGAAGATGATGAAGAAGAAGAAGAAGAAGAAGCGTGATGTAGATGAGAATGCAAATTCTTGGCAAACCAACTAGAGTACTCTGTCTGGAGACTGAATAATAACTTGGAAGCGCGTCGCGGCGCAGCTCCGGCGTCGGCGTCGGCCATGGCTTTGTAATGATTAGATGGCGTCTACAAATGAGAAGAAGATGAAGTTGAAGAAGATAGTGAAGGAGTAAAAGGTAAAGAAGGAAAGCATAAGGATAATGATGGGGAGGAAGAAAAAGATGAGAAAAGGAGAAGGTGGAGAAAGAAAGGCAAAAGAAGGAGCAGGATATAAGAATACGAAGAAGGAAGGGAGGAGAAGAAGATGAAAAGGAAGAAGGGCAAGAAAAAGATTAGAAAGAAGGAGAAGAAGAACGTAACTTGAGAAGGTGGTGAAGAAGAATAGGGAGGAGAAGATCAAGAAGAAAAGGAAGAGGAGGAAGGAGAAGTATAAGTGGAAGAAGAAGAAATGGTGGAAGAGGTGGCGGAGAAGAAGTAGTAGACGAAGAAAAGGTGGAGGAGGAGAAAGAAGTAGTAGAAGAAAGAGAGTAAGAAGATGGAGAAGAAGACAGAAGAACGTGAGGAGGAAAACATAAGAATAATGAAGAGAAAGAAGATGAAAAAGTAGTAGATGTGAGAGGAGAAGAAGTAGTGGGGTTGGTGGTAGTAGTAGTAGTAGTAGAAGAAGAAGAAGAAGGAAGGAAGGAAGGAAGGAAGGAAGGAGAAGAAAGAAGAAGAGGAAAAATAAGATGGTGGAAGAGAAGAAGAAGAAGAAGGAGAAAAAGTAGAAAAATACAGAAGAAGGATAATAAGAAGAAGTTAGTAAAAAAAGAAGAAGACAGAAGAAGCAGAAGAAGAAGAAGACGAATAAGGAGTGGATCATAAAAATAATGAAGAGCTAGAAGTTGAAGAAGATGAAAAAAAATAAAATGTAGTAGAAGAAGAGGGAGAAGAAGAAGAACAAGGTGGAAGAGAAGAAGAAGAAGAAGAGGATTAAAGATAAGAACAAGACGGAGAAGAAGAAGAAGAACATAAGGATAGTGATGATTAAGAAGAAGTAGTAGAAGAAAAGAGGAGGAAGAAAAAGGAGAAAAAGAAGAGGCAGAAGAAGAAGGTTGGGAAGAAGAAGTGTGTGAAGAAGAAGAAGAAGATTAAGACGCATACAGTTGGTATGCGAGTGATGAGAGCTGCTGACTCTCTTGGCTGGCTCGAGATTAGTTTTGGTCGTGCGCCCCCTTGTTATTTTGCCCTCTCTTTCACCCCCTGTGCCCTTCCCCCCTTACTCCTCCACCCCGCCACCCTACACAGGTTGTTGTAGTGCACTTGACTCTTACGATGACGACGACGACGACGAGAGGTCTCTTCAATCCATACACTCACTCACTCTCTGCCGGGGATAATAATGAAATTTATGCTAATACATCATCACAGACTGAATAGGTTTTGTGCGCTGCTGTTGTAATTAAGAGGATGGTGAGATCCGTTTTTTTTTAAATTTTATTTTGTGATTCAATTGACTAGTGGGGAAGTAAGTGATGTCTGAATTTAGTCATTAGCGGCTAGATAAGGGGATCTGTTGAGGATTATTTCAATTTTTTGTTGTGAAAGAAAAGTAAGTTGGACAGAAATAAGTTTGAGTTTGTTCTTTTTTATTGTAGGGCGAATCTGATGTTTGAATTTATCCCCACGTTTGATGGAATAATAAGCAATATCGATGACCATGCTCTATGACATGATGTTACAAGCTTTAGTATCACTTACTCGCTGGTTAGGAACCCGCCTGAAATTTTAGGTCGACCGTGTTCCCCATAACATTGCTGAAACGGCGAGGTGGAACTACCCATAAGGGTCTCCCTACAATTTTTATGATTGTTACTATTATTATTATTATTGTTATTATTATCATTATTATTATGATTGTTATGATTGTTATTATTGTTATGATTGTTGTTGTTGTTGGTGTTGGTGTTGTTGGTGGTGTTGTTGTTGTTGTTATTTCATTTTTTTCCATTTTTTCCGAATCGCCCACTTTGGGGTATGTTGAATCAATTATTTCTTCATGAATGCTTCTTTCCGCTTCTTCCAGTACTCCTTCATTCTCTCCGATGTTGTATTTCTTTTCTCTTCTGCTACTACAGTACCTCTTCTAGCTTTAGGATGTTCTTGGAATCTTCTATTTTCATTTTTCAACAAATTTCTTAAATGTACAGTGTTCTTGATTGTATTTTCTGTAATATTCAATTTATTATTATAATAAAGTAAGTAATATTTAATAAATAAGTTTATCTACGACCATGTCATAATGTATACATTACAGTTTCACAATTGATGCCAAAACAGCTGTCTTTTCGAAATGCTTTCTGAAACCCGTTGCATAATGAGCTCATTATAGTTCAGGTTCTACATTATAACACGGGTTCTGGACCAATCAGAAGCATTTTTGATGGAATCAATATCGTAATTCAATATTGTGAAACTATCAACTGATTTGATCAAACTGCTACACCAGCTGCTTTAACCTACCAATCTACTATAACTTCTCGTATTTGAGATGAGAGGTTAGGTATCTCTGACAGTCACAGGTAAAATTAAATTGTTTTAATTAAATGTATACTAGTGGTCGTAGATAAAATAGTGTATGCAACGATTTTATTTGGCCATTAAAGCACTCGTGAGATATTTATAACACTCACATTCGCTCGTGTTATAACTTACATCTAACTCGTGCCTTAATAAGGGTCAAAATAAAATCGTTGCATAAACTACTATTATCTACGACCATGTCATAATGTATACATTACAGTTTCACAATTGATGCCAAAACAGCTGTCTTTTCGAAATGCTTTTTGAAGCCCGTTGCATAAAGAGCTCATTATAGTACAGGTTCTACATTATAACACGGGTTCTTTTTGATGGAATCAATATCGTAATTCAATATTGTGAAACTATCAGCTAATTTGATCAAATTGCTACGCCAGCTGCTTTAACCTAACAATCTACTATAACTTCTCATATTTGAGATGAGAGGTTACGTATCTCTGACAATCACAGGTAAAATGAAATTGTTTTAATTAAATGTATACTATAGGGGTCGTAGATAAAATAGTGTATGCAACGATTTTATTTGGCCATTAAGGCACTCGTGAGATATTTATAACACTCGCATTCGCTCGTGTTATAACTTACATCTAACTCGTGCCTTAATAAGGGTCAAAATAAAATCGTTGCATAAACTACTATTATTTTATTAATTTATTGTATGGCTATAAGCCATACTAGTCATATAGAAATTAGTTGAAATTGGGATTGTTTCTGTTTATTGTGGCGTTCAATGTTGAGAATTTTTGCCATTTTTTGTGTTGTGAAACAAAATTAATTTTTCATCTCTTATTTTTAGTTGAAATTTTGTATTTTAAAAAATAGTTGAAAATTGGTTTGTTGCTTTTTATTATGATGTGAAATGGTGTTCGAATGTAGTGAATAATTCCTCTTCGTTGGTTGGGAATTATTGGTAATATTTCTGTTGTGAAGGGGAAATTAAGCAAAAGAAATAAATAAATCTTCTTCATTTATTTTCTGGCTGGCTGCAAGTCACTTATAAATGAGTTGAATTTTGGTTTGTTTCTCTTGTTCTGGTGGTGGCGTTGAAGTAAGTGATGCCTAATTTAGTGATTATTTATTTATTAGCAGCTACTGTTGAGAATTATTATTGGATATATAATAATTATTATTGGAAATCGTTTTGACTATTTGAAAAGGAAGTAAGTAATGTGGAAATTATTTGATTTTGGGTTGTTGCTCTTCACTCTAGTGTGAAAGTAACTGCTGCCTCAGTGTCAGGAATTATTAGAATTTATTCTTTTTTTGTATAGGCCTACTACGGACCACAATAGTTCACTAGATATAGCATTCGTCATTCCCAATTCGTCATTCATCATCAGCCTCTCTCCTTCTTCTCCATCTTTTCTTCATTCTCTCGCCAATCTTCTCTCTCTGGATGATATTTCTTACTTCTGTTCTTCTGGAAAAACACCAACCTGTAATTTATTCTTCAACTCCATTCTCTGACTGATATCCTGCTCCATATCCCTCTTGACTTCCAAAAACCATCCGAATTTAGTTTTCCGTTTGTCAATCATTTTAAAAATGTTGTTCGTTTGTCTGTTTGCATTCATTCTGTATAGATGGCCGTAGAAAGTCAGTCTTATTTTTTTATTACGTCCGTGATTTTTTCGATGTGGCTGTAAATTTCTTTGTTATTACAGGTATGGATGTTTTCTTTTCTGCTTCCAAAGACTTTTCTTAGGAGTTTCCTTTCTTCTACTTCTAATCGCTGTTGGTCCTCTTTTCTTTGTAGTGTCAGACATAATTTATTATTTTTATTGTGGAAGAAAAGAAAGTTGCTGGAATTGATCAGTTGGATTTATTGCAAATCAATGTAAAAATACAGTTGTTCCATACAAAACGTTTTATCATACTTCCTTTTCCTGTTATTCTTAAACTTCTTTTTTTCTTCTTATTTCTCTCCCTCTTTCTCTTCCTCTTCTTCCTCTTCCCCTTCCTCTTCTTTCTCTTCCTCTTTCACTTCCTCTACCTCTTCATCTTCTCCTCCTCCTCCTCTCCCTTCTCCTCCTTCTCGTCGTCGTCCTCCTCCTCCTCCTCCTCCTCCTCCATCTACTTCATTCTGCTGCTTTTTCTTCCTCTTCTCCATCCCCTCTCTTTTTTGTTAATTTGTTTCTTTTTCTCTTTCGTCTCCTCCTTCACCACCTTCCTTTCTTTGTTCATCCTTTTCTTCTTCCTCCTGCTTCTGTTTCTTCTACTTTTTCTCGCTTCTTTTCAATTTTCTTCTTTTCTTCTCACTTTTTTCTCCGTCTTCTCCTTCCTTCTTCTGTTTTCTTCATCTGTCTTCTTCTCCTTCTTTTGTTTTTTCTTCTGCTTCTGTTTTCTACTTCTTTTTCTCCTAGTTCTTTTGTCTTCTTCTACTTCTGCTCATGCCTTTTTAATTTTCTTCCTACTCCTTCCTCCATCTTCTGCTTTCTTTTTCTCCTATTCTTTCCCCTCCTCATCCACCTCCTCCTCCTCCTAACGACTGGCTATATGGTGTAATGCCCGAATCGCGTGATCAGTTCGTTCTACTGTCTACGTACTGGCTGGTACATTATGGAAATGAGAAAAAGTCTGCAAATAGCAAGCACCCGCTCCTCTTGCCCATGAAAAACTATCTCATATTCTTCCATTTCACTTTGTTTTTTCTCCTAGCTCACCCATTTTTCACAAAGACAGCTACGACGATTGTCATTATAGGCTGCTGCTGTACTTTCAACATTAATGTCGAAAATTTGTATTCTATGCATTATTCATGCTGGCCTAAAACGGCAGATTGGACCGCGTTATTTGCCTTTCTTATTCCGAAATTCCTTGTAATTTATACTCTATGTTCATATATTGTCTAATAATGCTAATACTCTTACACTTTTCAAATCTGCTCTATTTGCCAATTATTATTATAGTTTTCATCTCTATCGTACTTATAAAAATAGGAGCCGACGTTGATAAAGATATTAAGAAGATAGACTCGTATCAGATGAACTTCTCATCATCAAACTATTGATCTATTTTAAACAATTTATCATTTTCTTCTTGAGAATTTTGAAATTAATACTATTGTATGTCATTGGAAAAAAAAGTAAATGCGTATGGCTGTTATTGGTGGGGAGACCCTTACCGCCTCGCCGCTTGAGCCATGTTATTGGAAACATGGTAAACCTACAATTTTAGATGGGTTCCGAACCACCGGGAAGTTATTTTACAGCAGAGAACAGAGTCCTTTTTGCTGACCAACCCAATCGGTCACCCTTACAGAGAGGGCCCAGGAGAGCATTGCTTATCTAATCTTATTGAACAGATACCTGCTACGGCTCGCTTCCCAACTGTATGTCATTAATAGCTCCCCATGAAGTGTTTTATGAGCTTTTCTATGTGAATAAATGAGTTACCATAAAATTTAAACTGAAACTTTAATAATCTCTTTAACATTTACACTCTTTACTCTTCTTACACTTGTGTACTTTTTTGATCAATAAATTAAACTAAGATTATCTTAAATTAATTATTTATTGTGGCTGTTGAAATGCAACGGTACAATATACTAATTGTCTTTAATAAATCCTCACCAATAAAGGCCTTATATTTCTATTATTAATCGTATCAAAATCATTGCTACCTACTTGACTATTATAACCTTGGTGTTTTCTATTATTGAGCTTTTTCTTTCAAGTTAATAAATATTGATTTACTACAGCAACACCTGAGGTCTTCAGGGACATTAAAAGTAGTCACACTTTGACACAAATGTCTTAATTCTACATCGTTTTAGTATAGTGTACACAAATAAATTGCTGTTTTCCGTGACGAAATACTTGATGGACAATCTAATATCAAAACTGACACTGTATTTCTAGATATATGATTTTCACTCACTTATACTGGATGTACTGGAGGGATGCATTTCACTTCTCTAGTAAAAATCATAATTTAAATATAAATACAGTATCAGTTTTGTTAAATTAAATTTCAACCACATTATTCCACCTTAGTCTTCGTGCTTATTATTTAAACAAAACTCATAACAATATTGAAGAAAATCATGAATTATATTACTTTTAAATCAATCAATTAAAAAAATAAGTTGAATTTGAGGGAATTGACCATTTTGCAAACTGCCAAATAAACAGAACATAATTCATTATGTTTTAATATCCGCCATATTGCGGTAGTCTCCATTATAATTGATAGCACTTTGGAGAATTCGAAATTAATAAAAATAATTAATAAATTTACAGTTGAATTGCTCACGTAACCTTGGCTAGCTCAAAAACGTCCTAGAATTCAACCTGAAACAAAGGGTTACAAAATATTTTAGTACATTAGTTTTAACAATTAGCTTCGACAATTACCTCTAATAATTTAGTAGAACCAGTTCGCATTCGCAACATTATAAGCAGTCGAATAATAACAAGTCTAGAACCAAGCGGATACCCTGAATATGAAGAATCGTATTGTACTGTTAGTAGGGCTTGACATTGCTTGTGTACGTCACAGCGTTCTTCCTTACTAATAGTTCCATAGAAACAAACCAGTGATCAGGGAAATAACTGTGATTAAGAAGGGAGAAACTAATTTTAAAACAAAAAAAGAAACCGACTCCAATGAAATGATACTCAAAAATTAAATAATCATGTACAAAAAAACTTTAAAATGAAGTATTTACTTTAAACTAAGAAAATTAAAAATTTAATACGAGTAACCTTTTGAAGTCGACGCCAAATTTTCCATTAACTTCTAGAATTTCTCATCAACTTCTACAAAAAAGATCGGCGCCGACTTCTAAAGATGTATTTAATTTAAAATTTTCTCAGTTTGAAGTAAATACTTCATTTTAAACTGTTTTGTACGTATTTAATTTTTGAGCATCATTTCATTGGAGCCGGCTACTTTTTTTAAAATTTGTTTTATTTTATCCTTTTTGGTTGAATATACAAACTTTGAAAACTTTCTTATAGCCTGCATTATGAAATATTTATCAAATTACCAAATAAATATGATCAACATAGCATGTAAATTAAAGTGACTGAAAATCCAACCTATAAGAAAAGTTTAAGTATATAAAATGCCACAACTCTTTCTTTAACGTAGAATATTGTGTTTAGGAAAATTAATAATTTTGAAGAATATTTTTCAATTATTTTTTTGAAATTAACTTTCTTACAAACATCTTCTATCTTTCACTTCAAATCATGATTGAAACTATATAACCTTAATCTTACGACTCCATAACATCAACTAAATTATTTATAAATGAAGACATCGATAAATGCTCCTTATTGTTTAATATTGGGCTAAGTATTGGGCCAATCCTTGTGAAACTTCAATGGGACCATGATGATGCTTTTTCATTTAATTTTTTTACCGAAATCGGTTAATTGTGTTCGAATAATCGATGTACAAACATTTAAAAAACAGGTCGAATTGACAATTTGGAAGTTGGTTTAAAAGAATCATTACCGAAATCAAAACATTACAGTTACTGCGGCATGACCTGGGCATTGATTCAGGGTTAATCAACGAGAAAACAAAAACTCAACAGACTCCAGACGAAAATGATCAAATACACTGAAAATTGTAAACGACTTATTTTTTATGGATATTAATTTAAGATTACGAAGAAGTATGAGACAAGTCAGATCAACAATAATAATATTACCAATCTTATACAATAGTTAACATAATTGCAATATCAATTAGTTGACGTGAGGCTTGATTTTGATCTGAAAGGAACTCTTGTACACTACAAAAAACTTTATCAACGAAATAGTTTTTCAATTGATTTTTAAATATTTCTATCTTTAAAAACTGCAGTAGCTTGTTGTAGAATTTCCAATATAACTAGGTTTTTGTTCGAATAAGCTACTATTGTGACTTACCAAGTGACAATCTTCTCGGCTACGTGTATTATCATGTACGTCAAGATTTTGGTTGGTTTATCACTCTTTTTTGCATATAAAGCAGTTTCATACACATACACAATCAGGGTATCACTATTTTTATCCTTTTTTATAACTTTTATAACTCTTTTTATCACTGTATTATATTATACACATACGCAATCAGGGTACAGCTTAGGAGACAAAGTGTCTTGAACAACGGCCTGCAAGAAAGGTAAACGAAATTACTTTTCTGTACACCTAGCAGCTTTCACCGATAGTTGCCCCATTCAAAGCAAACAATGTTTGAAGTCTCCAGCAGAGCGATCGATTTGATAGAAAAATGCCGGATTTTCATCTAAGGGTTTTTCAAATTCTCAGATTTTGTTTGATATTTTTATCGAGGATTTTCTGAGCGGACTGCACCGATATGAAAGAGGATTTCGTGAAAGCTGTAAAGACATACAGCCTCTGACAAGATTACTGGATGAGCGGCGGCTTATTTTCCATCGTTCACAACACACTGCCGCCTCTGAGGTGGAGGTAGCCAACAACGAATGGAACTCTGTAGTATCTATTTGTGTGACAGAAAGAAAAAACAGATGATGATGGTGATGATGATGAAGAGGAAGAAGACGAGGAAGTGGAGGAGGAGGAGGAGGAGGAGGAAGGAAAACATGAAAAAGACGAGGAGGAAGACGTGGAAGGAAAAATAACAAAAGAAGAAGTAATGGAAGGAGAAAAATAAGAAATGGAGAAGATGAATGGAGAAGAAGAAGAAGAAGAGCATAATGATGATAGTGAAGAAAAGGATAAAGAAGAAGACGAAAAAGATAAAAAGAAAAATGATGAAGAATAAAAAGAGAAGAAGAAGAAGAAGAAAAAGAAGAAGAAGATGAAGGATAAAGAAGAAGAACAGGAACAAGAAGAAGAAGTGGGAAGAACAGAAACAAGAAAAAGTGAGCAAAGGAGAAAAGGATGATGTAAAGTAAGGAGAACAAGAAAATGACAAACAAGAAGAAGGAAGAGAAGTAAAGGAGTAAGAAGAAGTAGTAGGAGGAATAAGAAAAAGGAGGAAAGAAGTTGGAGCAAGAACACAAATGTGAACAAGGAAAGTAAGGAAGTGAAGAAGAGGAGGAAGAACAAGGAATAAAGGAAGGAGAAAAATAAGAAAATGAGAGAAAAAGAAGGAAGAGGAGGGCAGACAAAGGAGAAGATAGAGGAGGAAGAAGAAGAAACTGATGAATTGAAAGAGATGGAAAAGAAGAAAAAGAAGCAGGAAGAAGGAAAAAAAGAGTTAGGAGAAGAGGAAGTAGAATCATGAAGATGAAGAAGCAGGATGAAGAAGAAGGTGCAGATGGATGAAAAAAGAAGAAGGAGGACGAGGAGAAAAGACGAAAAGGATAAACAAAGGAGAAGAAGAAGAAGATGATGATAAAGAGGAAGAACAAGAAGAAGTAAAGGAAGGAAAACATGAGAAAGAAGAAGAAGCAAAATAAGTAGAAGAAGAAGTATGAGTCTAAGTAGTGTGAAAGGGAAGAGGGAAAGAAGAAGCCTGTAGAAAAAGAAAAAATAGGACAAAGAAAAAATGAGAAGAAAAAGCCGGAAACGGAAGAAGAAGAAGAAGAAGTAGGAGTAAGAAGAAAGAGGAAGAACATTTAAAAAAAATGAAAGAGCTAAGGAGAGCAAAAAAAGGAGGAAGATGAAGGAAAAGTCAGCAGGAGAAGAAGAATAATGAGATGAAGAAGAAGGATTAGATTAGATTAGATTATTTACTTCATGTAGATTACAAAATGCACAGTCTTAGATTCTATATTATGATAGTTAAAAATATATAAGTACTGTAATTATTGTTCTATGAATTTTACAAATCTAAACTAAAGAATTAATCAACGATATGAATACAGTATAAGATGCAATTTGATAACGATAATATGATTGTGATGTATCTACATGAAACGGCGAAGTTTGAACATATAAATGTCCATTCTTGGAAGAGGATATTCAAGAATATCCTTCTCATCAACACTTGACCGTAGGCTATAATAAACTGAAAACGGTATGAAAGTTAAAAACTAAAATAAGATGAATAAATTATTTAAAGGATATGAATGATTAGAACAAAGTGATTAATAGAGTTCATTTACAATAATAATAGAAGTTACGGATTGATATTTTCTGATTGAGAGTAAAACAATGAGACAGAAAAAGAGATTATTTACAAATGAGATAATTTATGTTTAACATTAATATGAAAGTGAGTAAAAAAAAGCATAATTTAAGAGGAATAATAGTGGGTGATAGTGGTTAATATTACACTAGACATTAAAGTGAAACGAAAACTTTTTATACATAAGTTAATATTTTACGGATTATAATAATTAAGATCCCTAAGACATTAAGGATTTGAATGGTGAATAATTACATAATAACATTGCTTATGGAGTTGACGAATGATGGAGTGAATGATGAAAGTTGTCATGCAGTTGCTCTAGGGTTGTACAGACTCAGTCATTTTCTCATAAAGATATTTTCTCAATGCCAAGATACAGCCCGCTCGACTCTAAAAGGATCTAATAGGATTGGGAAGTGCATTCCAAGCACGACAGGCGCTAAGAAGGAAAGATTTAGTATAAATGGTAGTTCGGTGATTCGGTATCCTTAGAGTATTTTCTCCGGTTCTAGTATGTGAAACATCTATTCTCCTACCTTCAGAAACAAATTTAAAATCATTTTTGAAATAGTTTGGTTTGCCATATTTTAAAATATCTCTAACAAGATTGACTATTCGAAATAATCTCTGTTCGGGTAGTTTTAAAGTTGAGCTAGCAATGTGGGCTTGAGTGATCCGTTCATGACGTTCAAGAGAGTAAACAAACCGTAGACAATAATTTTGGCAGCGCTGCAGTTTATCATTTAGAGTGACTTGCATGTCATTTAGTACAGAATTGCAATACATCAAGGAGGGAGATGAAGAAGAAGGACAATAAGAAGATGAAGAAAAAGCAGGTAAGAGAAGGACAGCAGGAAAGAGATGGTAAAAAAGAAGAACAACTAGGAGGAAGAAGAAGATGAACAAGGAACGGAGGTGAAATAAAGGTGAAGATGAAAAAAAATATGAACCAAAAGGTGAAGGAGACGAAGGATAGGAAGTAAAAGCTGCAACAATATGAAGATGAGGAAGAGGAGGAGGAGGAGGAAGAGGAGGAGGAGGAGGAAGAGGTAGAGGAGGAAGAGGAGTAGGAGAAAGAAGAGGAAGAAGAAGAAGAAGAAGAAAAAAGGAAGAAGAAGAAGAAAAAAGGAAGAAGAAGAAGAAGAAGAAAAAAGGAAGAAGAAGAAATCTAAGCGATAATAGTGTTACAAAGCTTCCCGTTCTGATTTATCTGTATGACGTGGCCATCGTCGACACCAGAGATCAGAACGGCCAATTTCATTTCTTTGGTGTACCACCACTTTTGTCACAACACTCCTTCTTATTCACGTCCTCACTCCGATATTCGCCAGCTATGTAATAAAATACGATAGAATCGCGCTACAAATTATGTATTCCTCGCATATCTTTCACAACGATATCAGTATTCACTACGAGCAGAACACTGACAATACAGTTCTGCTGAAAATCGCACTAGGGCAAAACACCACTATATTCGGTACGGTGCCTATACTTTTGCTTTGCATTTTAAAATGCTCAGCATCTATTCTAACATTTTGGGGAAGATGACGAAAATAAAGCACCATAAAATACAGCAATATTAAATTATTACTGTAAAAAGAGATACCACGAACTGTGCAAATTAGGAACCTTATTAAAGTAGGCGTATGGATTTTATTGGTGGAGAGACCCTTGTGAAGCCCTTTGTGAGACGCTACGGGTAGTTCAACCTCGCCGCTTGAGCCATGTTATGGAAAACATGGTGGACCTACAATTTTAGGTGGGTTCCGAACCACGGGGAAGTGATTTTACAGCAAAAAACAGTCTTTCTTGCTGACCAATCCAATCGGTCACCCTTACAGATAGGGCCCAGGAGAGCGTTGCTTTCTATCTGATGAAGAGATACCTGCTACGGCTCACGGCTAACGTTTTCCTTGTAGGAACCTTATTGAAGTATATTGTTTGAACTACAAAGCAATCTCCTATTGTAGTATCTAATTGAAGCACTTTGTTTAAACTGTATTTTTACGGGTTCTATCACTAAAAATAGTGCTGGCAGAAATGTAAGAATAAAACTAGAACTTTATTACACAATAACTCTCTTTTACAGATTTATCACACAATACAGTAATACAAACATGTACAGATTTAGTCTATGAAAACGTTCAATTACTTCAAAGAATGATTAATACTTCCGAAATAAATGCCTAACATATTTTTTGAGAGGAACAAATCATTTCTAATTTATTTATTTTTTATTTATTACATTTGTCACAAAACATCATTTTTGGGAATTTTTCATCTGACAGGTGACTTGTCAACTTAACTTAACATTACATTTCGTCAATAATTACAATATTACATCTTGTTAACTATATTTCATCTTAATATAATACAATTACATTTTGTGAATTACATGTCATTTTAATATAATACAATTACATTCAGTCAATTTCATTACGTCTCAATATAATACAATACACGTTGTAAGTTATATAACAATAAAATTATACCAGAAGTCTACTAAAAAAATGAAAGAGTAGACCACCGTGTTTAATTATGAAAATCCGTGTCTTTTCTGTTCAAAGAACATTGAACTCTGCAACCGAGTAGCAGGCTTTGTCAATCAAAATTCGTTTCAGTGACTTCTTGAACAATTCCAGAGAATCAATTTTACGAATAGCATCTGGTTTTTCTCATATTTAGCTCGTCTGTGTTTTGGGTAAGACAGCAAGTGCTGGTTACGTGTTGTCTAATTATGCCCTTCTGTACAAAATTGAAATTTATTCATATTACACTTCATAAAAACTAGCAGTATGGCTGGTAGTGTGAGTTTCTGCGATCTTTGAAAAACAGACTTGCATGAATCCCTTTGTCTCAGCCCAAATATTACTCTTACTATCTTTTTTTGAATTAAGAATACCTTGTAGCTGTCTGTCGAATTACCCCAGAACATATTCCCATAACTCAGATGAGAAAAGATATATGCGTAGTACACTGTCATCAATGTGTTCCTATCAACTGAATGGGATAACGTGAGAATCATAAAGTATGCACGATTCAACTTAGCAGTGAGATTTTTTATGTGTTCTTTCCAAGACAGGCACTCATCTATTGTTATTCCCAAAAACTTTGTTGAATTGGTTGATTTTAATCTACTGTTTATTATTGGGATATTATTTGTACTGGCTGTTGATTTGTATCTGAATTCCATTAAATAAGTCTTACTGTAATTAAGAGAGAGTCCGTTCGCCAAGATGAAATTATATCCAGGTCACTCCATAAATTGCCAACTAGATTGGTCCGATTCTTGTCTGTTATTAGGGCAGTTGTGTCATCAGCAAACATTATTAATCTTGAGTGATTGACTGAAACTGGGAAGTCGTTTATGTACACGAGGAAGAGAAGAGGCCCAAGGACTGAGGCACTCCACTTGTTACATTTGAAAAAAATGATTTTTTTGATGATATTTTGTCTTTAACACATTGCTGTCTGTCTTCTAGGTATAAGCTAATCCATTTTAATGCCGTTCCTGTCAACCCATAAAATCTAATATTCCAATTAAGAGTATACTAACATGCTATTACTAAGTAAATGATAATTATACAAATTTTATTAATATTGTTTTATAAATATGTTGAATCTGATCTGATTTGAGCCATCAGCTGTATTGAACAACACATGTAAAGGCTGAATGAAAATAGAAACTCAGCCTTGGTGACGTGGTACAGAGTGACTTTTTGTGAAAAACAGACATGAAATAGACTACGAGAATTGAATCAAAGGATAGGTCTGATGACTGTGTTTAATTATGCTATGGTGATTATCATTGAATACATCGAGTACGTTCCTCTGTGCAAGCACCTTTATTCTTTGTCGTGGAGTCTACTGTTCACAGAATTACAAGTATTACAAGAATTACAATGTGACCGCTTCCAGAAACTCAAACGATATTAAGTATTAAATTTCTACCCACATTCTTAGTAATATGTCTGGTGCTACAGCTTTGATAACTGTAGTTTATCGCTTCAAGTTCATCAGTGTTGACTGCCAGCGGTGTATTAAACGCGTCATCTCCTATATGCATAGGAAAGAGGTTAGAAAGGGGGTTAAATGTGGGGTCTTGGAGGGCAGTGAAGAATCGCCTTATAGCCAGTTTTTCTATTGTTAGCCAGTTTTGCGGTCAATCTATCGAAACTGCACTAAATGCAACATCCAAGATTTTATGTTATTTAAGGTGTAAACAAATGTCAACTTCTGTTTCTGAATAGAAGCAATTTTCACTGTTTTCACTAGCATTACAATCTCGCCTCAAGCATAATGAAATGAAAAAATTCTTTATTAGGCGGAGTCAAGACTAAAGTCTTCTCTACCACTCAACCTTAGCCATTATGAGGTGAATGATATCACGAAAATGCCGGACTAGATCAGGTATCAAACCTGAGAGCGTCGGTGTGGCAGTCAGGTGCCTCTAAACACTACACTATAGATAAGGGCGCTTGCACAGTGGAGCATTCCGTACTCGAAGATTAGAGCTCTGTTGGATGTCATCACGAAATAAACAACATGCTGTGGAATGGTGGTGTCGTAGCAATTCGTCCGATGGTCAGATTTCAGGTAGTTTTGGGGTCGTATACCTGTGTTTGGATACGGTTTGGATATTTCAGCAATGTTACATTCACTTGATCTATGTTGTTCAATGGCAAATTAGCTTGATCTATGTTGTTTTATGCATCAAAGTATTGAATGTATGAGGTGGTTCAGTCACAGCTAGCCTTGTTAGCCACCCAGGGAACGTTTGGTTAGGCGCGCGGAGCGCGCACTGTGTTTGGTGGCGGTAGTGTTTTGGAAATGTGTTCACTAGATTTATATCGGTTTACGGCTTTTAGAAAGTGGGAATACTCAATGAGCAAATAATAGAAGGGTTTCTGAAGTCAGGTAGAAGACTCAAGGATCGGACGAGTTGCTACTCGTTAGTAATGCTCACAGAAGCGTAAAAACGAATCGGACGAAATACTACTTAATTCCAGGAATTTGGGTATCAGACGAATTACTACTCGGACGAACTGCTACAGAACCGGAATGGTGATATTCTCGCTGATCCAATTTGTTGGGTTACATTCAACAGTAACTTATGTGCTTGATTTTGTGATGATACCCAACAGAGCTCTAATCCTCCTCTCAACAGAGTTATATTAATGAAGGTTTAAATACCTGCGTTTTGGTATCCAATAATTTATTTGATACCAAAACGCAGGTATTTAAACCTTTATTAATATTTACTGGTATCCGGGGGCTAAAGAATGCAATATGAGAGTTATATTGTGCACAATCATATTCATGGATTAATTTCCGGCCGGGATTTCTTATTATTTTCGAGAAGGAATAAACTGAAACGAAATGAAATATTGTGAAATAGTATGCAATATTGTGAAAGCAATAATACTGCATGTCAAACAGTTTTCTTGCTTCAAGTGTTCCTTGAGAAGAAGGAGATGAAGTCAAGAGGAGACGGTGAAGAAGAAAAAAGAAATAAGAAGTAAAAGAAACATGAAGAAGAAGAAGTAGAAGAGAGAGGAAAGAGAAGAAGAAGAAGAGAGAGGAATGAGAAGAAGAAGAAGAAAGAGACAAAGAAAAAGACGGATGAGGATGAAGGGAAGGAGAAGAAGAAGATGAAGATAGAGGCAGGATAAACCGAAGAAAAAAAACAATGGAGAAAAAGAAGACGGAGAAGTTGGTAGAATGAAGGGGTTGTGAGAAGGGGGTGGGGTTGAAGGTTAATGAGAAAGAGGAGGCGAAGGAGTTGATGAAACAGGCGAAGAAGAAGGATAAGATGTTGACGAAGAAGAAGATGGAAGTAGAAGAATAAGGAAGAGGAAGAGAAAGAGGAGGAGTATAAAGGGCAGAACAAGAAGAAGATAGAGTACACGATGTAGGCAAAGACGAAGTATATGGAAGTAAAAGAAGAAGAAGAAGAAACGCCGTTGTTTAGTCTTATTATGATTGAGCCAAGCCGAGCTCAACATCTTATGCGGTTCATCATTTTTGGGACAAGTAGTCACGAAATGAAATGCAGATACATTCCCTGAAACCCTTAAAACTTCAAGTAAAGTCGGTCTACAGGGAACAAAAGAGACTGCCTTATCAACTTGACAAGTTGCGCAGTCCTCTATTCCCATTCCCAACGTGTTACGAAAAAATTCCATTGCAAGTTGTCCAACTTTATAAATTTACTGTACTTGCTTGGTATCTCTGTCTTTCTGGCCAGTCTGACTCCTTCTTAGTTGAAAATATTCTAAACGATTTCATCATTTTAAATTGGATCTTCAAAACCGTTTTGTTTTTTTTATTTTTATTTTGAGGAGGTGGAATGAAGAGTTTTACCGCTTCCAGTACATTTTCTACTTTATGTGTCAGTACTTTTTCTACTTTACGTGACAGGTCCACATATTTCATCCAACTTTAAAGCGTCTTACAGTATCTGAGGGCTTTTCAAGGACAATCGGCTGGATTAACATAGAGAAACGGCAATTGAATTTAAAATATTGGTTCATATTCATTATTGACCAACCGGCCGGCCCGCTTTGCTCGCCTCAACCGTCAGGTGGCTCTGCCTCTTGGACAACTTTAAAAGCTTTTGCTAGATCAGTATTTGAGTGTTTTCTCAATGTTGAATGTGCGGGATCAAAATAAGGAAATGGCAATTGAATTAAAAATATTGTTTAAATTTATTATTGACTGACTGGCAGGCCAATACAACTAGGTTTTTGTTTGAATACGCTACTATTGTGACTCACCAAGTGATAATCACCTCGGCTTCTTGTATTGTAATCGTGTACGTCAAGGATTTTTGTTAATATCAATATTTTTTACATATAAAGTAGCTTCGCAAGCAGGGTACAGTTAGAAGACCAAGTCTCTTGAACAACGGCCTACATTTACTCTTTCCATACACCTAACAGCTTTCCTTTGGTTCTCAAACACCCTATCAAGGTTTTGTTTTGATGAGTTACCCCATACGAAGATAGCATATCTAATTTGAGACATTAAGAGTTCATAATAAGCTGTAAAAAAGTAACTTTTAGTCATTTAATCTAGCAAGCTGTCATAGGACAAACATATCCTGAATGAAATTTTACAACTATTTTCTCAATGTATGGAGCCCTGGTCAATCGTCTATCCAGCAAAACTCCCAGAAATGCAATATTGTTTCCTGGTTTAGTTGATTATCTTTTACAAATATATTTCATCGTGTTACGAGCATTGCTCTTGCTTACAAACGAGGGTTAGACCGATATAATGACGAAATACTTTATGAACAATCTAATATCAAAACTGACACTGTATTTTTATTTAATAAGATCCATCAGAGGCTGATGAAGCTTCTCTTTAGAAGTGAAATGCATCCCTCCAGTATCTCCAGTATAAGTGAGTGAAAATCATATATTAAATAGAAATAGAGGGTCAGATTTGATATTAGATTATTAAAAGACTGAGTTTTGCATTTGTCTCAGTTTTGCATAGTTTGGCATCCTAACCTACCATTGGAAACACACTTTATCATGTTACGAGCATCCTAGCTTCCTAGCGAGGTTAGGCTCAGTTTATTAGGCTCAAGTTTTACATTTGACAGAATAAACCGATGTACCCATGGGGATATACTGTATTTCCTATCATACTTGTCATTCCATTTGGAAAATTGCAACTCACATTAGTAGTTGGAACTTGTATGCTTGAACTAATAAGCCTGAAGCGGTGAATGCAATCACCCGGAATGCTTTCGGGAAATTAGAGTGAATTTAATTGGTAGCGGAAACGGTCTGACAGACAGGCATGATGAGCCGCCCTGATTTTCCAATAATCCTTGAAAGCTAATTTATCCTATTAATTGCTTTATATTGGCTGAGGACGTGTACCGTGCCGTACAGAGTAGAGAGGCTATTACCTTCGAATAGCTTCAGCTTTCAGCCCTTGAGTGTTGCAGTGTGCATCATATCAGTTTATTGCCTAGGCCTATTAAGCGAATTTATCACTTTTAAAAGCTAATTTTTATGTCAGTAAGTTGAAGGGGTTTCTCGTATTTAGAACTGTTATTGTGCTTAACTAGGTTTCTTTAGAAAGTGGAGTATTGAGTAAGTGCCCTCAATTTTAAAACTAATTAGTTTATGCAACGAATGTATTATGACTGCCTTGTGGCAACGAGTGAGATGTACGTTATAACACCAGTGAAGCGATTCCAAACGGTTTCAAGTCCATTTTTGTGAAAATAACAATAGCTGTTGTTAATAGAACCTAGCAAGTAATGCAACATTTCTAACATATTTATTATTCCAATTTGTCCCTAGTCAACAGAAAATGACGATCAAAATATCACGTTATTTTCCAAAATATACCTCTAAGTTAATTGCATTTTCTTTCCATTTCTAGTACAATCTAAACCTAATTCCATCACGCATACGCTTACGCATACGCAATAGCGTTGATAGAATGTACGTGAAGAACAAGAGCCTTTTGTGTGAAAATAAAGAATAAAAAATTTTGAACAAGAACCATACTTTTTTCTAATATTAATATTATTTTTCATAAAAATAAATTCCAGAATTTGATTTTAAGTTGACCTTTCTATAATCCAGTATGCAGAACAACAAGAATCTGTTGTGAATATCAAGAATTCTTTTATTATTGAACAATTATTTTTTTCAAAGAATCAATGTTATTTTTCTATTTAAAAAAGTAAAATAAATTCCAGAATTTGATTTTAAGTTGGCCTTTTATTATGGTAAACTATCCTTCACACATTTTTTCAGAAAGGCCGAATTCCAAGCTTTTTTCCAAAACCACCAAATCCATGGACGTTTTGAAAAAATAACAAAAAAAAGACAGAAAATACTTTATGTCCGTCCCACATTAATGTTGTATGTAATTTGAAATACACATTTTGCACTAACTCCATGACCTAGATATTCTAGATTGTAACATGAGCTAGATATTTAACTGTTGGTTGAACTAAATAAATAGTCAAGTCATCATAGTCTAAATAACTAGATAAGTATTCAAATGTAAACTTCTTGGTGTATAGAAAGTGTGTAACAGTCTTTGTAGCAGTGATGTTGTAGAGTTAGAGGATGTTGCACCGTTTACACGTGTGCAGCCTTTCTTCTTGACACCAGTCAACGTATTTTTCTTGGCGTATCTAGGGAAAGATTCAACTCTAGTAGCATTGCACAGTCAGTTGGATTACTTTTACGGCCGGCCTCTCTACTGCTGCCGCGTTGAACCGACATTGGCACACGGGGCAGAGTTGAGAGTCAACGAACCTCGCTACAAATGTTTACAGTTATCAGGTGGCCCGCTGGCATTTGTTTCTGGAAGCGTAGTAGCCCCACTATTTGGTCTATTTTCACAACTAAAGTACCTCTCACTTACACAACCACAGTAGTGATGGTGTGGGTGTAATTGAAAAACAGAAGCTGTAAAAGTTGTGTGTGTGCGTGCGATGAGGTGGATTGGCTACACTCGATTCATCCCTTGCTGCGTAATTCTCCCCCCCCCCTCCTTACAATACCTCTCACCCTAGCCTACCATACCGCCCACCCCAACACGATGCGGTGCCACATGGCCGCATGCTGCTCTTATTGATCGCACCGCGCTTCGGCTAACCTCGGGTGTTTCCGGCCAAGTTCGGCTCATCCTGTCCCACAATTCACTCACTCCCTCACTCCACAGCCAGCATCAATTTGCTGTCTCTCTTCTATCACATCTATCGCTTGGAATATTTTCTACTTCTTTTTATGAATTGTTTCATCTGCTGTGTTCAGCTATCAGAGAGTTCACACGGTGTTCGAAATACGGCGATTGACATCGTTTACTCTTTTAATCCAACCCTAACTTTTGTGTGATGTGTTTTTCTGGGAAGGAATGTTTGTTCACGAGTTTGTTTCTTTTAGGCCACACTATTTGGCATAAGGGCTAGAGATTCATTGACAACCCTATTTCATGGTTCACTTTTCAATTCCTTGTTTTGCCTGAGAATATTGAAAGCTCTTAACAAAGTGTTTTCAAGAATAGAGTTGAAAAATCCTTGCTGATAAATTTTATTTACAAATAAGTAAATTTCATGAAATGGTTAATCTGCCAATTCAACCATTGTTATCTTCCATTATTTAAAACATCTAGGATACAAGAATTTATGTACTGTCATTATTTATGTAACTGATGAAAATATGTAGCCTGTTCATCAACTGAAAACGTTAAAATTAACTTTATTAGTTTTTAACGCTATTGATGAATGTACTTGAAAGCTTCTGCATTAAAAAATTTACTCAATAGGCCATTTATGAAGTGTAAAGTAGCTTAAAGAACTTTATACATAACAGTAAGTATCAAGTAGGATGTATTAAAAGGATGCTCTATTTTCTGTGATGTTAGTTTGAAATATTGAATGGGAACAACTAAAAATAACAAATAATGAATTTCATACTATCAATCACTATTAATTGATATTTAATCATATTTGTGATTCTACAGCAGAAGATAATGATCATGTGTTTGGCATTAACTTGATATAAGAGAAAATAGTTGAAAATATTGACATTTCTTGAAAAACGATTATTATAGGGTTCATCTATGAACAGGAAACCACAAAATTAGAAATTTTCAATGTTATCCCATCTTATTGAACGTTTAAGGGCTACAAAAAGGTCAAATAGTACAACATGTTGGTCTGTTTATTATTACATGTATTTCTTTGTTAGCCTATTAATTCTTGTCAATTAGTAGTCAATATTATATTAGTCTATCTTACTATAAAGATTTAGGAAAATTGCCTGTTCCGACTTCAAACTATTAATATTCTCTTTATTTGCCAACTAATGGTTTGCCCGGTCTTGCCTGGTAGATAACTTATGGTAGTGGCCACAAAATTGCGAAATGTGCTAGTTCATCTCTGTGTAAAGAGAAGTTCACAAAAAACTTGTTTTTTTTGCACTGATGATGTGAATTTTTAGTGTTTTTTTTATAAGGAAACTACCTTTTTAGCGACTCTGCAGTTGTATTCACCCGCATAGTTTTGTGTTTAGTTCTTTAGAATAATGTATTCACTCAATAAGAAGCTCGCATGACGCTGGGTAAATATTAGCTGTCATATTGATACAGAGCTAATCTGTTGCTTTAACATAAGGCATATCGGCCGTATCATCTATATTATATGACGCATCATATTATCGGCTGTTCTATGAGCTTCCTGCATCTAAACATAATATTATGAAATAGTAATAGTGTTCGTAAGTGAAATTTGAACATTAATTTCGAAAATTCTTGAAGGACAATCAAAAATCGGGCTTCGAAGATCACTGAATCGAGTTTAGAGGAAGCAATGTGCCATGAAGCAATTTAGTGCTCCAAATCGTTGCCGTTTTTGTGAAATCCGTAAGACAAAACACACACACACAAACACATCCATGCTCTTTGTTATTATATAGATTATTTGGTCTATTTGACGGGAACGTAGTTCTTCACTCGTGCATCCTTACATTAATTACATCAAATTTTATTTAATCATGCACTCTCACATAAAATACACAAAAATAGTTATATATAGAATTTTATCCCATTTTAGGTGTTGAATAAAACTCAATTTGGTGTTATTTTTCTAGCATCGACTAGACTGTGATGTGTGATACAAGCGATCTCTTGCTTGGCTGTTGCCACTGATTTATTTGTTTACAACTTCGCATCCCTAGTTACGGATGAGTGAAGCCTTCTTTCCTCTTCTTATTCTTCTTCTTTTTCTTCTTCTCTTTTCACTCGATTTAGAGGAACAGAAGAGCAGCTATTTTTGTGAACAGATTCTCGTGATAAATAAGATACTTTCGGGGAACGTCTCCTCACGGCTACAACATTGAAACTCCTCTATGATCGCTGACTCAACAGTTCACATTTATCAACACACTTTTCTCATGTACTCAGAATTTCTTCTTGTTGCTCGAAAAATACTGTAGCTCACTTTCCGAATCATTTTTATTACATTCATAGCGACGAATACTATAGAAATTCAGTGCTTTACCAATGTAATTAATGGAAATGGGTGACCGTGCTTCAATGACTTTATGTTACAAGCTTTATTATCACTTACCCGGTGGTTCGGAACCCACCTAAAATAGTAGGTCCACCATGTTCCCCGTAACATGGCACAAACGGCGAGGTGGAACTACCCGTAAGGGTCTCCCCACCATTAAAAGCCATACGCTTATTATTATTATTTTAATGGAAATTGATTGCCGTGAGCCGTAGCAGGTATCTGTTCAGTCAGATAAAAGATAAGATACGAATTCCTGGGTCCTCTTTGTAAGGGTGACCCATTGGATTGGCCAGCACAAAAGAATCTGTTCTCGGTGTGAAATTAATACAGACCTTTGACCTAAAACACAAAGATTTAGATTATTTCTAAAAAATATGTGGAGGAAGCTATTTTGAGCTGAAAAGTCGGATGTTTCTTCATATTTAAATTGTAATTTAGTCTAGATGGATAAATAAGTGAATAATGTTATTTTACTAACATTAAAAAATGTTGATAAAATAATATTTTCTGTAAAGCACTTGTCAATTATTTCCGATCATTTGTCAATGGCTTGCAAATATGCATCTGCTATACAGAGTTCAGTATCTCCTACTTTCAAGGAAGGGTTTGAAAAATAATAATTGCAAAAAACCCACTTGATTGGCTTTGTTTGCGGGAGTGAGAGATGGCCGCGATTCTATGCTGGTGTCTTGTTCTCTCTTTATTTAGAGACAGGAGGTTTTGCTTTGTTAAGGAAAATAAGGAGATAAGAGAAGAGGAAAGCTCAATTATCCAATGGCCCCCCTCGTTTCTCATGGTTGTTTTGATTCGCCCCCCCCCCCCACCATATTCATCTTTATCCCCGCTTGCAATTCATTTCTTCTCCTTCCAATAACAGCCATATCTCATCTTCTCATGCAGTCAGATTGTATGCTGCTCAGCTCAGCTCTGTTGGCAGTGTATTATTAATTTACTGCGAATCTTGAGTGGGGGGTTGATGTTTCAGCAGTTGCAGCTTTCCTACTCACCCCAATCATTTTTCTTTCTTCTTCTTCCTATTCCTCTACTTCTTCTTCTTCTTCTTCTTCTTCATCTTATTCCTTGTGAAATTTTCCTCTTCTTCCGCCTTCTCCTACATTACTCATCCTCTTCTTTCTCCTTCTTCTCCTTCTCATTTTCATCTTCATCTCCACCTACTCCTCCTTAACCTCCTACCTTTTCTCCTTCTTCATTTTATAATTGTGTAATTTTCCTCTACTTCTGCTCCATCTCCTCCTTCTCCTTCTCCTTCTCCTCCTCCTTCTCCTTCCCCTACTCCTCCCCCTCTTTCCCCTCTTTCCCCTCATTATTCTTCTTCTTTTCTACTCCTCCTCATTTTCATCTTCATCTCCACCTACTCCTCCGCCACCTCCTACTTTTTCTTCTCCTTCTTCTCATCCTCCTCCTTCTTCTTCACCTTTTTCTACTACTCCTCCTTATCTTCATCTTCCTCTCCACCTACTCCTCCACCACCACCAATACAGTGTTCGCCAAACTATTACATATTTGCTCATGAAGGCTATTTGATCCTGATAGACAAAATTCAAAATCCAATAATTCACAAGTGTAATGGAAACAACAGAAAATTTAATGAAAAGTCCAATCAAAAGTTCACTCAAAGTTATTTTAAGATTTATGATACTGATAGTCAACATTTTAAATCCTATAATTCACAAGTGACATGGAAATAACAGGAAATTAATCTAATATCAAAACTGACAATGTATTTCTATGTAAATTATGATTTTCACTCATACTGGAAGGTCGAAGTTTCAATGAGGCTGATAAAGCTTCTCTTTAGAAGTGAAATGCATCACTCCAGTATAAGTGAGTAAAAATTATAATTTAAAGAGATAGTGCCAGTTTGGATATTAGAATGTTCATGAAGTATTCCGTCATGAAAAACATCACAGAGGAAATTAATATTGAGAAATCCAATGAGTTCATCTTTTATTCATATTGATTCGGAAAAAGAGCTAGTTCTTTTCAGATGTAATCTTTTGAAAGCAACGTACAAAACGTAAAAGTGGCGGCACATTAAAATGAGCTCGCACGGAAGCAACTTTTGTCGTCTCTTATCGTCGGTGGCTGATATCACAAAGTGGAACGCGATGACAATATTAAAGAGCATCTAGCTGAATTTATACGACGCTTTCTATACTTTATATTATGTACTGGGGGTGGAGATATTTTCCCGGGTGCAGACAAAATTGATGTGTAATGTAGGACAGTGGTGGCAACTACACATGAAATACGAGCAGAATTCTTCAATTATTGTGGCATTATAACTCATATTCTTCGTGGAAAAGCATCGCTCGCTCTCATGAAAAATATGAAAAGAAATATGAGTTATAATTGTGGGGAAAGGGATACGATAGTGTTTGTACGGGGCGGATAGCGAGAAGTAAGAAGTAAACAATAGCGGCGAAATCGTATAGAATTTCGTGAAAAGTTTGTCGGGTGATGGTGGTGGGTAGGGGGAGGGGGAGCAAGTACGAGACCAAACTTTTCCCAAAGATCTCTGGCACCAGTTTTAACACAACCACCCACTCTCGTTTCTGGTCCATTCGAGTGAGTTATACCCGATATTTCTTTCCTATCTCGGGATGCTGCAGCTTCAGCTTCTTCCACACCACTTTCTTACATCCGGTGCTATTAAATAGCGCCGTTTCAAAGTTTTCTACACACGAATATATATATATATATATATATAGAGAGAGAGAGAGAGAGAGAGAGAGAAACAGCGAAAACTAGAGCAATTGTTTCTAACAGAAATAGCTGGCAAATAGCTGCATTGTTGTGGGCTCGTAGAAGTACAGAGTAATATATAGAATTGAGCGTTATTTAAAGTAAAGTTATTTGTTACTGGTATTTTTATAAAGATTATTTCAAGAGAAATCTGCTCTGATCATCCCTCTCATCAAAATGAAGTATAAAGTCCCTATGAACATATTTTAGACATAACACATGTTAAACATGCGAGGTGTGATCTAAAAAATACGGTGAATGAATTTTTATAGCAGCAACTGCCGACAATACAACATCCATATGATGTGTATTAGTTGTCTAGTAGCATGGTCTGTTGAGACAGGCAGTGACAAGTTTCAACATGCTTGAACTTGTCAGTAGACTGCCAGAGCCGTTAGAGTGAGGCCATGTTTATCGTGTCTGTCGTGCATCATGGATTTCCGTGTCACACCTAGCATTTGAGCGTTTTTGGCCGAAAAAAGTGTTCCTGTCTGATTACCCGATTCAGCACCATGTGACTGTGGCTCTTGCAAAAATTAAAGCTGTGCTTAAAGGAAAACGTTTTGACACCATTCCTGACATTGAGAGGGCCATGACCGAGCAGCTAAAAGCCCTTCCAAAGGACTCCTTCCAGAAATGTTTCCAGTCATAGATTCAGCGTTGGGATAAGTGCATTGCTAGCCAAGGACAGTACTTTAAAAGGGGATTAAATCAAGTTCGATGTAAATTAATTACTTTTTAAAAAATATAAAAAATTATTCACTGTATTTTTTTTATCACACCTATCTTTGAATATAGATGGCTGAAGTTGAAAGCTATTCCTATCAATTTACTCATTTTGAAAGTCCCTCATCAAGCGTTTAATTGAATAGGTTTTATGTGAAAAGAGCTGAAAATCGAATAAAACATGTTGAAAACCTGTAACTTTTTTTTTTTTGAGGATGAAGCCCACATAGGTCTGAGACCTGTGCGTGGGTAATACTGTAACTACCTGAAACTACTGTGACTACTGAAAAACCTGTAACTACTGTAATTATTGAGATGTTTCACAAAATACGCAGAAATTACTATAAAAAACTGGTTCTTGAGGTTTGAGGTGAATTGGCTATTTGTGGTAAAACTATTTTTTCTAACAAAACTTGTTCAGAATTAAATTTTGAAAATAAAATGTTGAACCAACAATAACACAACCAAAATTCATAAAACTTGGTTTTTTGAGTGAAACAAACTGATTTGACGGTTGCTTTCAACCGTTATATTCTTGTATGTTATTTCATTATCAGGTCCAATAAATAACTGATACTGAACCCAATGAACCCGTTATTCATTAGTTTCAAAATAATTAGTTATTTATAACAATTGGTTATTTTGGGCCCGAATTGGTTCGAATTATGGATTCATATGTTCACACTCTTTAAACTATATATGATAGTTCAATATACATCAATGTGTGCTGAATTTTTCCTGCGCATGCTTCCATGCTTCCAGTTTCTTGCCAGTGTTAACCTTCCTAACAGTACTATATTTCAAAATAGTCAGTTATTTGTGAGAAATTGTAAAACGAAGAGTATTGTTACTGGTTCTATCACTAAAATAATGCTGGGAACACTTGAAAGTAATACTTGATCTTTATTTATACAGTTAACTTTAATCAGTTAATTATCACACTAGAAAATCGATAAAGAAACAAGCAGTTCAATAACTTTCAATGAATTTACTATATCAATGTAAAAAACTAATTACTAACTATCAATAGGCCGATCAATACTTTAAAATAAGTGTCCAATAAACTGTCCATTACTTGAAAGAAATGTCCGATAAGCAGTGTGAGGGAACATTTTGGGCCAACCAGCCATCCCACAATTTATTATTTGAAAAGACTGCGATCCAGACGGCCATTCATCTGTGATGATGGCGTCGGTTGGAGTGAAAATTCAAACACTTTCTGGCAGCACTTATCTCGCTCAAAATAGAAGAAAAGCTCTACTCTAATAAAGAATACAAAACACATTGTTATTCTATATATCGTTATTGAATTTTAAACTCTATAAACCGGCTAATATCCAAAATTATATTAAATAATAAATCAACATTTCAAGCCGTGACAAAGTAGGCTGAGCTTGTTATCACATGCCAAATGCTTTAAAGAATGTTTGGATATTTGTTTCGTAAATTTATTTCTGTGAAAATTATTTGAAATTTTAAAAGGAAAGCTCACTTATTCCCTGAGTCCAGTTTTGATTCTCCCTTCACAAATCTTAATTTTAGTGCTACATTTACACTTTTTTTATAAACTCATACTTTGGCTGACTGATTTGTAGGCATAATTGCCGAAAATCTGTTAGATGTTTTAGGACTTTTCCGGTTCCCGAAAAAAGTTCTATAATAGACTTACTACTAGAAGACTGATGGAGACGGAAGCAGGATGCGCGTATCCCATAATTTTGGCTTTAATTTTATAAATGTAGCACAGTTGTTTCAAGTTCCTTATTCATGTTAAATGTCCTCTTCTTATGTTGAATGTTTTTGACCGCACGTTTTTATATTGCAAAAAAGTAATTTGTGATGAACCTCGCGATTTATAACCACCACCACCGACTCTAAAATACTGATGTACACGAGGCTGACAAAAACCAAGTGCATCGAAAAAGGGGGCTGAAAACCTGGAAAGTGCGTGAGTTAAATCCTGATCAGGTTATTATTATTGCTATAAAAGCGTTTTGAGTGCGAAATTCATGGTCAACGTTTCAAATCTCGCCGCATAAATCTGTGTACTATGCTAAGTTGAATTCATGTCACATCTGGTAAAGACGTTCAACATTATAATAGTGACCCTTAGGTCTAATTCCTCACACAGGAAAATTATTTATTTATTTTTTTTTTGAGGATGAAGCCCACATGGGTCTGAGACCTGTGCGTGGGTAATGAGTTGGATGATGGTGATTGATGAGTTGGACCTACAGTTTTAGGTGGGTTCCGAACCACCGGGAAGTGATTATTCCTAATTAATTTAAAAACCAAGAACTCTCAAAGAACATTTTGGAAATTAACTATCTCAATTGGAGATCTATTTGTATCCTTTTTCATATAACTACTTTTTCATATAACTATTTATTTGATCTGCATTAACAAATTATACTGTTGTTAATTAACTTTTGTGTATTTTTCTCTTGGAGTTTCTTGCTTGGTGTAAGACAAAGTACACGTTCTCGTACACATAGCCTAGGGTCCATTTGCCTGCAGATAAGGCGCTACTATGCCGGAAGTAACTTCCGGCTTCTCGTTTCACTATGAAAACTGCTGTTTCAATATGATGCTATGCTGTCGTTTTGATATTAAACTTCCAAATTTCATAAAGAATGAAATTTTATGGTGGTCCCTTGACGACCTCTCATTAACGAATACCTCTCTAGAACGAATTTTTGTCTGTTTCATCGATTTAGTTATACAAATGTTCAACTTTATATGCAAATATTAGAACTAATTTCTAGTAAATATTTCTACAAATGGAAATCTCAAGTACTTCTTCTGATAAGGTACCGTGTTGTACTAAAAACTAACTAGTGTAGTGCAATAACGTTGATTTTATCGTGTTTAAAATTCAAGAGGAAATAATTGACGTAACAAGAGTAGCGCTGCTGTAATTAAATTGTTAGTGCAAATCCTTCAAGTACGATTCTAACTCGTCGCCAGCTTTAAGTTGCTACTTCATTTCAAACTTTGCTTTGAAACTAAGTTGGAGGTATTACACTGCACTACTACTACTACTAAACAGATGGCCATTTCGTTCTGCAATAATTGCTGCTTGATACTGTCTCATTTCCATTCAAGTAAATTAGTACAAAAGACGTGACAGACTCATTCATGATATATTATTTCATTTCTTCTTTTTTTCTTCTACTTCTTCTTCTTCTTCTTATTTTTCTTCTTCTTCGTCTTCTTCGTCTTCTTCTTCTTCTTCTTCTTCTTCTTCTTCTTCTTCTTCTTCTTCTTCCAAAGAAGTTATATCCAAACCCTTGCAATGTAAATGATCTAGCGGGACGATGACAAACTGGCCCAACAACAAACTGGTCCTAATGGGTTTTGGTCAACGAACGACAAACTGTCCCACCGACAAACTGGTCCACATTCCAGAGTGGTACAGTTTGACGCTGCGCTGAAAAACAGGACCAGGTTGTCGTTGGTCCAGTTTGTCGCGGTCCCGATCTAGCAATGTATTTTCTACTATCCTCTATCCTTTTTGCCTGTTATATGCCAATTTACAATATATCTACCTTTTAATTCTCAATTAATATAATTTTTTTATCTTTTTTCAGGTGAGTGCTCAATATTTGCTGAGTTGACAATGGAAAGTAGGTATTTATAAAGAAATTCTATCATAACTTTTTTAAGAAGTGACAAAATACTAAATATTTATTTATTTGGTACAAAGTATAAATGTAAGCTAACAGACATACGCCCAAATTAGCTCCCTTAACACTGTTTACATAACATCATTTCACGTATAATCATTAAAAGTTGAAGATACATTTTTGAGACGAAACTGGAAAAATACTGTAAAAGTCAAACCAAGGGTTCTCAACCTGAGAGGCGTAAACGATTTTCGAGGGAGGCGTCAGTGTACCAGAATACTGTAGTAGAATGCTGTAAAATAGGTACTAGTGAAATTGTGCTGCTACTAAAACTGTATCTCGTACTCCGTACTATATATCCTGCATTACATTTAGATAACTTGTGGCCTACTTTCGTCATAAATGTGGCGAAGTTTCAGGCTATTACGCATTGCACTGTGGGAACTGCGTTTTAATTGGACCAGCCATTATAATTGGAAACAGCTCATCTATAACACAATTGCAGAACATCTGTTAATTTGTTGGGTTATTCGCGAAATTGCCGGGCACCTTAACCAACTCTAGTACAGCAGCGTTCATTTCAGACTTGGCCATATCGGGTGGGAGTATCTCACATCGTCTAGATTTCAGATCGTCTAGGTGCTATTTTAAAACGAATCTGGAGTATGTGAGACGGCTGGAAGTTTCATGCGCTGATCGTCTCAGATCGTCTAGTATTCACATCGACTAGCGTCTCACTTCCTCTATATTTCATATCGACTAGGTTCCATAGCAGCCAGGCCGGTACAGTCAGCTACCGACTAAAATAGAGCCCGCCAGCTGTAATCACACGTTCTAATTCGTTCACACATATCGTTTCACAATGCCATTTCACTATCTGAATTCCAAAAAAAATAATTTTGGTACACTTGACAAATGGTATTACGTGATCCCAACAATGCAAAAAAAACATCAATTTGAAGCAGTCGTTCAGCTTTTAAAATGTTTCAAAAATTTTGAAATGTGAACTGAAAAAAAACTCTAATAGAGAATTTTTCCCATTTTCATGGAAAGTTTTAAAAGTGGGAAAGTTGTAGATAGAGATCTTATCTTGAGTTTATATTTCAAACTTTTATCTCTTTAAGGTGAACCTTCTTCTCTTTGAATTAGGAGCAGAGTTTACAAGTTGGATAAATAAAACTAAGCACTTAGTTCCTTTCAAGTTGTTTAACGATTTAGTTTTTCTTCTACAGTTATTCACTGTTATTCTTTCAATGTTATTAATTGCTATAGTGCTATATTTACAAAGTTTCATTTTGATGTACAGTATACAACGTTTTCAATATAGGCCTACAGCAATATTTAGCTTAATTTATAACAGAAATATACAATGCCGTGGATAATTACTATCCTATAGCCTACACTGGATAAATATACTGCAAATACTTTCAATAACCTACAATAAGAATAACTATTTATGTTATAATAACTTACAATTAAGGGAAAGGCTCCGTTGAGCCTGCCTTTGGTTAGAGTCAGTTAGAGACATTATATTCTATATCATATGTCAGAATTGAATTACGTTGATTTCAGCTCTAACTGAAAATCATAAATTCAAATCGATTTTTCAAATACGAGTAGCTTTGGATAAACTCTACATAAAGAAATATTTCTTATTGATTTCATAATTCCTAATTCATGCTCTTTATTTTTTATTAATCTATCCATATTGCAGGAATATTTGTCTATCAAGTCTCATTTTGAATTATTTTTGAACATGCAGGGTTTTCTTCTCAAAAGATTTCACGAATTATGGAAGCTGAACGTACATAAATCATTTGATTTCAAAATCAATAGACATTGGAAATTATGTTTTCACTATCATTGCCATAATGAATATCTATATCATGTCTTAACAGGAAAATGTCGCAAATTTTGTCCAGTTTTTTTTATGGACATGTACTCCATTTTTGTGAAATTCAAATTCGAGTTATGGAGTTCGCTGTATCCACTGCAATCAATAGGAGAGGGATTGGGGGGGAAAGTTTTGGGAAATGAACTCTCAAAAACTGATTTTTAGCAGTTTTTTGCGGAGGATAGTATCCACAAAAGTTTAAAGCTTGTGCGTGTGTAATGTGATTGATGTTGATGAAAGATGAGAGAACCTACAGTCTCAGCTACAAAGGTAAATGGCTGTAAACAATATCAGAGCAGCTGGAAAAGTTGAAAACAGTCAAACGGTCACCGTTTTTACCGCGGTCACGAGTATTACGTGACTTATCTTCTATTGCTAGGAAGACCCAACGATTTCTATACATAAATATTTATGTAGCCCCATAGAAATCGTTGAGTAGAACACGTTAGCAATCATAGAACCATCCACTACTCAAAAATAAGTTCTTGCTGATATGAGTCGGTAGTGTTTTCAAGTGAATTTATTTCATTTACCATTCAAGGAATTTTGAGTGGACCGGACCCCCGGAATGGAGAAGTCTCGGTACGGTACACAGGTCCTAGACAAGTAGGACAAGGATTCATGATGAATCATTCTGTACAAGCAAGCACAAGTTCCCTATCTTCTTTGTCTAAATCCAAAAACTATTGTAGGCTACATGTTTTTCTGGATTGTACAGCGATGTGCAATGATGAAAAATTATTATAGAAGCACAATAGCCTATAATTAGCTCATAATTATTATGTCTGAATTTAAGCCAGTATGATTTTTTACCAAGAGTTTTGGTGAATTTTTTAATAAATGAAATGTTTGTAGAATCCTGTTTCTGCTAGATTGTGTTCATGAAGGAAGACTCGAAATGAAAACCCTCAAATCGAATTCAACATATTGAGTAGGTATTTGAATAAAGTATGTATTTAATGAAAAATCGTAACTTTTTATTTCTCCTGTGTTATTGATGAATTGGTAGCCCTTCTACAGTTTCACTCTGATACAGCGTCAATAATATTGACAATAAATGATGTTATAACTAAGCATGGGCGCCCGCATAATATTTTCCCAGGGGGGGCAAGGCCAAGGTCTGGGGGGTATGACACTTTACAGTAAAAAAGTTTAAGAGTCAACTTAGTCAGTCAACAGAATGTACAGTCAGTCAACGCAGCAACCCCTGCCTTGCTGCCTACCATAGACTAAGTATCACTTGCTCTTCAGTGTCTTGCTTATTGTTGTCAATTACGTTGTTTCTTTCGCTATAATAATACTAGCATGCATGAATACTAGGGTTTGGTTATTATTTATGTAGTCATGTTTTTCGTTAACGTAACCTTATCCCGGCGTTTATGCGGAATTGCCGATATTTATTCATTTTGGACATTCTAAATTTTTCAAAACACTAAAACCTGACAAAAATTTATGCGTACTATCCTGATTCTCAGGGGGGGCAATGGCCCCCCCTGGCCCCTCCCTGCGGGCGCCCTTGTAACTAAGTCATACTGTATTTGTTTTACGGAATCACAGTGAGCTCTATATAACTTTCATTGAACTGAATATTGAGACCATGGAAAATTGACAGTTGATAAGGCCCCCACCGACCCCGTTGCGCAAAGGTAACGAACAAGTAAAAAGGAACAAACTGTTTTGATAACTTTTTTATGAGTTTGTGATACAGTATTTCAGTGGATCTCAATGATAGAAAAAATGAAGGATGTAGTTTTATTCAAGTGAATCAAAAACCTAGGTAGCAAGAGTAAAATCCTATTACATTAAGTGAGCAATTTCTGTATCTGTATACCGTATTTCTATCCAAAATTTAAGATTAGCACAACATTTGTGAGTCAGAAATGATTTCAAATGCAAAATGAAATTGGTTTTGTCCAATGTTTTTCTATGAAACACTTGAAACACAGCCTCCCTGAGCGGAGCTCGGTTCATTTCTTCCATTTAATAATGATGTTATTCTATGGTGGAAATTTTCCATATATAATGTGATTAAGTTATAATAATACAGTACTAGAAATATTTTTCTGCCACTCTAGAATGTCTTTTTTATTGGGTGAAAGGTTGAAACACATACATTTCACGCAGCTAATAAAGAGAACTTCCTCAATTTCGAGTATTTTAGATAAATGGGCTAGTGTGTGGCCACGAATCTGGAATCTGAATTTCTTCCTTTTTTGCGCGATTTAGGTTCGGGTGGAAAGGATGAGTCATACATAAAGTTTGTAGAATTATTTATATAAAAATGGCTAGTCTCGATACGGCAATATTTGTTTAGTGTCGCCGGGCTGTCGCGCCGGTAATTGCTTATTTCCCGTCTAGTTCATCCCCTCTCTATTTCTCAAATTCTGTTTTTCAATCTCATACCAAAATTTAGCATCAGATACTGCTGCTAGTACAGCAATAAGGCTGTGCAGGCAATTGTGAGTCTGGAACTTTCGCAAGTTGTGAGTGTATATATACCAAGATGGAAGGCGTCATTGAGATAACGGGAGATAACGGTTTTTGTGAATGAATAAATAAATGAATAAAATTAAAAGTACCCTGCTATCAGATAGAATTTTAATAAAACAAGATTAACCATGACAAGTGATAGGCTAAACAATATATATTACAATGAGTTCAATCAGGATCCTGAATTAAAATGATAGGTTTCACATAAAACATGATTACTGGAACAGTGTATGCAATTTGTGGACCTACATTTCAATTTGAAACTTAAAGACATTGCATTACAAGAAGATTGAGTAAATATAATAAAATAACTAAGATGATCACCTATCTCTAAACATGACTGCATAATATCCTACTGAATCCGGATTCTATCTAATATTCAACAAATAAAATGGTAGCAGCACTGGAATCCAAGCAGGCTAATCAAATCATCGACTTTTCATTTCATATTATTCCTATCTATTATGATTTTATTGTCCAAATAGCCTACATTGAAATAAATGATCAGATAGACAATAAGAAGTATTTATTAATTATGATGTTTGAAATTTAGCAGTTTGAAAAATTGCAGGTTAATTCAAAGAAAATCAGCTTGAATCAAGAAATTATTGGTCTAACTAATGATGCGAGAGTTGATTCTCTCAATTAGTATTGAATCAAAGTGTAAGCCCCAATTCAATCAAATTTGGAATTGATTCAAAACAAGTGGTCCAGATTAGCATCTAAACCACTAAATTTAAAAAAATCCAATCCTGGCTACGCAACAAAAATAAATTTTCAAAAATGAAAATGAAAAACAAAACAAAAATGCTTGCTTATCGCTTCCGGAAGTTATTATTGACACAGCGCAGAAAATAGCCTAGGCTACTTCTTTCTTCCTAGCAAAATTGGAATTGTTTCTATATAAACATGTGTTTATGTAGGCCTATATTTAGGATTAGGATACCGGTATATAATTAATTGTTCTGGAAATATTGAAGCCAATAATGTATTTATGTATTTTTGTAAGTTTTCGGCTGTGCGTTTACAATAAATAATACGTTTAATAGTAATATTAATATAATAGTTGAGTATTCAATGGTTTTATATCAAATAAACCCTGAATCCACATCTTTTTTTCTGTTGATGATAAGTCTATGACTTTTGCTTGGGTAATGAGGTGAAGGATGATACAATAAATGCTAGATGGAATGGGAATCGAACCCATGACCGGAGCAGCGATAGCAGACTGAAGTTGCGACGCTCCAGTCCACTATATAGGCTACGCCGGCTCGCCATCTTCCATCTAGCCAACACTTCTATCATCATTTCTTTGCGAGTAAGACAGGTTGATTACTGAATCTCGTTAAAATGGATAACAGAAAGTAAGTTACTGAGATTGGCAAGTTCACAGAGCATGCTTTGCTAGCACTTACTTCAGTGGCGTACAGATAATGGAGCGAGTGGAGCAGTCGCTCCAGGGCGCAAGGCTCTGAGGGGCGCACCGTTCTTGAGAGAAAATTGCCTTTTACTTACAAAAAATGTATTACTATAATGAAGGCCAAAAGGGTAGAATTGAAAAAAAAAACGTATGTATACATCGCTGCGCATTACTAAAAGGAACATTCATGTCAAATTTAAAAGAATTCGGTTCACGCGTTCAGCCGTAAATGCGTTAAAAACAGACAGAATGCAAAACGGTCGAGTCAAAAGTAGAAAATAGACGAAAAGGAGCAAGAAAAGATAGTGAAGCCAAAACAATTTAAATTGGGTGACAAAAGATATAGCAATTTCAAGTAATTCAATGAAGACTGAATTTATTCTGGAAAAATAAATCCACAACAAGTTCAATGGTTTTTATATTAACAAGAATAGGAGTGAAATACTTTACTTTTGAATCCTATTTCCAAAATATAAGAAAATGTCTATAGGAATAACTTGCAAAATGCTAGAAAAATAACTGTAAATAAATTTATAGAAAAGTGAAAAAATCCAAAACAAGCTGTTTGGAAATTGATAAAAGCAGAATCTGGCCTGGCGAAAAATCATTCATCGGAGATTAGCATCTATTTGTGTGATTCGTGTACTTTTTTGCAGATTACGTCTTGGAGACTCCAATCAAAAAAAAAAAAAAAAAATCAACTGGAATAAATAAAATCACTTTCCTGCCTAGTTTAATTTTTATAATAGTAAGTATGCTCATAGTTTATTATGAACGATTTTGAAATCGAATTCGAATAGGAAATTGAATCGAAATCGAATAGGAAATTGCAAAATTCCCATACATGTACAGCTTACACTACCAAGATAACTTGAGACTTGGAGTACCTTCTATTATTAAAATCCATTCCAAACAGACTAATCTAATAGCCTCCTATTCAACTGTCTAGAGTTTTACTGTGTGCAGTCAGGAGGTTGAAGTCACTTCAATTTTCTGAGCTGAGACTCAGTTTTTCCAGGAAGTAAAGTCTATCATCACAGTGACTTGAATTGTGTCGTGATACACATTTTATGAAGTTATGAGTACTTCTGAATCTTCTCACTTCAGTTTCAAATTAGTATATTACGTCACTAGGCTGGAAAGTAACGTTTTGCCGGTCGAGCATATGAAAGTTTATGTGAATATGCGAGAACCGGCAAAAGTTTACAGCCGTGTAATGTACGATAGTTTTTGTTACACTTGATAGAAAGGCATGATACAATCAGCTGGATAATAATTATGCGAGACATTCAAAAGTATTCAAGACAATTATCGAATCAGCTGCTTTATTTAGATTCAGAATTTGATGGGCGAATTCCCATATATGAACCATAATACTGATAGCCTAGTGCAATCAGCTGGATAATATTCGATGTACTGTAAATTATTGACAAAAATATTTTCCCCACCAATCCAAGAAATGTCGAAATGGGCTATTGTAATTTCTTTTGAATCTTTATGTAAGTATAAGAATGTTTCATATCAATTCAAGGGTAGCCCTAACCAATTTGAGCAAGAAAGGTCCCAGGATGGGGGGGGGGGGATAAAATTGCGTTTATCTACTGGAAGAGACATAAGGGCGAAGCTGGTCTCCCCAGATCCCGATCCCTTTCCCCTTGGCGATGGACAGTTTCCAAGTTATCAAATCGAGTTTAAAACCGATTAAAACCAGTTGAAATTTATTTCAAATTGGTTATCGATTTTAAAAAATCAACACTTCCCTGCTCACGACTGTTTTCCCTGATGATTGGAAATTCTCAATTGTTATCCCCTTGAACGAAGTTCCTAATCCTATTTCTCTTTCTGATTATAGGTCTATTAGTATCTCCTAGTGCTTACCAAATTTTTAGAAATTCTTGTTCATGACCAGATGAGTAAGTTCATTGCTAGATAAGGTTTGATCAGTGACTTTCAGTCTGGTTTTAGAGAGGGACTTAGTACCCTTCTGAGAGTCACTGATGATATTCGTAGGGCATTGGATGGGTAAGAGTTGAATCTGATCGTTCTAGTTGACCTCAGTAAAGCCTATGACTACATTTTTCACCCCATTCTATTTTATAGATTAGTAAATATGAGCGTCTCTCATTTCACTATCCCTCCACGGTCCCGATCCCTACCCCCTTGGCGATGACTCAAGCACAGTTTTCACAGTTATCAAGCACTATTAACTTTAACCCGTGAAATGAGTTAAAATAGGAGGATTTTAAGTCTAGAAACGATCAAAATGTGGCTATAGATAGGTTACTTTTTCGGAGGGAGGGCCCCTGGACCCCCTTTTGAGCATGAGAGCCACATATTTTTCATCATAATTGTGAAAAGACAGCTTTGAGATATGGGCCTACTGTGAAGGTAGACTATAGAGTTTGTCTGTCACAATTAAGGGCAGGCTTATCGGAACCTTTCACCAAGTTATAGTATTGTGTTCGAATTCACTTCTTTTATCTTTTGTGACATACATTCATATGATAATTTATTACTTTGATAAAAGCATTGTAATTCAACAAGAAACATATTTTTAGAATGAATTTAAGTGGCGAGTCTTGGAATGAAGTCAAAGATAATATCTGATTGAGGTAGTACATTATCATTGTTGTTAGTGAGGGGGGAGGGCTAGTTTGTACCCCCCTCACTAGAAATTTCTGGTCACGCTTACGGGCGGTGGGAAAGAGGGGAATTTTCACAAAAAAGGTCAGCAAAAACTCATTCATGACCCCCCACCCCCACAAATTTAGAGCTGGGACCACCCTTGTATAAGATAAGAAGTCACTCATCTCAAGTGTTGAGGTAGTGTAGTGATAGCTGCTTCCAGTTCTTTGTCACTTTCAAAATATATCCTGCCAAAAAGTCCTTCAGTTTATATGTGAAGCATGTTTGTCAAAAAGACTTGGTTTTTTCAAATTTCAAAACGGGTATTGCTTTCCGGATGCCTAAGTATATTGAACAGCATTTAAAGAAATTTGAAGGACTCTATAAAGCAATTTGACAATACGTTTTAACTCTTTCATTTGATGGAAATAAGATCGTAGAAGCTTTAACACTGATAAACCTATTCATATTTCATGAATGTTTTAGTCATATTGATCATTTAATTTAACCTTTTTTAATTGTTTCAAGCTCGATTTATGCAATGAACTTTTAAAAATTCCAAATAAGTAGGTTGTAACTCATGATTTGTGATTTAGGCTACATTGAAATGATGATGATGATGTGAATTGGATTGATTAGGAATAAACAGAAGAAACAATTCAGTATACTTGTGATTTATTGAAACAAAGTTAAAAGGAATAGCAGATATTGAAATAACTACACAGTAGTTATTTTCAAACAGTTTGTTTCTCATAATTTTTACAAAAATAATCTATTTTGTTCAGTTTGATCAATTGAGCAATTTATTGATATGCTGTAGTTATACTTTTAAAAGAACTGCCATGAGTATTCCGTCAGAAGGATGGTCTTGGAATAAAATTTTGTGTATTACTAGGCTAATTTCTACCTTGTATTAATTAATTGAGATTGGGACACTTATTATATTGGACCTTATCATTAGAGTTGTAATCAAATCATTGACAAATAATTATTTTGTACAATGACATTTGTAATGTTTCTGTTTTTTTATGTGGCAATAAATTCAATTCAATTCAAATCAATATATCAGCTTGTTTTATGCTAATTGAGACAGAAGTGATGGGAAATACTGAATCATATCTTATGGCGAAATTGAACGCCACTGTGCTGGGCGTAGCGAGAGGAGTCCACTTTAATTGGAACCGAGCATACTAGACGAAGTGAGAACTGGACGGTTTGAAAACTAGACGCTCTGCGACAGCGTAACGCAAGAAACTAGAGGGTCTGCAATCTAGACCACCTGACACAGAGAACTAGATGGTTTGAAAACTGGACGCTGTGACATACTAGACGCTCTGCGACACTAGACGGTCCGAAATACACCCTATCGGGTCGTATATCTCAAGTTGGTTGTTTTGAAAGAACTTAACAATTTATCTAGAAATTCCTTGAGGTATTCGAAATTAATGAATCATGTTCTTTATATTTGAAAGTTTGATAAATTGTCAGTACTTTCAAAACCAACTTGCAATTTTTCTTTTCAATGTTTATCGCAAAAAATTGTTGAAACTAAAGTCATTGACCTTAAAGTACTCTGAATAGACGCCAATAATGTTTTGAGCTATTAAAATGATTTTGTAGTGTACTGTACTGATACTATGGAAAAGATTTTATAGTCTTAACTTCGCCTAGTAAAGAAGTTTTTCATTTTTTTCTCTCTTTCACTTTTGCATGGGTCAGAAGCTTGGCCGAGAGCCAGGCCGAGCTGAAGTGATATCGACCGACCATCAACCGGAACCGGAAGCTACTCTGTCGGATGCACTTTTCCTGTTATTGGTGGGGCGGGGGGGGGGGGGGGGTGAGTTCACGAATAATTAACGGGCCTGATCATCCAAATATAGATTCCTGTCTGCAGAGTACGCTCACTCAATTCACACTTGAATTCACCTCCTCACTCATCAACAGCAACTAGCTACTGCTATTTTTTGTATGTTTAACTACAACTATATACATGATATCATGATATACTACTACTTTACACTATATACTATGTAAGTAATAATTATACTGCGCAGCTATAGATATATAACTCCCGTGTGTAATTTCAATTTCAATTTCCAGTACTAGTCTCAATACCAGCACCAATATAATATATATTTAACTAGCAGGCTGCCCGATCTAATTGAACCTGGATCTATAGAATTTGTAATAACCTATTTGCATATTCAATTTGAAAGTCTCTTTTATCATCCTCCTCCTCCTCCCCTTCCCCGCTCCTCCTCATCCTTCTGGACAGTCTCCTTTTTGGTATCGTTCTTCTTCTCTTTCTCCTCCTCCTCCTACTTCTCCTCCTCCTCCTTTGCCTTCACCTCCTCCTCCTCCTCCACGTCCTGGACAGGTCGTGGAGTTCATCCTAGGAGAGACTTCTGGAGTACATGCAAAGACTAACAAATTAAGAAATAATTATTTTTTCTACATCTGTATCCATCAAATTGAATTCCCACCCATGAAACTTTCACATGGCAAAAGTAAGAACATTTTCTGGAAACTGTCTGCTATAATGTGTGAAAATTCTACGCACCCGCAGTATTTCGTGATGGCATGAACGTGGCGACCAATGGAAAAACAATTGTTTATTTATTCATCGACTGACATGGAATTTAAGTCCCAATAATATAAATGATTAATATAACAAACGTTCAAATGGGAAATGTAAAACTATTTTCTGGAGACTGTCTGCTATGATGTTTAGAACTTCTGCTCACCCGAAGTATTTCTTGATGGCATGATCAGTTTCGTGGTTGGGTGAATAGAATTGGAGCGTTGGGCGATTGAATTCATCGACTTGAAGCCTGCAAGTTTGCGTGTCTTTGCTTTTCCTACTCTTGTCAAAAACGACCAATTTATGTGTGCTGGAATATATTGTAGGCTGCCGCACCTCCAATGTTATTACTGCATTTCGTGTGAAATATTTCCTGTAGCCTACTGGCCGAGGGGCGATGAACAGCAGAGGATAAAAGAAGAAGAAGAAGAAGAAGAAGAAGAAGAAGAAGAAGAAGAAGAAGAGGAGGAGGAGAAGGAGGAGGAAGAAGAAGAAAAGATAGAGGAAGAAGAATAAGGAGAGGATAGGATAAGAAGAATAAGAAGCGGAAGAGGAAGAAGAATATGGAGAAGGTAGGATAAGAAGAATAAGAATCGGAAGAGAATGAAGAATTAGGAGAGGATAGGATAAGAAGAAAAAAGAATAAGGAGAAGGAAAAAATAGGAGAAAAAAGGGATTAAGAAGTAGGAAGACGAAGAAGCAGGAGGAGAAAAGATAAAAAACGAAAAGAAGAGAAGAAGAGAAAAGAAGAAGAAGAAGGAAAAGAAGATGATAGAGAGAAGAAAAAGACAGGCGGAAAAGAACAAGCAGGTGAACAAGAAGAAGAAGATGAATCAGGAGAAATAAAAAAATATTGAAGTATTAGAAGAAGAAGAAGAAGAAGAAGAAGAAGAAGAAGAAGAAGAAGAAGAAGATGATGATGATGATGATGATGATGAAGCAGTAGATGAAAAGAAGATAGAAGAAAAAACGGGAGAAGAAAAAGAAGAAAGAATGAAAAGAGAAAGCGGAAGAAGTCGTAAAAGAGAGGAAGAAGAAGTAGAAGAATGATGATTATGAGGTTGAGTAGTGGGAATAAAAGGAAGAGATAGTTTGTGGTGAGAGTGGTGTAAGGGGGAATAGGCAATAGGGTGATGATGGACAGGTTAATGGTTAGCTATTCTGAATCGCCGTTTATAGAATTATTGTTACCTTCCTTGTCTGGGATCAAGCGATCATTGACTGGTAGGTCGCACGCCACATGCCATTCCACACTCCTCACTTATCTTCCCAACTTCTACTAAATTTCGGAAACGATTCAGTTCATGAGATATTCCTTGCCAAAAAACGTTCAACTATCTAGCCTTTTCCACAATTTATTGTAATTTCCCACAATTTATTGTAGCTTTCCTCATACCTAAATTAGATATAGAATCCTGTGGAAAAATTTTACTGTCAGTATTTTTTCTCAATCTTTTTTTATTCTATACACTTATCAGGTTGGGTTTGAGAGAGGGCTCTTCTACTCTAACTTCGCCCTTTTGTGTAAATGCATCACCTGAATACTCCATTACATTTATTAGGCGCACATTCTTATTCATGTCTGGAATCAAACATGCAAAGCACTGTAAAACAGTAAGGCCACTATTAGCCGTGAGCAACTAGCACGGCAACTGATTGAAGCAACCGATTGCCGGGCCAGTCTCCCTCCCATTTGAGCAACTGAGCTGAGCAACTCATTCGGCAACTGCAGATAACCTGTTAATAATAATATAATTATAATAATATTATAATTATATATTATAATATATATAATTAATATATCATAATAATAAAAAATAATTAATAATTAAAATTAAATAAAATAAAAATTAAATTATTAAAATTATTTTACTATTTAAATTATTAAATTAAATAATTAATATTATAATTAATAGCCTATATTATTATACATTTATTTATTATTGATAATATAATATAATATTTAATATAATAAAATAAATTATATAATAATAAATTTAATATATAATAATATATATATAAGATAATTATATTATTATATTATTCTATAATTATAATAATAGTAGTTAATAATAACTACCTACACTCATAATAAAAACTTAAATAGTGATACACTAAAACAATGATAACACCTGCATCAGACACAATTTGAATAATTTAATTATATAATTTAAGAAAAATAATTATAATTATAATAATAATAATTATAATCATTATTATAATTATTATAATAATTTTTTTATTTAAATAAAAAATTAAATAATTAATTATATTATAATATATATTTATTATATAATTATATTATTATAAAATTATAATAATACTATATAATAATAGTAGTTACTATCTACACTAATAATAAAAACTTAAATAGTAAACAATGTTAACACTTCACCTGCATCAGTCATGAATGACAGATGAGACTGAGCGGGTTTGTTTAGGGTAGACAGATCGGTTATGCGCATGCGCACGCATTCAGTTGCCCAAAACTAGTTGCCTACGGCTAATAGGCGCCATATACTCCAATGCCCCCCCGACGGCAGGGAGACTGAAACAGTTGCTCGCGTAGTTGCCGGGGCTCGACTCGCCCGGCAACTGCATGAACAACTTTTTTCTCTTCGGCAACCGATTGCTCACGGCTAATGGCTCCCATTTGATTCAATGCCCCGCTACTCGACCGGCAATCGATTGCTTGCCCAGTTGCCGAGCCAGTTGCTCACGGCTAATAGCGGCCTAACAGTGTCAACTTCTGTATTTTTGTACCGTCTTCTGTCGTTTCATTAATCTATAGATCACGCCACCTAATTGGGCGGCTCTGAAAAATTGCGGTGTTGCCAGATATGGGAACATGCCATCGTCTGATAGTAGAGAATCACCAACCTCAATGCACGATTTGACAACACTTCTTTTATAGTATTGCCCAGTCTACAAGTCTTAGATATGCGAAACACCAGTTTGTCACAGCAGTCAGTTGTTTTTATGGTACACCGCAATTTCTTTGAGATACTCAATTTGAATACCTGACAAAACTTACTTGGGACAAAACTTACCACCCGACAACCCGACACTTGGGTTGGTATTTACCTGGGAAGGTTATTATTTTTACGTCATTGAACAGTTTATTGGAAAGTTATTTATTAAATTATTGATCGGTCTATTGACAGTTAGTAATCAGTTTCCGTACAGTGATATATTAAATTCATTATTAGCTGAACGTTATTGAACTGTTTGTTTCTTATTAGTTTTTCTTGTGTGATATAACTGAATAGTGCGTGTTGTAAGTAGTTTGTGTAAATAAAGTTCGAGTGATACTTTCAAGTGTTGCCAGCATTATTCTAGTGATGGAACCTGTAACAGTATTTTACTTTTACTCACATCTGTATCACTTTCATTTCATAATCATTTTGTTTCAAACTTGTTTGTTTTCATTCCACGCATAATTATTCATTCGTGTTTAATTTTTATGTTTTTCCGCATGTTTTATTATATTCTCTTCCTATAAATTCTTCACAATATTTGTGATGAATGAATAAATTTTTGAACGTTTCTATCAGCCCAACTGTATAGCTTGATAACGAAATGTTAACTGTAGAATAGGGGCTTCACATAGAGCCTACGCGTGCATAGCGTTGTGCCTCAGAAGATTGATCACCAATCCAGGTGTTGTCTGCCTTGTCAGGGGCAGAACCGGGGGGGGGGGGGGGGGGGGGGGTTGGAGGAACTGGAGGCTGCCACGCAACCGATCACTTCCCCCCCCCCCATAACTTATCCCTAAATAACCCTTTTCTTGTAGTCGGTGTGCACAGCACGGTGTTAGATTACACTATTTGCTAGACTCTTCTTAATGAGTCACTTGACTTTGTTCCTCCGCTGCCACTGAGAGAAAATCTTCTAAAGTGAGATGTCTGTATTCTTGAGTAGTTCATCCTGAATGAACTTCTTTGTTAGCGGGGATTCTGTCTCCTCTTTGTCACTCTCTCTCCTTCTTTCTTTCTCTCACACACTCTCTCGCGCTCTCTCTCTCTCTCTCTCTCTCTCTCTCTCTCTCTCTCTCTCCTCTCTTCAATGAAGCTCGAATTTTGTACTTGAAAGGGATTATATTTGCTGGAGTACCTTTCAATAAATCTTGAAGCAAGCGTTGCTTGGCACTGAAAGGAGTGGTGGAGTTTGTTACATGAAATCGGCGGCTCTGTTAACGCAGTTGGTTGGAGCGCTTGTCTGTGATAAGATAAGGCTCTGGCTGGCTTCGTTTCCTGCAGCCTTGGGTTTGAATCTCATTCAGACATGGATTTTTCTCATCTTTCACCCATTCAGCTCATTACCCAAGCACAAGTCTCTAGACTCATGTGGGCATAATCCGCAATAAAAAAGGGTGTTTTAAGCTTTCTTATCACTTACCCGGTGGTTCGGAACCCACCTAAGATAGTAGGTCCATCATGTTGCCCAGAACATAGTTCGAACGGCGAGGTGGAACTACACGTTAGGGTTTCCTCACCAATAAAAGCCATACGCTTTCTGTTCAAGAATAGATTATCTAGTCTTATCTCTATTTGATACTTGAATAGTCTTCAGATATAAATTCTTATCATGAGAATATAATCTAGTTTTGCAACTCTCTGTGATTCTGGAATAGTCTTCAAAGCCTTGTGAAGTGGAATTTTTTATTAGATCCTTCTCGAATAGAGTCTATTTCAAATCATTAATTAAAAATATAGTATCTATTTTAACGTGAAAGGGGGGGGGGAGTATTTGGTTGTTTAGTTTAAGAGTTGAATGATGCTATATTTGAATGTAAGTACAGTACAATAAACAGTATAGGAGTACTAATAAAACTAGTTTTTACATAACACGCTCCAGGAAGTGAAATCAAACTAATGGGTAAACTAATGGTCGTATTTATAAGCGTTCCTTGATTGTCTCTTGACTCTAGGAACTCTTGAAAAATGTCTATATTAATAAGTCAATTTTATTTCAAGATAAACTCATGTATACGGCCCTAAAACTACGAATTGAAGACATTTGTAAAAAGGCCTTCATCAGTTCTTCTGCATTTTAAAAGTCGAATAGACGATACTGTCCTCTATTTTTATTAGATGTAAAGATAAATAAATAAATCCTTTATTAACATATATAATAAAAGTCCTTCTGTGTTAGAAAATCACTTTAAAATATAATCTCATAAGTTATATTCTTAATAGAAATTTCAGTTTCGCTTATCATGATTTCTCTCAAAGTCTATTGTATTTTAAAAGTGAAAAAGACAACACTATTCAATTTTCTTCTATTTTCTCTTGAATGTATAAAGAACCCTTATAAATTTAGTAAACCCTTTATAAACAGATTTAATGCATGTCCCTCTGTGTTAGAAAACTACTTCAAAATATAATCTCATAGAAATCGATCTCTTAACAGAGATTTCAATTTTTCTTTTTTCAAAGTCTAGTTTTGTCAAGGTATTTCTGTTTTACTTGAGTGAACTCGTTCGTTTTAATTTCAATAAAGATTTGCTCGACAACTGGCAGCCCTATTGACTCTTCGAATTCCATTGTAATTGGCAAACGTAGTCCCTAATAATGAGAATGCTGTCGATAATAAGATGTGGACTGGTGCATGTCACTTATTGTAATTCTCGCTCGCCAGTGCAGCGGATTTAGGCCCAAATTATGTGGCCGGCTCAACGATAACACTGAAACCCTCATATAACACTAATCCCCCTAAATATAACACTAGAACCCTCAAATAATTGCAAGCACGCGTCGCCTGTACAACTAATCGTAGTTTATTGAGTATGGACTTCACCCTTGCGCTCAATAGAGGGACTAGTGCCTACAAATAATGCGCGCGCGCGCGCGTGTGTGTGTGTGTGTGTGTGTGAGTGTGAACAGGCCATTTATATCTTATTAAAGGCATAAAGAAGGCCATGAATACAAACTGTCGATAAGGGGCCTTTAAATGTAAAGCTCTGTAGTATATTGGTGTACTGTAGGGTGCTAGGGCACTCGCATCCAAATATAGCATCCTCCCACTCTTAAACTTAACCCTCCCACTCCCACTCACTTTATTTCCCCTTTTCACTCTTTTAAATTAATAATTGAAAGCTTAAATGGTTTAGACTATTGCCGCCGGGAAGGGAGCGTATGACTCATGACTGCATTTGTTCATTTTAACTTGTTCTGTAGTGCAGTGCAAGGATAGGCCACCCTCCTTTGTAACCAGCACACTAAATAACACTTGTGCGTTGCCTATTAGCCTTTTAACCATAACGGGCGCCATTTGTTCAGATCAGTGTCAAGTTCATGTGCAGTATGTAGTAGTCAGGTTTTGGGCAATCCATGATGGAGTGGGAATCGGCGATAATAAATGAGAAAACTTGATGGAGGTTGAATAAGTCGTCTGTATCGGAAATCTATGTAAAATTCAAATACCACTGACTGACATCACCGTTTCTCAAAACCGTTTCGTAAAAAAAGTTGAAATTTGGTACACATGTTCAGTAGAACATGCTTGACGCATGCTAAGAACTGGTTTTGAAAACTTCCGAAAAATACACTAAAAATTTACGCGTTTTTGTAGCGTTTTTTAGCGTTTTCAAGAACTACTCTGCCAAAAAAGTTGGAATTTGGAATATTTTTCAAGTTTTGGATTCAGAAGCGTTCTAAGTAAGGTCTTGGAATTTTCCCAAAAGTACATCCCAGTTTATGCATTGCGTTTGATAGAATTGAATTGAGAACTCAAAATTCATTTCCAGCTAAATTCTACTAAAAAAACGGCTTTTCATTATTTGAACTGTTTTCTAAAATAAGCGTTCTGAAGCATTCTTTCAAATTGTTTATAGTATTAGTCCATGTAGGGTATAATTACTATAAGATGATTTGTCATCTATTTTACCTTTACAAACTTAATAACTTCTTTTTTGTAGTCATTTTTATTTTATTTATTTATTACAAAATATACATATACAAGACATGCAAAAAATTAAAAAAGAAATAAAACTACATTAACTGAAATCCAATATTATACAAACGTAAAATCCGTAAACTATTTTAAAATATTAGTACTGTACTGTATGTAGATGGAAACCCTTTCCAACTATGGTTACCCGCGTACTAAGGAGGGGTTTCATAATATTAGGGTAAGAGGAAGAAGGAGAAGGGCGAAAAGGAACGGTGAGCTGAAAATGTCCAAAAGTAAATCTAGTAAGCAAACAAACAAAAAAAGAAAAAACTATTATTTTTCAAAAATTAAAAATGATTCCTAAATGATTCAATATTGGTTTTATAGATCTAAAATTCACTTGAATTTTGTCTCAAACTGTATTGGTTGCTAAAATGTTATTAGCGCAAGGGAAAGTAACTTTGTTCTTAATCATGTATTTTACTACATTCATAAGGTACACCTGAAATTCATTAAATATTAAGTTAGTTGGATGGAGTCTAGGTTTATTCAAAAGTTTTTTAGTTATTAGTTTCTGCATTATGATAATTGAAACAGCTGTAAGAAATCATTCACCTTATTCCGACATTTTGAAAGGTTCAAGCATTTTTGCATGTTTTCCTCAAACTTTGTTGATCAATTTAACTATTTTGATCAATTTATCTCCGATGAGAGCATTTTTTTTCTTTTGAGGGATTGGCTCACCAATGACACGTGATATGTGAGAGGTACTGGGACGTGGGAATGGTCGAAATGCATACGTGAGGTAGTATTACATGGTTGGCCTAATGATATTTCAGTGGTGCCACTGCCACGGCCAATAATCACATTATCCTATTGATAGCAATACCTTTCCAGCGTTTATTTCCCCGCGTTATTTGCGGAGACCCCAAAGCCAATGCAATTGGGGGATCAAACTCTATCTCTTGCTGAATTAGCCGCTGAATTTCTCTGTTTTTATTGCACAAAACTCCCGAATTCCTTGAATCTACCTAGTAATGAACATTTTTGGAGCTTTGGAAATGACTTGGGTGATTAGGAACGATTTTGCTGATAGTTTGAATGATTAATATATTTCAATCCTATTTTAATCCTATCCTAAATCTCTTTGAAATGTAAAGATTTATTGAAAGCACGTGTTCAGGTATAATGGATTCTTTAAAATGTTCTAAATTATTTTGTTTGTATATGTCAAAAGAGAATCTGATTTAATAAAAAAAGGATTTTACTGTGAGAAGGGTGACTTCACCATGTGAAAAATGGATGAAGTTGTCTTAGGGGTAACACTTGGCATGCGATAGGTGCCTCGGGTAGTACTCTAATCTCATGAGAAAATGTTCTACTACTAAAATGGAATATATTTATAGTCAGCTCATAACAACTATTGTAACTTATTCAATAATAATCAAATTAATATATTCGAATAAAGAGATTAAATTCAAAATAAAGAGATTCGATTTCGAGACTGCCGGAATACGAATCCTGCCTGGGTCTTATCTAATCACAGCCAAGCATTCCGACCAATATTCTTGCAATTTCCAATTGTAACTGGTAGTTTTATTTTAAATTTTTTATTTTGTTCTATTGCATGGATTCAAGTTACTCACTCCCTGTAATAATAAATTACAGTGTAGTACACGATCTTCTCAGCTGACTAACTACTAAGGTAATGTTACACGAAGAGAGCTAGTGGCTGGTGGCACATGACTCTCTGTTTTGACAGGCCAGTTATTAATGTGTGTCATTTGTTTTTCTACAGTGTGGTAGATAGTAATGTGAGGCCTATCCGTTCCTGCACCCTATATAGAAACCAATTTCACTCTTGAAATATTGTCGGCCTCCTCTGATGTACAATGTGGTTCACGGTAGGCCTGTTTTATTCTAAAAAACTTCAGTAACAGAGTGATTGATAATCATTTACCCGGTGGTTCGGAACCCACCTAAAATAGTAGGTCTACCATGTTCCCCATGGCTCAAACGGCGAGTTGCTGCTACCCGTAAGGGTCTCCCCACCATTAAAAGCCATGCGCTTATGAGTCAACACAAAATAGCAGTTTATCTAGGGCTACGTTATAAAGTAGACATAAGAGGTTGGAAAGCGATGTCAATACAGCTTACTTTATTTCAAAGATTATCGAACTAGTTGTGTAATGAAACTATTTTAACACTATTGTCACTTTTAAGTACAGGTCAGGTGTCTAGACCAATCAGAAATCAGGATTTCTTCAAAACAGTGTCGAAATCAAACTGAATTTCAAATCAACCAATCAACAGCACTCACACATTCTAGGCTATGTTAGATTGAAGAAATCTAAGTTCTGATTGGTCTAGACCTAGATAACTGTACTGAAAAGTCGTGTTGGAATCTCTTCATTTTGCAACTGGTTTGATAATACTTGAATAAAGTAAACTGTATTGACAGCACTTTCTAAGCTCTTTTTTCAACTTTTTAATGTAGATAAAAGATGAGAATTTTATAAGGAAAATTTTAGTGGATAATGAATTCGATATCTTGCACCATAACCGAAAGTTGGTAGTGTGAAACTGCAAATTTTGACTACCATCTTGTTTTTTAGACAAACGAGCACGAGTTTTACTTATCATCATCGATAGTCTTATTCTGCTATTCATATCGAAGAGATAGACATCACTCCACACTCAAAGGGCTCAAGGAAGCCCCATTTTGTAACATTTGCTCCCGGAGAGTGCAAAATTCGACTACCTCATAGATATCGTTTGGGCTTCTGATGGCGGCAACATTCAGCATTTATAGAAAATTTTGATCATTTGAGATGCAGAGCTTCCTTTTTCATAAGAATAATCACAAAGTCTTGCAGGTATGTGTGCTTATTAATTAGATCCCTTCAAAGTTGGGACATTCTTTTGTAATAAGTACTTTCTGGTACTTATATTAGCAACTTTGCAAGTGTAATGTCAGGATCTCCTTGATAATGCTCTCCTAAATAATTTCATACTTCATATATTCTTATTTCATATGTATTTATTGGCATACACAAAAAATACAAAATACAAAAATACAAAATACAAAAAATACAAAATACAAAAAATATGAACTTTGACTAAGACATAAAATACAAAATACAAAATTCATAAAATATATAAATAAATATAAATATATATTTAAATATAATATATAAATATAATATAAATATATATTTTATAAATAAATAAATATATAAATACATAAATACAAAATACATAAAATACAAAATACAAAAATACAAAATACAAAAAATATTAAGTTTGACTAAGACATAAAATAACAAAACAACAATATAAAAAAACTGGCTCTGTGGTGGGGTGTGCTGGAGGGAGGAAAGAGAGGAGGAGAATACCCAAACAACTGTGGTTTGCCATGTACTAGGCGGGAAGAAAAAGAGAAAAGTGGGTAATGAAAAGGAGAAGATGCAGAGGAAAAACCCTGAAGATAAGTACAGGGGGGAAAAGAGGGGAAGAGAGAGAGGAAACTCAGAAAAGAATAAAAGAGTCCACAATCTTATGTCAGTTCACTCAAAATCAAAAGGGCATGGCAAACACCAGTCAGAGCAAAAACTTGGATCTCAGACATCAAGATCGAAGAAATAATTTCTAGAAATCCAGTTTTTTATCTCTAGTTAAGTTTTCCTGGTAATTTTAGTATTGATGAGAAAGTGTTCCGGAATTAAGTTGATGATTTTAGTGCTTATATAAATTAACTGCCTCTCCTAATAAACTCAATATTAGTATTATGAATGACATATTTATTTGGGGTGTCTCTTAAACTGTAACTATTACCAAAGAGATCTCCTTAATGTCAGGATCTCAAAAATCTTATTCGGTTATATACAGTAGAGTTGGGGAACACCTTGGAAGGTTTTCACTGTTTCATCTTTGAGTTGCCTCCTCATTTTGGAGTTGAAGTGCATTCTTGGGATGATAAGGGGCCTGAACACACTCACATGTTTGGTATGGGTGCTCCAAGGCCTCACTAAGGTGTGTATTATAGTGAGTCCTCGGTCGCTTTGACCTGTTTCCCACCTTCTGCTGTCAGCTGTGAGTAAGCCTGCAAAGTTATCTTGTCTCTAATGAGAGCCGACTGTGAATAATGATTGCTGCTGTTCATCCATTCTGCCCCTCATCATCTCTTCGTCTCATTGTTCTCTTTTCCCTTTGTGATTCTCCTGCATCTCCTTATTGTTATTGCTTTCTTCTATCCGCTCTTTTTACACGTTTTCTGCCTGCTACCAACAACACCTGCTGCTTTATCCTTTATCTTTAACACTGTGCGCAGGGTTTTTGGTCATAATTTTTTTTTTCGAAATTTCTTGTATTTGATATTATTAAGGTACCATATTAAAATTTTATCTATTGCTATGAGATTAATTGTTTTTTATCTATTATTTTGTGAAATATGGGGGTTCAAAGTCGAAATTTTTGGGTTTTGGTGGGCAGTTGAACTCAATTGGTTATCAATTAAATATTTGATAATTTTTTTATAACTGAAAGACCCCTTGTGGAAAAGAATGACACATTTTTTATTTCATTTTAACATTTGGTTATTTCAAAATAAGTAGAAAAGCTGTATTTTCACCCATATTGTCAAAACATTATTTTGAGAAAACTAATTGTTTGATCAAAATCAAAAATAAGTAATTTTATTCTTCAGTGTGTCTTTTAGTTATAATAAATTTATCAAAAGTTTAAAATAACTTGTAGGGAAGATCAATTGCCCTCAGAAACAAAAAAATTCAACTTTGATCTCTCTTATTTCACAAAATAATTGATGAAAAAGAATTAATCTCATGGCAATAGATAACATTTCAATACCTTAATAATATCCAACAAAGAAACTTAGAAAAAATCATGACCAAAAACCCTATGCACAGCCTTAACTATCCGGTTGCCCGGATCAATTGTTGAATCTGAATTTTTAGAATGTGTTATAACCTATTTAAACATTTTATTTATAATAGTCTCTTTTTTCTCCTCCTCCTCCTTCTCCTCCTTTTTCTTCTCCTTTATCGTTCTTCTCCTCTCCCTCTTTCTTCTTCTTTTTTTCTTCGTCTTCTTCTTTTTCTTATTGATCTCCACCACAATCTTCTTATTTTTCTTTTTCTTCTTCTTTTCCCGCTTTTTCCACTATCAGTATTATTCTTACTGTTTGTGGAAGAACTGCTAACGTATTCTAAGAACATAGGTGCCTCCACTGGTTCGCTTTGATAACAGTAAATAGTAATAGTATTATTGTGGACAAAAATTCACATATGATATAGGAATGACATTACAAAAAATGAAACTGGAATTTACTGGATAAAATTAAGCTTCACCATTTACGTTTCTTCAACTGGAATGGAATTATGCGTGCAATTTAAGGGAATTAAGAAATAACTTTATCAGTTTATAATAAATACTTTATAAATCTAAGGTTGTGATAGGCCTACCAATTATGTTTTAACTGAAAAATTGCGTTGACCCAAAACCTGGTAAATTAAGTAGGTAGTCAAAGGTGGATAAATATCGAGCACTTCAATGAAAAAGAAAAAGTTAAAAATATATAAAAATTTACTGAAGTATAAAATATTCAAAATAAAAATATCCTAATTTGAAGATGGTCCCATTTAATTTTTTTATATACAACTAAAGAGTAAAAACAAAATGGCGATAGACTAATATCAAGTAAATATTCGATGTTTTTGAGGATGAAGCCCGCATGGATCTCAGTTCTGTGCGTGGGTAATGAGTTAGATGATGATGATGATGATTGATGAGTATAATAAAATATTTTTTATTATAGATGAATACATTCAAACATTCAATTATCGATTTATTTCAGCATTACTAACACTTTTAAAATCACACTCTTTCTCCTCAAAACAGACACATTAAGATATAGGAAATGATAGCCGTGAGCCGTAGCAGATAGATAGCTGTTCAGTGAGATAAAGATAAGATTGACTCTGTTCTTTGCTGTAAAATCACTCCCGGTGGTTCGGACCCCACTAACTGTAGATCCAACTCATCAATCATCATCATCATCATCATCATCATCATCATCATCACCACCACCACCACCCATGTCATTACCCACGCACAGGTCTCTGACCTATGTGGGCTTCATCCTCAAAAAAAAAAAAGAAAATAAATGAAGCACTTTTGAAACAGATCCGATTTAGGTACAGACATTTGGGTTCCTGAAACAGGGAGGCAGACATTTGGGGATCGATCCTGTGCTAGCTAGTTGATACATAGATATAGAGCTGCAATAGAACAGTAGTTATGTAGAGTAACATGAGAACAGTAGCTGCCGCACTCTACAGGGTGTCTCGACCAGTCTCAGCCAGTTTCAATAATCAACTTGGATGGACAGTGGTTCTTAGCGGTGGGAGGGGAGTGGGCAAGCTATTAATTTGTATGCACAATTAATTCGGCTAATGTTGTATATCATGCACAGATGTGTGTGTGTGTGTGTGTGAGAGAGAGAGAGAGAGTGAGCGAGTGGCTGGCCTATCTTCGACTGCCATTAATCTTAATTAATCGTTCGATCGCTGGCACATACTCCGGGGTCTGCTGTAGTCGACGATACTGGCCTATCCAGTACACCCCTAACCATCAAAAACCTAACCCTAACAACCCCCCTCCCCACCAAAAACCTTCCTCTCCCCCACAGTGTGTCCTATATTCCAACAACCATATGCCTGATTCATGATCTGATCTGATCGAGGTGTCCTATCGACCCAACCAGCCTTCCCACATAATATGTGCACGATTTCCATATTGATCCAATATTTTCTTTCCAGGATGCTTTCTCTCTCAAGCTCTCTCTCTCTCTCCCTCTGCTGTATTGGCGTTAGCGGTAGAAAAGAACAAGAGCGGACGAGAAGGAAGGGGGAAACACAAAGTGAACATTTTTCGATTAAATGGCTATCATTGAATTTTGGGTTTAAAACTAACTGTACCTATACTTATACGATAACTACTACTACATCTATTACTTAATATCAAATTATTAGGTGACTAAGCTTTGCTCTGTGGTGGGGAAGAGGGTTTCAATGTTGATAAGCTTGATAGCTTACTTTTATGATTTTTAAATCTTTTCAATACAATGTCTATCAATCTTTCTATTTCTATATCCTGCATGGTTCTGTATAAATAAGAAAGAAAGAAATTTATCTTTCCTACAGTTACCGGTACCCAACAAAACAGCTTCTTATGCACTAATAGTACACAAAACAGCTGATTCCTGCACTCTTTTACTTTGGAAATTTCAATTAATCAAAGCTTAGATGTAGTCTTATGTACAAGTAGTTTTTTTGTAAGAGTTTTTTAAAAGACGAAATCTTCTTTGGCTGGCTTCGTATTGGAAAGCGAGCAGGTTATGGCAAATTCGTTGCTACGTTCGGTTCGAATCGCAATTTCCTGTGAAGCGTCTTATTGCGGTGGATGCTTATGGGGAGGGTGGTAGGGGAGAGGTCATCCCTGCCTGATGACGTATTTGGCCCGGGGGCATCCTTGCTCCCTTTGGTCCCTTTCTATGTATTCGTTTCCTCTACATTCCCTCTACTCAGCAAACATTGAATGACGTCATGCTTTTTGTTCTTCTTTTTCTTCTCTACCAATCTTTGATCTACTCGCCTTTGTTAGATTATTATGATTGCTTCCTTTTACATATTAGGAAACGTGTGTGTTGTTGTTTATGTAACCTTTAGGATAGGAAACCTGGCCTAAGGCTTGATATTTACCGAACACAAAAGGAAACTCGAGGAAAATATAATTATTTTACAAGGTTATTAATAACAAGGCTGTTCTGGTTTTTGAGAACTGGGAAAATGGTGGGGTTTGAGGTATTTCAGATTTCAGTTCAGTATCCCAGCATTTGTAATTGGAATACCCAGTATATCCAATAAATTTATAATTTAAATTTTTGAGTGAGGGCCAATTTGAAAGTAAGTAGTTCACTTTTACAAGGTTCTACTTTCATGTCCGTTCAAATGTTCAAACTAGGCTCTTCATCTGTTGAAAACAAATTGCTTTTAAAAACTACAGTATTTTGAAAACATTTATCAAGATTCAGCCGTATTTAGATTTAGTCGTATTGATCACTTTAACGCTAATTATATTATTCTTTAACCTACAACGAAGTGTAGAGTGACGTCATCTTTGGAGATAGCCATGTAAAGCCACGTCTCCACCAACCGAACATGCTCGGCGAACAGTGTTCGCTGGAATTATCTGATGTCGCCGAACATTGTTTGGTGTTGGTTTGGTGTGGACGCCTTCTCGAACATAATGATCGGTGTGGTGGGAGTAGTGGCGGAAACCTGCTGTTGGTCGTCACTGTTCGCTCACAAACCGAACATCTCAATTGAACTCACGAACATGTTCGGTGACCCATATGTTTAATGTTTGTCCGTTTTTTGTATTCGCCAACAATGTTTGGCAGACATGTTCGGTTGGTGGAGACGCGGCTTTGGAGTGTTCATAGATATATGTAACAACTACAATAGCGTTGGTGTATATTTTTTTTCTTTGAGGATGATGCCCACATAGGTCTGAAACCTGTACGTGGGTATTGAGTTGGACCTACCGTTTTAGGTGGGATCCGAACCACCAGGAAGTGATTTTAAGTCTTTTTTGCTGGCCAATCTAATCGGTCACAGTTACATGGAGTAAAGTCGTCGGATAGCCGCTCAAGATGTAAACTTGTTGATTTTCTTCAAAGGTAATTACTCTTTTTCGGGACTGTCTATCATATTGTTTTTTTTTTGTTTGATCCGGTTATTTTTCATTTGTACTGGTATAACTTCTTGTGGCACTGAATGGAGTTTTAGTCGATCTTGAGGATACGGTAATTTTGTTCTTAAGAATCTTCCAAACATCAGCTGAGCAGGCGAATAGTTAAGACCTGCAACACAACTGTTTCGATAATTAAGAAGACTTAAGTTCAGGTCTTTTCCTGATTCTGTACACTTTTTTATTATGGTCTTTGCTATGTCTACCCCCTTTTCAGCTAACCCATTGGCCTGAGGGTAATGGGGACTGAATTTTGAAGTCCCACTCTTTCGCAAATTGGCTCATTTCTTGAGAGCCGAATGGATTATTGTCGGCAATCAGAATCTGAGGTATACCAAATCTACCGAACAACTGAACTAACACAGATTTAACAGCAAAACTAGTCTTACTGTTCAATTTCACTATTTCAAGCCATCTTGAATAGTAGTCAACAACTATAAGGTATGCTGTTTCCTTTATTTCAGCTATATCTACTCCAATTTTAACAAATGGAGATTTGGGAATGTCATGAGAGAGCATAGGGCCTTTAACATTGGACCTTCTGTATTTTTGGCAAACTGGACAAGATTCTGCGAGATTCTTTATGTTTGCTCTTATTCCTGGCCAATAGTAGAAATTTGACACAATGCTGTTCATTTTTGTTTCACCCAAATGTGTTTCATGAAGCCTTTTCATAATAAAATTTCTTAATTTCTTTGGTATAATGATCCTTGAGTTGTAATACAACAGGCCTTCATTCAATTCAATTTCATTTTTTATTTTAAAGAAATGTTTTATTTCACCTTCACCATTGATAGTCGACGGCCAGCCATTGTTGTAATAATATATTACCTTCTTTAAAACATCATCATCTTGTGTTTCTTTTATAAATTCATTCAAGCGACTCTCAGAGAAACTAACTTGTCCATTTTCACTTACACAATGGACCATATCCATCATGCTCAAATCATTTTTTTCTTCAGTTCTAACACCGCACCTTGACAAAAAATCGGCAATATACATGTGTTTTCCTGGTAGGTACTGAAGGCTAAACCTGTAAGGCATCAATTTCAATCTCAATCGACGTATCCTGTTTTATATTGTATATTTATTTGAAAGTGAGTATTTAAACAGCGTCGGCTACACTCTCTTATACCTGCATGGTATTACTAGTGCCTATTCGTTTAAAATCAAATCAAATCACAAAAGACACGCGGTTGGTAGTAAACGCGTGATATACATCAATGCAAAGTATAATCTAATATCTAAACTGACACTCTACTTCTATTTAAATTCTGATTTTGTACTCTGCTGGAGACACTGGAGGGATGCATTCCACTTCTAAAGTATAAGTTTGACCTGCGATTGCAGAATCAAATTATATTTGGGGGGGGGGGGGGCGGAGGTTTCTCGTTTGGATTTGGAGGCGCTGGCTGCTGGATATCTTTTACATCTCGGGACATGCTTTGCTAATTTAGTTGATCGTTCAAAGTCGGTGTGCGGTTTCAGGGGGTGGGGCGGTCAGAGGGGTCACAGGGGGCTCAAGAAGCGGCAATGGCGATATCCACGGCTGATTAAACTTGTTCTTTGGAATTCTTTGCACGCACTTTTGCGCCGCCGCCCCCTCCCCCCCCCCCCCCCCGACGAGCTGAGTCGAGTCGACTCGAGCCAACAGAGAACGAACAACTCTGAACTTGTGCGTCTGCTTTTGGCTGGTGTCGGACTGAGCTGAGCAACCGGTAATAGAGTTTCGAGACTGAATCAACTGCCGCAGTTGTAACAAATTAGAAAAAAAGAGAAAAGAGGTGGCGCATCGCAGGGTCGGTGGCTACTAAGAAAGTGTGAGCGAGAAAGGGCGAAACTTTGATGTTCCTTTTATTCATACTGTTGAACTTTTGTGGAGGAAATGGAAGGAATTAAAATGAGGATGGGAGGATGAGGATGAGGTGGATGATGATGAGGATGATGATGATGATGAGGAGGAGGAGGAGGAGGAGGAGGAGGAGGAGGAGGAGGAGAAGGTTGGAGAGGTTGAAGATAGAAGAGGAAGAGGATGAAAATGAACAGGAGAAAAAAGATGGAGTAGGGTGAAGAGTAGAAGGAGGTGTAGTAGGTGGAGGGGAAGTTGGAAGAAAATGAAGATAAATAGAAGAAAGAAAGAGGGTGAAGATAAAGAGGAGGAGGAAGAAGAAAATTAAGGGAAGTAGGAAGAGAAGTAGGAGAAGAAGGAGGGGTTTATTAATGAAGAGGAGGATGAGAAGTTGTGAGAGAAGGATGAGTGGGACGAAGAAGAGGAAGATGACGAAGAGGAGGTTGAGAAGGATGTGGATAAGGAGGATGATGAAGATGAGTAAGAAGAAGAAGAAAATTAATAGAAGGAGGAGGAGGATGATGATGAAGAGGAGGAGCAGCCGGAGGTGGAAGAGTAGGATAAGAAGTTGGTATACCTCAAGGTTTCACAATTTGAAACAATAGTCTGTCAACAAGATCCTATATGAAATAAAAATATCTGAACAGTGCTAAACATTTTTAAACGGTACTGCGCAAGCAGCACTGAAAAACCAGTATGAAAATAAAGATAGAAAAGAAGAAAAAAAATGAAAGAAATGTGAAAGGAAGAGAAGAAGCAAGTGAGTGAGACAGCAAGAAACTTTACTGCTCCTTTTATGCATGCTGTTGAACTTTTGTGGAGGAAATGGAAGGAATTGAAATGAGGATAGGAGAAGGAGGATGAGGTGGCGGAGGATGATGATGATGAGAAGGAGAAAGAGAAAAAAAGGTGGGGAAGTAAGAAGAGATGTTGATGAAGGGTAGGGTAGAACAGAGAAGAAGGAATCGCGGACTAAACGAATCTAAAACTTTCCGGCATTAATAGGATCTCCACTGGCGACGAAGTGAAGCCAAGAAGCCAGCCAGCATAGATTCTGATATTGTGATTATCAAACAATAGTCTAATATTATATCTTTACTTGGGCGATTATATTCAATGATTCGTTCTCAAGAAACAAAAATTAATAGGATTCACAGAAAACATCCACTGAAATCTAGAAACGAATAAATCCATGATTTTTCAGGATTTGAATGAATCAAACATGATTTAAAAATAGCAAACTGAAGGGAACTGGGCAAAATGAGTCAGTATAAGCAGATATTTTGAAATTTGGGAGTGGTTTTTGCTAATTAAACATTTTTCCTTTTCCAAATCCTTTACATTTTTGGAAAAAAAACCAGTATAAAGATTTATTCAAAAATTTACCAAGTTGAGTTAGAAGCTGGGGGGAATCTCCTCCAAAGTTCGGAACCCATCACCTCCCGGTGGTTCGGAACCCACCTAAAACTGTACGTCCAACTCATCAATCATCATCATCCAACTCATTATCCACGCACAGGTCTCAGACCTATGTGGGCTTCATCATTCAAAAAAAAGTTGAAATATCTGTGTTTTGGATAGTTTTTACATGCTTTATTGAATATTCCAAAATGAACTCTAGTTATTGACTAGTTACTGAAATGCTTATTTTTTGCTTATTCTACATAGAACCTGACCAAATCACAACCTAAAATAAGGCGCAGCAAATTTCACTACAGGAAATTGATAGATAACTGCTAACTTCCGCAATCTTTAGTTCTGTAACGAAGAGTTTCCGGACTTATGTTGATATCCTCTTGAAATGCCTATATAATTGCTTTATAATTCAGGAGTTCCTCGAGTCAAGAGAACGTTAATAAATAAGCCCTAAATATTATTAATCTGCTGAAAGATATTATTTTTATTAAACCTAACCGTACGAGTAGAAATCTAAGAAGAAATTGACATCATCTTATTCTGATTTTTATGTATTTATATACTACTATTGAATCAGATAGTTTTTTTTTTTTTTTTGGTATTTATACTAATGAAACAAGAGTGATTTTCTTATATGATTAAATATAAGTAAGTAAATTTGTTTTCCATTATTTTTTTACAAATAATAAGATACAAAGAATATTATGGCTAGCATAATTTTGAAAACAAAATAAAAACATATCTCAACACTCGCGTAATCCTACATAAAACTTTCTGTTACCTGCCAACGAAAGAGATTGAGAAGGAGAGGTATGGTATCTATTGCTCGCCTTCGAAATACCTTAGTGGTATTTTGGCACAATTGTGTATGTTCAGACTGTCTTCTCAGTTGTATGTCACATAGATATATTTTATTCTAGAATGTAACTTATGTACATGTATATGTTGTACAATAATCAATGCGTGTGTATAACCAATTATTATTAGTTGAGTACATTTGGACGATTGATTTGTAATGAAATTAGTCCACTGATGTTGAAATTTGATGGGCAGAATAACAGAGACCTCAAAGCGGGCGCAAACGAATCGCTGGGGGGGGGGGGGGGGTTTAGATCTTGGCAATTAGCAAATGGACATGTTAACGAAATTAACGTACGACAATTATGGTCAGTGTGGTAGGTGAGAGAGGGGGGGTTGGTTGGAACTGAACATGGTCAACACAATATTATTATCATCATCGAAACCATGTTGTGCAGTCTGGACTTGTGACCAGGACCAGGTAGGGGTCGGACTACACCATCGAAGGCCGGACTACACGGCAACTGATTGGATTGCGGCTGTCGATGCACTCCACCCATTCACACCCGTCCCCCACAAAGTGCAATAATTGATATTCTCGTTCAAATTAGAATTGCTAACTGTATCGCGCATCGTGTAGAGAGTGAGAGTATGGGGGGGGGGGTGTTTGAGAGAGTTTGAGTGAAAGAGAACGAGGATGCGAGACAGAGAGAGAGTGAGTGAGAGTGATTGAGTGAGTGATACATTACTTCAGGTCAGTGATCATTGAGATTGGAAGAATGAGATTGGCGTTTTATTCACGGCATGCCAGTGAGGGAACGTTTGAATCTATGGTTAACTTATTGTGGTCCAATAATTCTTTACTGCTATCTAAAAATACATAATAATTTGAAACAAGGCTATTAATTTAGGTTGAAATTGAATGTTTGGATTTGTTTTTTCTGTTAATTAGTAAACGATTGAATTCATGTTTTCACTATTGTTTTTCTATTATACCAGTCATCCACAAATACATCATCACACAGCTATAAATAATCAAATTAAATTTTTATTTGCATAAAATAATGAAAAAACATCACATTTTCTGGATTTATTGTTCCATGACGAACTGCGTTGTTAATATTAACTTTTTAAGAGAATTCAAAGACTTGCAGTCAAATTTTTATTAAGAGTAAGTAGAATTTACTTACTCTGTAGGCCAAGCGTTTTCGAATCTCCAAGATCTCCAGTCTCCAATCTTGGATCTCCCAGATTCGAAAACGTTTGGCCTATAGAGTAAGTAAATTCTACTTATTCTTAAAAAAAATTTGACTGAAAGTCGTTGAATTCACTTGAAAAGTTAATCAAATTTTCAATTAAATATTTGGGATCCACCATTGTTAGTTCTTAATTTTTTGGATTAAAATGTGTAACTGAAGAGAATTGGCCGAGGAAAAGCAATGAAGTTACAGAAATAAAAAGTCTCATCTCCATTCAAGTAAATTAGTACAACATGAATGACAGTTTCTAATGAGTATTTCATTATATTTATATTTAATTTTTTCTTCTCCTCCTCTCCCTCCACTTCATCTTCTTCAACTTCTTCGTGATAAGTAGATGTGGTTGAGAGAGGGGAAAACGTGAGGTAATAGAGAATGGATGGGTGTGGAAAGAATACAAGGAAGTGAAACGAGGGGATGATAAATTGACGTAGGAAGACGAATGAATGTATACAGCAAGGTCAATATTCGCGTCAGCCCACATCGGTTGGGGTTCAAGGGGAAGGCGGCCTAAAGGAGTATCCTGGCTTTTCGTATTGGCTTTTGACGGCTAGTGTCTAAACGCAGTACGGGGTGTGACGGCTGGAGTAAGGTAGAATTTTAAATTACCTGTACTCACAAATTGCTACTTCAGAGTATCGATTTCTCTTTTTAGACAACCGATAGCAGGATTTGTAGGAAGAGGATGAAGGTAAAGAATGATGAACTAAATGAAGAAAGAAGTAGAAGGAGAAAAAAAAGAAGAATGTGATCTTGAAGAAGAAGGAGAAGAGCGTGGAGAATAAAAAGAACACCTCCGATCAGGGTTAACAGACGTCCGGCTTTAGGAGGACATGTCCTCCTGTCCTCCCAGCTTTTCTGAAATACGAGAAATTTCCGGCTTTTTCGAAACAAACCATTAACATCTAATTAAAAAAACAATACATTCAGTCAGAAATGAAAAACATTTGACTTGTTTAAAATATCTCAAGCGATCATAGACTTTGCAATAATTATGACAGACGAGGAAACACTATGTTCATTTACCACATTTTGGCAGCACTGCTGTACAGCTACATACAGCGAACCTAAAACCGTGTAATCGTGTAAAGTGTAAACAACGTTTTTGCGGTTGGCGTTCATGTCATAATATAATATTATATCAAATTTAATATTATTATAGTCATAGGCATTGTGTTGTGTTGGGGTGTTTCAAATTGTTTAAAGTGATGTCGGAAAAAAATAAATGTAAATTTAGTGACACAATGAAATCAAAATACCCTCAGATGGTACAGTACTTATAATTTTCTATTTATTGTGAAAAAATGGCAATGAATGTAAAGGCGCAACAGACTAAAGTCCAAAACTGCTCTCTTCACAAATTGTAATATATTTATGTTATACTGTCCAAAACATTGAGATTAATTTTAACGCTGAAAGTATAGATTTACTAAAATACTCCACTCAAAAAATAATAAAATGATTTCTTTTTACTTGAAGGCAACCAATTTGAAAGTTCACTCAAAACGAAACACTGAAAACAGTAAATAGTAGTCTATAATATAAAGTTTTGATGGAAACTTCCAAGCCGAAAAATACTATCTTGTTGCTATGGAAAACAACAAACTATTGGAATTATAATAATTATAATTATATTTATAAAGTTTACTAGTAAACTATCAATTTTTTTAATATATTCAAAGGTTGAACTCGTATTTGTACAAAAAAATCAATTATTATTGTAGCTTATTAACTGGTTAATTTCATTTAACTGTATTAATTTTTTTGTGCGCCTTTTTGATAAAGTCCTCTTTTATTCAGTAAAATGTCCTTCTTTTAAAAAACTTTATCTGGTAACACTACCTCCGAGCCATGTATGCTCTATTCTTTTCGTCTTTTCTTCAGCTTTCTCTTCACTTTATAAGTGGGACACGTGGAAGAATCCCCCTTCCCTCTTCCCCCTGATTTGTCATGGAAATAATCTCCGTTCAAGAGCATTGCGTGGGATTTTCCCTCTCTGGTTTCATTTTATTACATTTCCATTTCTGTAAAGATTACACATTGTCCTGCTGTCCCCATAATGGCTGCACCGCTCCCCATAATGGCTGCCCCCGTTATTGCATAAGCTCATGTAATATCTAGTCATGTGCTTGTAGTTAGTTTTTGTAGATTGTTTGATAAAAGTGGTCGATCAAATGCCTGATTTATAATTAGTTTTTTATTTTTCTGTTTACAGGTAAGCGCCCTGACAGTTTACCTACACGCCATGTTTGACTCAATAAAGGTAACCTTTAGTCTTGTATTACATTTTTTAAGGACGAGTTGGATGATGGGTTGGACCTACAGTTTTAGGAGGGTTCCGAACTACCGGGAAGTGATTTTACAGCAAAGAACACGATTCTATTTTTGCTGGCTAATCCAAACGGCTACCTTACAAAGAGGACCCATGAGATCGTTACTTATCTTATCTGATTAAACAGATACCTGCTACGGCTCGCGGCTATTATTTCCCAGTCGTAGCTTATCTTATCTGACTGAACAGTCGACTTCGTATTGAATTAGAAAAATCAGCTTCAGACTTGAGGAATATGATACATTTTTAGTAGATATTTTGTTGTTCATTTTCTTTAGAAATTTATCGTAATGACATTCAGATGTCAGACTAGAATTTTTCACGTTATCAGATTAAGTTATAGGAATGGTATGCTGGTGTGATGGTTCCTTCGCGTATGCAGTAGTAGGCCGTTATAAAACTGACAATTTCCTCAAGAACGAAACGCGTTTCCTCGACATGTTAGTCGTAATACGTCTGGAATTGAATTGAATTTCGCGCCTAGACAGACATTTAAATCGATAAGGAAGCATGTAACGACGCTGATTGGTAGACGTGTGTTTCAGGTTTTGGGGGGGGGGGTGTGATGTAGATTGGATGAGTGGCGAGGGGTGAGGGTAGAATTTAAGGTGCGAAGTGTGTGAGAAGCAAAGTTGATTACTGGCTCTTCTTCGCAGGCCTCTCTTCTAATTTCCACTTTTATTACTTGAATCCGTGCTACTGCAGTCAAACCGCTATAAAGAGTGCTTCAGGGAGAATCAGCCAAACATCTAAAAATTATTTACAACATCAAAATAAAGGAAAAATTTATGAAGCAAAAGTGATACTGAAGGAACGTTCATAAATAAGGGCATTAATATTTTTAAGATTTGTTTTTTGAAAGATTCCACCTAACCTAGTTTTATATTAGAGAGGCTCATGTTGTCTGATCTAAGCTGAGGTGTTGAATTTGTACTTAGTTTTTTTTTTTAATTTCTGTTTTTTTAAGTTTTAAATTTAAATAATTTTTTAAAATTAATTTTTATTGCGGATGATGCCCACATGAGTCTGGAGATTTTGTGGGTGGAATGATGAGAAACATCCATGACTGAATGAGGTCCGAACCCAAGGCCGCAGGAAATGAAGTCAGCCAGAGCCTTATCACAGACAAGCGCTCCAACCAACTGCGCTATCAGAGTCGCCGTTATGAATGTTATAAAACTACACCACATTTATAGCCCCGTGATTCCATCTAATACTTTTGGTTTAACACACTTTCGGCTGAAGGGATCATGCATTAATAATAAATATAAATAATAAGTAAATGTTTATTTCCATCAATAGATTACCATGATAATTTTTTTTCTGGAAAGTAAATGACCACTTTTTAAGGAATGTGGCCATTGTTAGTAATTTAATCTAGTGGCATTAACAACATGTAAATTAATATCAATAATTTTCTGTCGATGATAATCCCAATAATACACAACTTTGCATTGTTTTTCAATCCTGAAGAATTGCTGTCAAGCATATCTGTTGATCAGGATTAAAGCAAGAGCCCTTGTACTCTGAGGATTCGCTCAAGCTGCTCGATCAAGGATTTGGAGTGCAGAAAGAGAGAGAGAGAGAGAGAGAGAGAGAGAGAGAGAGAGAGAGAGAGAGAGAGGGATGAGTGAGAGATTTGTAGAGAGAGTGTGAGTGAGTGAGAGAGGAGGTCCATAAACCACAGAGCAGAGACGTCCAATTAGCATTGCTTGGCCAACTATAAGGCTCCTATTAGACTTGGTCACCAGGCGACGTCACCGGTGACGTCGCCGGTGACGTCACCGGTTACTGTACGCGCAGCCAGCCACGTCACCAGTAAAGTCACCAGGACTGAGGCCAACACCCAGTTCCCCCACTCCAGTGTCAAAATTAGCCAAAACAGCGCCAAAATTTCCATAAACTTCTAAAATATAACATAAAAGAAATACTTAAACAATCTAATATAAAAACTGACACTGTATTTCAGTAAAAGTGAGTGTAAATCAATTGAATTGAAATACAGTGTTATATTTGATATTAAATAGAATTTCTTATCAATTTTATAAAATATTTGGTGTCAACTTCAAAAGATTACTTGTATGAAATTTGAAATTTTCTAAGTTTAAAGAAAATACTTTATTTTAAACTTTTTAGTATGTGAGTACTAAAATAATGTTTAAATAATGTTAAACATTATTTTAATAAAAATTAAATATTGTTTGAGAATCATTTCATTGAAATCAGTTTCTTTTTTTGTTTTATTTTCAATACAATTTGTAAGATTTGGTTTTGAAAAATGTTTACTAATGTCAATTGTCTTTGCCAGTAACACATCTCCATTATTATTACAGTTAGTGATTATTGCAATTATTTTATAGTCCTGGTAGTTAATTTATTAATTTACTTTAGTAGAAATAATGACTGCAATGGCTGCAAACTCAAGTAATGTATAATATATAAAATTAATAAAACATAAAGGAACTCAGTAGCTAATATAGTGATAAATTTTACTGTAATCCAAAACCTGTGAGTTATTAAAATCAGAATCATGCTTTGAATATACAGATGAAGTAAAACACGTTTTTTTACTTACCTTAAAGTAACTACAAGTTTTTCTTCTGGAGAAACACATTTCCTCATTCTCGTATTTGTTACGGTAATGTCCACTTTTATTAGAGAAAGCAGTTCAAAAAAGGAGGATTTTGACATTCTCATGTAATTGAAAAACTTGTTTTCATCAGCACAAAGTTCGTCAAAAATCGTATAAAACAATCCTTTTGTTTCTTGAAATGATAATATCGGATGCACGTGCATTTTTCTTGCCCGTCTCCTTCTTTTCCTCAACAAAAGAGCAAGAAGCAGCATCTCTTCATATGTTTCCGACATGACCGCTCACTACACTAGCTTCAAACAAACTGAACTTGCAGAACACAAAAATAAATACAGTGGTGACCCAACATTGGTGACTGTGTGTAATACGTGTCATTTGATTCAATACCCAGCGATAATTCTTGGTCACCAGTGGTGATTCGTCTGGTCACGGGGAAGGGTCACCAGTCGGTCACCAAACGCTGGAGACGTCACCGGTGACCCTAATGTAATAAGCGCCATAAGAACTAGTGCCCAGCGACTAGTCAGATCACCGGTGACGTCACCGGTGACGTCGCCAGGTGACCAAGTGTAATACGGGCCTAAACAGTGAGAGGTCTGCTGTGAGAGCTGTCTGGGGGCAATTAACCAACAGACTGCGTTCTGAGGGACAAACAATCCTCAGCGAGTATAATAAGAGTAAGGAATTGTGAACGAAGCAGTACTTCCAGGCAAGCACCTGTTGTTGTATTTCGTTTCCTAACCTCTAAATGCAGATTGGAATTCTTTGGAATTAATTCCAGTGTCTTTGTTTCTCAGATGTATTTTAGTGCTTGTGATTTTATTGTGGTGAGTGGCGTGGTGGTGAGGTAGAGGAGATAGGACTAAATAGCCAAGTAATCAGTTATATGAACGTCTTTGAACCTTTGAATCGTATTTATGTTGTCGGTCGAAGAAACCTGACGCTAATGGGATTGAATTGAATTTGTAGATGTTCTGGAAACATTTAGATACATTCTAGAAATACAGATTACTAGAGTTAAAAAATCGAGATTTCAATTGAGGAGTAGAAGATTGAAGATGTAGATGGAAAAGATCTAGGAGGAGTAGGAGGAGGAGAGGAATGAGAAACAAGAGACTATTACATTAAATTTGCAGGTAGGTTTCAGACACATTTGTAGACTCATTCTAGAAATCCAGATTTAATTAAATCGGCCAACCTGCTAGTCTGTTTTATAAACGTCTTCATGCTGACCTCAGTCGACGAAACTCTAATCGCATGAGATAAGAGTGATTGAAGGAAGAGGAGAAGAAGAAGAAGATGAAGAAGAAGAAGCAGAATGGGGAGAAAAATTAGGAAGATAGAGGCCCGTATTTATGACCTTTCCATTTGACTCGAGGGAATCATGAAATGCCTCTATTCTAAATGCATTCCAAGAGTCCCTCGAGTCAAGAGACACTGAAGAAAAGTTTATAAATACGGCCCAGAAAACCTTGAGCTACTCAAGGAATACTTGAAAAGCTTTCCTTGTTTCTTGTATTGATTATAGAACCTATTTCAATGTACGTTATAGAGTGCACATGTAGAGACACATGTTATAGATAGCTCGCTGATTTAGGGGAGAGATCCCCTAGGTGGAGAAAAGTAGAGAAGATAGAAGACCTTGAGGTTACCTTACCTTAAGGAAAAACTTGAAAAGCCATGAGTTACATGTTTCTTCCATTGATTATGAAGCCTTCTTCAATACACTCATATTATATGCATAGTAATGCATGTTGTAGCTAGCTCGGTGATGTATGGGACAGATCCCCTTAGTTATTGTGGTGGTCGGGGGGGGGGGGGTTGTAAGGGTTTTGGGGGAGAAACAGGCGCGAAACTGTTTGCGCGCGTGTGTGTGTGTCTCATATTCAAGAAGAAAAGTGAATTTTGTAGATGTCTGTCCGGCCGTGCGGGATATGTACGTCTCAAGTGGATATGCTATGCGTGGTCGTTAGGGCTTTCACTTTATTTGTATACAAGATGCTAGTGGCGTGAAATAGCTATAGATATAACATGCATGTAATGTTCTATACACATATTTAGGTGCCGATTCGTATCGCACAGTCGAAGCCTGCTGTTGAAAGTGGAAGGGTTGTTGAAAGACGGGCTAGCTGGCTCCCCTATGTCATTTTATTATTTTTTTAGCCTTTTGTCGTTTCTTTTCTCGCGCTTTCTGTTTCTCTCTCTCTGTCGGTCATTCTCTCTCTCTTGCATCGTTCCCTCCTCTGCTCGCTGCAATAGGCGAGCAAACGTGCTCAAGCGTGTTCTAGGCATGCGACGCAAGCATAACATTCTGAGCCCCTCTATGACCATAATCTGCTCGGTTTCTCACACCCTCTTTCTCATTACTCTCACTCAATCCCACTCACTCTGTCTTCTCTCTCTCCCGCTGTTCCTTCATTTTCTTTCTCTCTCTTCTCTTCTCACACTCTCTTTCTCTCACACACTCTCATTTTTTTTTTCTATATATTTTTTATCTTTTTGCATACGACAACATTGGCTAAAAAGCTGACTGCATTACGCGAAGCTACATGAGCTACGCGGAGCACCCTTTTCTCTCTGTCCCATTTTAGAAAATAAAATCCAACTCCCCTCACTTCCCTTCCCCATACCAAGATACTCTACTATCCCTTCCTCATGACCATCCTCCACCCCTCCCACAAAATCTTCAACCAAACTTCTCACCCCTCCTTCTTAACCCTCTACCACCCTCCCTACTTGATTACCAACAAATCCCCTCCTTCCAACAGTGCATCGCTTCATCGCGTTGCAACACGCGTTTTGAACATTTTAAATCGATTTAGAAAAATTACCTTCCCCGCCTCTTTCATGGAATTGCTGTGGATCTTTTAAATGACTTACAATGTAAGATCGAAGTTTCCCAGTCAGAGCATGACATGTGTTGTTCAATAGTGAATTCTTATGTTATCTATATAAAACGTCTGTCGAATGATGGCATGGACGCAGGAAGTAGCTCAGAGGTGTGCTAGATAGTATATGCAGCCAGACCTTGTGTACAGGTGTGGGGACTGTTGAGCATAGAGATTCCGAATTTTTTCGGTGGGCTTGGTATACTTATACAACTATATTAGCTCAGTGAAGAAAGTAATCGTAACCTACCTCACTCCTCGTTTGTGTAGTACGCTCTCTGGACCAAATCATAATGTACTTTAACGCTAATTTATTGCTTCAATCTAAAACGAAGAATAGAGTGGCGGCCATTTTTAAAGATAGTCATGGTAGACTTCATAGATGTATATAACAACTACAACAGCATTAGTGTGTATCTATAGTGGAGTACAGTCGCCGGATAGCCGCTCAAGATGGCGTCGGCTACACTATTCTGACTTTGACCATGGAATTTTCGCTGTCAATAACGTACAGAATCTTTTTTGGTTCAATTTGACCTTGGTCCAGTTGAAGACCGATGCAGTATCTCTAAGAGAGAGAGAGAGAGAGAGAGAAGAGAGAAGCCATTTGTCAGTGGAAGACCACTTTCGGCTCTTCACTTGGCAAGTCTGTTCCTTCAATAAATAAAAAGGTAGCGACGAGTGAAGAGAGCCTCCACCCTGTCAAAGCCAGATAGATTTACGCGGCACTGTCCACAAATCTTTCTATTTCGGCCGTCCTATCAATCTGGGCAGCAAGAGAGAGAGAGGGAGTATGGGGGCATGAAAGAGCATGAGAGAGAGCGAGTGAGCGTAAAGAGAGGGTGTGAGTTCATGAGAGAGATTAGATTATTTACTTTATTCATGTAGATTACAAAATGCACAGTCTTAGATTCTAGATTATGATAGTTGAAAATATATAAGTACTGTAATTATTGTTCTATGAATTTTACAAATCTAAGCTAAAGAATTATTCAACGATATGAATATAAGATGCAATTTGATAACGATAATAATATTGTGATGTTCTACATGAAACGGCGAAGTTTGAACATATAAATGTCCATTCTTGGAATAGGATATTCAAGAATATCCTTCTCATCAACACTTGACTGTAAAAGAGAGAGAGAGAGAGAGAGAGAGAGAGAGAGAGAGAGCGCGGGTGAGAGTGTTAGAGTGAGTGATTCAGATAGCTTTATTTGAGTAAAAGTACAATCTGTATGACTACTGACTATAACTACAATGAATGACATCACCTGAATTCATGGAAGATAGATAAAAAATTAGTCCAAGATGATACGTTTTCACTGTTACTATTACTCTGTTCTGTATGTTTGATTACTGATATTAATAAGAATGTTAGCATAATAAATGAACTGTACTATCCAGGTGACGCATTTACCCAAATGGCGGAGCTAGGGCATAATAGCCCTATCTTACACTCAACCTACCATTGAACTCTACTAGAATTAGTTCAAGCAGAATAAAAAAAAATTAGTAAAATATTTCACATAATATTGAAGTTGTGACATTGTGCATGGAAGAGATGGGAATCGTTAATACTATAAAAGTGAATAAGTTAATAGTTAAAATTAATTATTGATTTGCAATGAAGAGATATTTGATATGATTCAGAGAGAAAAAAACGTTGTTCAAAGGAAAATGGAAAAAAATAAATTCAACGCTAAAACTTAGCAAGCAACTGAAACAAAAAGAATTGAGAAATAAGATTGAATAGAATTAACTAAAGATTACAATCAATTGAAACTAAATTGAGAATTGAAATTAAACACAATTATCGGTGTTATTAGATTATCTTTATTTATTCGTGTAAATTTACAAATTATGCATATGAATGGTGTTCAGAGAGAGGGAGAGAGACAGAACATGAACAAGAAGAAGAAGAAGTTCAAGAAGGAGAAGATGAGAAAGAAGAAGAAAAAGAAAAAAGTTGATGGTGGATGAAATAAAAATAAAACTGAAGAAAGAAGGGACGAATTTTTTAATATTTATTCATTTAACTAACATACAATCAATATCAATACAACAGGCTATTGCCCAAAACTGCTTTTCACAAAGTTTCAAAGTAGAATAGAAAACTTCGGTCTGGTCTGTTTCACTAAAAATATCACTTTTAAGCACGATTATTCACGAATCTTTTTCAGAAAAAGAATTTCAGTTTCGATTTTACTTTCAACAAAACGCTATCACTGGCCAAAAAAATTAATACATTTTTGAATTTTGAAATTTCTGAAATCTATGCTAGTTTATCTATGCTACAATTGTAGACGTGGTGTGCTTATCACGACGTTATACTGCTGACAGTCTGACAGCTGATCAGTGATGTAGAGGTAGCTGAAGCGGTCGAAGAAGACAGGAGGAGGAGAACAAGAAGGAGAAGGAGAAGAAGAAGAAAACAAAAGAAGAACACAGGAGGAGGAACAGAAGAAGAAGAAGAAGAAGGAGGAGGAGAACGAGAAAAAGACAGGAGGAGGAGGAACAGAAGAAGAAGGAGAGAAGAAGACAGGTGGAGAAGAATAAGAACGAGAAGAAGAAGAAGAAGAAGGCTACTACATTAATTCTATGTAACGAAAGCAGCAGACGCGAAGAAAGCGGAAGGATACAATATTATTTAATAATTCCACACTAGCCGGGGCCCACCGGCTGCAAGGTGAAGAGATGTAGGATGAAGAAGAAGAAGAAGAGGAAGAAGAAGAACAAAAAGAAAAATAAGATGATGATGATGATGAAAAAGAAGATGTAGGCCTACTGTACAGGCCTGCATAACAGGGGCTGGATGAATATATTTCCATTCTCGGTTTCTTGAGCCTACTCATTCCTTGCTTGCTTTCTTGTCCCTCCCTTAGGAAACCAGCCCCTGGCAGGTGGACTAGCAGATCAAATAATGAGATAAGAGAGGCTGAGGGTGAGCTATGGGTCTGAAAAATACAGTGCATGTGATGAATGAGCAAGATTGTTGATATCACCTACCTCCCAAAGAAACACTCTAGTCGTTCACTTTTTATCCAGATTCAGATCTGAAAGACTTTAAAATCACTACCTGGTGGTTCGGAACTCACCTTGAACCAGCTCAATAATCACTATCATCCAACACATTACCCACGTACAGGTCTCAGATTTATGTGGGATTCATCCTTCGAAAAATAAGAAGATTGAAGCAGCCGACTGAGCTGCGTACTTTCACTGTGACTATATACCACGCCACGAAATCCGGCTGCTCAAAGAAATTGCGGTATACCAGAAAAACAACTGACTGCTGTGACAACCCGTATGCCTGCTAGCCTCAGGCTTGTAGAATAGGGAACACGGTACAAGTAGCCTACTGTTGTCAATTCGTGCATTGAGGTTGGTGATTCTCTACTTTCAGCTGCTGGCATGGCCCCGTATCTGGCAACACAGCAATTTTTCAGAGCCACCTACTGTAATTTGGTGGTGTACTATAGATATTTCGAAAAGTGAATCAAATTTATTTTTCTTCCTATGTACAAATAAAGTTACAAATTTTTTTTTCGTGAAATAGCAAAGTATATAATACCTTCAAATGTCCTTTACCTCCTGTACATTCTGAACATTTGAAGGTAAAGGATGTTTTTTGACAGTTCGTTATGTAAAATTTTGACTTCCACTTGTCCTGGACAATTAATTAAAATATAATCAATAACTTTCCTCTACGGTATTCGGTCATGAGTCTTTCGATGTTGCAAAATTGTACATCTGTTCATTTCGTAATGATTTCATGGAAATTTGTTTTTGTCTGTCTAAATAGATGCTGATAGCGATGTTCTTGTAGCCATTGATGAGGGAAGTGATAGTTGTGAGCCGTAGCAGGTATCTGTTCAATCAGATTAGTTGAACTACGCTCTCCTGGGCCCTCTGTGTAAGGGTGAACGATTGGATTGGCCAGCAAAAAAGACTGTTCTCTGCTGTAAAATCACTTCCCAGTGGTTCGGAAGCCACCTAAAATTGTAGGTCTAACATGTTTCCTATATAATGGCTCAAGCGGCGAGGTGGAACTACCCGAAAGGGTCTCCCCACCTATAAAAAGCCATACGCATTAACTTTTTTTGGCCATTGATGGATTAATTGGCTTTCGTATGAGCGAGAAAAATAGACAAAATAAAAAAATGTGGAAATTGAAAACTTTAGAAATTAGAAAGAGAGAATCAAAGAGCAACTTGTATGATACGGTTGTTTGGTGGCACTGCTAGAAACTCTAGAAGGCAATAGACACAAAACACACATGGCATCATCATTATCATCATCATCATCGGTGGCATGAACAGCAGCAGCTAGAGATCTTGACAGACAGGATGTTTGCATGCAATGCCTTCCGCTTCAGTGCAGATTATAAAGGCAATGAAAAATGTACACAGAAGTCAGTCAGTCAGTGTGGGATAGGGTGAGTGTGCCCTGTCTGGCAACTTCGGAGCAATGAGCTCCATGGTTGCTCATCGCAATACTGTGCTGAAATTTTGGGGGTTCCTACTATTTTTAAGACCTTAAGTAGAACTTGGCATTTTTTTTTTTTTTTTTTTTTCATGTCTGTTTTTCTTAAAAATTTTTTTTTTTTTCTTCTCTTATCATCCTAATTAATTAAATACAATATAAGTAATATAGTTTGGAACAGGAAAAATATTATACAATGAACAATATTGAAAATAACTTTTACACAATCTTAATAATTTCTAATTAATTTATAAATCATGAAAAAAATTTTAAAACATGGTTTTCCTGGAATATTTATCCTCCCAGTTAATATCGTGGCTTAATATAATTTTTTTTTTTTTTTTTGAATTTCATGTCTTCAACAAAATCATGTCTTCAATTTTTTTTTTTTTTTTTTTCTCTTTTTTAGCCAAGTTCATACTTTTTGTTGGGAAAATCATGGTGTGGAGAAGGGTTCTTCTTCCGGGGGGATTTGAGGCTGCATACAGTGATGAAACTGATTTATCTGGCCACTGCTGGCTCTTTTGGAGTCAACAGTGAATCAGAGTCTGTCAGGCCACCACTGTTGAAAGGGAAGTGGCTTATGGGTCTGAACTGGTCGTGGTATTTCATACATCTGCCTAACTGATGTACGCCACGAGCTGGATGCTGTGTCATGTAGATTTCTTGAAGTGAGCTGAATGTGAGTTAGTAGTTGGGGAGTCTGAACATATTCATATAAAAGGGTGTTCGGGACTTTGTAGTGGAAGTTGCAGACGGTTCTAATGATTTTATTTTGGAGACCAAATAGTCTTTTCCTATTGGTCGCCGATAGGTAGGGGAACCAGACTGGGGCAGCATAGGTCATATAAGCCCTGATAATAGCTGTGAATATGAGCAGTCTAAATTTCAGGGGAAACGATGGGGTGATGAGAAGGGGGAATAGTTGTCCAAACAGCACACGGCTATGTCTTACTTTGACATCAATGTGCTGTTTGAAGGTTAATTGTCTGTCCAGAGTGACACCAAGGTACTTGACGGTGGGGGACCATGGCAGAGCGTGGCCATGGATTGTGAGAGGGGGCGGAAGTTTCTGTTTCCTGGAGAAGGCAACAGCTACACATTTAGTAGGATTTATCTCTACCTTCCAGGAGGAACACCAGGCTGTGAGCAAGTTTAGTTGCTCTTGTACTAGCCTGGCCGCCCTATTGAGGTTTAGGCTGCTGGAACTAAAGGTGGTATCGTCTGCAAAGAGACTTGTAGATACTGAAGGTAGAGATGGCATATCGTTAATAAAAAGTGAATAAAGGATGGGGCCGAGTACTGATCCTTGGGGAACACCTGCTGATGTTGCTGTAAGAGCAGAAATGACTGTTGAAGTGGGGGTACGGGAATTGACAACAAAGTACCTGTTAGTAAGGTACGACTTGAAGAGTCTTACTGTTGGTGGTGGGAAGACTGAAGAAAGCTTAAAGAGCAAACCATCAATCCATACAGTGTCAAATGCAGCTTTGAAGTCTATAAAGACTGCTGCAGTGTGCTCCTTCTTATTGAAGGAGTCTGACAACTGAGAACAGAATTTCATTAGTTGTAGAGTTGTAGAACAACTTGCACGAAATCCAAACTGCTCTGGCCTTATTACACTATCAAGTGTCTCTTTTAGGTGCTTCTCCAGAAACATCTTCTCAAAAAGTTTTAAGAAGAAGCAAGGGATGGAGATTGGCCTATGGCTTGATGGCTGAGTGGGATTTTTTCCTGGCTTTAAGAGCAGGAATAATTTACTTTTTTTCCATTCTGTAGGGAAGTGCTGGGTACTCAGAATGGAATTAAAAATAATCAGCAGGTGATGGGCTAATACTGGGGGCGCATTTATGATGGCCTTGCCAGTAATATCATCAAGGCCTGAGGCTTTCTTGGTATTGATATCGCCCAGGGCTTTTTTAACATCACCCATTGAAAAAGGTGTAAGGTCGGTGGGTGTTGGATCTTGGAGTATTTCCTCCACTTTGTCCACTACAATTTTAAAATGATTATTGAGCTCCAAATTAGGGGGTTGAGGGGGGTTTGAAAAGTGAGTTTGGAGATGGGAGGCGAACTCATCAACTTTCTCTTGTTCAGAGAATATTAGCCCATTTGGGCCCTCAATTGGTGAGTTAGCTGGTTTTTTCCTGAGAAGTTTTCTAGTAGCTTGCCAGGCTTGATGGGGGGGCAGGGACGAGAGGTATTCTTCCCAGGAGTGGAGGCGGTGCATTTTTAGAAGTTGAGAGCATCGGTTAGATGCTCTATTAAATGCATTTTTATCTAAAGGAGCTCTAGTTATTTGCCATCGTTTACGTAGCCTACGGCGTTCACTGATAGCAATTGAAATTTCTGAGGGGAGTAGTGAGCGCCGGGGAGGGGGGGCGATGGCTGTGCTGTCAGCTAGTGCTGTTTGTAGCACCTCTGTGACTGATGCTATATGAGCTTCCAGGTCGACAGAGTTAGAGAGAGTACTCGGTGGGGGTGGGATGGAATTTGACACATTTTCGTGATAATTCCTCCACTTCACAGTAAGACGAGGTGGAGGGGGCCTAGCTATGTCATCCGGACTCACAAGTGTGAACAGTACTGGGAGATGATCAGAGGAGAGATCCTCTATCACATCAACCAGTGTGCTCTTTGTGAGGCCAACAGACAAAGCATAGTCCAATATGTCTGGGTGAGCAGCTGAATTAAACATACTTATATGTGTTGGGGAGGTTGGGAGATGAAAAGTAATTTCTGTGTCAAATTCCTCTACAAATTTTAACAATGACACTCCCGGGGCGTTAGTAACTCGGCAACCGAGTGCCACATGTTTGGCATTCCAGTCACCGGCCACGAACATACAAGGAGAGGCAGTGAAAAGTTGAGAAAGAAGGTGGTGGTCAAAGTTATGACCACGAGGGCGGTTGTAAATAGAAACAAAAGTAATCGGTGTACTCTGTACAGAGATAGTTGCTGCTATTAAGTCTATGTCTGGTATAGACGGGAGGGGGAGTGCACAGAATGAATGCCTTCTGTGTACTAGAATTGCTACACCGCCATGGGTTTGATTAAGCTCATTGGGGGGGCGGTCATAGCGTAGGCAGTGATATGAGGAGAATTTAATTGGGAGAGTAGTTGACATTTTCGTTTCTTGAATAAGAGCCACATCTATATTCAAGTCACAGAGAAAGTGACGTAATTCGTCTATTTTATGGTGTAAACCGTCTGCATTAAAAGAAATAATTTTGAAATTCATTTCAAATCATAAGGGAGGGGAGCGCACTTAATAGGATGGAGATGGCCTCACCAATGTTCAAGGCATTGGTCAGTTTAGGTAAGGTACTTACCAACCATCTTAAAAATTTTTCTGAGCTTAAAAAGCTCATAATGCCTCCCTGTCCCTGTTGTGGGGGTGAGGAGGTGGTAGAACTTCCCTCTTCTTGTGAAGTCACTGGGGGTGACTGCACATTGGGGGTCGGGAGGGGCGGGAAGTTCTCGCTGTTGATGATAGGGGGGGGAGTTGGAACCCTTTCCACTGGGAGAGATGGGTATTTATTTTTAACCACTGGTTTTTTGGATTTAGTTACAAATTTTGTAACATTTTTGTGGACTTTTTGGGGGGGAAGGGGGTTTGAGCTCTTCCCAGCGGTTTTCCAAGCATTGGAAGGCGGGAGGGTGGGGGCCGTGGGCCCCTCCTCGCGAGCCGACCGCTGCCCCGCGACTGGGGGCCGCTGGGAGGTCGACTGAGTTGCCTCAGTCGATTTTTTGGCTGTTTTATTTAAAAGGAGCTGTTGGTGTATTTTACACCCTCTATAATTGGCTGTGTGAGCCCCTTGACAATTCACACAGGTCGGTTTTTGAGTGTCAAGATTTCTCTTGCACTTGTTGGCTACATGGTTTTCACTACACTTCACACACCTAGGTGCATGAAAACAATTTATGGAGCTATGGCCGAACCTCTGACAATTAAAGCATTGAGGTAAGCCAGGGCGAGGCTTGTAGGGCTCAATTGAGACCTCTACTAGAAAAAGGGAAGTGAGGGAGTATATTTTCTTATATTCTCCCTCTTTTTTCAATTTAATCATGAAAAGGCTACAAGGCCTCCCACGACTGCTAATATTTTTCACTGTTAGAACTTTAAACCCAGCTTGGGAAAGAGTGAAAGCCAGGTCGGCTGGGTCATGTGACCAGTGTAGGCCACGAAGTACTACTTTCAGCTCTGTGTCACGTTCAGAGCTGAAAGTGTGGAATTCAACCTTCTCCTTTTGAAGGAGAGATTTTACAAATGTAAAATCCTCCTCGGAGGAGGTTTTAAGCACATAGTTACTACCTTTTAGAGTAGCAACTATTTTTGAAGAGGTCCTGTTCTGAATTTTTAAAATAATATCAGACCAGTTCTTAGGAACTGGAAAGACCAGTGGTGGAAAATATTTTGTAGGCGTGGGCGCACTAGTACTATTGTTATTTGAGAGGTCACTCACCCTTGGCTGCATTGTTGTACGTTTCCGTCTAACGGTTGTGAAGCCCTCCTCATTGTCCTCCTCTGAGGAAGAGCTGTTTGAATGCCCTGCTGGAGCGGGGGAGGAGTGGCTGGACGACGCCACCGCCGGTGGGTGGTGAGGTGGTGATGACGCCGCTGCTGCTGACGCCATTGCTGTTGGCTCCTTCCCGCTTGTAGTAGGGTGGTGAGGCGGTTGTGAAGCGATGGGTGAGGCGGGTGACCCCCCTGACTTCTCGACTTTTGACGAGAAGCCGGTGCAGGCCGCCCCCGATGCAGAGCCGGTCGCGCCGCCTCCGCCTGCTGCTGCTGCTTTCGGCCTTTTCACCGGTGGTGACGGCCGCTTCTTCGTAGCCGGCGTTGGTGTAGCCGGTCTGGCGCGGGTCTCCCGCATCTTCTCTCTCCTTCACAGAAGGCGGTGGCTGCCTGTATTATATAGGGCTACACTACCACCACCACCACGAGAAAAAGTATAACGGTACTTTGTTTTCTATTCGGTCTTTTGTAAAAAAATTCCTGCTTGCTCTCGACGGATAAAGAGAAAGTTGTGTTTGTGTGTTGGTGAGGGGGGTTTGTTGGTTAGTGGGAGGGGGGGGGGTGTTGTTGGAATTCTAGGGGCAAGGTCGATGAAAGGTGGCGTCTAAGGGTTAGGGGGGCGATATAGAGATTTCTGTACCACCCTTTTGTAGGGGTCGTCAGTTATGGGTGACCTGCGCTGCTTGTTTTCAGTGGGCCCCCCTATTTAAAAGACGTAAAGAGGTCGTCGAGGCGCGCTCTCAAATGCTCTTTCACCCCTGAAATATCCGCTGATATAAGGTGGCTTAACCATGGCTAAATACAGTACGATAGTGTAAAAAAACAGGGCAAGTGGTGTGGCTAAATACAGTACGAAATGTGAGAGAAAACTGTGGTGGAGAGTGGTGCAAGGTAGACTGTGCACACTTCCTTCTCTGCTCTTAGACCTGTATTTATGAAACTACCTCATGGTTCGTTCCTTAACTAAAAGGAGACTCGAAGAGCGTTCACTCAAAAGGCTTTTCAAATGTCCCTTGAGTTTGCAAAGTTTTAAGATAGCTTCATAAATACGAAACTTTATATGTAGCATATACGAATTAACATAAATACGAATTCACATAAATAAAAATACATCGAATCAATTTCTCACACTAACTCGCTCACTGTTTCAGTTGCTGTAAGGCTCGGTGCACACTTGCGTGTTTTCAGCGGTTTCAACCTGCCAGACCGCCCGGAATGTTGTGGAAGCTGCGTGCACGCGGCGGTTGGGCAGAAAGCTGCGTGCACAATTTGCAAGTCGCGTGCACGCCGCTTGCAAGTCACTTGCTCCGCTCAAGTGTGTACTTCTTCACTAGAACTCATCTACCGCTGAACCGCCGGCGTTCGCAAGCTGCGTGCACGCAGCTTGAAAAAACGCAAGTGTGCACCGAGCCTAAGACCTGGCGCAAATACACCGCAGTTTTCACTCCGCAGCCACTGCGTTCCTGTTTGTGAAACACATATATAAATGATAGTTAACAAATGGAAGTAAAAGATATGTCAAATTCATAAAAGCTGTATGCCCGTATTTATGGAAGTTCCTTCAGTGTTTTCTTTCTCCAAGGACTAACTTGAAATGCTTATACTTTAAAATACATTATAATACATTACATTTCAAGAGTCCTTCGAGTCAAGATACACTAATGGAACGTTCATAAATACGGCCCCCAATGTCCCCAATGTCCCAATTTAGTCAATTGGATGAGCTAGAAGTATAAGCCACCTTAGCTCATCTGATTAGAACTACAAGCGTATTATCGGCTAATCAGAGAGTGTACTGAATTCATTAAAATTGACACTAATATACAAATAATACATAACTACTCAAAATCAAAAAGTTGACATGGTAAGGTATAATATCTAAAAACCAGATTAACATACATCGACATAGCAAAGCTAATAAGTTTGAGCGCTGGACCAATTAAGGCATGAAATTAATAAACAATAAAACATTATAAGACACATTACTTGAGAAATTTATACTTATGATTGGAAAATGTGAAGAAGTACAAAATAACAATATTCTTGTTTAAAAAGAGGTTGCAAATAGTTTACAGTTGTAGTTGAGAAATAATAGTTCTAGCGTTTGATTGAGCAGTTTCAGAAGGATAGTAGTGAGTAAAACAGATATAAACTTATGACCAATATTAATCAGTGAGAAAAGGCTTGAAGTGAGTAAAATCAAACTCCATTTGTCAAAACATTTATGACTGTTTTATAACAAACAACTCTTAGTAAATTTAGAAAGTTTTGTTACAGGTTCTATCACTAAAATAATGCTGGCAACTCTTGAAAGTAACACTCCAACTTTACACAAATTACTTAAAATACGCACTAATCAGTTATATCACACAGGAAAAATCAATGAGAAACAAATAGATCAATAACGTTCAGCTAATAATCAATTTACTATATCACTTTACAAACATAACTGTCAATGTGCAAATCAATAATTTAATAAATGACTGTCCAATAACGTAAAAAGAAATGTCTAAAGACGCTTAAACTTTCAATAAATAAACTGAACACTTACAAAGCACAGTGCCTGTAATGGTACAGTATTTGATAATCACAATAATAGTACTGAATATGTGTAAACTTGTATACTGCCAACACAAACTGTCACTTGTTATGATACGAACGTGAAGGAAGTTTGACCAATAACTCACAGAGTATAATATACTGTCACTGTGTCGTTTATCACAAGAAACGTTCGAATCACAAGCACAACTGGCTCATGGATCACAAGGAGAGCCCTTTATAAAAGATTTTTGTTTATTCAGGAGTCTCCAGAAATATATGGGTCATTCTAAAAGTATTATTGACCCATATATATTACAATAAAAACTCAATATTTAATAATCTAGTTCACCCATATAACACAAGAAATATTATTAATTTTGGTCTTGTCCATCCCCGACTCCTTCATAACTGCTCAAGGTACAATAGTAAGTATATTTGTCATATTTTATATAGATATATCCCCAACCACCTAAAACTAATGGAAAACTTCAGCATAAACACTTACAAATTCCATTTGAATAGATGGTTATTTGAAATCGGTAGGGAGGCTGCTGAGCAACTGATTCAATCCGCCTTTAGACATTGAATTTTGTTTTATTGGTTCCATATTAGTTGTGTGCATTTACTACTGCCTTTTGTTCTTTTATGTCTGCATTTGTTTTTATGATTATTTTATTGCTAAGAATTCGAATATTAATTATTATGTGATCAGTTATTATATTCTCCTTGTACTTTTTGGTTATACTGTTCAATTTTACAAATACTGTATTTATCCGTAACATGAACTCATTCTCCACACTCAGACTTCTGTCTTTGTGGGGAATATTCACAGTATGTTTTGGAAATCTTCATTGTACATGGATGTGTATTTTGTGAATAAAACTTTATTTGAATTTGAATTCTAATATTTACTTGAACATTCTAGAAACGCATTTGTCATATAGGAGTGAGAAAGACATTCGAGGAAAAAAAAGATACTATAAGAGTTAATGACCTCTTTTTAGGTAAGGCAGCCGGAAGTCATTTCTGCTCTTCATTATAGTATATTTATAAAGAATGAGGTGAGACCACTGACCATCTATTACAAACCCAGCATTGAAATATTGGCTATAAGTGATGTTCGAGCAAAGGTTTCTTCGATAATTGTCAGAAATAAATTCAGAAAAATGTTGTATGGCCTATGGGTGCGCAACTAATAAGTGATGGCAGTAGTCCGGACGTCCGGTTTTGGTGGAGAATCGAGCCACATAGCGCCCGATCATATCTGACCACCAACGAAACCAACCATTCATCGGTTATCGGTTATTGGTCTGGTAGCCGTGGTCAGCGATTTTCGCCTCTTTTCTCCGCCAATTAACCGCAACCGAAAAGATCATTAGCCACCTCTCCCGTCTTGCCAGGCCTACCCTATCCGGCTAACAATTTATAAACGACTTGGTCAGCCACCACCGTTGTGTGCAGGCTGGTTGGGCTGACCAACACACGCACGCACACATATACACACAATATTGGCCTAATCATTTTATTCTGCTCCGTTTCGTGCTCTTTATAATGTGCACACTCAATCGTTATTCATTATTAAATCCAGGTTTTGTGCTGAAATCTAAAGAATCGCAAACATGTGCTCTTTTAAAATGATTCTTGAATCATTGGTGGTTTTATACGTTCTTGGTTTGCCGAAATCTGTAAAATCGCCAATTATTTTGTTTTTTTCTGGTTTAAAGCACTGTTAAAACAAAATTGTTCTTCACTCTGTAGCCCTTTGAAAGATAAATCTTCTGTTCGATGATTGCCGTACTCTGTTTTAGTACTTAGTGGGCTTTGGGATCCAAATTGGGCCACAGCTGCTTTCCTTCTCATTTATTTTCTGTTTGTTTTCCTTTTTGCTTCTACTTTTATGTCTCACCTTTTTTTGAGAAGCTTCATTGTAAACAGGTGTCAAAGAAATGTAAGGTACTTCATAAAGGGCCTATTCCAAAGTACAGTATTGTAGGCTGATTTCAACTCGAGATGAACTGTTTATGTTGTATACATTGATCTTTTAATAATTGATCTTTTAATAATCTACGCCACGAGATTAGGCGGCTCAAAGAAACCTAGGTAAAATACAACTGACGGCGGTGGCAATCCATATGACTGCTAGCCTCATTCTAACATTCTAGGCAACACGGGCATTCTAGGCAAATTCGTGCATTGAGGTTGAAGATTCCCTACTTGGAACTACTTGATACAAAATTTCATTGAAATTTCCATGCGTTTAGCCGAAAATGCGTTACTAACAGACGAATGCAAAACGGCCGACTTGCGTTCGGTCAATTAGAATATGTATTTTATTATTCACGAATTTTCATTTATTGTGGGTTTGCTGTTCATGGTTTTTCGTGAAATTGTCATCGGTGTACGGTACCTTATCATAAATCCGAAATCACTGGAATCGTGAATAATTGAAGTGGTATAAATATTGTTTACTTTGTAAGCGAACAAGTCGATTGATATCGGACAATATGTCTAGCTTATTAATCCTGTGGGTGTTGTTGGTGTGGTGGGGGGTAAGGGGTGGTAAATGGCGGCCGTGTTTTTTAATGTCACATGTCTAGTAATTTCGTTGATGCAGATGATGCTTCTTATTGACACTGATGACGTTTGCTGCGTAATTTGTCATTGTAATGTTTCCCTGTTACTACCACAACGGAACCATGTTTTGTGTATTTTGTGATTTTACACGAAAATTGTATGTGTTTGTGTGTGAGAGGGAGAGAGAGAGAGAAAAGTCAATTAGCATAGGAGGAAGAATGGTAACATTGCTGCTGCTAATTGAGGTGGGAATTCAATTTCGAGTCTGTTTACATTCTATTTTCATGTTTTGAAGTCAAAGCTGGTTGGGAATATGGTTTCATATCAATGAATGTAGGTCACTCAAGTTAGAAGTGAAGTTCTCTGTTATTTTTTGTCTTTTGCTCATGTACTTGCTAGATATTATATTTATACTAGCAGGCTGCCCGAGTCAATTGAATCTGGATTTCTAGAATGTGTATTAAGCTATTTACAAATATAATTTAATAGTCTCATTTTTCTTATCCCATTTTCTTCTTACTCATCTTCTTCTCCTCCTCCTCATCCTCCCTTTCATACTCCTCCTCCTCCCCTTCCTCCTAGTACTCTTCATCTTTATCCTCCATCTTCTTCTCCGTCTCTTAAAAATCTTCTTCCTCCTTATCTGCCTCCTCCTCCTCCTCCTCCTCCTCCTCCTCCTCCTCCTCCTCCTACATCTCTTCCTCCTCCAACTCTACATCATCTTTTTCCTCTTTTTCATCATCATTCCTACTCTGTCATCTTCTTACTCCTTCTCTTCATCATCTTCCTCCTCCTTGTGTCTTCCACCTCAGTGGCGTAACGTACACCCCCGCAGACCCCGCGGCGCGGGGGGGCCCGGGCTATAAGGGGGCCCGGAATGAAAATATATTTTTTCAAGAAATGGCCCGTGCCGAGACTGAAATAAAAATTTTTTTCCAAAAGAAATAAAACTGAAACACTAAAGGAAGAAAGAAAGAATGAATTGGCTAAATATTGTCAGGCCAATGTTTATTGTCTACTTTATAAATTAATTCCCAGATAACAGATAATTCGCAGATAGTGAAGGAATTCAGAAGCAGGATGTTGTGACTTCGGGAATGGAGACATACCGAGGACAAAACACTCTTCAAACAAACTTATCTAGACTGTTATAAATCATGACGGCTATGTCCCCACAGTGCAAATATTAGAGGAAATTAATATTATTTTCCCATCGAATTCCTCGATGCATATTAGCATATACGAAGTAATGGGAAGTGGGGGGTTGTGTAGAAATAAAGTCAATACTTTTCTTCATACAGTATTTTGAATTCAGTCTCTTTTGAATCGTCCTGTTGGATACACGTGTCCGGTAAATTGGCCTAGAGTAAACCGTATGTTTATTCATTATTGAGTTCGTGATCGTGAATTTTATTATTTGGAGTGCCATTTTTTTTTCATTTCTATTCTATTTTTCAACATGCTGCGTTTATGGTATTGTGATGTTGTACGGTCATGCTTTAGTTATTTCTATTTTTTATCGACTAGTACATTTTTAAACAATATGCTCAGAAGGAATATTTATACCCTTGATATATCGGATAAATTACGTGATTATTGTATAAGTATATAAATAATAGTTTTGGAACAATTGTCAGTTCTCCCAACGCAGTTGAATTTTTTTCTTATAATAGGATCAAGTACTGTATAAGTAGTTTACGTTTTCTATCTTCTGTCTCTTAAGAATAAATTTCTTAATTTTTTTCTCTTTTCCTGACTTAGTAATTTCGCGGTAATTTAGATAAAATGCCTTTTTATTAAAAATTGAACCTGTGTCCGTGTCTGCAAATGAGGCGAATTCTGAGAGAACACATTTTCTGGGAAAAGGAGCGAAGGTGCTAACAAGGAGGATGTGAATGTGGATCCTATGGAAGACATCAATTTCAAGGTTTCTAGGTTTCAAGATTAATTATTTATAATATAATCAACTCTTAACTATTTCCATCTTTCAGAAGCCCGCACGCTACAGCCCAAATCATTAGACTAGCCCCCCTTGAAACATGATTGAATTTTAAAATTTAATTTATAAAAAGGTGTTTAGTTCTTACATAATTATAACTGCCCACAAAATAATTATGCAAGTTTTTCAGGGAGGGGTGGGGGCGGCAAGGGTGAGGGGGGATATTTATATGATTTTGAGGGGCCCGTAAAATCGGTTGCGGGGGGGCCCAACCAGAAAACGTTACGCCACTGTTCCACCTCCTCCTCCTTCCACACCTCATTCCGTCTTCTTCTCATCCGACTGCTTCCCGCCTACTCTTCCTTCTCAACCCTCTCCTCCATCTCTTCACCTTCATCCTCCTCCTTTTCCTACTCTTCCTCTCTTCATCCTACACCTCATTGTCCTCCGCCCTCCCATTCCCTTAATCTCCAACATTATAGTTTCGTTGCTCCTCCTCTTCATCTTTATATTTCTCCCTCTGCTCCACCCTCCATCTTAGACCTCCTCCTCCACCGCTCCTCATTCTTCTTCCTTTCTCCTCCTTCGTCCCCCTATTCTCCAATGTTATAGTTTCATCGATAGATAGCAGCAAATAGCATTGTATTATAAAGGATACACATATTGAATTGATTTGCCTATTCTATGAACATAGTTACTGTACATGAATTGGAGTGTAGGCTGTTTGAATATTGAGTGATTCCTATGTAAAAATCCTATGTAATATTATTTTCATCAACTTTCAGTCGTTTTAAATATTCATAGAATTAATTAGAAAGAGTTCGAAGATGGCTATAGTTCTAGGAACCACTTACACTGAGCAATTATCTTTATAAATAATACTAATTAAATTGGTTGATTTAATTACAGTTTCATTTGCAACAAAATTAAATTGGTTTCTTCCAGGCTAGTAAATATTTCTAAAGCGCGTGATTGTTCTCAGAATAAACTGTGCATCCTGTATTTATTTCTGAAATTCGATTAGGCTATTGAAGTTGTTGATGGTTATTTACATGGATATAATTATAAAATAGTGTGTAGTAGTCTATGTAGATTGCCCATATGATGATACAATTTATAAATTAACTTGTGGGTTGGTGTTATTCAAATTGGAATTTCCAGACGGATGGCTGATTCAAATTTGATTTCATTGGTGGATGAGTTTTTGATAATAGGTTTGCCAATGTTCTGGTTAGGAACCTGATCTACTGGTTATCCAATCTACGGGGTGGTTAAAAAAGAATGTTCCAATTTGCAGGGCTTTATCTATACTAGCATAATAAATAAATAAAGCCTTTATCGTTTCCAACACATGACAAAATAAAGAATAAAAATTTTAATCTACTGAAAAAAACAAAACAAAATTAAATCTTTCCCTCACTTTTTCAACAATTATACATTTTTTTCGGAGGATGAGGCCACATAGGTCTGAGACCTGTGCGTGGGTAATGAATTGGATGATAGTGATTGATGAGTTGGACGTACATTTTTTGGTGGGTTAGTTCATTAATGTGGAAACCAGGCCCCTAATGGACCTGTCTCTTGCATGAGTTGACCACCTTGTACCCGCTACCTTCACGATGTAGTCATCCCTTCTAACTCGCTGTCTTCCAACTTTCCTTTTTCTCCAGTTTGGCTCTCATTGTGTCATTTTTTCGTCCATCTATCGTCTTCAAGGCCGATAATGTGTCCTGCCCTCTTCCATTTCAGGATTTTTATTGATTTTACCATAACCTCTGATTTTGTTATCGACTTGATGGTTGTGTTCCTTACTCTGTCCGATCTTTTGATGTCCAATACAATTCTTTCCATTGCCATCTGAGTTGTTCTTATCTTGTTCAAATCACTTTGCTTACATGCCCAAGTTTGTTAACCGTAGATGAGAGTAGAAAAGACACAACACCTCAGTATTTTCATCTTTCTTCTCGTGCTGATCTCCTTATTTTTTAGAATAAATTTCAGACTAAAATTTATTCGTAGCTATAGCACATCTAAGTTTAACGTCGTTCTCTATTCTGTCCTTGAAAGAAAGAATCTGCTCCAAATAAATCGTTTCCTTGGACCATTTCAGTAAATATTCATCCAATACGACATCTTCAGTTCCTCTATTTGTCATCAGATAAGTTTTTGATGGATTTATGGTGAGGCCAGCTCGCCGACTCTTCTCCGCTAGACTGCTGAGCATGACTTTCAGTTGTGATAAAGATTTTTCAATGAGTACAATGTCGCCTGAGAAGCTTAAGTGATTCCATCAACTTACGTGAACATCATTCGAAATTTTTACAATAATAGCACAGCTAGAGTACTGTTGGATAAGCTAGGAGAGAGTTTCAATGTGGAAAAGGGAGTCAAGCAGGGGGAATCCACTCTCCCCGATTCTGTTCAACGCTGCCCTGGAAGAGATTTTCAATCATTTGGAATGGGATACGTACGGCATCTGAATTCAAGGAAATTATATGAATCACATACTAAAATAGTAAGGGAAGTAATAGCCGTGACCCATATCAGGTATCTGTTTAATCAGATTAGATAAGCAACGGTCTCCTGGGCCCTTTCTGCAAGGGTGACCGATTGGATTGGCCAGCTAAAAATACTACTTTGCTGTAAAATCACTTTCTGGTGGTTCGGCACCCACCTAAAATTTTGTAGGTCCACCATGTTTCCAATAACATGGCTCAAGCGGCGAGGAGAGACTACACGTAATGGTCTCCCCATCAATAAAAGCCATACGCATTTACTTTTTATACTAACGTATAAATACTTACACGACTTGCTAAACATTCACAACACTAGACCTGTGTTGAACCGATCTACTTTTTCAACAAAACTTTTAGTAGAGATTTTAATAACTTGAATCATCTACTACTTGTAGTGAATAATTTAAAAACAAAACTTGTGAAGAGTATTCAAAACTTGGTGATAGTCGAAAACACTTCCGAAGTTCATACCTTGGACGGAATAGCTTGTAATGAAGTTTTAATATTGTAATAATAATTGGAAATACGGTGCTTTCAATGCTAGTCTCAACTTCTGTTATTCATTTTTTTATTAGTTGTCGAGAGAAGAAGCAACATAAACTTGTACCCCGACTTTACCAAATTTGAAAATGAACCATGTCATAATTTTGTACTAATTTTGTACCATTTTGTACCACCAAGAACTAATTTTGTACCCCTTCCCATTTTTAGGTAAGAGCGATTCAAAAGTCGGGGTACAGGTTTATGGCTGACCCCGACTTGATCAAATTTCAAGAAAAGTAACACCATCAATATCTTATAATTTTGTACCATTTTGTACCACCAAAAGAAAATTTTGTACCCTCCCCCATTTCGGGATACAAGCGATTCAAAAATCGGGGTCTGGACCCCGACTTGCACAAATAGCAATAAAACCTATACTAAAATATTGCAATAATTTTGTACCATTTTGTACCACCAAAAAAAATTTTGTACCCCTTCCCATTTTTAAGTAAGAGCGATTCAAAAGTCGGGGTACAGGTTTATGGCTGGCCCCGACTTGCTCAAATTTCAAGAAAAGTAACACCATCATTATCTAATAATTTTGTACCATTTTGTACCACCAAAAGAAAATTTTGTACCCTCCCCCATTTCGGGGTACAAGCGATTCAAAAGTCGGGGCCTGGGCCCCGACTTGCACAAATAGCGATAAAGCATATACCAAAATATTGCAATAATTTTGTACCATTTTGTACCACCAAAATAAAATTTTGTACCCTCTCCCATATTGGGGTACAAGCGGTACAAAAGTCGGGGGCTAGACCCCAACTTGCACTTATAGGAATAAAAACTGAACCAAATTATTGCAATAAAATTTAGTAACCCTTGTTCAGTAACAGTCTTCTTTATTCCATTACCGCACTCAGAAATAAATTTTCACTCCCTCTCATCTCATGGTAGTGGGGCAGCCTACTAAAAGGTACTTATCAAATTGTTTGATACAGAAGAACAATAATAAATCACAAATTATTGCCATAATATACTTCAAATCTTAAAAAAATCAAAATTGGTTAGAACTAGCCCTGTTACTCCCATTACATCATGAAAATAATATTGAACCCTCTTCCCATTCGGCTTATCAGTGTACAAATAGTTACGTATCAAATTACTTGATACAGAAGAACGAAGAAATAATTATTGCCTTTTATTGTTTTTATAATTATAGTCAATTATTGCCTTTACATACAGTTGGCGCAAAATACCTGTGTGCGTGAAAGCTTGCTGCTACAGTTGGGATAAAAACATCGATTGTAGTAGAGTCGCAAGGAGAGCAAATTTCTCTGGCTGTAAGCTCTTTGTTTCTCCACACACACCAATTATTGTGTTTCCATTACGCCTCATCATAATAGGGCAACATTGCGAATTGATACTATGCAGCGAGTTATTATCTCTCCTCTTCTCAAACTACAAAATTCTTGATAGGTTAAAGATACTTGAATATTTCTTTTGTATTCTGAATCCTCATAAAACATTTATTATTCCATTAAAAATTCATCGTAATCGGCCAACTTTATAAAATTGGTGAATAATTAATAATAACAACTGGATTTCACACAGCAGTCAAACCTGGACTATCAGAGAATGATCACAATTAGCCACATCAAAGGGATGATTAAAATGTAGAGCCTTTGGTGGGTAGAGGGGAATGATAGTGTTCTAGATTGGTTTAAATAAAAAAAAACATTCATGAGTGGATTACTTAGGTCTTCTTATTAAAATTAAAAATGTCCAACAAATTAAAAATTCGTTTTGTCAGAGAATAAATAGCTTAGCACTGTAAACAAAGTATTGCCTAATTCTGAGATGAGTCATAAGATTTAAAAGACTACATCATGGGATAATAAAGATAACATTTTTTTTTAATATAAAATTTTACTAGGTTAAACCTGTAACATGGCTGAATAGGCGAGGTGCAACTGTGCGTGAGAGCCTCCCCAGCATTGAATGCCATACAATAAATAAATAAAGAATATATCCAACATTTTAAAATAAAGACTCAATACCGTATTCAATTCAGCTTTTAAAATTTAATAGAATATCTCTATATATTTTTGATATCATAGAATAGAATAGATTTGTCGAAAGAAAAAGTATTTTCCGGAAGCTCAGAGTTGATAATTATGTGCAAGCGTTCTCAAGTTAGGAATGTCATTTGCAAGACTTGCTACTGGCAGCAGCTATGATAATTATTGCAATTATGATGACTATTGGCACACGTGCAACTTTTTGTTTGGAGCACGCTCCTGCAATACATTAGCCATAAATTATATAGTTATAGACGCTGATGAAAAGACGCTGACTGGGTACAGTGGTAGGCGATGTTATTCGAAAAGCAAGCTTACTGAATCTCCTCCGCCCCGCCGGCCTATTTCCCGACTCTTGAGTCCACTCGCACAGATACTGTAATTTGCGTGATCTGTACCTGAATTTGGATGAAGATCAAAAATGTAAAAAACTAGTCCTCTTTCTTCCATAAACACACAAAAATAATTTTTCCTACAGTGACCCGAAAAATGCCTATTTTTGCACCAACTGTAGCACGCAAAATAGTCTATTCCTGAACCAGTGCGGAAAAGTAAATTCCAGTGCGGGAATGTACTTTTCCGCACTCCAAATTTGCAACCTAACAACACAAAATAGTGAGCATGTAATACACAGGTTCCCTATTCTGCATTCAAAAATAGGTTGACTACTCTGCTTCAGCTGTGAAATAGTTGTTGCAGTTGTTGATGAAATCGATTTGATTCGAAGATAGGTTATTTGAGGAATTCTCAGGTTATGTATGCCCTGTTTTGTTCTGTTTAAATTACTTTATACATTACTGTAGGAAAAATGTAATGTGTAAAACGAGCGCAAAGTATTGTTTCTGCACTCGAGAAACTTTTTTCACTCGCCTTCGGCTCGTGAAAAAATCTGTTTCTCTCGATGCAGAAAAACGCTATTTTGCACTCTAGTTACACAAATAGCTATTTGTACCTCTTTTCATTTCGGGGTATTGAGGTACAAAGATATATGAATTAAATGTTGTTGTTGGATGTTGGTAGTACGAAAAGGTAAAAAGGAAGGACGGAAAGGAGTAGGAGGTGGAGGAGGATGAGGAGTAAGAGTAGGAGGAGGAGGAGTTTATCCTTCTGAATTTATTTGTCTAGTTTTGTTATTTATTGATAGTTTAAATAAATATAAATGGCTCCATTTTTGACAAAAAATTTAATTTCATAGTCAATGCTTTGTTCTTCGTTCTTCCTCAATATTATGATATTCAGTTTACGGTATATTGAAGAAGATCAATGGTGACAGGCATTCATATTGCGACGTTGTTCTTCTACTTACCGTGATTGAATGTACATAAGGTCTATAATCATTATTCCTTGGTGTGTAATCACGAATATAAGGTTGATGGAATAATATCTGATGTTGTAATCTGTCACTGAGCATAGACTTAGGTATTAGGTACTAGTAACCTAACCTTCCCTGACTAAAAAAATAATTTGTGTAAAACACCTTTTGTTTGTTTGTATTAGACTACATAATGTTATTTGGAAGAGATATCAATTTGTTTTACTAATCACTTTGAATATTATACTAGTGTGGCTGAGTTGAATAAATTTGTTACAAGTATCATGTTTAATTCAATTCCTGTATGCTGGGGTTGTGAAATTTATTTGAAATACAACCATTTCTTATAACTAGACCAGAAATCACTAATATTAATGTATTAAACCTGACCTAACCTTAGGTTAGGTCTGATAGACCGCCTTAAGGTGGGAGAGACCATCCCCCAACTACCCCCATCTACACTTCCTGATTATCCAGTATAAATACAGATGGCCTCTCCTTCAAGTTCTTTGAAGGAGGAGAGGAATGAGAGGAATAAGGTGAACGTGAAGAAAAATTAAAAAGACTAGCAGGTTGCCGAATTCAATTTAATCTGGATTTCTAGAATGTGTAATAACCTATCTACAAGTTAAATTTAATTCTTGGATTTCTTGTTCCATAACTATCTGCGTTGTTAATATTGACTTTTTATTGTAAATTTAATGACTTGCAGTTAATTATAACTGTGGACAAATAAAATTTCTAAATAAATAAAAACCTGACTACTCCCGCGAAATTAAAAGCCAAGAGGAAAGGGAAGGAAAAGAATTTTGTCAGGAACTAAAATATGATGAACAACAATTGAGTGGAGGGTGTCAAAAAGTGCATGAACTTTTCCGTCAGAACATACTTCCACAGGCGAAAAAGTACTACAACTTGTAAACGAAGATGAGGAATTTCCCAATTTCAAATTGAGAACTCTATATAATGTGCTCCATGATCTAGAATTTGTTTATGAGAAGCGGAATAGAAGATCCATATTTATTGAAAGAAATGACATCATTTTATGGCGACATGAATATCTGAGGAAAATGAAAATCTTTAGAAAAAATAATAAGATTGCCTATTTAGATGAAACTTGGATAGATGTGGGACATAGTGTTTTTTATGAGTGGAATGATAAGACTAAAGAGCTCCAAAGATGCATTTTGAAGGGTCTGACAACAAGTGTTAAACAACCAACTCAAAGGCGGGCAAGATTGTGAACGCTGGCGGCAGAGAAGGGTTTGTAAATGGCTCCTTGATGTATTTCTTGGCCAAGAAGAATAGCGCGGACTACCATGATGAAATGGATGGTGATTTATTCGAAAAATGGTTTGAAGATCAATTAATGCCAAATATTCCTGAGAACAGTGTAATTGTACTTGATAATGCGAAATACCACAGTCGATTGGTTCAAAAAATACCCGTTTCATCATGGATAAAAGCAGGTATTCGAGCTGGTCTGAGAAGTAATGAAATAGTTTTTGAAGAAGATCTATTGAAGAGGGAACTATTAGCAATTGTGGATCATACAAGAAAATGAAGATGAACTCCAAAGATCGGTTTATGTCCTGAATGAAATTAATAGAGATTATAATTTTAGAATCTCTGAAGCAAAAACAAAAATTATGGCATTCAGGGGAAAGTATCCCATCAGATCAAAAATTGTGATTGATGACAAAGTGTTGGAGCAAATATTCCAATACTGCTACCTTGGTTGCGATATCAGTTTCAGAGATGATTTGGATATTGAGAAAAAATAGGAAAGTTCCAATCAATATGTGGTAGTATAAGCAGAACCCTGGGAAAGAAAGCGAGAAAAGAAACTATCATGAAGTTTTATGAAGTAATGGCTGCACCAGTCCTCCTCTATGGAAGTGAATCGTGGGTTACTACAAAACCCCTAGAGAGTAGAGTGCAGGCAGCAGAAATGAGGTTTCTATGCAGGACAAAGGGCTGTGACCGTCGAGACCACATAAGAAATGAGGATGTTCGAAGAGAGCTGGATGCCTTTTATTTGACCGAGAGAGTGGTGCATTATCGCAACCAATGGTGGGAACATGTTCAAAGAATGCCATCAGAAAGAGTTCGGTTTCAGATTCTTAACTACCACCCAACAGGAAGAAGAGATGTTGGTAGGCCTCGGAAAAGATGGCAATAAATTTTGTATAAAATGAATTTTAATAATATAATTATTGTGAGAAATCTAAAATGCTGTTGTGAGTCGGAACAGGCAAGAGCCTAAACCATGAATGCAAGAAGAAGAAGAGACTATTAGCAATTTTTGATAAAGTTCGCGATCAATTCAAATCACACACAGGATTAAAGAGCTTGCACGAAAAAGTAATAAATCAGTTTGTCGTCTCCCACCATACCATTGTGAATTAAAACCAATTGAAATGGTATGGAGTCAAATAAAACGCTATGTAGCATATAAAAATATAGATTTGAAAGCCAAATCAATGGAGATATTTATAAAAGAATCCATTAACAAAGTCACTCCACAGCAATGGGGAAATTACTGCCACCACGTCGAAGAGGAAGAGAAAAACATGTGGGCCATTGATGAGCTTCAAGACGATGTTGAACAAAAAATGGTCATATCTCTGGATTATAATTATTCATCATCCTCATCCTCTTCTGAAAGATCTGAAGAGTGCCTTCCTTCCACTTCGAGAGTTGAATATGGAGATGAACTGGGGTACAGACCCCTTGACCAGTGGGGGGGAGGGGGTATAGATTGTAAGTTGCAAAAAAATATTATTTATTTTTCACTGCTTTTTCACAACTGCATGTATGTGAGTGGATTTTTTTTTTAAGCGTGATGTAGCTTAGCTAATAGATTGAAGATTTAAACGTCAAGTTTTTAAAATTCATCGCTACGTATGGTTGTACATACGTAAGACAAATAAAGGTTTTTCACTTTTCCATAATTTAAGTTAATCAAAATTGTCCTATTAATAAGATAAATGAAAGTTTTCCTAAACTTTCACCGCTGAATGTGAATATGAAAGAATAAAATTATTCCTATATCTGTATTAAAAACCGTTTTCAATACTTGTGGAAATGATGAGTCATAAAATAATAATGTGTCACGGCCCGCTAGCAGTGTTGTTTACAAACACATGCTGTTATTAGAAAACGAGACCGGCCGACTTGGCTTTTTCGACTACTATGCAATCTTGCTTTCTGGTAGCACTGTACCCCATAAGCGTACTGCAATCTGAGGTTTGCACAGACTCTAGTTCTTTACATTTTTGATCTTCATCCGAATTCAAGTATACAAAGGCAAATACTGTATTGACAATTTATTATCGTTCTTCTGTATCAGATACGTAACTATTTGTACCTTCAAAAGCCAAAATTAGAGGAGTAGGCTAAAACATTATTTTTGTGTGGTAATCGAAAAAAGGGGACTAGTTCTTCACTATTTTGATATTATTTTATTCGAATTCAAGTATGTGAAGACTAAAATTGGCAGTTTATTATCGTCATTCACCTGTATCAAGCAATTTGATACGTAACTATTTGTACCCTAAACGCCGAGATGAGAAGGGGTACACAATTATTTTTGAGTAGTAATGGAAGAAAGAGGTCTAGTTTCAACCAATTTTGTTATTAGATCCTTTGATTACAAGTATGTAAAGGCAATAATTGACCATTTATAATCATATCACAATACCCCCAAAATGAGATGGATGCAAAACTATTTCGGGGTGATAATGGAACAATGAAGACAATTATTTAATTATTGAATTATTTTCAACAATTTTGATATTAATTTCTTCGATTTAGAGTATTTTGAGGTAATAATGGACAATTTATTATTGTTCTTGTGGATTGAGCAATTTAATTCATAGCTCTTAGTTCCCCAATGCCGCAAAATGAGAAGGGGTACAAAATTATTTTTGAGTTATAATGGAAGAAAGAGGACTATTTCTGCCTGATTTTGATATAATTTTTTCGATTTCAAGTATGTTGAGGCAATAATTGACAATATATCATCGTTCTTCAGTATCATGCAATTTGATATAAAATGTCTTTTAGTATCTCAATTCCTTTGATGACACATGCACACAATTATTTCACTCTTATAATGGAAGAAAGGCGACTAGTTCATCCCAACTTTGATATTATTTCATCCGATTTCAATTATGAATTGGCAATAATTTACAATTTAATATCGTTCTTCCGTATCAAGCATTTCGATACGTAACTATTTGTACACTGATAAGCCGAATGGGGAGAGGGTTCAATATTATTTTCATTATGTAATGGGAGGAACAGGGCTAGTTCTAACCAATTTTGATTTTTTTAAGATTTGAAGTATATTATGGGAATAATTTGTAATTTATTATTGTTATTTTGTATCAAACAATTTGATAAGTACCTTTTAGTAGGCTTACACTACCATGAAATGAGAGGGTGTAAAAAATTATTTATGAGTGGTAATGGAATAAAGAAGACTGTTACTGAACAAGGGTTACTAAATTTTATTGCAATAATTTGGTTCAGTTTTTATTCCTATAAGTGCAAGTTGGGATCTAGCACCCGACTTTTGTACCGATTGTACCTCAATATGGGAGAGGGTACAACATTTTATTTTGGTGGTACGAAATGGTACAAATTTTTTTTTGATGGTACAAAATGGTACAAAATTATTGCAATATTTTGGTATAGGTTTTATTGCTATTTGTGCAAGTCGGGGTCCAGACCCCGACTTTTGAATCGCTTGTATCCCGAAATGGGGGAGGGTACAAAATTTTCTTTTGGTGGTACAAAATGGTACAAAATTATTAGATAATGATGGTGTTACTTTTCTTGAAATTTGAGCAAGTCGGGGCCAGCCATAAACCTGTACCCCGACTTTTGAATTGCTCTTACTTAAAAATGTGAAGGGGTACAAAATTTTTTTTTTGTGGTACAAAATGGTACAAAATTATTGCAATATTTTGGTATAGGTTTTATTGCTATTTGTGCTAGTCGGGGTCCAGACCCCGACTTTTGAATCGCTTGTATCCCGAAATGGGGGAGGGTACAAAATTTTCTTTTGGTGGTACAAAATGGTACAAAATTATAAGATATTGATGGTGTTACTTTTCTTGAAATTTGAGCAAGTCGGGGTCAGCCATAAACCTGTACCCCGACTTTTGAATCGCTCTTACCTAAAAATGGGAAGGGGTACAAAATTAGTTCTTGGTGGTACAAAATGGTACAAAATTAGTACAAAATTATGACATGGTTCATTTTCAAATTTGGAAAAGTCGGGGTACAAGTTTATGTTGCTGAGAGAAGAAAGGGAGTGAATATTGTGGGTTGAAACAAAGCAGGAGCGGTTGGGCTGAGGAGCAGTAAATTCAATGTAATTGTCTTATCAAGATTTAATTAGCGTTCTTGGGGTTGTGTTTGTGGGTGCGGGCGTGAAGTTAGTCATTCCTCTTACGACAGAGAAAGAAAATACGACGAATAGAAGAGCAGTGAGGGAGTTAGTGAGAGAGAGAGCCATTATTCTGCACAAACTCCAGTTCTTGACAGGATTTTTTTGGGAGGAAAAGTCTCTTTTTCTTATCTGTAAGTTTCTTAAACTTGGAAGTTGGAACATTATTTTTGTGCAACGCTGCTGGTTCAATGAATTAGTTTGTTTTTCATTCGGCAAATTGGTTTTTTGCTCAGCTCTAAATCTTCTTTTTCTTCTCTTTCCTTCTTCTTTTTAGTTCAAACTAATTGTGGCCTTTTTAACTGACTTCCAAACAGGAGGAGGTTCTCAATTCAACCTGTTTTATTTTATGTTTGTACATCAATAATAATCAATCAGTAACTATTCGAACACTATCGAAACCATTTCAATAAATTTTTCAGCGGTTGTCCTATCTATCCAAGTTTCACAAGGATCGGCCCAATATTAAACAAAGAGGAGCATTTACTGATGTCTTTCAATAGGATAGTTTCACACATAACCGTCAGTCGGATAACCGGTGTCGTTTATCATTGTATAATATGGACTTTCTTTGTAGTGGCAAAGGTGATATTGCGGAAGATATCCATAATGAATAAGACTTGAAGTTGTCACAACCACATTTATTGAAAACTGTGAGATACTAGTTTCGGTTGTTACACCATTATCAAACTCAAACAAACTTCAACTAAAGTACAGTGTAGCTTAATATGTCTGCAAAGGTAGACAACTGAACATTTTAGAAGCTTTGGAGATAACTAGGTGAAGTTGTAGATGTAGGTGCAGGTGTAGGTCGATGACTCCGCCAGAAAGAACAAACGCATTATCTCTTATAACGAGCACTCTTATAACGAGCAGGTCGATGTGTGGGTCTAGATGCAGGTCTAGATGCAGGCCTAGCTGGATGCTTTTGAAAAACAAACTTGTTTGATTTTAGCTCGATGACTAGCGCGATGCTTTTTCGTGATTGGCCCGTTCAAGGCCACGCATCCCCCCCCCCCACAAACACTCAATACTGATTATTTTATCAAAAGTAAGACCAATCCCGTTTTGAGACACTCAAGATGAGAATATGAATAGACAATTTTATATTTTTGTGGCTTATTCGACTTTTAAAACAACTTCTTAAATTCCTTATCAATCAGGAATGAAAGAATCAAATCAGGAATCAAATTACAATGTAATATTTTGTCTGTTTTAGTTCATTTTTAATCCCAATTTTTGAAGTTTGGGTGCATTTTAGACTTGAAGTTTACTGGTAATTTCCATGGCAACCAATTTGTTCTTTTCTAATGTCGCCAATAATGTATTATTTCATCATAACAAAAATTACAACATCATGATTATGATAAATGAATGAGAATGAACAAAGAAATATAATTCAAAATGGTTTAAAAGGGAAGTATGTACTGTCATTGATAAATTTGAAAATGTATTCATAGTGATTTATGGCCGTATTTATTAACGTTCCCTTCTTACCAAAGGCTGTAAGGGAGTGGTGGGAGTAAAGTATCGCGATAGACCTTCTCGTCATACGATACTGACCTTACCGATACTGACGGCCCATGCATAATACTAGTTTAAATGATAAAATTCATTTCAACCAATTCAATACAACTAACTTGGTTTCATCATAATTCTGGCCTACTCTTTAATAAGGGTACTTTCTTGTTTTGTTCGGTTGACCTTGACTCCATTCCATTTAGCTTCATTTTTATTTATTTTTTATTTTTTTAAAGTGTTCAATTCTAGCCTATTTGTGTATTGTTCTTGTTTCTTACTTTTAGTTCTTGATTTCGGCAGTGATTATTGCTTGATGCTCCTTCCACCAGTGTGTGTGACTTGTTAGGGCCTTCAGCCAATCACAGCCTATGAGAGGCACTTTCACCCTCATCTAATAGTATTATTCTGTGTTTAGTATATATTGAGCTACACTGCACTTAAGTTTTAGTTTGTTTGAGATTGAAATTGGTGTAACAACCGAAACTTGTTTCTCCCAGTTTTCAATAAATGTGGTTGTGACAACTTCAATTCTTGTTATTCAGTATCATATGGACCCGATCTTCGAAATCATATGATGCAATGTAATTATGGCGTTCGAAAGTTATTGTCGAACATACAAGCCCACAAACATACAGAAAAAGCCGCTAGCCTCCAGTCGCGAGTCACAAGTCAAAACTAAGAAATCGCTACGCTCGTTCAATTAAACAGGAGCGTCAGTGTGGCCTTGACTGGAACTTTTACTTGAGCTGTTCAAATTTAGAACTTTTCTTTTGGTGTGGATGTTGGAAAGATGTATCTATTTGTTTTGTAGTTTGGAAAAAATCGGTTTAATGTGATCCTCCGTTTTGAATGGCCTCATATTTTGATGCGATGCATTCAGTCTCCAAAACTCTTAAAGAGATGCATTTTCGCAATACATACACTTGAAACTTGTAATTATTTTAAGCATTTATACACTTCACACTACTAATGCAAATAGAGAGAGCAGTTTTTGCCATGAATTACACTTGCAGTAATAATTGTCCGCTTTTGGAGCATGATGCATGATGCATGATGCACTGCACTTGTGATAAGTCACGCTGATGCGTCATGCAGATAAACGTGTGATGCATGGCATAGCATTGCATAGAGCCAGCTTGAGGATGCATGCTTGCCAAGTGAGGCCGAGCCTATTATTCTCTATGGTTGAATAGGCAGCACAGCCCTGATCAGCCACATTGCCAGGTCGGCATTGACCTTAGGGGTTGATATTGCTAGCCTCAAAATATTCTTCAGTTGTTTTCTGTGGTTATAGACTAGAGTACTGTTTATTTAAAATATGTAATAATAAAAGTGTGTTTGAAAAAGCCCATAAGGTAGTCGACTGAATTGTTATATCATGAATTTGGCGTTTTCAAAGTTGATACTTTATATGAAATAAATCTAAGACGTTTTGAGTTTCCTTTTCGGAAGAACACAGATTCGCGGTGGTGGTGGTGGTATGAGTAGATTGAGGGAGCCCTATACAAGAACTAGGTCAGCTTCCTTACATGCATTTTCCAAAGGACCTCATTTCTTCAATATTACACCATCAAGTTTATCGGGGTCACCCAGTTTTAGCTTGTTTACAAAGAAACTCTATTGCCTCCACAAACAAATTAATACTTTAAAGAAGATATTCCATTTTTAACTTTGCTTGATGACTGAATTTCCCTTTTTTATTCCTTTTTATTAATAGGTACATAAAGGGACTCATAATATGTTGTGCAAATTATGCACTACATATAGGGGACCTATGAGAGGCTCCCAGTCTATTAATCAATAGCATTCGTCTAATGAGAGAATATATTGAGCTCAAGGTTTTTAATAACATTGTATTGAGCTACTGTATATTCTAGTAGTTTTATTTAGATAAAAAATGATGTGACTACCGAAACTATAGTATCTCGTATCTAATAATAGATTGTAAATAAAACTTTATAAATGGGAAGTTATACCAGAGACAAAACCCCCAAGAGTTGGAACAAAATGTAGTGAAGAGAGAAAAACTGAATTTGCACAAAAAATGAAAAACTGGTGGGCGAACAAGAACTAGTCCAAAAAAGGAATCATCTTTACTCAGCGTCTTCCACTTTGGGAGTTTTACGTCTAATAATAATAATAATAATAATAATAATAGATTGTAGTAGTTGTGGCAACATCTGTATTCTTCATCACACAAGTACAATAGGTTCTCAGTTCATGAGCATTAATGTATGTAATGTAACAATTATGTGCAAGCTATCAGAACTTTTTAAAAAACTTGAACTTTTTTTAATGATCTTCATCCCATTTTTTCATTAATTATTTCTTTATCCCATTTGTTTTGTATCTACAATGCTACATGTGGTTTGTCAATGCTTAGCGTAAGTAAATATTCTTGAACTTTTTGTTTTAATGATTTTTCGAATCAAAGATATTAAATAAATAAAATTGAGAAAATGTTTAGTCGTTGAAGCTTTTATCGTGTATAAGAGTTCCTTTCAGATCAAAATTGTGCCTCACCTCAACTAATTTAAATTATAATTATGATAACTAGTGAGTAATAATGGTAGTAATGTATATAATTATTGTTTGTTCGACTTGACTTGTCTCATACTCCATAACCAGAGTCTTCAAGACGTAATCTTAAAAAAATGTGAATTTTTTTTACAGTATTTATGGTTTTTTCTAATGAAATTATTTCTTTTTTCCAGGTGAGTTAATCGGGCGTCTCTGGTTTCTTTATGTAAGTTGAGATTACCTCCTCTCTTGTAAAACTACTCGTAAATTTTATTAAAATAAACTTTAAATGAATTTAAATCGTACCCAACCAACTTACATAACTTACATAAACATGCGTTTATTATAATGTTGATTTATTTCAGGGCACCTGTTTGCTACTGTTGATATTCTGAATTGGTTATTTCAGCTACATTGTTATTTTGTATTGGATGGGTTTTACTAGTGGGCGTGTCTAGTTTCAGCAAACGTTTGACCTTGTTTGATATTCTTCACGGTGTAAACATTATTCAGTATGTATATAGAAAATAATAAAATAATTGTAAGCAAACCCAGGGACTCAGGGTCTAGTTAGACTATAATTTAATCAATTCCCTTTTTGCATATTATTCATATTATGCTCTATGTATATTACTCATCAGCTCACAATATAATTACAATCATGATAAACCTTCCATCTGTAGCTTAACAGAACAAATTTGGGAAAGTTTTGGCTCTTGGGACTCAAACTCATAATCTCCTCGCATGTTTTTGACCTCAAAATTAGGTTCATATCACAGTCATTCAGGTATATTTGCATCATTTAGATAATTACTGGCTTTGTAAGAATGGACCCATTAAACAAAATACTGTAGGCTAGTGTAATCCCTGGGTAATCGTATAGGCCAGTGTTGTAGCTTTGTAATCTCAGGCATTGTATTTGGAATGATTGGTGATGAATCTATTTAAGCAAAACACAGTGAGCTTGTATTATACAGTCTAGTTGCGTTCAATGAGTAAGAATAGGATGCTATCAAACTAACCTTACCTTGGGAATTACTGTATTATTCGAGTACATTTGTTTAACCGCATGATTCATTGTTGGAATGACAATTACCATTGTAACAAGCGTGTAATAGTAGTGCTTTTCAAGGGGAAAACATGCTCCTCCATTCCTTAGATGATCCCCCAGAGGGAATAGTGCAGTTTTGGCGAGATATGGGGGGAAATAATAGTGATGGTGATGTGGGAGGACGGCTGTAACGTTCACAGAACATCAACGTAACAATGGAAATATGTATTTGAAAGATCAGGTCCAAAAAAGTAACGTACATTGGAGCGAGGTGGAAGACAATCTTAATGTGAGGTTTTGTTTATATGTGTGCGCTAATTGAAACTTTTTGTGTTTTAATAAAGAGAATGGGTTAATTTTGTAGTCACTAAATGTAAAAACATGAGATATTTATAAATTTACCATTAATGGCAAAACTAGTCTCTCTTGAAACTAGCTTGTAAAGTTGCGTTGAGTTCAACTTCAAATCAATCGTTCAATATTTTCTGTGAAAGAATATGTATTTGATAATTTTTCTTTTGTTAAAAATATCTTTTATCTGTTGTTTTTATATATTTTTTTTCTACTGTTTGACCTTGTTTGATTAATCTACCTTCAATATTTTTCACGTTCGGTTATTATTATTATTATTATTATTATTGGGATGGCTCATTAACGTTGAATTAACTTCCTGACCCACACAGCTTTATTTTTTTCGATAGTTGCTCTTTCTGCTCCTCTTGTGTCAATTTTTATCATCCTATTCTTCGTGGTTTTATCTCTTAAAACTTTAAATTGTTAATTTTCTTCCAAAATGTATTTCTATCAATTTGTGATGGCTTTCTTGTTGATTGTGAATGCAGTTAAGTATTCATTTACTGCCCTGAGCTAGCTGACTATTTTTGTATTTATTTAGAATATTGAAAATTTGTTTGGTTAGCCTGTTATCGTCAATCCTTTAGAGGTGTCCATCAATTTATCGTAGTCTTCTTTTCATGATTATACTTATTATTTTTCGCGTCTATTATAATGTACATTTATTTCAGGGCACCTGTTTGATATTGACCTCTTGATATTCTTCATTGGTTATTTCAGCTACATTGTTATTTTGTATTGGTTGGTTTTTACTAGTGGGCGGGTCTAGTTTCAGCCAATGACAGGCCTCCAACGTAGTTCGGCCAATGAGAGGTTTCCATTATAAATATAAGTCAATATTATTCGTTTTTGGAGGGTAAGCCACTCTGTTATTCAGTTTTAGTTTGATTGAAATTTAAAATTACTTGACAGTCCATATTCTAGTACCTTGTGTTTTTATAATAAAATTTGTTTGTCATCATCAATCTTATTCATTAAAACATGTTAAAACGTTGAAACGTACGTTAAAACGTAAACACTTGAATTAAACTCTAACCTATATCAAAAGTACGTCAGGATATGAAGTTTAGTGTACCCCGGCCTTGTCCGTTGTCCCGTTTCTCCGTATATTGCTAGAAACCTTATAGTTTTAGCTCTCTGTTATATCTCTGTTACGCAGTTGCTCTATCTTTTGTCCTCTGTTATGCTTGTGTTACGCTGTTGCTCTACGGATGTTTGGACGTAACGGTCCGTCATGACACAAACCGCTATCGACCGAAAGACAACGGTCGCTCAGTTAGGGCGCGTAACGCGTAATGTTATTCAAACGACGTCGTTCTGTCGTCAGTAACGAGTAGTGGATGCCTCCACCATGTGTTAAAATACTGCTGTGTAACATGTAACTGTACTATAGCACTCGTAACCAGAGAAGACACAAGGACTGTACAATGGTACATTGGGCATAACGATCTCTACTCCTATATTACGCTTCGTCAATTCTGGTTGTTTCGGTGCACTGAAATCTTATGGTGCACTAGATTAGTTTATTTCTTGTGCACGAGAAATAAACTAATCTTGTGCACGTGATTCTTATAGTACCTTTTGTTTTTTATGGTGAATTTGCCAAGAATCTTATGATGCCGTTTGTGTCTCATGGCTCACAAGAATGGCGCATCAACCATTTGGTTTATTTCTTATGGTGAATTTACCGAAAACTTATGGTGCCGTTTGTGTCTTATGGTGCATTTACTATTTGTATTGCACTAAGCGGGTGATACCCAAAATGTTTGCTCTAAGGCTTGCCAGGGGTTTACATGGTATTCAGAATAACCATTTAGACAAATCCTCCACTTTTACTCAATGGCTATCGAGATACAAATGCATTATTTGCTGCCAGCAAATTTAATTTGAAAATAAAGTAAAATAATTCAAATTGAATGAATTTAATTATTTTTTTTAATAAATAAAATAATTCTATGCTATTAAGTATTCCAAGAACCTTACCCTGGAATGAAATTACAATGATTTTTAAAATGTTATATTGGGCTATACGATTTCCTGATTCGCACTTATGAACAACAGTTTTTACAATAACTTATTGTTCCTTCTTCGTAAATCAAAATTCCTTTAAAATTCCCTTATATTTTCCTCAATTTTACGATTTATAATGTAAGAAATTATTTCAAAACAAAATAACAACGTTCATGCTTGCACTGTATTAAGTGAGATTAATAATATTGTACTGGCTGAATAGCTTGTTTGGATTTGATATTAAACAGCTATTAATGTTGTAGCCTAAACTAACCTGGATATTGTTGATCTTTCGGTTATATATGGTTTTTACCTTTTTTTAGTTCACGGACAATAGCACGATTTCAATAAGGCCATGTTGGGTCAATATATTTTTCATCATAATTATTTGACCCCTGAATTCCAAAATCAGTAGAGATCTTACTTGAACTAAGATGAAGCTATTATACCTGGAGTCTAGAACCTTCCTTTTGAAAGATATAACGCAGGCGGTTTGGATTCACGAACAATAGCACGATTTCAGTAAGGCCATGTTGGGTCCTTCATATATTTTTTGTGTTTATATATCATGATAACAGTATAAATTGAGAGGGAATCACCTGTCTTAATATAAAAATTATTATCTTCAATACCAAGATACTGTATTCTAAAAGATAGAAGTGAATTCCATAAAGACACAAATGGCCATAGCTTTGGATTTCACAAAGTAGCGCTTGCCAAAATATTACAATGCCTTTCTGATACGGAGTAAGCTTTCAGGACTGGCGAATAGAGCAATGGTGGTATTAGTATTATATTCTTGAAATGCAGGATTATAATTATAATGCATATATAAATAGAATAGAATTTATATATTCCTAAGAGGTTTCCTTGGAACAAACAGACTGTGTTAGTAGAGTAGATTATTATTATTATTATTTAAATGGTGGGGGGGGGGGGGGAACGATAAAGGTGAGATCGAATTCTATTAAGTAGGTACCGATAGCGAGAGAAAGGTGCGATAATAAATTCTCTTAGTGTCATAGTTGGTTAGGCTACTGGTGGTTGGGTGAATGGAGGAGGAGGAGGATTAGGAGGCGGCCTCTCTCATTATATTTCCCTATCGATTAATAAAAGTGAAGCGTGTTTGGTCACCCCCGTGGGTGGGGGGACGCATTTAGAGGCTGAAGTGGCGGGGGGGGGGGGAGCAAAGTGCCCTAATTTACTGTTATCCCAGACTGCCACCAAGTTTTGCCTCTCGGTGGTTTCTTCCAATTAAATAGGAGCAGCCAGCCAACTGTGGGGGGGATGTGCACAAGTAGCCCCCCCAGAGGGGGTCGCATGAGGGGGGAGGGCGAATGATTCAATTGGAAAACTGCCCAGTTTTACAAAATCGAAGTGTGCGGCCCGATTACAAAAGCTGCTCTGTCCTATCCACAATTGATTTATGTGGTGGGGGGGGGGGGGGGTGCCACTAAGATGAGAGTGTAGCAGCTAACGTATTCTATTCAACAGAAATGTGTAAAGAATGTAGAGTAGTGTAATTGATTCAAATGAGTGTCGAAGGATCGTACTTAAAAATCATTATAAAACGTAAATTTGAAAAAATTAAACAAAAATTGAGAAAAAACCTGCGCTATATTGCACTTTTGTTGTCCAGATCGTATCACAACAATTTAAACTTTTTCCAAACTTGCACTCTTCAAAAAACGTTTCATACTCCAAAAAGATATAGATCTATAATTGATTTTTGTATTAATACTTTCAAGTTATATAGCCTACTCGTATTATTTATAAGTTATTCATTTGTTGGTCATTTGTCATGTGGCAAACTCTTAAAAATTGTATGATGAATTGAAACGTGAAGTTTTTTGTTATGTCATTTTCGAGGAATAAAACATTTATTTAAAACATATAATAAGTGCTGGATTAGGAGGTTGTACTCAAGTAGAGGTATTTTAAAGGAAATTCAATTACAGATTCTTAAACTATCATATATAAAAAAGGAAATAACATACATAAATAAAAAAAGAACTATCCACCACTCTCACAACCCCGTAAGTTATACTTATCAGCAATACAAATAGATACAATTCAAACATTACAAAGCTCACCTTGATGAATACATAAATTTTCACACTGCTTAAAAAAACAACTTCATTAACAGTAGAATTACAGCAATATTACACAGTGAAATAGGGAAGTGATAGCCATGAGCCGTAGCAGGTATCTGTTCATCAAATTAGATAAGCACCGCTCTCCTGGGCCCTCTCTGTAAGGGTGACTGATACGTATGATATTGAATGATACCAGCTGTGGGTGGTTGCTATGTGAGCAACGCTAGTAACAAACTTACCTTTCGAGTATCAATGGATTCTATGAAGCAGTTATAATTACAGTTACCGTTAATGTTCTAATTTGTGAATAATAGAAGATTTAACAATGGCGACGAGAATAACGGATGAAGTGGACAAATTGAAAGATCATTCAAAGAAAATGAAAAAGTTGAAAGTTCTTCGAAAAACAGTAAGGTCTCAGATTGAAAATGTGAAAAAGCAAGCGGAGGTACCATCTACCTATGACGAGGTAAAAATACGATTGGAAGTATTGAATGAACTTAAAACAAGGTATGTAATTATTCAAGATAAAATTGATTTTTACACAAACGAAAAAGATGAATTGACAAATGAATTAAAGTATAGAGAAGAAGTGGATAATCAATTAATTGTAATTCAAGCTATGTTATCAGAAACAATGAAAAATCTAGGTGACTCAAAAACGAAAGAGAAATCAGTTACAAAGCAAGCCATATCAAATTTAAATTTTATGCCTTTTGATGAAAGAGAGAGTTTGAATAATTTTGCAAAAAGACTTGATATTTATATGAACTTGAAAAATATTATTGAACCTAAATTGAAAACTCTCACATTGTTACACGCATTAACACCTCTTCTTCATCAGAAACTTGTCGACCTTTCAACTCCTGAGGACCCAACAAACATGAAATATGAAGAATTAGTGGGAATCTTAGATAATTATTTGGATCCCGAATCAAGTATTCTAGCATTGCAGCATAACCTTATGTCTCGGACACAAGAAGAAGATGAATCTATTACTGAGTTTTCTACTGAATTAAAGAGGCTATCAACAAATTGCCAATTTAATTGTGATGCATGTGGTAAATCTGGTTGTGAATCATTATTGAGACTTCAATTTGTTCCAGGATTGAGGGATAAAGAAATTAAGGCAAAATTATTACAAGACCGAGAAATCAAAAGTCTGAATGAAATTGTAAATGTCGCAACTACAATGGAACTTTCAAAGCATGAAAGTAGTAATATGATATGTAACAAGAATACGATACAAGATATTAACCAAATGAAAACAGACGAAGAAAATAAACGGACAATTTCCAAAATAAAGGAGTATAGATCAAATCCTTCTTCTGAACATGTACAACTTACTAATCACAACTCATTAAAAGGAAAATGTTATCGTTGCGGAGACACTTATCATCGAGCAAAGACATGTCCAATGATAGAGAAAATTTGTAACACTTGTAAAAAGGTTGGACATATTTCAAAAGTATGTCAAAGCCAATTCAGAAACGAAAAGCGAAATGTATTTTACAATGAAGAATATCATAACTGTGTAGAAGAAAATACCCAAAATATCCATGAAATCAATATTTATTAGACAAACTCATGAGCTAATTCATTTTATAGATTCATCTTATTTCTATTTTTTCATTGCAATGACTCTGCAAGCTTTTTTAAAATTGAGATCGCCTTTACTAAAGGCTTGTTCATCAGCACCTAGGATGCTTTATTGTTCAAAATGTGATCCCGATAAGCCAAAAGATGCTTCAGGAGATGGTACTGGGAGTTTAAAAAACGAATTTGGATTTATTTATGATACGAAACCATCCAAAGTGTTTTTGGAAGAGAATAAGAAATATTCATGGTGCGCTTGTGGTAAAAGCAAAAAGCAGCCATTTTGTGATGGCACACACAAGAGTCCTACCCTCAAGAACAAGTTACGTCCTGTCAGGTTTACCGTGGAAAAGAGTAAAGACTACTGGTTATGTAATTGCAAACAAACGCTTAATCGACCATTCTGTGATGGAACTCACAAAAAGATGAAATACAATCTCTGGGATAGAAAAAAATAACAAGTTTAATGTTAATATAGAAGTTGAAGGAAGATCAATTGAATTTCAACTGGACACAGGTGCATCACTTACATCAATTTATTTTGAAGATTATAAAACCTGGTTCCATACAAAAAAGCTCTCTAAGACAAATACAGAGCTTAAAACATACACAGGAGAAATAATTAAACCCAAAGGTGTTATATATGTGCGATGTGATTATAGAGGGCAGAACTTCATGGGAAAAATATACATCGTAGGTCAAAAAGTTGACAGAATACTTGGACGAGAGTGGATACGAGAAATTAAATTGGATAAGGACATTGAGTATCTAGCCAAGACTTGTAAGCAATGTTGTCTAAAACAAAACAAACCACCTCAAGCTTCACCACACCCTTGGCAAAAGCCAGATGGACCTTGGCAAAGGCTACACATCGACTTTGCTGGTCCTTATTTTGGAAACAATTTTTATTTCATTGTAGTGGATGCACATTCCAAATGGGTTGAATTTTTTCAAACCAAAACTACTACTTCTGATTGGTGTATAAAAAAACTGAGAGAACTGATTTCTACATTCGGAATACCATACTCGATAACATTGATAATGGAAGACAATTTACTGGACACAATTTCAAAATGTTTTTGAAAAGCAATGATATAATACACAGAACCAGTGCACCATTCCACCCATCTTCCAATAGTCAAGCAGAGAGATTCGTACAGACAATTAAAAAAGGATTAACAGCAATGCAAGAAGAGAAAGGAGATATACCTACAAAACTTCAACTATTTCTAATGGAGATAAGGAATTCAATAAATTCTACTGGCTTAAATTCATACAATCTAATGTTCAACCACAAAATCAGAACAAGGTTGGATTTAATGATAACTGATATAACTACAAAACCAGGATGTTCAAATAATGCTATTTCTAGAAAGTTAAGGCAATTTCAGGTTGGGGACAGAGTGCAGGCATCCAATTTCAGAGAGAGAGGAGGGAAGTGGAGTTTTGGAGAGATAGTTGAGTGATCTTATCTATACAATCAAAATGGACGATAACTGTACATAAAGACGTCATGTCGACCACATCCTAGATTCACAATTTGTTGGGGAGGATTGATACGTATGATATTGAATGATACCAGCTGTGGGTGGTTGCTATGTGAGCAACGCTAGTAACCCTTCGAGTATCAATGGATTCTATGAAGCAGTTATAGTTACAGTTACCGTTAATGTTCTAATTTGTGAATAATAAAAGATTTAACAGTGACCGATTGGATTGGCCAGCAAAAAAGATTCTGTTCTCTGCTGTAAACACACTCGCCGGTGGTTCGGATCCCACCTAAAATTGTAAGTCCACCATGTTTCCAATAACGTTGCTCAAGCGGCGAGGGGGAACCACCCGTAACCTAAAGGGGGAACTTAACCTAACCTGACATAAGTGTAACCTAAGGGTCTCCCCAGCAATAAAACTGGTAATTGTGCCGCAGATGTTAGCAAATAAAAAATCACTTGAAACTTCACCAGATTGTAGTATTATGTCTCCTGATCACAATTATCAAGTTTTTAAGTGTCGGTCTCAATTAAATAATTAATTATTCAATATTGAAAACCTACCTTTCGAACAGAGCCCCAAAATGACTAACTTCAGCAATTAACTTTAATTGAGTGTTTAGAATGCATGAATCTTTGTAACACAATAATTTGCATTTTAATTTATTAATTATTTACTCATGCAATTTATCTACTTAATAATAAAGGCATTTTCAATTTGTTCCAAAATCTCATCACTTGATGCATCGCACATAATTATACATAACCTGTAGCCAGCTAGCCACAGCCTGGGTTTTAGCACAGATTACAGAACAACAGATTTAGTTGTCTGTGGTTTTAGGCTTTTGGATGTGCGAACATTTCGCGCATGCGCAGAAGCGTAGTCTTCGTGAATGGAACAAAGTGGAATGGAAACTGGAATGGACCTGCTTAACCAAACCTTTCCTAACCTGGCTAGATGTGACTGAACCACCTTTGAAATACCTTTAAATATTTACCTTTAAACCTTTTAAATATTTACAGAGGTGGTTCAGTCACATCTAGCCAGGTTAGGAAAGGTTTGGTTATGCAGTTCCATTCCAGTTTCCATTGATGTTCTGATGTAGATGGCACTGATATAATCCATTGGCACTAATCCTTGATGGCACTCCATTGCTCTAACTATCTGTTCGGCTATGATGTTATGCTATAAGGAACTATAAAGGCTTTTCAGAGCCGTATTTATGTTCAAAAGGTGAGTTTTTAATATTGAATAATTAATTATTTAATTGAGACCGACACTTAAAAACTTGATAATTGTGATCAGGAGACATAATACTACAATTTGGTGAAGGTTTCAAGTGATTTTTTATTTGCTAACATCTGCGGCACAATTACCATAAAACTTTCTAACCTCTTTCATCTTCTTTATAACGTAGCCGAAGGTAAATCATTGAAAAGCGACAACATAACAATTTGCAAATATCTGAGAAGTTTGGAATTGATCGAAGTTGAAAAATGTTGACTACAAATATTTCTGCTGCCGTGTTTTGAACCAGTGATCTGCAGGTCGAAAGCCTATCTTCTTACCCTATGATTACTCTATATAGAAACGTTATGTATAGACTATTTATACGGTATTTTAGGTTAGGTGATCCATGCATACATGCTATTTAGTTATCAGATAGAATATGAGATGATTTTCTATCAAATTGAGCTAGCACAAACTACAATGACGTAGTATCGCTCCATTCGCTGGTTTACGACAGTAAATAGAGTTTCTCAACAATAATACTACTGAAATCAGATTAAGGGAAGTGATAGCCGCGAGCCGTGACAGGTATCTGTTCAGACAAGATAAGCTACGAACTCCTGGGCCCTCTTTGTAAGGGTGACCGATTGTATAGGCCAGCAAAAAGATCCTATTCTCTGCTGTAAAATCACTTCCCGGTGGTTCGGAACCCAATCAAAGCTGTAAGTCCATCTCATCAATCACCATCGTCCAACTCATTGCCCACGCACAAGTCTCAGAAGTATGTAGACTCCATCCTTGAAAAACATTATTTGGTGCTATTTAGTTTAAATATTAACTGGCTTATAATCGCCATATATCGCAATTCTATCAACATAGTCCAAGTAGATACAGCCATATCAATGTAGTACAAACATTATTGCCAAAAAATTCAAATTCAAATTCAATTTATTGCCTGGAACGTGTCACGGCATCGTTTGAACTATATCATTAATTAAATCATTCTTTATCAATAAAAGTATTAGCACCAAATAAACTCTATTCACTATTATTATGATGCACCACAATCATACTGTTGAAATTCAATGGTAAGCTGGCTTATAATCGAAAACCCAGTACACGAATGGTACATACAATTAGAAAAGGTGCAGCATTCTAGGCCAGCAAAATCATCAATTATTCTCAACTGTCACGGCGCTAATTGAATATTAATTAATTTTGATTTATGCCGGCGTTGGAGCCTCCAAGGAATCGAATTAATTAAATAGCGCGCACGCCAGATAGTTGAATGCAGACTGCGGTCACTGCACTCTGTGTGGGATGCCGGACATCTTCACATAGTTCAACAAAAGCTGCGCTGTGACGTGATTATTAATATCGCCGAAAATCCATTGTCAACCGTACAGTGTGGGCAGTGGGCAGCCTAAGATGAGACTCACGATGTCGCCCCTACTATTGTGTTATTACACACAGCAACCATGGATTAGATATCATTGTATAGAAGATGTCTCTGAACTTTCGTGAACATTTTTGGTATTGTTCCCGATGATAAACAAGCCCAGAACATTATATTTCCGACATGAAAATATCAAAATCACCTCTTTTACCACACAGTCACAATTTTTGACAGAACGAAGTGAGGTTTCTGTTTCAAGTCGACAGTTTTGCATGTCTGTCTGTTTGTAACGCATTTACGGCTAAACGCATGTACCAAATTCTATTAAATTTTGCATGGATCTTCCTTTAAGGAATTCCCAGCGATGTATGTGTAAGAATTTTCAAAATTTGCATGAATTTAAAGGATATTTAGAAGGAAAAAAGGGAAAGACACTTGGACCTTCATCTATAGAAACATGATTTTTCAAATGATCTATTCCATGATATGCAATGGGAATCAGGTTTCAAGATAGCCCTCGGGCTTTATTGTCATCTAGTTGATCCTTCATAAGAATAACATATTTGTTTGAGAGAAACAAATCATTTCTAATATTTCAATTAAGTATAATAACAAGTGATTACTAAATAAATGATAATCGTATAAATTTAATTAATATTTTCCTGTAAATTCATTCATCAAACATGTGAAATCTGATCTGATACTGATTTGAGCAATCAGCTGTCTGGATGATAGAAACACAGCTTTGGTGATAGGATGCAGAGTGGCATTGTGGAAAACAGACATGGACTATGGACTATGCAAATTGAATCAAGGGCTAGGTCTGATGATTGTGTTAAATTTTGCGATGATGATTATCATTGAGTATACATAGAATATGTTCCTCTGTGCAAGCACCCCTATTCTGGGACGTGAGGTCTACTGTTCGCAGAATAACTAGTTATTATACTAATTTAACGTACGTTTATTGTAATTCATATCATTCAAACGTCATGAGTTGGAGAAATTATCACATTATTTTCTAATGTTCGGCTCTTTGGGAACAGCTGGCTAGCGATGTGTATACATTCCATATAGACGGCCGTGGCTAGAGGTCAGTACTAAGAGCCCAATACGGATTAAGTGGGCGGATGTTCGGTATTAGAGTCCTCTCCCCCCCCCCCCCCCTTTATTCATCCCTCCTCATCTTGCATCATCTTTGAACCCCCCCTCCCCCACCCACCCACACCAAGCCCGTCATTCTGAATCAACATATACCTTTAAAGTGTGACCCAGTCGACATATTGCCCTTGAAATGAAATTCTGTCCTTTCAATGTTTGAGGTACGTACCTCAGTTCATTGACCCCACTTTAATAGTTACCAAAATATTCACTTGCCAACATATTGCCGTTGAAATACAACTTAGGTACGGTTCAACAATTTCTATGTTTGGATAAATGATTGATAAATTGCCTCTATCTATGTCTACGTTTTAAGTAGTAAAGAGAGTTGAAAATAATGTCATAACAACTGATGTTGTGCATTTTGCTTATGTTAGTTTGAGTAAGCTATCCAAGTGATTTTTAAGTGAAAGTAGAAGTAGGGCGTTGGAAGTCATGGATAAATATGGTATGCAACGACTGTATTCAGCCTTTGATATACTCGTGAGATGTTTAAGACGCTTGTTTCCCAACTTACATCTCACTTGTGGTTTAAAGGCAGTCATAATACAATCGTTGCGGGAACTGCTATTATGATGTTTCTGGTTCAAAAAATGAAAATAAATCATGAATATACTAGTGTAGATTGTATTATTCATCAGTATAGGTGATCAATAATACTGAAGATGGCTAATTAGGCTAATTTGGAAGAGTCTAACTAAATGGGTGGGTAATAAACATGTTGACGATAATTGATTCATTAATTAGCATACAATTGATCGTGTGACCGAATAACATAATTACTACGAACGAAGCAATGCCTGATGAATATTCTCCAAGTAATTATGACAGTGCTGTGATTGTCATTGGTTGCTGCAACTCTTGGTTGGAAACATTGAAATTTATCACAAAACCTTTGGTAACAAATTGAGTGAACAGTGATATTAGCCTCCTTACTTGTATGTAAAAAATAAAATACATAATCATGTGATTAAAATGAATATGTTATGTATGAATATATTTTGGCTATAGAATCTAAACAAAATTTAAAAACAGGTCTATTCTCTTTGGACTATTGGATTGTTCAGTGCTTCTTTTTAAAAGTGTAATTCTTACTTAAGGGTTGATTACATTGGGATAGTTACTCGCTAAGCGAGTAGCGAGTAGGAACGTTACAGACCGACCGTGCTACAGCAGCTCAGCATACGAAGCCGAATTATATAAAAAATTAAACTTCCAGAATTACCCCATAACTATGGAATTTCAACGACAAAAAATAATATTGCAACATAAAATTAAAATAGGCAGGCTCTCAACTTTGAATTTGGTCAAATTTGGAATTCGCTGGCAGAGTAACCAACACCAAAATACAACATTATTGTGGCCAGAGCCGACATTTTGCCGCGCAGACTGCCAACATAACAATTCAGATGAGATTATATTGTATGTTCTTTGAACTGTTTTGATGAAATTTTATTGAATAATTGTTGGTAAAATTCATATTTTAATTTTGTGTTGCAATATTATTTATTGTCTTTGAAATTCCATAGTATGGGGGTAATTCTGAAAGTTTAATTTTTTATAAATTCGGCTTGGTATGCTGAGCTGCTGTAGCACGGTCGGTCTGTATCGTTCCTACTTGCTACTCGCTTAGCGAGTAACTATCCCAATGTAATCAACCCTTTATATTCTTACTTAAATAAGAAAGTTTACATGAAATGCCAGTTGAATTACCTGTAAAAAATTGACATAACCTAACATTTAGATTGTTTAGTGTTGACATTTTTTTAAGAAAGCAATATGGGCGCCTGATGCATTTTTGCTTGATTACATTTGTGTAATGACTAAATATTTAGGCTGTACCAAGACAGTATGCTCATAAAAATATCCCATTTTACATTAAAAGAGTACCAGAAAATTACAGATTGTAGCAAACATCCACAGGTCCCGTACTTAAAGTGAGATAGATTATGTTCTTGATTAGTATAAGCTTACTGGAAGAGTTGGAAGAAACGTGGATCATTTTAAGCCTATTATGCTATTTAAAATATATGTGATATTATTAGATTTAGATGATTCTTCCAACGAACTGTTCAATTTTCTAGAATCTCTGATAATTTTAATAACTCTTGAATAATTAGGGTGCTTGCACAGTGGAGCATCCAATACACAAGGATGATTATTATCAAACAAGCTGTGGAATAATGGTAACCATGCTTCTCCAATCTGTCATACACTATTCCACAGCATTTGTATGATTTTGCGATGGTGATTATCATCGAGAAGTGGGTGATCCACTACCCATGCATTTGCAACCGGTCAGTAAAATATTTGTCCATGATGCCCACATGAGTCTTGAGACTTGTAATGGTGTTAAAATATCCAAGGTTGAACGAGAACCGAATTCGTGACCGCAGGAGTAGTAAGTAGCCAGCCAGAATATTATCAGTGCTACGCCACCACGGTTATGTTGAAATTTTAAAATTCACTATCATTACTGTACTTTTACAAGAAAAAAGGTATTATATGTAACTCTTAAAGCTATTGCTTTAGAGTTACATGTATAATACAAAAACTTTTCATAGAAGAACAAGAAGAAGGTGAAGAAGGAGAATATGAAGGTGCAAATCAAGAAGATCTAATTTTTCAATTAAAAAATTCTTTAGCTCGTCTTAACCGGCTTAACTGGGGGGACTAATTTATACAAATCCAGCAAAAGCGGAAAGCGGAAAGATTTTACTGAAGTTTCAACTTTTTCGACCATGCAATATATAAGAATGGTGAAAAACGCTAGGAAAACGTTAAAAACGTCAAATTTAGTAGTACAGTATATTGAGGAATTTTTAAAAAATCTTCATAATTACGCGATTCAAGTCTAAAATTGATACCAAATCATATACCGTATACCAAACTCAACTTTCAACTGCATATTTATTAACTAAATTTATATTTCAAAATTTTCACGAGAACACGGGCTAAAAGTTAAACTCGTGTGCATTTCTGTGAAAATCTTGAAAACCATTTTCAGTACGCTACTAAATCCAAACCTGACGTAGAAGAACAAGAAGGTGAAGAAGGAGAAGAAGAATAGAATAGAATATGCTTCTATTTCACTTGAAATTTTCCAGATATATATATATTTATTCTTTACAAGCATGAATGAATATAGTCAGTTGAACTCACGATTAATAACAAGGACATGAAAAAAAACCCATAATGTAATGTAGCCTACTTACAATGAGTGTGAATAGCTTAAGGAGGATTTAGGAGATGTAGGGACGTAGGATGATAAGGAGGAAGTGGTAGCCGTGAGACGTAGGAGGTATTTGTTCAATCAGATTGATATAAGCTGCGTTCTCCTGGGCGCTCTTTGTGAGGGTGTCAAATTAGATTGGCCAACAAAAAAGACACTATTCTCTGCTGTAAATCACTTCCCGGTCGTTCGGAACCCACCTAAAACTGTAGTTCCAAAACTGTATTAAACACCATCATTCAACTGGGCTCCACCAGATCTATGTGGATCACCATCATCCAATTAACAGGTCTCAGGCCTATGTGGGCTTCATCCTCCAAAAAAAAAAAATGTAGATGAAGTTGAAAATTAAGAAGAAGAACTAGAAAAACGAAGTAGGAGAAAAAGAAGAAGATAGAAAATGAAGAAAGAAGAAGAAAGAAAGAAGAAATGAAAGGCGCATTAAGAATGCGGCAGCCGCGTATTTCCGCTCCAGGAGGTGCGTAAAGATGAAAGATGCTGCGGCGGTTGGTGTGGAGAGCAGAGGAGCAGAGAGCAGAGCAGCTAGCATTTCTTCTCGGATATATGACGGCGCCCGTATTATAAGAGATGCACCCGTAGTAGCATCACTCAGAGAAGCTGTATTACCACTCACTACTGATGGTAGGAGGAGGAGGAGTAGTAGTAGTAGGAGGAGGAGGAGTAGTAGTACTAGTAGGAGGAGGATATGGAGGAGGAGTAGTAGTAGTAGGAGGAGGAGGAAGAGGTTGTGGTGGAGGAGGAGGAGAAGGAGGCGGTTGTGAAGAAGTAAAAGTTGGTAGAGGAGGAGGAGGAGGAGGAGAAGTAGAAGAGTGATAGTAGTGGCAAGTGAGAGATATGGGAAGAGATGGGCTCCTAACACATCAGCAAGCAGCATTCTTTGGGGCAGACAGATGAAATTTACAAGATGCTAGCCACCCCTACACCCCCCGCCATGCTAATACTAGCGAGTGTTATGTAGATTTTTCAAATTCGGCGGCATCTAGATGATGTGTGGCTGGCTGTACATCAAGTGCATCGTTCTCACCCTGCATCTGATTTGATTGAGGTGATAGCGGTGGTGGAAAAGAGGGGGAAAAAGAGGTGAGGAGTAGGAGGAAGAAGAAGAAGAAGAAGAAAAAGGAGGAGGTGAAAAAAAGAGAAGAAGCCGATGATGAAAGAGAAGATAAAGTAGGAAATATGAGTGAGGAGAAGAATGAAAGATAAGAAAGCAAAAGAGAAAGGAGAAAAGGAGGAGAAAGGAGAATAAGATGAAGAAGAAGTGGGAAGAATAGGAAGAAGATATTCAAGGGAGAAGGAGGAGACAAAGAAGAAAAACGATGAAAATAGATCTTAAAAAAGAAGTAAAAGACGCTGGAATATCCTCGAAGAAGATAAAGAAAAATCTGACAGAACAAGAACAAACATTGGGAGAAGGAGGAAAAAAAGAAGAGGATAAAGAGAATAATTAAAAACAACAAGAAGAAAAAGAGAAAGAAGAGGAAGAAGAGAAAGAGGAAGTTGAAGAACTTCTTCTTCTTTTTAATTTCCAAAGAGGAAGAAGAAGAAAAAGAGAATGAAAAGGAGATAGTGGAGGAAAAAATATGAAGAAATAGAAGAAGAAGATGAAGTGGAATACGAGGAAGAAGAGAAAGGTGAAAAAGAAGAAGAGAACGAAAAGAGAGGAAGTGGAGGGAGATGATGAAGAGGAAGTTTCGGAAGAAGAAGAAAAGGAGGAGAAGAAGAAGAAGAAGAAGAAGAAGAAGAAGAAGAAGAAGAAGAAGAAGAAGAAGAAGAAGAAGAAGAAGTAGGAAAAATAAATTTGTAGAGTAGGAAGAAAAACAGAGTAGAAAAAAAGGATAGAAAAAAGAAAAAGAGGGAAGACGATGATGATGAAGAAGAAAAAGTAATAAGTTGAAAATTAAAATGTAAAATAAAATAAAAAAGAGAGAAGGGTATTAGTAATAAAAGAGAATATAATAGGAGTGAGTAGGGGTGGTGTGTTTGTGTGCTTGCATTAGTATAGCTCGTACTAGATCATCGTTTGTGTGTCAGTACTGTATTACGAATTCCGCAATAACGTCAAGAATTTGGATAACCAAATTTTGCACAAAGTTTCCTCTAACCTTCATTCAGTGCACCTTGAAGCCCATTTTCTCATTTTCAATTTATCTTTTTCAAATTTAATGTTCAAATTTCTGTTATGGGCACTATTATTGTTTTAACATGTGTTTAGATGCAGAAAACTCATCTTTCGGGGACAGAACAGTCCCATCCATAGCACATCCCAATTCAATCTTAAAATAATGGAAATTATAATATTTGAATAAGTTCTGAAATAATGAATTTCCGATGACCGATTTTAAAATGGCGGTTACAGTATTGTCCTCTATTTTGTAGCTTCAAAAGACATTGACCAATAAGAAAATTGCCTCCTAATTTATGACACACTCTCATTGGCTGAAGTGAATGTCTCCTATTGGATATCGGCTTCATGCAACAGCTGATCATTTGAATAACATTTGTAACGAATTAAGGGAATAACAACGCTGTGTGAGTTTAATTTGTTGGGAATTTGTGAGTAGAGGAAATTTTTAATTGGGTTTTCTGGACAAATTATCCGCTTGAAGTCAGTTATTGCCACTTATGTTATTTAATTGTGAACACATTAAATTGTGGTGCATGTAAATGAATGGCACCGAGTTTCCCCATTGTATTGTAGAGAAACTCTATTCGCTATCGTAAAGGACAATGTACTGGACTGATAAAAAACTACAATAATTGATTTGGTCAATTCAATCAATCGATCGTAATTGATTTCATTTACCTTTGTAATTTTTATGCTTGCCCGTTTAATTGAGCATTGAGATGCCGCTAATTACAACTGAACCCTGCAACCACAACCTCAATTAATGTCCTAATTGGAATTCCTAACCAACTATATAAATTTATAAAGTTTAGTACATTATAATCTTGGTCAGGTACTTGGAAACGGTTGTTATTTTATGAAACGGTAATTTCTAAAACTCACATTTCTTTACATTAATTTCCAAAAAAATAGTGTTCAGTTGCTTCAAGTAAATAATAAATTATTTATTATTGACTGATACATTAGGCCTATAATAAATTATTTATTATTTAATGATACATTTGTATCATTGACTGAAATTAAACTGTATTGCATTGTATGTACCGGTATAATTATATACAATATTATATAGTACCATAGCCGATATCAACTGTAGGTGACTTAACCTGAACGTTAAGTTTTAGCACAAAGAGCATATTTATAGTACACGAACGAAAAGTGAGGTAGTTTGTGATTGCTTTCTTGAATGTATTTCATCAAGTATCTATATTTATTAATCTAATCTCAAAACTGACACTTAATTTCTATTTAAGTTACGATTAACCCACTTAATTGGAGAAATACATATCGCTTCTCTGGAGAAGCTTCATCAGTCTGCCACCAGGGGCCGTGTTTTGTTGAGGTTAGGATAAGTGGCCTTATGTAATATTGAAAATTACCTTAGATTTGAATTGTGTTTGGTCATTGATTAAGTTTGTTCAGTCTTGTCTATGGTGTTTGAATATTTTATCCCAGTGTATTTAGTTTGTGGCTTTTTTTTAAAAGTGTGTAGAATATCCAAGCCAGTTTGGATGTTTTGTGTGAATGTCCAGTTGTTCAGTGATCTGCAAATGTTGAGTAGTGTTGCAGTGGAGTGCTTTGATGTGTTCTTATATTAAAGCATCATTATGTTGAATGATCTGCCTGTTAGTCCAATGTGGTATTTGGGGCACGTGTTACATTTGAGTTTCTATATTCCTGGTTTGTTGAGTTTTTGGTTAGTGTTTTTGTTGTATTTGTTTGGTGAGATGTTGGTTTTTGTTGAAGCTGATGTTATTTATTATTTATCAATTTGTCAATTTATGATGTGAACTGTTAATGACTCAAGACCTAAGTGATCATTTCATAAAGCATGTCAATAAAATGTGCAACTCATTTCCATTGACAGGCGTTCCATGCCCTTGTGGAAATATTTTGTTTTCAATTAAACAGAACATATTTAGAATTTTGTTCTACATGTGTGTCCTATGTGTTTGCATTATTATTTATATTATTTATTTTATTTAGCTTTTAAGGCCTCATTGGACCACTTGACTCAATCATTTCCTGGTCCTCCTTGATAAGTTCTCCTTCCGTATTGTCCAGTACTTTTTTATTCGTTCTGATCTTCTCTGTCGTTCTTCACCTGTAAATACCCTTTGTGCAGTCGTCTGTTATCTATTTTTGGTTTGAATCGTGAAGTTGCTTAGATTTTCGCGTTTGTTCTTTAAACATCCAGGATTATTTCCAGTTCAAACAAACCCTCTACAACTTCTCCAATCCATCCTACTTACTGCTTCATATCCCACAGTTTCTCTATTATTCTCCTTGATAGAAATAATCATATTTTAGAAAATGATTTACTCCTTTGGGAAATAGAACATTTTTTATTTAATGTTTGACCTTGTCCGCCAGGAAACATTTAAAGCAGACTATCTAGGGTCATGTCTTGTTGAGTCGGATTCCATTGAGGTGAACTGAAAGTGCTGGTTTTTTGGCTTCCTCTCTTCCTTTTTGACTTTTTCTGTCCCACTTCAACTGCAGTATGGACAGACGGCGGAGGACAGAAAGTAGGGAGGCTGTGGTCTCTTTTAATTCAGCGGCAGCAGGTTGACCGACTCTTTGAGGGTGGTACAGTACAGCTCTCCAACAGCAGGGATAAGAAGGTACACTTCACTGTTCAAGTGGACCGCCGTCTTTCAAAGAGAGTCAAGAGTGAGAGGATGAGTTTAGAGGGTGGTGCAAGTGAAAACGTAGGAGAGAAAGACGGTGAGTGAGAGAGAAAGAGGGAATGATTGAGTATGATAGAGATAGATAGATAGATAGCTTTTATTTGTACACTTTACAAGTAATAAAAGTTCTGTGGGCGAAGTTGAGGTATAAGAGCCCCCTCCTCCACTTAACCCACAGTATAAAAAAAACAACTTTATTCACAATGCAAAAAAAGGGTGCCAATTAACAAACAAGATGAAAAAATAATTTTAAATATAAAGAAAGACTGAAATCAAAGAAACATACTCGTACTTAAATAACACACATACACACACATGCGCACGCACACGCACGCACACGACTAGATAAAAGGAAAATAATAATTATTGTTTTCGATTGTGATTGTGATTTATTGTGTGAAAGTGAATCTGATTCAATTTGATAAACTCTACTTTGAAAAATGTCAAATTTTTGATCGCTTGAAAGATTTCCGTTTCCTATGCCCAACCTTCATTATACACCTCTATTATATTATACTTTACTTTAGAGTTGCTCCCTCCCTGAATATTTTCAAGACTAGACTCAGTTCCTTCCTTTTTGAAGGATCGTTTTATAGCATTAATGAGTTTTATGCTAGATAAAGGAAGTTAACATCTTAGTTTATAGGAACAAATGTATTTTATTTGTTGAATACATGCATAAGTTATTCTTGACAATATTCTAAACAACACTATTCAAGTTACTTGTATATATTTAGGAAGAAACTAATAAAATGATTTTTGAACACGTTTTGTCCTAAACAGTAAATTCCATTTTATTTCTTAATAAATTATACATCCTATACTATATTATAGTCCCCATTATTGTTGCAATACTTCTGATCGCAAAATTCTATTGTATCTCAGGAATAAGCCAGCTTCAATCTTACTGGCTCCGTTCGTGCATTATCACACTCTCTGTCATCCTTCCTTTTTGTCTTCCTTCCTCGTCTAGTTTCCTTCTACTTCAGTTGGCGCACTGAGTGCTGAAGCACCTGAAGTGCAAGGCGTGTCCGGCGCATTGAAAGCCCCTAGCGATTCAATTTCCTGTTAATTTCGAACCACACTCTGTGGACCACATTTCAGTCTCCCTTGACTTAAGGAAGCCTCAAGGTGAGTTCATTGTTATTGGATCGTATTTATGAACCGACTTCAAGGCTTCCTTATCTCAAGGGAAACTTGAGAATCATTCAAACTAAGCACGCTCTGCTCTCTATTGCTGCAAAATAATGGACAGGCGGCTCTTAATGAGTGAACCCTTTCAGCTTAATTTGGTCCAAATGGACGCACGCACGCGTGCTCGCCCACACCGTCCTTTTGGTCAGACAATGTGTGAGACGTCGACTGTGAAAGTTGGTAGGCTGGCTGTTTTCTCATAACCTTGTTGCAAACCTCTACTAGAGAAGGAGAAGTTTCAGATACCTGTACTCAATAGAGAGTTTGCGCAAAACTACGCATACGATGCCGCTCGCAACTCTCCTTTTCCTTCTTCTTCCCTTTATCATTCTCTTCCCCCTCCATCACCTACTCCACCCTCTCCTTCTCATCATCCCCTCCTCATCTTACTCCTAATCACTCTTCTCCACAACCTGCTACTTCTTCTTTTTCTTCTTCGCCATCTCCTTCTTCCAATCCTCCTTGTACTCATTCTATTTCTCCATCCCCTCCCTCTCATCCACCGCCTCCTCTTGAGGGTGGTGGCACTGAAGAGGCACCTCTAGGGGTCATCCACCTGCTTCTCATCTTTCTCCTGCTTCTGCTTCTCATCCTTCTTCTTCTACTCCTTCTTTTCATGTTTATCCTTTTTCTTTTTCTAATTTTTCTTCTTCCTGCCTATTTCTTCTTTTTCATCTTCTTCCTCCTTCTATTTCTTTTTCCTGCTTCTACTTCTTCTCCTTCTTTTTATCTATTCTTTCTATTCAACAATCACTGGCACAGTGCCCTGCAGTCCAAAGACCCCGCCAACACATAACACTTCAAGCATTAAAATAAGAGTTTACATCATAAAAAACACAACAAAATATTTGAAAAGGCAACCAGGAACGATTGTGTTCAATGTTCTAAAGTGAAAGGTGAGGTTTTGAATTTTACTAATAAATTCCTTCAATGAATAGGGACAGGTAGACAGTAAGTTAAATTTCAATGACAGTAAGAATTTTTCCCTGTCTCTAATATCTCTCAAATGTCTAGAAAATTATATAGTTTTATTTATTTATTTATTTATTTATTCATTCATTCATTTAAGTAGCATACTATCAATGTGAATACAACATGCTAATGCCCAAAACAACTTTTCACATAATTTCAAATTAGAATCGAAATCTTAGGTTAGGTCTGTTTCAGTAATTATTCTACCTTGAAGCACAATATTTCACGTGTCTTTTTCAGAAAAAGAATATTAATTTTGGTTTTACTTTTAACATACACCATATCACAGTCCAATAAGCATTGATATAATTTTGAAATTTCTGAGCCTAAAATCGACACTAGTTACCATAGTTACACTACTAAATGAAAAATGATAACCATGTAGTGAGGACCCTTTTCAAGCAGATCAAGCCTATAGGTAGGGAATCTCATCCTGAGCGAAAATTTCTCTATTAGACGGATAGAAGGGTTGAGTACTTCCAGTCTATGAAGGGCTAAAACAGCTAGGCCCTTATTATACAGAGCCACTTCAGTCTCGGTCGCGTGCCATAATTACGGATAAATTACAACGTCCGGACAAATTTTATTAGAAAATCAACTATGGTTCTAAACATGTTAATGCTTTTATGTACTTGGACATTGTTGAGCTCTGTCAGACGCTCAACTGATGTAATTTAGCCTAAATTATGGCTCGCGATCGCGACTGAAGTGGCTCTGTTTAATAAGGGCTTTAGGAGTTGGTTATTTTTGAAATGCGGTCTGCAGCTTTCTCCACAGGCAATTCCAAATAATATTCTTACTGCCTTGTTTTGCATTTTAAATATGTTGTGACATATTTTATAGAGATTCATAGAATAGAGAAAGCTATATCTGATGATAGACAAGAAAAAACAGTGATACACAGGCAATATTGAGCTAGAACCAGCGAACACATAAGACCAATTTGGTCTTACCAATTGGTCTTATGTGTTCGCTGGCTAGAACCTACAAACTGTTTTAGTTTCTTTAAAATAAATAGGAAAACAGTGATAGACAGACAATATTGAGATACTACCTACCAATTCTTTTAGTTTCTTTAAAACAAACCGGTTTTTGGGCAGCCTTGCAAATAGCTCAATGCACAATGAGATTCTTTCAATTCACTTCTATCTATAAGAGACAATCATTTTTTCACTTAACTACTAATTTGCAAGTAAAGAAGTTCTGTTGATAAGACTACACGTCGGCGAGCAAGTTTTTACTTTTGTCGGGGTGTAGCACAAACTTATAATAATACTGCATTTATTTTTGTATGTGAGATTGTATATTATTTGTATTCGGTTTTTGTGCAATAAACGATTTGATTTGAACTCACATAGCTTGATCAGATTAGATGAGTAAAAGCACACGACCTGCGTTGAGCCGAATCACAATCGGCCTGTGGTCTGTCAACAGACAACGAAACCTTGAGACCTCTTTGTATTTTCGAGTCGTCTGTAAATATTCAATGGACCAACTATTGAGAAGGTCATCATCAAAAAAATACACATAAAATCAATACAAAGATTGTCGGAGAAGCTCCCAATGGTCCATCTATTCAAATTCCATAAAAAACTAATGTTATGGAGAACATGGCTGATCTACTATTTTAGGTGGGTTCCGAACCACCGGGTTAGGGATAAAAACTAATATAGTTACAGTTATCACGGCGTGTGGCGATGCGCCCAAGTTCAGACGGTCACGGACAAGGTCAAGGACGAGCGAGGTCGTTCACTCAACTCCAACTGTCTATGGCTCGCCTATTCGCAGACCACGCGCCTCTGATGTTTCGCAAAAAATTGGAATTTGAATGCGGGAGATCAAATCTTGGGATCTTGCTGCTAAATATGATGATTTTCATATTTATTGGATGACAAAGAGCATCTAAAACTGTGGAATAGAAACGCATGATTTTGTCCCTTTGGATTCCACCTTAGAGGTTTGTACAAATGTATCTTAGACCTCTTGAGCTGAAGTAGAGCTACTTCACAAAAGTGGAAAATATCCATAACAATATCAAATGGATACTTTAAAATACTACTCTTCTAATAAATTTAAAAAGTGCTACTAATGTAAATCAAATGCTCAATTTCTATCAAGGTATTTTATTTTTTGTTTACAGGTAAGAGCCCTGACAATTTACTGGCCATGTCTTACTTAATGAAGGTAACGTAAAGTCGCATAAATTTGTATAAAATATTAGTTTACGAAGGAATTCAAATATTTACAATCGATATCGCCCATTACCAAGTTCGTTTTCTCAATAATTCGGGGAGAATTGAGTTAAATGATGTTTGCTCGATAAATGTTTGATATCGAAGTTCTAATTAGGTATTTAATTTTCACGTTCAAGATTTGTATCTAACAGTGCTGGCACAGTGGAGCATTCAGTAGTCGATGATAATCACCATCGAAAAATGAAACACATGTGGAATGGTGTATGGCAGGTTGGAAAAGCGTGAACAACACCATCCTCTGGCATGTGCTTGATTTTGCGATGGTGATCAATCAATCATTTTTTAAATTCAAGACGTAAACAAAATATACATTAATATCCGGTATATATAAACATTTTACAACTAGGTGTTGGCATCAACCCTATTATTTGTAAAATTACAATTCTGTAAAAATTCTATCTTAAAACATATAAAAATTCTATCTTAAAACATACAAATAAAATACTAATATCCTATAATGAATAATAGATACTTTAATACATGGTTATTTTCATGCTCCGCAGTCAAATACTACTCTTAAATACTATTAAAAATACTCTTCATTAAATAAATCACAAAATGAAACACAAGTTACTGTGGAAAGGTGAATGAAAGATCGGAGCAGCCTGAATACCACGATGTATTAGCATGTTTTTAATTTCGCTATGGTGATTATCATTATGTATTGGATGCTCCACTGTGCAAGCACCCTTAAATTCAAGTCAACTGTTTCAAAAGTTTAAATTATTTTTCGATTACTGCAGAGAGTATACCAATAGTAGGCGTGAATGGTATTTTGAGATTATTTAGAGACTAATTGTAGTGAACTGTTCTGAAAGTCAAGAATATTTTTATATTGCCGTAGAGTGGTTGTGAACGGTATTTTGAGAGTTCGGTCCTGTGGATAAGTGGATAACTTGGAGCAAACATGTTGGCCTAATGATTTGTGTCCGATTGGAATGTTCATGTGTTACCATTTGAAAAAAAAATGCTGGAAAGCAACGATTGAAAATGATTGTACGACTTTGAAAGATAAAAGATGAGACAACAGCGTTTGATGATTGCGGTGGAATGGCAAATGAAAAGAAAGGAAAATAAAAGGAGAAAAGCCGATTATTTTGTATTGCTGCTGCGAGGCTGCGATAAACGAATACAATGCCTTCTGGGAGGGAGGAGGTTGGTGCAGATGAATAAAAATGAATGTAAAGAGAGAGGGGACGAACGAAAGCTGGGAGAAGAGGTGGGGAAGAAGAGAAGGGTTAGAAGAATGGAATTAATTTAAATGTAGATGGTATTTTTGAATGGTGACCCCCGCTTGCTTTGTGTTACTTGTGTATAATGAAAAGAGGCTTGTTTCGCCAATTGAATTGTATTGCAGTGCCCGGCCTTCTGTAGACTACCTATATGCATAAAGTCGATATATATACATATATATGTGTGTGTATGTGTATGGTGTATATTTATATAAAAAATGCCCATTCGGGAGAATAGCTGCAGAGCTAAAGTCGACTTCCAAACAGCCCAGTTTTGTTTCATCATCTGTCCATTTTTTCAGTCTTCCCTCCTTCTCCACCTCGTCTTTCTTTTTTAACACTTTTTCTTTATTCTTTTTCTCTTCCTTTGTTTTACACCTTCTCTCTTCCTTGCTTCCTTTGGATAGATAGATAGATGTTCAATGCCATCTTTTCTTTCCTCTATTACGCATTTCCTCTTTTTTCCGTTTCTAAGCCTCCTCCTCACTTTTTCACTTCTCTTTCTTGTTTCTACCTTTTTCTACTTCTGTCCATCTTTCTCATCCTTTTCTTTTTGCTTTCTACTTCACCTCCTTTTTCTCCTCCATCTTCGGCAAAGACTTTTGTAAGGCCCCTCCTCTTCATCGTTCCTTCTTTTACTCTTCCTTCACTCATTCTGCCTTCTTTATCTTCTCTTCTTTTTCCTCTTTTCTATCGTCATTCTCTTTCTTCACGTTCTTCTACTGTTTCTTCCCTCCCACTTTTCTTTTTCCTCTGCTTTGCTTATTCCTTTTGCTTCTCGTTATTCTCCTAAGATTTTTCTGTCCTCTTCGTTCTCTTTCGAGCACTTCTTTCTCGTCTCCTTACTTCTCTCATCCTCCCTCTCTTTTCTTCGTCTGCCTCCTTTTTCTCTTCCTTTCCAAAACTCATCGTCGTTCTTCTCCTCCTCCTCCTCACTACCCCCCCCCCCCAATAACAAGAGACAGATTCAAGAGAAAATGGGAAAACTGGTCAAAAAACGGTAGCTGCAATTTTTATAACGAGCGCCATCAAAGTGCTCAACGCAGGGATCTAATTACATTGAAACACACATACACACACACACACACTCACTCACTCACACAACACACAAACTCCACGCACGGATAGAATTACATTGAAACAAGTAGGACTATGCTTAATCTCTCTCTCTCTCTCTCTCTCTCTCTCTCTCTCTCTCTCTCTCTCTCTCTCTCTCTCTCTCTCTCTCTCTCTGACTTTATTCAACCATTATGTTCACTTTTCAAAAATCACTGTATACCACTTGAACTAGGGGATCGGAGAGTTGCTAATATCAATAATACTTTTATCATTCATGTACACTGTAAATTTACACAAATAAAGTCATCTGAATCTCACTCTCTCTCTCTCTCTCACACACACACACACACACACACACACACACACCATTATCACGCAGAATAGCGTTGCAATAGCAACAAGTTTACCTATACACACACAAACACCATGTTGGGCTAGAACGCCTGCTTACTGTAATTATTTCATGTAATAATGGTTTGAAGTGATTATGATGCGGGTTTTTCTGGGGCTTACTTTGGCGGAAAGCCGAGAATAAAATAGACAAGGGATGCGGGTCAGTTAGAGTAACATCTAATGAGTTCTATTGTAATAGCTGAATTGAAATAATGATCATTTAAATATTTGAAAATACAGTATAGGGGTGAGTATTGAAATGAACCCTTTCTAGAAGTATAGTGTATAATTTCTTCAATTGCGGTTTACCCGCAGACATACATGTAATTAATGGTAGCCCAATTGCAGATCAAAGCCTTTTGAACAGTGGGAACACAATCGAAATGTAATAATTGAATATTTTTAGATGATAGTGGTCAATACTTATTTCATCAAGTACCCTCTTCCGTACGATGCATAAACTAAAAAAATGCGTATGGCTTTTATTGGTGGGGAGACTCTTATACGGGTAGTTCCACCTCGCCGTGATATTGGAAACATGGTGGACCTACAATTTTAGGTGGGTTCCGAACCGCCGGGAAGTGATTTTACTGCAGAGAACAGTGTCTTTTTTGCTGTTCAATCCAATCGGTCACTCTTACAGTAAGGTCCCAGAAGAGCGTTGCTTATCTAATTTGACTGAACAGATACCTGCTACGGCTCATGGCTATCACTTACCCTCATAGTGTAATTATTATGTATTTTGTAAATGTATTTCAAGTCAATAAAGATCTGAATTCAAATTTGTAACCTCTACTTCAGTTATAGCTATCACTTCCCTTATGGGTAAAGTCATAGCTATGTTTACTTCCTCAAAATAGATGGTGAGGTGAGGGTGAGCGCTTGTATTTATTCAATTTTCCACGTGTATGGAATATTAATGTGAATATGATTGAAATATTCTAATATAGCAATGAAAAATTATATTTTTGTGCTATAGGCGATCAGAAGTAGGCTGAAAGATCGATCGGCGCGACCTCTGGGCGGCTTTAATCGCAAGCTGCGTAGTGAGTTTATTGCATTGTTTATAATGGATAACATTAGGAAGATCATCATAAAAACAGGATTTAAAGAAGTCAATTGCGATTTTTTAAGGAAGTCTAATTTATAAAAAGAGTAGAACCTCGTAGAGAGTTATCATGTTTTTGATGTTGAGGAGTGCGAAGGTATTATACGTGGAAAAGTAATGAGTCAAACTGCCTCAACTATCAAATTGTTGATATCAAAGAAAATTTAATGCACAAAATGCAGACATATTTCAGATTTTAAAAGCAAAAATAATAACTTATTCAAATATCATGCAGTCGAAATTCATATAAATGTCAAGTCATTGACTTAACAATAGTTTGTATTGTATTATATTATTATACTGGTCACTGGTCAGGGGCGTATTCAAGGGGGTCCCCGGGTCTGGACCGTCCCATTGGCGATGACTTAACTTAAATTCTCTCTTTGAATCGTCAATATTCGACTCACAATTTGGATCAGAACTTGTGGATTGTAAAACAGCTTAAAACAGTGTTTTATGATCTTTTTTTCCAAAAAATTTCCACTTTGTTTTTCAAAAGTCAACTGCTTAAATCCGCCCCTGCTTACAATAAATTAATATTTCGCGATACATAGTCCTACACAAAATTAATATTTCGCAACAAAAACATACCCTCAAAGCTGTTATTAGAATTGATTACTTAAATTACAAATATCAATCACACAATTGCATAAAAAACATCCAATTTTCATCAATCAGCAATCTATTACACATAAAATAATTTGTAAAATGAACTAAGTGAGTTACATTATATTTAATGAAATTGAACATTAGAGATCCATTTCTCTCATCTATTCTTTTCGTAAGGTCGACCAGGAAATGAATAAATGAAACACCTTTTCCTTCTGTATTCTGATAGGTATTACTGCACCCAGATACACAACAGATAATATGGCTTTTGGGAACTTCTAGTATTTTTTTCTAAAAAAATATTTTTTAAAATAAACGCATTTGGAGTGAGACAAATTAGCACACGAATGAATAGCGATCCGATTTTGTATCACTAAATTAGTACAAGATCATCCGCTTGCAGCGCTGTCGGTCGAACTCCAGATCGCCTATATCTTGTGTAACTGAAAGGTTTTAAATGTTGCAGCAACCAACAAATTGATGAAAATTTTGTGTACAATTGTAGACACGGTCTGAAGGGGAACTGATAAAATGGAAAATAATCGCAATATTCTTCTAGCAGTATCCTCAAGTTGAACGGAAAAAATGAATACAACGGAAATTAAACGAGAAAATTCCTCGAAAAGCTAATCATTAGGAGAGTGAAAAAGAATGAAGGCCTCCAGCGTGATGTACAAGGGTGGTAGATGACAATTCGATAATAATGTCAATAAAAGAGGTGGCGATTGTACAATGAATTGTCTGTCCTCCTCCATAAGGGTGGAAGAACAACTGCTAGCGATGGAGAAAGGGCTGTTTTGGGTGAGGGCGAGTGCGCTTGTTCATTGTCACCCTTTCCCTATATTCTTTCTCTCTTCTTCAACTTATTCATCATCACCTCCTTTTTCTTCGTTTTCTTCTCCTTCCCCTCCTCATTTTTTTCTATTTCTTATTCTTATCCTTCTCCGCCTCCTCCACCTCCTCCTCCTCCTCCACCTCCTCCTCCACCTCCTCCTCCTCCTCCACCTCCTCCTCCACCTCCTCCTCCTCCTCCACCTCCTCCTCCACCTCCTCCTCCTCCTCCTCCTCCTATTTGTCCTCCTCTTCAACTCCTCCCCCTCCTTCTTCACCACAACCTCGCCCCTCTCTTCCACCCAAAACTTCTTCTTCAGCACCTCCTTTTTCCCCTTCACTTCCTATTATTCCTCCGTCTTCTTATTCTTCGTCTTCTTCCCCCTCCTCCTCCTCCTCCTCCTCCTCATTAACTCCTTATCCTTCTTCTACTCCTTCTTCTCCACTGCCTTCTACTATTTCTTTTTCTTCTTGAAAACAATGGAAATTAAATGAGGAGTAGGATGAGGTCAAAAAGAAGAAAAAGAAGAAGGAAAGGGTGACCAAAAAACAATGCTTTTTCTTCTTCTCCTTCTCGTTCTACTCCTATAACTACTCCGCCTCCCACTGCTTCTCCTCCTACTCTTCCTCCTTATTCATCATCTCCTTCTTCTTCACCTTTTTCTCTCTTCTTTTTCTTCTGCACCTCATCCTTCTTCCTCCTAATCCTCCTCCTCCTCCTCCTCCTCCTCCTCCTCCTCCTCCTCCTCCTCCTCCTCCTTTTCCTTCTCATTTTCCATCTCCTACTTCTCTATCTATTTTTGTCATTCTCTTTCATCCTTCATCTCCGTCACTTCATATCACATTGCCCCTTTTCTTCTTCTCCTTCCTCCTCGCTATTCTTACCATATGCTTCTTTCTTTCTCCTTTATCGGCGTCACATCACATTTTCCCTTTTATTTTTTTTTCTCCCTCCTTTCTCCATCTTCTTCTCCCTTTCCCTTCCATCGTCCCTTGACGTCATTTGCTCATTAGCATCGCAGGCCAGAGAAATGCTCGTTATTAAATTCCGTTTTAATCAGCAGCCAGAGAATTCGATTATTTATAAATAATGTATTAGACCGGGACGGAAGCTATTGCGTCCCTTGGGATACGATGTCCCGGCCAAAGTGAGGGACCGGTCGATATGTTCCCATCTCATTTATTAGTCCTTGTCAGCTGCTGCTGGTCTATACTATACTGCACTGTATACTACAAAGCTTGTGATTAGAGAATCGCTAGAGCAGTGGTTTAAGTACTAGCTATGCAAGACGAGATTCTAAACTATATATCTCTGTAATTATCGGCATTAGTTTACACAGTAATTATCTAGCCTAGTAACTAGTACTAGTACTAGCTCTGTGAACAGTAGATCTCACGCCCAAGAATAAGGGTGCTTGCACAGAGAAACATACTCCATTTACTCAATGATAATCACCTTTGCAGAATTAATCTCAATCTTCAGACCTTGATTGTATTAGCGTAGTTTATTTCATGTCTGTATTCCACTAAAATTCACTCTGTATCAAATCACGAAGTCTGTGCTTAGATTTTCCAGACAGCTGATTGTTCAAATCAGATCAGATTTTACATGTCCGATGAATGAATTTATAGAACAATATTGATAAAATTTTATTTACTCAGTTATCACTTGTTATTTTACTTAATTTAAATTTTACTAATGATTTGTTTCTCTCAAAAAAATATGTTATTCTTGTGAATAATAACTTAATTCTAATGAAGGTTCAACCAGATTAATAAGAGGGCCGGAGGTCTATCTTCAAATGTGATACAAATTGATGTATGCGGTAACTAATATCGAAACTGACACCGTATTTCTATTTAAATTATGATTTTTACTCGCTCATACTGGAGATACTGAAGGGATGCGTTTTACTTCTAAAGAGAAGTCTCATCAGCCTCAGGCTTCTCTTTAGAAGTGAAATGCATCCCTCCAATATCTCCAGAATAATTGAATAAAAATCATAATTTTAATAGAAATACAGTGTCAGTTTTGATATTAGATTGTTCATCAAATGTTTCGTCATGGAAAACATTATAGAAATTATTACAGAAATTGCATATGATAGAGAAGCTCATTTTAAAAATCATATGTTTCGTATAGTGCCTTCCTTTTTTCTTCCAAATATTTTTTAACTGCAACCAAATTTCGAAAATCCTTGAAAATACATCACTGGGCATTCCTTAAAAGAAAATCCTTGCAAAATTTCATAGAATTTCGTCCACACATTGTCATAAACGCGTTATAGACAGACAGACAGACAGACAAATGCAAAACGGTCGACTTGAAACAGAGATCTCTCTTCGTTCAGTCAACTACTTCATTGGTTTCCAACAACAACAACAATGATTTTTATGATGATGTTGATGATATTTATGCTAATATAATGCGATAATGAATGAATTTGGCTGGCTTCAATCAGGGAGTAAGCAATAAAAACATGAAACAAAAGCCGTTACTAGATAAAATCAGCTAAAAAAATTATATAAAAGTATTTAAAATAACACAGTATGATAAAATTAGCTGGAATAATAAATATTTAAAAAACAGTAAGAAATATGAAAGTTCCTTGGTTATTAGGAATTTTATATGGAATTATTGCTCAATTAAAGAAGAAATGGAAAAAATAAAATGACTACAACTAATATAACTAGCTAAAATAATTTTATAAATGTATTTTATTGAAAAGAAAGAGACAAGAAAGAAAGTGGATAAAATGTAATGAAGTGGGCCTACTCCAGGCATGTAAGAGTTGTTCAAATATCGAAAAAAAGGAATAAAATAAAAAGTAAAAAGGAATTGTTGTATGTAATTGGTTTTAATTGTAAGATGAGCCATTTTATGCTATGCATTGTTTTCTTTGGACTAATAAGAACAGTAGGCTAGTTTCCAAAATGTAATATGGTTGGTGTTCAAGCTTTTAATCTCATCAAGATCAATTTTATGATTAAATAAAGAGCGAAGTTTAGGCAGGTCCTGCCTCTTACACTTGAACCCGTATCAAGTAATCAACTTATATATTAGTTTATGGTGGCAGTTTACCACCATATGATGTGTACGTTTGTACTAAGTTCAGTTTTTGAAGTATAAGAATACAAATCCGCAGCAACAACCAAGTTGAAACTATCCAATTTTTCATCCTTTATTCACGTTTACACAAAACCCAATTCAAGAGTATGAACATATCAATCTATAGTTTAAACAATCCAATTTTACCAACATAACAGTACACTAAATTCAATTTAAGAGTATAAGCATACCAATTTACAGTTTAAACCAAGTTGAAACTATTGCTAACCACAACTATCCATTTCCAACTATCTTTTCTTGATTAGATTATAATAACTTTAACTAATATGCTATTAGAATAAAAACAGTTTCCAAAGAATTTTTGTGCTTGTGAGCCTGAACGTATTATACGGAGGCAAGCAAAAAAAAGCTCAACCTAACCTCGCTAGATCGTGAATTCCTAGATACTTAATTCAGTAATGTATGAATCGACTCGTCTGTGCATCCCCATTAATGGGAAGTCGCGATTTTGCGAGGTTAGGCTTAGAATAAATCCGCAGCTTGCTGTAAAATAGTGTCCTCCGTATAATACTTGAGTGCCAAACTATCCATATGTTATTAAAATAAAAGCGATTGAGTGCTCTTTGTGCTCTATCGTGATAGGATATGATAAATCACGTTTAAAATCACGATATAATGAGAAAGGGTTGTGGAAATCTTGCAAAAATGAAGGTATTTCTGCCACATAATCGCGAGAATTTTAAAAAGAGATCTGAAATGAGCTAAAAATAATCGCTGTTGTTTTTGAATAGAGAGAGAGAGAGACAAAGAGTGAGAGAGAATGAGTGAGGAGGTGAGAGAGAACGTGTGAGAAAGTGATAGAGAATTGACAGAGAGAATGTGAGTGAGAGAGTTAGGAGGGAAGGAGAAAGATAGCTAGAAAGGTGTGAGAGAGTGTGTATACGTAAGGTTACGGTATTGAGGGAGAGGGAGTGAGTGAGACAGAGAAAGAGAGTGTGTGAGTGTGGGAGAAATTGAAAGAGAATTGGCAGAGAGAATGAGAAAAATGATCTGGAAGGAATTGAAAGTGACACACGTTGACTGGAGGCTGGAGGCTGGAGGCACACAACAACATTGAATACATGGAGGAATAGAATCAAGTGATGAGGGGAATGAGGGAGGGTTGTAAGGGAGCGTAATTCTGTTATTGGGAGAATGACAAAATTCCCCTCAGCCAGTAAAACTGCTGTCAACTGCGATAACCGTTTTCCAACCGGCATCTGTCTGAGCTCCACCAATATAATAGCAGCAATAAGATCAATAATAATACTACCACTGCACCAAATCACTTCTTTTCAGCTCTCGAAATGAACGACAGTACACACAAACAAACAATAGTTGTTTTATTTGTCCTGCAAGAGCCACAAACCGAATCGAGCGGAATTTGCGCCATTTTCGATCAGTCGACTCGTCGCATTAATTGCATCTAGTTGATTGGAGTTTGAGTGGACATTTAAGAGGATGTATTTGGTGATGGTTTTTCAAAAATAATATTATTATATGCTCAAATTGACCATTTTGGATATAAAATTCTCATTCTTATTTTAGTGTCAAATTCGACTAAACCTCAAATCCAATGCATAGTGATTCTTAAACATTATATTCCAATTTCCAATGGAATTTTTTTTTTTTTTTTTTTTTTTTTTTTTTGAGGATGAAGCCCACATAGGTCTGAGACCTGTGCGTGGTTAATGAGTTGGATGATGGCGATTGATGAGTTGGACCTACAGTTTTAGGTGGGTTCCGAACCACCGGAAAGTAAATTATTTTACTTAATAAGATATTAGCAAAGAAATCTATTCTTGGAGATAGTAGCTAAAAATAATAATAATAATAATATCGTGTGACCTGGCTGGCTCAGGTCTGGTGTCAGAGTTATCAGGTCGCACTTGAATAAGTTCAGGGCCTCTGACCTGACTTAACGACTGTTTTAGGCAGCCGGGACCGACAGTAGATAGTAGCTTATTATTAGTAATAATATTATGTGGTAATTTCTTTTTATTTTAATTATATTGATTTATTTTGAATAAAATTGTAAGAATTTTGAATCGAATCCGACAAAGTATTATCCAAAATTCAATAAAGAATGAAATTTATTTTCATTTTGATTATATTTATTTGTGTTTTATAAATTTTTGGCATATTTGAATCTAATCTCACAAAATATCACTCAAAACGTAATAAAAAGTAGTTTTAAACGAAATATTTTAGTAAGATAAAACAAAAATATTATTTAAACATAAAATACTTTGCGCATGCGCACGTATTGTCTGTAGAGCAAGTGGAGCATTTGTATAGAGGTGGTCATGATTGATCACGAATAAAGAGCTTCGAAAATAGTATTAGAATTATCTTATGACTGTGGTAAAAACTGTGAAAAAAAGGGCTTATTATTGAGGTTACTAGTTGTAAAGTGTCATCGAATTTTATAAATATTTAAAAAGAAAACCTCAAAAAAAACAAAGAAAAAGTTAGTTTATTGCAGGGAAAGATTGTGAATGCAGCTGGGATACAAGAAGCAAGAAAATTAAAAAATAAGTAGAAGAAGAAGAAGGAAGAAATAAGGATAAGTAAAAGAAGGCAATCAGCTAGATTCAAAGCAATCGGAGCTCTCTGCCATTACGAATAGGTTCGTTCACAGTGTTTTAATTCAAGCCCCTTCCATCAGCAACCAGGCCTAAGACCTGGACGTTGTTGTAATCAAAACTCCCTTTTCAACCAGACTGTACACGATGGATAGAGAAGAATGGGAAACGAGAAGAGAATGAATTGAAAAGAGTAAACAACAGTGTGAAAGACAATAAGCAGCGTCATACCTGAAAGGTGTACGGTACTAAGCCAGGTGGCTGGCTGTGCTATGATTACGCTATGAAACAATAGTTTCCTCCCTACTTTAATCATTCTATCTCTTTCAATTTATCACTCTCTTTTTCTCTCTCTTTGTTTCTCTTTCACTTCCAAAAGCGGCGGACGTGAAACGTTGTTGAATGGCTTGCGGTGTAATTATGATTTTCATCATCTGCTACGAAGGCGTACACACACAATCAACCACTCACATTAGAACACGTTCTGATAGCTGCAAAAATCTGTGAAAGGGAAGTGAAGTATAAGAGATGAGAGAGAAGTAAAAGATAAGAGAGAAGAAGATAAGAGAGAAGTAAAATGAGTTGAAAAGAGAGGTACAGTATAATGAGAAAACGCTGTGCTTGTCACGGGCTACGCTAAACAGCCATGCCTCACTTTACAGATTCTTTCAGGTAGAGTTAACAGAAAAAAAAGTAAATGAGTATGACTGGTGGGGAGACCCTTACGGGTAGTTCAACCTCGCCGCTTGAGCCATGTTATTGGAAGCATGGTGGACATACAATTTTAGGTGGCTGCCGAACCACTGGGAAGAGATTTACCAGCAGAGAACAGTCTTTTTTGCTGGTCAACCCAATCGGTCACCCTTACAGAGAGGGCCCAGGAGATCTTTGCTTATCTAATCTGATTGAACAGATATCTGCTACGGCTCACGGCTATCACTTTCCTACAGTTACCAATAATTCGTGGGCTTTTTACGCGCTAAAATAATGAAAACTTTAATTTAAACATACGTTTGGAAATGCTCCGTTATAGAATAAAAGAAGCCCGAAGTTAGCAATTATTAGTTCTATCAATCTATCCATTCAGTAATTTGTAGTGCCTTTTTTTAAATTGCAATTTCGTTGATTTTTAAATAAAATAAACTAGAAATACTACATATTCAGTCTATACTGTATTACAAATGTTATCACAAGGAAGATACTAACAATCCTGAGTGTAAAGCAAACGCTTTGAATAACTATCAAACTACAGGGTGTTTGAAAAATGATGCAACCTATGGAGTATAATATATGACATTCAACATGCACATTATTAAAATTTAATCTTGTACTATTATTAGGAAGCAAGACGTTGGATTTAATGTCCTGTAAGTTCAAAATTTATTTTCCAATTTCAACACATTTTTAGCAACTTTTCTTCAACCTTCCTTTTTACTCTACTCTAAATAATGAATAATAAGACTAGAAAATGTCACAACCACATTTATTGAATACCGTGAGATACTAGTTTCAGTTGCTACACCATTATCAATCTCAAACAAACTAAAACTAAAGTACAGAGTAGCTTAATATATACCAAACACAGAATGATACTATTGGCTGAGTGAGAAAGAGGCTATGATAAGCTGTCCTTCATTGAAGGTCTGTGATTGGCGTAACAAGTCACGCCCAGTCACGTCCACTGGTGGAAGGAGCAACAAGGAATAATCAGTAACAATACACAAGAAGGCTAGAATTAAACAATTAAAATACAATAAAATAGATAATGAAGCTAAATGAAATGCAGCCAAGGTCTACCAAGAAAAGCAAAAAAGTACCGTTATTAAAGAGTAGGCCAGAATTATTAAGAAACCAGTATTGAATTGTTTGAAATAAATTTGATCATTTAAACTAGAATTGGAATCGGTTTTAACAACATAGTTATCTCCAAAGCTTCTAAAATGTTATGTTGTCTGCCTTTGCCAATCAAATGCAGAAATTCAACATCTTCTTCAGCCTTGAACTTATGTCCATTAGTAATGATATACTCAGCAAAATTTGAGTCTGCTTTTTGGGTTTTCCAATCTGTAATATGTTCATTTATTCTACGTTTGACCCACATAACAGGCGTTACAATCACTGCAATTCAATTTATAAACTGCACTAGAATCTCACGGTTTTCAATAAATGTGGCTGTGACAACTTCAAATCTAAATAATCATTTGAATGTTGTTTGAGTTTCAAGTAGATCAACTATATTGTATAAGAATTTTGTTTTCTACTTCATAATGCAAATAGGTTTCCTAAAACATCAGACAGGATAAGTTCCAATAAGATCAAAGTTACAAGGTTTTCAAGAATAGAATCAGCTTGAAAAAAATAGATCCGACATTATTTAATGCTGTGACTGCTTTGACTGCTGTGACTAAACTAATGCTTGACTAGTACATTCCAGATAGTTGACATTGAATTCAATGTTGCTTAGATATAGATTGGAGCACAGGAAATCCTCCCCATGCACGACTTCCGCCATTTGATCTCAGGGTTGCGTCACTTTTGAAACCCTCGTTATTCAATATTTGCAACTTATTGGACAGCAATATATGGAGATATTTAAACTTAAAAACCTAAATTCACTAGATTCGGTGTACAATATCAATTTTTCACAAAAAGAAAACTAACCCTTTAGTCACGGTATAACAAATCATAGTTTGTTATAACCCTTTTGAGTTATAACAAACTATAATTTGTTATAACGTGACCTTCAATATTTCTCACATTTATTATAATTTTCATTTGTGTCTGGTTGGTAGGATATTTGTTTTCTTCTTGTCTATCATTGCTTCTCCATATTGGTAGGTTATTTCTTGTTATTGATGGGCGTGTCTAGTTTCAGCCAATGACAGGCCTCCACCATGGAGTGTGACCAATGAGAGGCTCCCAGTGTATGAACCAATATTATTCATCGGAGAAGGGTATATATTGAGTTACTCTGTATTGTAGCCGAGTACTCTGTGATAGCCGAGCAGTTATCTGTTCAATCAGAGATAAGCTACGAAACTCCTGGGCGCTCTTTGTAAGGGTGACCGATTGGATCGGCCAGCAAAAAAGACTCTGTTAGTAGTATAAAATTGACAGATTCAGTGCAACCTTGACCTTTGACCTTTCCCCCCCCCCCCCCCGGCTCACCACAACCTTCCGGACCCATTCCCCTCTTCAACCCTCTCTCTCTCGCTCTCTCTCTCTCGCTCTCTCTTACCCTCTCTCCTTCTCCTTCTCTTTCTCCTTCTCCTTCTCCTTCTCCATCTCCAATAGAAGGCTTCTTCTCCTTCTCCTTCTCCTTCTCTTTCTCCTTCTCCTTCTCCTTTTCCTTCTCCTTCTTCTTCTCCTCCATCGCCATCTCCTTCCCCTTTTCCTTTTCCTTCTCCTTCTTCTTCTCCTCCTACTTCTTCTTCTCCTTCTTCTTCTCCTTCTCTCTCTCCTTCTCCTTCTCTTTCTCCTTCTCCTTCTCTCTCTCCTTCTCCTTCTCTTTCTCCTTCTCCTTCTCCATCTCGTCCTCCTCCTCTTTCTCTTTCACCTCTTATTTATCTTCTCCTTCTTCCTCTTCCTCTCTTGCTCACTCTTGCTCTCTCTCTCACCCTCTCTTTCTCCTTGAAACTGCATTCATTAAAAGCACCGCAAGGTGATCTCATACCTGTATGATTAGGTAATACACTTGTATAATGTTGCACACAGTCACGTTTTTGTTCATGGCGCCAGAAAGTCAAGGTCAGTAATGCAGCACACAAACATGTTTTTTCCTGCATTAGAATGCAGCAGTGACGTCATACAGATGAAACCGGAATGAGTAGGTAACGGCTGGTGTGTGGTACCAGTGAAGAAAGAGTAGCTCTACTACTTCTTCTTCCTCTTCCTATTCTTCCTCTTCTTCCTATTCTTCCTCTTCTTCCTCTGCTCAAACTATTCAACCATTACGTTTGCTTTTCAAAAACAACAATACTTAACTTCAACTAGGGATCTGAGAGTTGCTAATATTAATAATACTTTTATCATTCATCTACATTGTAAATTTATACAAATAAAGTCATCTGAGTCTGAATCCCCTGTCATCCTCTCTCTCTCTTTCTGGGCCCCTAACCCCTTCCGCCCTCCTTCCACTACCATGCCCTCCCCCATCCTTCCACCCATGTGGGGATCCGGTTCTAGAGTGATGACCTTGAGGAGATCTGATTCTAGAGTGATGACCTTGGGGAGATCCGATTCTAGAGTATATATAGAGGAGCTCTGGCTGATAGATTCATAGTATCTCAGTGAACGTCTTACAGTGAACATCTTACAGTGCTCAATCTGCTAGATTATATTCAGCAATACAGAACTTCAATTGTATTTTAAATGTAAGTACAATTGCTTTATACTTAGAAAATATTTGAAAATTCTCAGGACTTAGAAAATATTTAGGACTTGGAAAATATTTTGAAAATTCTCAATGACCTTGAGGAGATCAGATTCTAGAGTGATGACCTTGGGGAGATCCGATTCTAGAGTATATATAGAGGAGCTCTGGCTGGTAGATTCACAGTTTCTCAGTGAACGTCTTACAGTGAACATCTTACAGTGCTCAATCTGCTAGATTATATTCAGCAATACAGAACTTCAGTTGTATTTTTAAATGTATGTACAATTGCTTTATACTTTGAAAATACTTGGAAAATAATTGAAACTTCTCAGGACTTAGTCGTGCAATATTACTTTGAAAATAGGACTTAGACATACACTGGGCTAGGGGCATGTGAAGCTATTATACAAGGAACATGTGAAGCTATTACACAGAGGCATGTGAGGAGTTTGTTAAATGTTATTGCTGGATTATCTAACCTATGAATGTTAACATAACCAATAAGGAATGATATCAAATTATGAATTATAAAAACAATATTGTGAAATAACATAGTATTATTACTGATGGAAATGCGCTCTCTGTTTCAGATGAACAAAGCCAGCCGATGTCAGATGACCGAGGGCTCTCAGGGAGAGTTTGTTGTGCTGGAGGACACCTTCAACTCCTGCCTCCGCACCCTATTCTACAACAATAACTGCATGGATGATCCAGCCAAGGACTTCCACTCCCTGCTCAACAGCCTCGAGGACAAAATCAACACGGCCATCTCCAACGAATTTCTAGACCATGGACCCATCAAATTCAACTTGGTGTTGGAGGCTACCTACTACAAAAGCAGCCTTGATGAACAGAACCAGGAGAAGGAGGAGTTCCAAGATGTGGCCTTCAAGACGCCCAACTATTCAGTGGTCAACATCACAGAACTCACCCACATCATCAAGACGGCATGCCAGAAAATGTTGGAGGAGGAAGCCAAGTTCGAGGGCAACTCCAGTGGATGGACCCTCCTCAACATTGATGGCCTTCTCATCCGTATCAGCAAGTATTCACCACTATGAGGATCATCATACATCAAGCTGCCTACCAAGATTGCAGCAAGGTTGGCTGTGATAAACCCAAAGAACAAGGACCAGCAGTGCTTCAAGTGGGCCATGCTTGCCAAGCATGTCCAAGGAACAAATCCAGAGCGAGTCAATGTCCGGTACTACCAGCTGACCAACAAGTACAACTTTTCCGGATTGTCTTTCCCCACCACCATCAACCAGATCGACACTTTTGAGAGGAACAATCCAGGAGTATCAGTCAACGTCTACGGTATCGATGCTGACAACAACATCTTCCTGCAACGAGTTGTCAAAGAAGTCAAGACAGATCACACAGATCTTCTCCTGCTCTGTGAGAACGAAACAGTGGATAACAATGGTGATGACTTGAAAATCAACAATGCAGATAACAATGGTTATCACTTGAAAGAGAATAGCCACTATTGCTACATCAAGAACTTTGAGAAGTTGCTGCGAGCCCAGCTGACAAAACATGATGGACGGATTATCATCTGCAGACGCTGCTTCACCCACTACACAGTTGCTAATGATGGCGACCGCAGGATGAAGGAGCATGAAGAGTACTGCGCCCAGAACCAGACAGCAAGGATTGTGATGCCCAAGCCCAATGACAATTGAAGCCCACCTACCATGAAGTTTGAAAAGCATTTGAACAAGTTTAGGTTACCACTTGTTGCCTATGCAGACTTTGAGTGCTTGTTGGAGCAGCCCACTCCTGAGGAAGATGGTGAAGCCCCAGAGAAATGGATTGGAAAGGCTACAAAAGTTCTCCAATACCATAAGGCAATGAGCTATTGCCTTTACTTTGTGAGGGACAAACAACAATTCCCCTCATGGCTCACCATCAGCAACCTCATTCCCCAGGACCCAATTGTGTACCGTGGGCCAGATGCTGCTGCCCACTTCATGAAGACACTGACTGAGGTTGCAACTGATATTGCAGAAACCATGGAATGTAATAAAGTGAAAATGTCCCCACTCTCTGACCAACAAAAGGCGGAATTTTATGCGGCTAAGTTCTGTGAAGCCTGTCACAAGAAGTTCACCAATGACAAGGTTCGGGACCACTGTCATATGACTGGGTTGTACCGGAATGCATTATGTAACAAGTGCAACCTACAGAGACGTCGTCAATCCTACATTCCTGTATTCCTTCACAATTCCTCAAATTATGATACCCACTTGATCATTCCTCATCTTGGATCTGACAAATCTAAAATTTCAGTTATTCCCAACACATCTGAAAAGTATATTTCCTTCACCAAGCACATCTCAAAGAGTCTCCATCTGAGATTCATCTATACATTCCGGTTTACACCCGACAGTCTGGACAACCTGGTAACGAATCTTGTCAAGACAGCTGAGAATGCCTCTGATCTCTCCAATGTATTGGTGCACACCTCTAAACAGTTTAGAGATAAACTGGCTCTTGTGTCCCGTAAAGGTGTGTTCCTTACGAGTACTGCAACTCATGGGAGAGATTGGAGGAGACACAACTTCCTCCAAAAGAGGCATTCTACAGTAGGCTAACAGATCGCAGTATCAGTGATGAGGACTATGTACATGCTCAATGTGTCTGGCGCCAGTTCAGTTGTAGCACTCTGGGGGAGTACAGCGATCTCTATCTAAAATCAGATGTGCTCCTGTTGGCTGATGTATTCGAAAGCTTTAGAGATGTGTGCATGAGGACATACGATCTGGACTGTGCTCATTATTTCACATCACCAGGCTTCTCCTTTGATGTTATGCTCAAAAGTACAAAGGTGGAACTTGAGCTGCTGACCGACTACGACATGTACATGCTTATTGAATGAGGTATCAGAGGAGGTATAACCACCTGCATTCACTGCCATGCCATTGCCAACAACCAGTATACTGGGGCGCCTGTGGATCCAGAGAAACCTACATCCTACCTCTTGTACACAGACGCCAACAACCTGTATGGCTGGGCAATGAGCAATCCACTTCCTTGCCGGAAATTCCAATGGATGGGCAAAGAGGAACTGGAGGCAGTGACCAGAGACATTGCAGGTGTTGCTGATAGACAACATATAGGATACATCCTCGAGGTTGATGTGGAGTACCCTGCCGAACTGCATGATCTACACAACGAGTTTCCATTCCTACCAGAAAACCATAAAACTCAGAAATCTGGATATGTTCGCCTGATGACAACGCTGAACTCGCATACACGCTATGTCTGCCACTACCATCTTCTCAAACAAGCTGTCCAACACAGTTTGAGAATAGCCAAGGTCCATTGAGGTGTGAGATTTGAGCAGACCGACTTCCTAGCTCCATACATCCAGCTCAATACCAGTCTCAGACAGCAGTCAAAGAATAAGTTTGAGAAAAACTTTTTCAAACTAATGAATAATGCTGTCTATGGCAAGACCATGGAGAATGTGAGGAAGCGTATGAACATGGAGTTGGTCAACTGTGAGAACCGTCTAAAGAAGCTTGTGGCTCGACCATCATTCAAGGATCGAATCATCTTTGGAGAGAATATCTGTGCAGTCACCCTACATCAGGAGAAAGTTAATCTCAACAAACCGATGTACGTTGGACTATCTGTGCTGGACATTAGTAAAACCCTAATGTACGAATTCCACTATGACATGATGAAGCCAATCTACAACGATTGTCTCAAGCTATTGTACCAGGACACAGACAGCCTCTTCTACCTGGTTGAGACAGAAGACATGTACAAGGACATACTCAACATCAAGGAGCTGCGAGATATCTTTGACATGTCAGAATACCCAACCGACCATCCTTGCTACTCTCACACAAACAAAATGGTGTTGGGGAAGTTCAAAGATGAGTATTCGGCCAGAGCTCCTCACGAGTATGTTGGACTGCGCTCCAAGCTGTATGCCTGTCGATGCTACAATCCAGACCCTAGCCAGGCAAAGAGTGGACTCATCAAGAAGGCCAAGGGAGTACGGCGACCTGTGTTGGGTCAAGAGCTATCAAAGGATCATCGCAATGCCAAATGCTACATCGGCTTCCACGACTACCTGGACTGCCTCTATGGAGATGAGGCGATCTATAGAGAGCAGGTGATGTTCAGTACACGAAAACACCAAATCATGACAACTATGCAGAAGAAGAAGGCCCTTAGTAATGCAGATGAAAAAAGATGCATCATGGATGATGGCGTCAGCACTTTGGCATTTGGACACTATCAGCTTAGTAACAAGAGACACTCCACCAATGATGACCAGCCTCCTACAAAACGTGCTCGAAATGATGTTACCCTGGACAGCAGCGATGAAGATTTTCAGATGCCTGACAAAGATGGCATATAGATTTAAGGTACATAGAAAATAAGATGATTGTGAAAAATAAACTTTGACATCTGCAACTGATTGTTATTCATTTCCCTATCCTTCCTCTAGTATAAAACTTCTCAGTAGTCATATGATATACATCTAGTGCACACCTAGTGTCCACTTATGCCTACAAGTGTACACCAAGTGTTCACCTAGTGTTCACCTAGTGATCACTAGTGTTCACCAAGTGTTCACCTAGTGCTCACTTAGGCTTTAAAAGTGTACACCACGTGTTCACCTAGGCTTAAAAGTATTCACCTAGTGTTCAAAATATAGTCAAAGTATAATATAAGTCAAATATATAGTGAATTACATTGCAATGGTGGAAAATTGAATATGTTGATTTTATTTTATTATTATGAGATGATGCTATACTGAAAAATGAAATCAAAATATGATGCAACACAGCAATCTAAGAATGGCTTCAAGACAGCTCTGTACCTAGCTTGGCTAAGAACGGATTTGAGACTCCAATTATAAGCATGTCTTGGCTTTTAAGTTGAGAAGATGTCTAGGGGCACATGAGGGAAACACTAGGGACGCACTAGGGGAGCACTAGGGGCACACTAGGGGAGCACTGGAGGCGCACTAGGGGGGCACTAGGGGAGCACTAGGGGCGCACTAGGGGCACACTAGGGAAACACTAGGGACATTAAGGGGGCACTAGGGAAACACTAGGGGTGCACTAGGGGAGCACTAGGGGTGCACTAGGGAAACACTAGGGGCACACTAGGGATGCACTAGGGGCACACAAGGGGCATTAAGTGGGGCACTAGGGAAACACTAGGGACATTAAGGGGGCATTAGGGAAACACTAGGGACATTAAGGGGGGCACTAGGGAAGCACTAGGGGAACACTAGGGGCATTAAGGGGGGCACTAGGGAAACACTAGGGACATTAAGGGGGCACTAGGGAAACACTAGGGGCATTAAGGGGGCACTAGGGAAACACTAGGTGTATTAAGTGGGGCACTAGGGAAACAGAAGGGGCATTAAGTGGGGCACTAGGGAACCACTATGGGCATTAAGTGGTGCACTAGGGAAACACTAGGGGCATTAAGGGGGCACTAGGGAAACACTAGGGGTATTAAATGGGGCACTAGGGAAACAGAAGGGGCATTAAGTGGGGCAATAGGGAACCACTATGGGCATCAAGTGGTGCACTAGGGAAACACTAGGGACATTTTAAGGATTGAGCAACCACTTTTAGGGTATTTGGGAGCCATTTTTAGGGTGAGGGGAACCACTTTTGGGTGAGGGGAACCGGTTTTAGGATGAGGGGGTCCACTTTTATGGTGAGGGGGTCACTTTGAAGGTGAGGGGGACATTTTTGGGCCATTTTTTATGAGAGGGGGGCCACTTTTTGAGTTGAGAGGGTCACTTTTAGGGTAAGAAGGACCGTTTTTAGGATGAGGGGATCACTTTTTGGGTACGGGTAGCACTTTTAGGGAGAAGGGGACCACTTTGATGGTGTGGGGGACCATACCATTTTTCGGGAGAGGGGGTCCACTTTTATGGCGAGGGGTTCTACTTTTTGGGAGGGGTGGACCGGTTTTAGAATGTGGGGTCCACTTTTAGGGTTGTGGGAACCGTTTTTAGGATGAGGGGGTCCACTTTTAAGGTGAGGGGAACCGTTTTGATGATGAGGGGGTCCACTTTTAGGGTGAAGGGTACCATTTTTTGGGGGAAGGGGACCACTTTTTGGGGGAAGGGGACCACTTTTTGGGAAAGGAGGTAAACTTTTATTACCTAGCAGTGCATTCACATTTCAACAATAATTATAGAAAGAGATTGTTGCATAATGTAGTACACTTGCATTGTGAATGCAACATTGACGTCATACATATGAAACCTGAATGAATAGTTATTTGAAATTATTGTAGCCAACACGTAGATATTTTTATGACTTTAATTAATGATGGATATTGATGGTATAGCTGTCCAAGATTGGCAGCGATTTCACAAGGTCCTTTTCTGCCGACATGTGGATGTATATATAACAAATAGTAATGGTAAAATATATATATAGATGGTAGCCTGTAGCTGTTCATGATTGGTAGCGATTTTATAATGTCCTTTGTCAAGAGGAAAAATTATAGCATCATTGTTGATGCTTGCAGAAAGCTTATGACAAGGAAACTTTTGATAAATAGTCTCTATAAAAGTTTGAGGAAAGAGGCAGGGGAAAGAGGTAGCTGAGAAAGAGGGAGTGGAGAAGAGAGAGTAAAGTATAATTTATATAACTTCTGACTATTACCTTGGATGGATGACAACACCTACATTCATGGAAGATAGATAAAAAATATATACAAGATGATATGTTACGTTTTGTAAGTTATATTACTGTCATCAATAGGATACTACTACTACAAGAGAGAGAGAGAATGGAAGAGAGAGCGTGTGAGAGAGGGTGTGGGGAAGAAGAGGAAGAGAGTTGTCGGCTATTGCTTGTCTCTTTGCTCTCTTCTTATTGTCTCCACGTTCGTAGTATCAGAGCCAGCTCCTCTCACTGTAACCGGTTCGCAGCGGGATAAACTTGTTCTTCTTGTCTCTTCTTTGTTCCGATCTTCGCATTCTTCTCAGTGTTACTGTAGTTTGTTAACGTTCTTTCTACTTCGCAATTACTCTCCACTACATTCACTGGCGCATAGTTATCTACTGTTCCTTGCGTTATCATCATTCCTCTTTCTCCAAATGTTATCGCTCGTTTCTCGCATTACGTAATCACTGACCTTGACATTCTGGCGCCATGCACTAAAAACGTGACTGTGTACAACATTATACAAGTGTATGAGAGAGGAAGAGAAAGAAAGAGAAGATAAAGAAGGGGTGAAAGAGAAAGAGAGGGTGAGAGAGAGAGCAAGAGAGAGGAAGAGGAAGAAGGAGAAGATAAATAAGAGGTGAAAGAGAAAGAGGAGGAGGACGAGATGGAGAAGGAGAAGAAGAAGGAGAAGAAGCAGGGGAAGAAGAAGTAGGAGGAGAAGAAGAAGGCGAAGGAGAAGGAAAAGGGGAAGGAGATGGCGATGGAGAAGAAGAAGGAGAAGGAGAAGGAGGAGGAGAAGGAGAAGGAGAAGGAGAAGGAGGAGGACGAGATGGAGAAGGAGAAGGAGAAAGAGAAGGAGAAGGAGAAGGAGAGAGGGTAAGAGAGGAGCGAGAGAGAGTGAGAGAGAGGGTTGAAGAGGGGAATGGGTCCGGAAGGTTCCGTGAGCCGGGGGGGGGGGGGGGTAAAGGTCAAAGGTCAAGGTTGCACTGAATCTGTCAATTTTATACTACTTCTGTTCTCTGCTGTAAAATCACTTCCCGGTGGTTCGGAACCCACCTAAAACTGTAGGTCCAACTCATCAATCACCATAATCCAATTCATTACCCTCGCGCAGGTGGACTTCATCCTCTGAAGATAAAAAAGTTTGATAGGATTAAAAATGACGCAACTGTCGAAACTTAGAGTTTTTTATTATTTTATGGTTTTGAAAACATCTGTATTATTCATTATGTATATCTACCACAATATCATCATCACCAAATCGTCAAATTGTGGTGTGGCGGAGGTACTGTCAAGGTCTGTTCAGGTGCGGAGATACAGAACAGGGAGAGTATGAGGTACCCTCTGTTGAAGATGTAGACTTGGAGCCTGATATTATAAGAGCGGAAGTAGAGCAGGCAATCCACCTCTTGAAATGCAATAGAAGTACAGGTGAGGACAATATAAGTGCTGAAATGTTGAAACAGCTTGACTCAAGTGGCATCTGTCTCCTTCTCAAAATATGCAACAAAATATGGAAGACAGGCCAGTGGCCTGTTGACTGGAGCAGGTCAACTTTTATACCATTGCACAAGAAAGGCTCCAGCCAAAAATGCGGCAATTTCAGAACTATTGCTGTGATGTCACATCCAAGTAAAGTGATGCTTCGAATCCTATTGCAGTGCCTAAAGAGTTTTTTGCAATGGCAGATCCCACAGGAACAGGCAGGATTCATGAATGGTAGAGGCACTAGGGAACAGATTTTGAATGTGAGACAGATAAAAGAAAAGGCAAGAGAATTTGGAACAACAACATACTTATGTTTTCTTGATTATAGCAAAGCATTTGAATGTGTAAACTGGCAGAAACTTTGGAAGGCTCTCCTTGATCTGGGAACCCCGCAACACCTTGTTATATTACTGAGACAGCTATATGAAAATAGTACAGCCGTTGTTCGACTGGAAGCCAGAACCTCCGAGAGCTTCAATATACAATGAGGAGTGAGACAGGGGTGTGTGCTTTCCCCTCTTCTGTTTAATGTATACGGGGAATACATACTTAGAAGATGTCTCAGTGATTGGGAAGGTGGCGTGAGTGTGGGTGGGAGAAGGATAAACAACCTCAGGTATGCCGATGACACCACACTGATTGCGGGGGATGCACAGGAAATGAGCCAATTGCTGGAAAGAGTGGAAAGAGAAAGCCTCTTGTTTGGACTGAGACTCAATCGTCAAAAGACAAAACTAATGGTCATTGATCGCCTTAAGAAAGTTACTGAATCACCGGATATACAAGGCGTGGAAATGGTAAGAGAGTTCAATTACCTGGGATCTTTCATAAACAGCGATGGAGGCTCTTCAATGGAGGTCAAGAGAAGGATAGCCCTGGCTAAGACGGCCATGACCAAGTTGAATAAGGTCTGGAAGGATAACCACATATCGTCTGTAACAAAATGTAGACTGGTTAGAACACTCGTCTTTCCCGTTGCACTGTATGGAGCTGAAGCTTGGACATTGAAGGCGACAGATTTGGCTAAACTAGATGCTTTTGAAATGTGGGTGTGGAGAAGGCTCCTGAGAATCCCGTGGACTGCTCATAGGACCAACCAGTCAATATTGCAAGAGCTGAATATAAAAGAAAGGCTTTCATCCTCAATAAAACAGCGAATTCTAAGGTACTTCGGCCACATAAGTAGGAGACCAAACGATAATTTGGAGAAATTCGTTGTGCAGGGAAAGATTGAGGGTGCGAGACCCAGAGGAAGGGCTCCAAAACGATGGCTTGACCAGGTGAAACAGTTCACCGGTATACCTCTAAAGGAAAACGTACAGAATGTGATGGATCGAGACAAGTGGAGGGAAATGACGAGACGCGTAAGTTGATATCATGAGATAAACCATAGGATCGCGACACTTCAGGATTGAAGTAACGAGTGATAGTAGTAGTAGTATCATCATCACTAAAATTATGATAAAAACAAAAGCAGACAAACAAGAGGACTTCAAATCCGGTGTATATTAACAATTTTATTACAAAAAAATTTGGACTAATTTTCTGGTACAGTCTATACTATATTATTTTGAACAAATTCTACAAGTGAGATATTGCTCTATATTAATCATCCTAAAGATGGAACCCAATGTGTCACAATCATGAAAAGAGAATAAAAATCGGCTGCTAAAATCCGTGTTCTTGAGGGTGATGATTAGGAGAAGGAGGTGAAGATACGATAGAAGAGAACGAGAAGATACTCTACTTCTCGCAACTTCTTCTTCTCCTTCTTGTTTTTCTCCTACACCTTCTTGTTCTTCGACTCCTCTTTCTCATCCTTTTCCTTCTCCTCCTCCTCCTCCTTCTTCTTCTCCTCCTCCACCTCCTCCTCCTCCTCCTCCTCCTCCTCCTCCTCCTCCTCCTCCTCCTCCTCCTTCTCCTCCTTTTTCTCGTCCTTCTTCTCTTCTCATCCTTCTTCATCCCCTCCTTCTCCTACTCTTTCTACTACTTTTTCTCCTTCTCCTACTCTCTCTACTACTTTTTCTCCTTCTCCTTCTTCATCGTCAACATCATCATATCTTTCTCGCTTCTTCTATTTCTTCTTCTTATTCTTCTTCTGCTCCTAATGGAAGTCTTCTTTCGTTCCTTAGAAGCATTAGAAGTGGCGGCAGGCTGTCTTGTGCATTATTTCTCTTTCACACGCCATTAATCCACATTCTATTTTTATCCGGTTAAAGAGACTGCAAACAAATGAGTGGCTGTCTACTGCAGGAGGAGGCTCTCTATCTCTGTCTGAGAAGTGGAGCGAGCTGAGCGAGTCTTCGGCTGTCACCTTTCGAAGACATTTGCATTGTCACCTTCGCTGTACTGCTCGTCAATCACTCCAGCTCCGATTTTTTTGCACTAGCCGCCTAAAAACAGAACAAATACTGAATGCCGTATTTATGTACTTATCTTAACAAAGATTTAGGGCCGTATTTATGAACGTAACTTGAAGTGTTCTTATCTAAGTGCGACTTGGAAAGGCTTTATTACATTGAACATGGTCATAAGCTAACCTAAAATCGAAACGTAATTTCAGACACTAACAAACATATTTATATTAATTTTAACATAGATGAAAAGATGAAAATGATGCACCGTATGTAAATTTACAGTTACTGTTAAGTAGTTATTACCAAACCAATATTCTCTATATTGATATTTTCTGTTTACGAATTTTAAAGAATAATGGAATTTTTAAGTAGTGAGCGCTATCTGACAGCAGACCAATGAACTTCGCATTTACTAAAGTGTACTCCAGTTACGTACACTTCAACCGGTTGAAGTGAGAAGAAAAATTAATAGGTTAGAAGTCGATTTATATGAGGAAAGTCAAAATAGTTCCAATAGATTAAATATTCAGCGAATTTTATTTTATTTTATACATATAAGCCAAAATATGATAGAATATAATCTCAAGAACGGCTTCAAGATAGCCCTCTACCTACCTTGGCTAAGAACGGATTTTGATTAAAATTTTATGGAAGACTTGACTTCTAAGTTGAAATCTTTAAGAGATCTTAGTTCTTCAATACGAAGTTGATGCATTGATTATACTGGGTGAGTTGACTAGCTGACAAGTCAGGTTACAAGCCGACCCAGCTGTCCCCGCCATATTTATGTAGTTTAAATTCTTATATTAGTGAAAATTGGTCTTGTTTAATGTAAATGATTAGTGTTACACTACATAGATATGGCATGGACAGCTGGGTTGGTAGCCTAACTTGTCAACTAGTAAACCTGCCCATCATAATCAATGCTTCAATGAATTTTGTATTTATGAATCTCACTAGATCTTCTGAACTTTAAAGTCAAGACTTTCTTGATATTGGTATCTCAAATCCCTTCTTATCGAAGATGGGTAAAAGACAGTATTGAAGCCATTCTTGGGATTATTTTTTTTATTTTGGCTTCATTTTTTATTTGCATTATAGCACCGGTTCGTGAAAATCAAATAAATCCATCACATTAAATTTTTGCATCATTGCAATCTAATTCACTCTATATAAAATTTGACCAATTAAAACTATTTTTATTTCCGTTATAAAAATCGATTTCTGACCTATCAATTTCTCTTCTCGAAATGCAAAGTTATTTGGTCTGCTGTTAGACAGCGCTCTTTACGCTGCATTAATCTCCTATTATACAAAAAATCGAAAACATAAAATATTAAGTGTTTTGGAGTTGTAATAATTACGTAACAGTAACTGTAAATTTACATACGGGTCATTATTTGCATCTTTTTATTTAGGTTAAATTATGTTTGTTAGTGTCTGAAATTACGTTTCGAGGTCAGGTTAGCTTGTGATTACGTTTAACGTAATAGTCGTACTAAGATAAGAAAAGCTCAAGTTACTTTCATACATACGGCGCTGGAGTCGATATGTGTAAGAGAAGCAATCGATCAAAGGTTGTGGAGAGTATTGCGCAAAAAACATTTTTGAAAAGTGAACAATATTAAGACTTGTCACTCCAACTTGTGTTATAAAGGGGCTTACTGTAAGTGGGCACAACTTTTTTTGTAGGTGAGGGGGTAGGCAAATTTAAAAGAGCTTTCTATTCGTCCTTCTTTCGTGTGTGCGCAGTTTCTGTCAAAAAAGTTTCATCGCAGCTAATAATAACTCCATTTCTATTGCTGCCGTGCCAGAAAAGTTCAACTTGGAAATATTATTTTACATCTGCACGAGACAGTAAACTTTTCTCTTTCTGGAGATATTTCAGTTGGGCGGAAGTGTTGAGGGGGTAAGGATTTTGGAGGTTATGATAGACGTTGCGGACGTTGCATTGAACTCTGCTAGGGTACCCCCGTTCCTTCAACTACTCTTAAACCGCTCTCCCCCCCTAAACGGACTCGTCTCGTTTTCTCTCTCTAGATCGTTCCATTTTTCTCAATCTACTGTGAGTTACATTTTGCCATTCCCGGTGAGGTCTCTGCTCCACTTTCCAAGCAACAACTTTTGTTGAAAGTTTTCTTCTTCTCAGCGCCAAGTGAACAAATATCTTTAAACAGGGGAGCTCAATAAATCATGAATTGTTTTTAAATTGAATCATTCGGGTGATTGACTCTGGTCAATAGGCAAGGTTACGTTGATTGATCGTAGCAGCGTTGAGATGTGACTAAAAATGAAAATGGTGGAAATTTGTGGAATTAATAACGTTGAATGCATTCAATTTAACTATTTATCTAGGTTAAGTGATAGTCACGAGCCGTAGCATGTATTTGTTCAATCAGATAAGATAAGCCACGCTTACCTGGGCCCTCTCTGCGAGAGACTGATTGGATTGGGCAGCAAGAAAGATTGTTCTCTGCTGTAAAATCACTCCCCGGTGGTTCAGAACAGGCTTAGAGTTGTAGGACCACCATGTTTCCCATAATATGGCTTAAGCGTTGATGTGGAACCACCCGTAAGGGTCTCCCCACCAATAAAAGTCATACCCTTATTATTCATATCATTACCCATGAACAAGACTTATTACTCATGTAAAACACCTGTAAGTCAAACTAACCTTATTCATTCATATTTTGTTTCAGACCCATACTCTCCTATTGGAAAATTTAAATATTCCATTAAATTTAGAAATTTGAACATAACAAGAACATTGATCTTATTTGTATGACCTTAATGATTTTGACTACTGTTATGAGAATCTAGGTGATACTGTCACATGAAAGTGAAGTTTGGACAAAGATTCGTTCATTCCTGACACTTAACCGGCGAAAGAGATAGAGGGGGAGCGTGAGGAAGAGGGTATGAGAGAGAGTGTGAGCGAGAGAGTGAGTGAGAGAGTATGAGAGTGTTAGGAAGAGAGAGTCCAATTACCAGAGAGCACCGTTAAGAGGATTAGTTAGTTGGCAAAGAGATGATGGCAGAGCATACGGTTGACCTGCTCTACTGTGATAACTGAAAGCATCTTCTGGCCAAAATGTCTGGTTATCTTCATGGACCAACAGCCAACCATTAATGCACTTCCTGGACCGTAACCTAGTGAAGCTGTCTTAGTCTCGCTGAAAAATAAAAGGAAATAGCTCCTGTGGTGAGATGAACTCTGAACTTCTGACTTTCTTCGACTTAGTTTGATCTAGTTTTGTTACTTCTCAGTTATGATGCTGTTACAGATTTTCGGTAGTACTCACTACCCAATGCACCTTGTTTGTATGTGTAGTTACATTATTTGTAAAAAGAGTGATATAAACCTAAATCTTAACGTACTTAAAAAGTAATTGCTTATGAATTTTATTGGTTGGGTGACGCTTACAGGTAGTTCCACCTCGCAGCTTGAGCCTTGTTATTGGAAACATGGTGGACCTTCAATTTTAGGTGGGTTCCGAACCACCGGGAAGTGATTTTACAGCAGAGAACAGAGGTTTTTTTTGCTGGCCAACCCAATTGATCACCCTTACAGAGAGGGTCTAGGAGAGCGTTGCTTATCTAATCTGATTGAACAGATACCTGCTACGGCTCACAGCTATCACTTCCCAACGTACTTCATAATACACGATGCCGAGGAGATAATCACTTCGTATATATGAACGTTACTCACGTTAATCTAAGAACAACTTGGAAAGGCTCTATTACATTGAACGTGGTCACAAGCTAACCTAGAATTGTGCCGTATTATCAGGCACTAATAAACATAAAATAACATACATGAAATTTGGGAACATTAAAAACGATTGAAAATATATTCAGTTGATTTTTAGGTTTTAGGTTTAGTTGATTCAGTTTGTTTTTATAGTGTACAAGAACTCATTCAGATCAAAATTATGCCTCACCTTAACTAATTTGAATTGCAATAGGGCTTACTAGTGAATAAGAATGGTAATATTGTATAATATAATTGTTGATCTGACTTGACTTGTCTTACACTCAATAACCCGAGTCTTGAAGACATAATCTTAAAAAGACACTAGTAACTTCAAGGAATATGTAGGATGTTTGCACTAGGAAGAGGAAGAAGATGAGGAAAATGAAGAAGAAGAAGAAGAAGAAGAAGAAGAAGAAGAAGAAAGAGGACGAATGAAAGAAGAAGAAGAAGAAGAAGAAGAAGAAGAAAGAGGATAAATCAAAGAAGAACTTCTATTCAAATAAAAAATGAATGAATAAAATTAATTTGATACAATTATGATACACATGTAATATAATATTATGTAACTAACTATAAAATGTTTTTAAAAATTATTAAACAAAAATAGTAGGCCCAGTTCTCTTTGTGTAAGCCTACAATAATTAATTCTAGCTCAAAAAGCATAAATCAAAACTGGTATCATTAATCTTTTTATTCATTAAGACAATCGAATGTGAAGATATAAAAGACTTTGTTAAGCCCAAAATGTCTTTATTGACGAAATTTTGACTTCAGAATCCAAATGTTGCAGATATCTCGCCCATAATACTGCATAAAGTGCAATCAGCTGTATTAATGGGAATTGATAGCCGAGTGCCGTAGCAGGTATCTGTTCAATCAGAGATAAGCTACGAAACTCCTGGGTGCTCTTTGTAAGGGTGACCGATTGGATTGGCCAGAAACATAGACTCTGTTCTCTGCTGTAAAATCACTTCCCGGTGGTTCGGGACCCACCTAAACCTGTAGGTCCAACTCATCAATCACCATCATCCAATTAATTACCCACGCACAGGTCTCAGACCTATGTGGGCTTCATCCTCCGAAAAAATAAATAAAAATCAACTGAAGTACAAAATAGAAACGCAGCCTTGGTGACGCGATACAGTGTGACTTGTGGTAAACATACATGAAATAGACAGCGCAAATTGAATCAAGGTCTGAAGATTGGGTTTAATTTTGCAATGGTGATTATCATTGTGTACATCGAGTAAGTTCCTCTGTGCAAGCACCCTTAATCTTGGGCGTGAGGCTACTGTTCACAGTATTAGTAAATAAACTGGCAGAAAATGATCTTCCAAATGAAGAAAATTCTATTACAACTAAATAGTATCTCAATTTATGTTTGAGTTATGTAGCGTTGATTATAGTGATTTATGAATATTGAAGAATGTTTGCCGTCTATCTTTCAGCATGTAACGTTATCTACCTTATGCACCTTATCTTGTCCATGGCACACCTCCATTAAGCTAATTTCGCCTTCACTTTTGCTTCCTTAAAGCAGCAGAATGAGCAGACGAAAACCACTACACCGCCGCCATCTTGCAAACTTTTTTCTTGAAAGCTTTTGATAATCTCATAAAGTTGGCGTACGCTTTCAACCATACCTATCTAACAGGTATCTGGAAAGAACACTACTCTATGCTAATTGAATTGGTTAATACGTCCTCGAAGGAAGGTGGCCCGTAACGGGATGTTTTTTTAGAATTTCTTCATAATATAAGATCTAGATGAACTATGATATACTGTTTACGGCTGGAGAAGATGTTTAAAAAAAATTAATTTCTCATACAGTACTAGCAGTTTGCCCGATTCAATTGAATCTGGAATCTAGAATGTGGGATAACCTAACTACATGTTTAATTTAAAAGTTTCTTTTTCTTATCACGCGTTCTTCTTCTTTTTCTTCTCCACCATCTTCTTCTGCCTTCTTCTTCTGTTTCTTCGTCTTATTCTTCTTTTTCCTCCTCCTTCTCCTTTCCTTTCATCTTCTTTTTCTGCTACTGGTTTTCTCCGTTCAATCTCTTCTTTCTCAATCTCCTTCTTTTTCTATTTCTTCTTCTTCTCTTGCCATTCTTATTCTTCTCTTCCCCTTCTTCTTCTCTTCCCCCTTCTTCTTCTCTTCCCCTTCTTCTTCATTTTCCCCCTCATTTTTCTTTCTCTGCTCCTCCGGTCTCACATATTCTCCGGTGTTGGAGTATCGTCGATAGATAACAGCAGGTAGCTGTTTATATAGGATGGTTATTATTACAGTCTCTCATTCAATTATTTTACAATTCTACTACAAAATCCTTTCTCATACTTGGCTAATTTTCCAATTAAACTCGAATCAACAAACAAGCACTCAATGTTTTAGAGAGATAATGTTATATAGCATTATATAGGATGGTTTTTATTTCAGTCGCATATTCATTTATCTTAAAATACAAAATAACTGTATCTCATAGTACAATCAATATCTTACGGTGTAAAATACTTCCCTCATACTTGGCTAATTTTCTCATTAAGTTCGAATCAATAAACAAGCACTCAATGTTTCTCAAAGTAGAGCTTGCTCGACAACCGGGACACTCCACTCAAAAAGCACCCCTGATCAACTTTGGTTAATGTGCGAAATTCTGAATACCCGCCTAGATTAATAATGTGTCATTGGTTGATGAATTGCTTGCGGAATTCGGCAGGGCGGATAAATTGCCAGCAAGTTTTTAATCGTTGTGCCGTGGTGTTATGAATGATGCTACGGACGGGAGTGCGGACGGAACGGCGATCAAGTATTATTATTAACAAAATACTGCCATAGACTGGAGCTGTGATGATAGATTAAGTTCTTGAATGGTGTGAAAGCCGCGCTAAGACGGGGGATGGTAGCAAGGGGGAACAAATGGTGAGGGGGTGTTTCTTAATCCAACCGTTGGTATTTTCTTGGTTTTCTTAGAACCCTCTTCCACTTCCCCCTCCCCACTCATTTCCAGCTACCCCGAATTTCTCCTCTTTGTTCTGTTTTATCTCTGCTCATCTGAGCGTGATAATTGTATACAATAATTTCATCAACACTCTTTCACAGACAATAAATGTGAGATGAATGGTGTTGAAACGATGTAAGATTAATTTTTTCTTTGCACATATAAAATTACAGCTCTATTCATTGATGTGTATCTCTTCAGCCATGAATTCCCTCTATGATAGTAGTCTACAGTTGCAGGAGCTGCTCTAGATGTAATGAAATTCACAATCATTTTTGAAAGGAAAAATAGTTGATATTTTGATATTTATTTTGACTTTAATCTAATTTTATTTTAATGTACTTTTACTAAACTGTTTTTAGGGTTTCGTTTCAAGTGAAATTTCAAATTAATTGCATTTAAGTGAAAAAAAATCTTTTTTTTAAATTCTATGAGTAGTTTTTTTTTTTTTAGAAAATATAATTTCTTAGTGTGAATTAGCCTCAATGCTTAGGACAATATAGCATGTTCCAAATTTGTGAAAAGAGCAGTTTTGAGTCTGTTGCATCTTCTCATTCATTGAACGTTGTCATAAAAAATTTTGAAATAAAAAAGTGTTGATATTTTGATTTTTATATTCATTTTAATCTATTCATATTTTCATGAAACAAACATTGTAGCCAAACAATGGAAATTTGACTTTCGTTTTTTATTTTATCGAGTTCATTTGTGATCAATAAAGGCCTTGGATGAGAAATATCATTGACTGATGATGACTAAATGACGAAATCCTTGATGACAAATAAAATTCAATAAATTTTCATTCTAGGAATTTCTATGTTATCACATATCTGGAATGAAAGTATTACTCAATCCCATATTGCAAGATCATCACTCAAACTCCTGGATCAGAGACTATTAAGAATAATCAAACTTGTCAAAGAAATCCTCAAATATGGTAAACCTAATTATTTTAAAAACGATTTCAAATTTTTGTCTGGAGGCATAACGAATAATATTTCAAATACTAAAAGCGGGGATACCATATTACAATCTATACTAAATCATTCATTATAAGTGCTTGTCGAGCTTGGAATGCACTTCCAAATTTTATTACGTGCTTTACCTAGTCATTAAGGAGGAGTCTTTTGGAGAGAATGACTGCATCTTTATGACCATAGAGAACCTTCATGTTTCATTTTGTAAATAATATCCCATCTGTATTGTTCAGAAAATAAAAAAACACAATTTTAATCATATTCAATCACTTGGAAACAATTCTATTTGTATTCAAAATGTATTCTATTAAAACCAATTCTATAGTCTCTCAGTTCGAGATTATTAAGTTAAATTTGAATGAACAAACATTTCCCAGACTTTGCTCTCATTACATAAACGCATTATATAAAATTGCATTGTTAAAATTCGAAATTTTCATCATATTATACAAAATAAATTGTGTTATTAATAATATATTTTTTAATCATTCAAAATGGAATTTTGTAAATTTATGTAAATAAAGTAATTTTATCTTATCTTCATCTTTATTATCATATTTATCGGTACTTTACATTATCTTTAACTTATCTATATCCTCATCTTATCATTACCTTATCTTTATCGAATCTTTCTAATCTTCATCTTATATTTTATCTTATCATTATCTTATCTTTATCTTACCTTTATTTTATCTTTATCTTACCTTTATCTTATCTTTATCGAATCTCTTTCTAATCTTCATCTTATCTTTATCTTATCATTATCTTATCTTCATCTTTATCTTATCTTTATCTTATCTTTATCTTATCTTTATCTTATCTTTATCTTATCTTTATCTTATCTTTATCTTATCTTTATCTTATCTTTATCTTATCTTTATCTTATCTTTATCTTATCTTTATCTTATCTTTATCTTATCTTTATCTTATCTTTATCTTATCTTTATCTTATCTTTATCTTATCTTTATCTTATCTTTATCTTATCTTTATCTTATCTTTATCTTATCTTTATCTTATCTTTATCTTATCTTTATCTTATCTTTATCTTATCTTTATCTTATCTTTATCTTATCTTTATCTTATCTTTATCTTATCTTTATCTTATCTTTATCTTATCTTTATCTTATCTTTATCTTATCTTTATCTTATCTTTATCTTATCTTTATCTTATCTTTATCTTATCTTTATCTTATCTTTATCTTATCTTTATCTTATCTTTATCTTATCTTTATCTTATCTTTATCTTATCTTTATCTTATCTTTATCTTATCTTTATCTTATCTTTATCTTATCTTTATCTTATCTTTATCTTATCTTTATCTTATCTTTATCTTATCTTTATCTTATCTTTATCTTATCTTTATCTTATCTTTATCTTATCTTTATCTTATCTTTATCTTATCTTTATCTTATCTTTATCTTATCTTTATCTTATCTTTATCTTATCTTTATCTTATCTTTATCTTATCTTTATCTTATCTTTATCTTATCTTTATCTTATCTTTATCTTATCTTTATCTTATCTTTATCTTATCTTTATCTTATCTTTATCTTATCTTTATCTTATCTTTATCTTATCTTTATCTTATCTTTATCTTATCTTTATCTTATCTTTATCTTATCTTTATCTTATCTTTATCTTATCTTTATCTTATCTTTATCTTATCTTTATCTTATCTTTATCTTATCTTTATCTTATCTTTATCTTATCTTTATCTTATCTTTATCTTATCTTTATCTTATCTTTATCTTATCTTTATCTTATCTTTATCTTATCTTTATCTTATCTTTATCTTATCTTTATCTTATCTTTATCTTATCTTTATCTTATCTTTATCTTATCTTTATCTTATCTTTATCTTATCTTTATCTTATCTTTATCTTATCTTTATCTTATCTTTATCTTATCTTTATCTTATCTTTATCTTATCTTTATCTTATCTTTATCTTATCTTTATCTTATCTTTATCTTATCTTTATCTTATCTTTATCTTATCTTTATCTTATCTTTATCTTATCTTTATCTTATCTTTATCTTATCTTTATCTTATCTTTATCTTATCTTTATCTTATCTTTATCTTATCTTTATCTTATCTTTATCTTATCTTTATATTATCTTTATCTTATCTTTATATTATCTTTATCTTATCTTTATCTTATCTTTATCTTTATATTATCCTTATCTTATCTTTATTGAATCTCTTTCTAATCTTTGCAGTTACCAAACAAGGCATTACGGTGTTAAAAAACTATGTTGAATGAATATTCCTGTCTGATTACATAATCAATTTGGCCAATTTTACCTTCGTCTTAAGCTATTGGTATGAGTAGAATGTATTTAGACTCAACAATTTCATCTCCAAATCGACAATTAGTCAGGATGGAAAACCACTATTGAAATGATTTGATGATTTTTGCATGACAATGAATGCCTTGCTAAGAGCAGAAACATTTGTTTGTTTGGGCCAGGTTGACTGTCTATTGGGACACGCGATTTTTGTCTACCTGGTGTTTTCAATCTCTTCTCTTTTTTTCTCCCACTCACTCTCTCTTTCAGTCTCTCTCTCTCTCTTACTCACTCCCTCTGTCATTTAGCCCGGATCAGACCAGGTGGATACCCCGATTTTTTCTACCCAGTGTTTTTAATCTCATCTGTTTTTCACTCACTCTCTTCCTCTATCTCTATCACTCGTTCTCTCTCTTCAATTCGAATTGAGAATAGAGTCTGGGATTTGGTGAATGCAGGTTGTGAGGTTTGCTGGAAAGAATGAGAAAATCATGAACAAGGGAGTGGCGAAAGTATGGGACAGAATGGTGTGTAAAGGGGCAAGATAGGCAACCGGCTTAAAGTGTGGATGTGCGATGTGAAGGGGCAACCGGGTTAAAGAGAGTACCTCTAGCATGACGTCAGAGGTACTGTCTGGAAGGGACGGACGGTGGGTATTTGGCTCAGCTTGCCATGCGAAGGAATTTAATTTCGGATCAGGCGGCCAAATCAGACTGAACATCAGCAGCGAGTGAATGCCGTCACTCACTCCAAGCCCTCCCACCCACCCTATAATCCGCCACGGAACCCCTCCCCCTTACAACCCTTACCACTTCATCCATCGACGGACACATTCATCCTCCGCCTATACAACCTCTCATTCGTGAATTATTCATTTATTTGCAAACGGAGGACAGACATAATGACCCCATGTTTTGCACTCCTCTACGGATTCTTCTTCTCTTTTCCTTCTTCATTTTCTTATTGTTTTTTATTTTTATTTCTCTTGTTCTTTTTCTTTTTCTATTTCTATTTCTTTTTCTTCCTCTAATTATTTTTTCTTCTTGCTTCAACTCTTCCCCTCCAGCAACGCGAAGTAGTTTTCAAATTTTTTACACCCTTTCTTTTGGGGAATCAATCTCTCATAATTATCGGAAAACGTATATAACTACATTTTCTATTGGAAGCAGCCTAGGAATATAATTTTTTTATATAGAGCACGATTGATACAATACTTATTAATTATAAAACCACGTATTCACATAATACATAGTGGTGTCTTACCTTACTGAAGGCAGTATGCTGTAAATTGCGATGTAATTCTATTTATCTTTGTGTTACACTAGAATTTTCACTTGAGTTGAAAACTAGAGTACTTTACTATGCCTATGTCATTATTATATTTTATTTTTAATTAGTATTAGCTTCCCACAATAGTCAATAGGCTATTTGTGGGATAGTAACGTTTTCTCTGAAATTTTTCCACTTGATAATCAAATTTAGTAAACCTATATTCTAATTATATTTATATCTATATTCATACTTTCATTCATATTTATATTTGTATTTCACTCTATAAATAATCCTCACACATTATTTTGTCGAATATTAACAAGGTTTTATTCAAATTTTCATTATTCAATTGTGAGTTACATCCTTTTGATATTGCAACCAGATTGCTAAGTTTTATTCAGTTCTTCTATCTACTAACCTTAGTTTTATAAAATGTTTATCATAATTTTTTTAAAGATTCACACAATTAAAGAAAGTTAAAATTAAGATTGACATTATTATTGGTCAATTTATATAGAAAACATTGTTCAAGTCAGGATCCCGATGTTGACGTATATTCTTTTCTAATTGTGCATTGTTCTCCTCACAAAATATAATTGGATTTGCGTGCAATCTGGTGAGAGAATACAAAATAATCAGACTAGAAATAAAATAAACTCGAACTGAGATTGGATCACGTCACTTGGAACCGATTGTCGTTCCTTTTTTGCTTGAAAACATGGAAACGCTCATCCATATATTCCATACTGGATACCATGTTATTCTATGCAATACCAAGCCAACAGCTTGTCCTCGGTGGGTTCAAGCACTATCTAGAAACAGTGCACTGCTGCTCGAGAACCAACGGCCATTACACACACCTGTGCTTGACGTTCATAATTATTATCATGATGTTGACGTGGCCTTACTGACTGCATACGCTATTATTTAATTGCTAACAAACATGTTAATATGGACAGCAATTTGGAAATGCTGCTACCTTGCGTTCATCATGGCAACCATCTTTGCAGTTTCAGATGCACTGGTCTATCAGATTACATTAAAGTTAAACTCTGTTTATTCTATAAAAAATATAAGCACAACATTTTCAAAGTGGTTTACTTGATGCAGCTCAGACCTTCGGCCTGAATTTTAATCTATGATCGTTATAATGTTATAGACTGGTCTTTCGGATGAAATTAAAATGAAATTCTTCCTACTCTATTAAAAAGTTAGAAGTACACCTATTGTCTTTAAATTATACAGGATGATTCACATAGTGTTACTGGCGCTTTCTGAGCTCATTGTACTAGCAAAAATAATAAAAAAAAGTTCATATGAACATAGGTCCGGAAATTCTTTGTTACCGAGTTATACAGGTTGAAAGATTTCGCCCAAAATGAGTGAAATGAAGACTTGCTGGAGTCCTGGGAAGGTGAATTGATAAACTTATTCATTTAATTTTTATTGTTTTCAACCTGAAAAATTGAATACAGCAGGTTTCGGAACCGTATCTCTCTTAGTTTTGTTGATATTTCACTTGAAACATGAAAAATAGGGGTCGAGAAACCTCTTTTTTGCGTTTGACGTACGTTAACTTTGTTAAATAATAAATAACAAAGCAAAACTTGTAGAAAATTCGGTTCTCGAAAATATCATGTAAATTATGCCAATGAGAAACAAGTAATAGTTGATTGTAACGCTCGATTAAAATCGCAATACATTTTAAATGAATTATGCTGTGGTTTGAGGTCAATTAAGTTGTTAATACTGTATTTAAGAGATAATAACATTTACACTATACTAGATCATTCAAAGAATAATAATTAAGATCCTTGAGAAGAGCTGCAGGAACAATTCGAAAGCGATCTGCTAAGTGTATTGAATATACAAGGACAGATTTTCGAAAATGTACTTTTAACTTTGAATCTATTTCACTTCAATTCACTCCTAATCACAGTATTTTGAAGTACTAATGTATTGTTTTGTTATTTTATTGCGTATTTTATGAACGTTACAAACATTCAATTTTGAAATTCCATCATTTTCATAAGTATTTGTAGCCTAATAAAATTCACTTTCATCAATTATTATTTATTTCTCATTCTCATAATTTACTTGATATTTTCTAGAATTTAGTTTTCTACAAGTTTTGCTTTAAAAGTTTGTGTGTTATTTCTCATTTAACAAAGTTAACGTACGTTAAACGCAAAAAGGTGGTTTCTCGATCCCTATTTTTCATTTTTCAAGTGAAATATCACAAAAAGTAAGAAAGATAAGGTTCTGAAACCTGTTCTATTCAATTTTTCAGGTTGAAAACAATAAGAATTAACTGAATTAGTTTGTTAATTTACTGTCCCAGAATTCCAGCAAGTCTTCATTTTATTCATTTTGGGCGAAATCTTTCATCCTGAATAACTCGGTAACAAAGCATTTCCGGACCTATGTTCATAAGTACTTTTTTCATTATTTTCGCTAGTACATGAGCTCAGAAAGCGCCGGTAATACTATGTGAATCATATACAGGATAGAATTCAAATTGTTTTACTCAATGCAACTCAAAACTTGGAATCTGAATTTTATTCCGCCATCTTTGTAGTGTTTAAACTGGTGTATCAGATTAAATTAATCCGAAGCACTTGTAAAAAGTTGGAAGTATACCAATTTATTATCACTGAAATTGTACTCACATATTATATGGAGGCCACTTTTTTACAAGCTTAACCTATTCAATAATTGAATTCAACAATTCTAACTCATAACTCATAAGCAGATCATTCTTCAGTGCATTTCCATTAACAGGTACATTCAGTACATTCCCATGTCTCGGTCTAGCGAGGTTAGATTAAGCTTGTCGAATAGCGGCCTCCTTATAATATGTAAGTACTCTGAATTATTAATGAAAAATAGGATTCTGTATGAGGGAACATTTTAAAAGTGGCTCATTTAATGCAACTCTAAACATAGAACCTGAATTTTATTCTACCATCGTTGTAATGTTATAAACTGGTCTATCAGATTAAATTAAGTTTAAACTCTGTTTATTCTTTTTAAAAGATAGAAGTACAGCTATTGTCTTCAAGTTCAATTTTATAGAATTCTGTTATAGGCAACAATAAACAATTACTTTCAAACCGGTGTACTCGATGCAACTTACAACTTGGGGGGGGGGGGGCAATTTTATCCCACCTTTTTTTTCTAATGTTGACTCGAATATAAAAATGATGGTGAAGGACTTTTAAGAGAGGGGGAATGGTGTGCCCTACCTAAAACATAATGCATGGGATTTAAAATTGGGACGCAGTATCAGGTGGGGGAGGGGAAAGGATTGAAGAAAATGGATGATGTTGAAGCATCAGGAAGAGAACAGAACAGAGGCAATCGATCGTACCAGAGGTGGGCAGGTTAGGTGTAGGGCCTAGTGAGAGCGAGTTATGGGTGTAAGCCAACAACAGTCGTCATGATATAGACTTTCAAATTGAATAGTCGCGGAAAGAAAGGATAAGAGAGAGAAGGAATGATAGACATAGAGTGGGAGGGAATGATTGAGCGAGAATTATGCAAGCTGGCACAGGCTGAGCTCTACTATCTGATGTCACTGAAGTTGAGTATGGGTAGGGTAGGTGGTTAGTGGGTGAAACCACCGCCTTTCATGCAAGCAGCCACAGCTCCATAAAACTAAACAGCTCCGGAGGCCATCCCTCACTTATTATTATTGTTTCTGCCAGCCGCCAGATATATTTCATGCCCGCTACGCTCGCCAACGCCAACCTACTAAACCATGTGATCGATTTTGTGATGTGTACCATTACAGTGAATCTTTGAAACTAGAATGATGTAAGAATGTATACTTTGAACATTATACTTTGTACAAGATAAATGAAGAATGTATATTATTGACCGAACGAAGAGAGGTCTCTGTTTCGAGTTGACCGTTTTGCATTCTATCTGTTTGTAACGCATTTATGGCTGAACGCGTGGACCAAATTCAATAAAATGTTACATGGATCATCTTTTAAGGAATGCCCAGCGATGTATGTATATGGAACTTTTTAAATTTGCGTGCATTTAAAGGATATTTAAAAGGAAAAAAGGAAGATTATTAGGCCTACTTCTATAGGAGCATATGATTTTCAAAATGAGCTTCTCCATCATATGCAATTGGAATGAGATTCACAGATAGCCCTCGGGCTTCCAGATTCGTCTGGTTGAGCCTTATTCATATGAATAAAGTTATCATTTATAAGAATAACATATATTTTTTGAGAGAAACAAATCTTTTACAATATTTTAATAAATTATAACTACTAATTAAATGATAATGATACAAATGAAAAAATATTTTTCTTTAGATTCAGTCATCAGACTTGTGAAATCTGATCTGATTTGAACAATCAGCTGTCTGGAAAATAGAAGCACAGCTTCGGTAAAACAGAGTGACTTTTTGTGGAAAACAGACATGAAATAGACTATGCAAATTGAATCAAAGGTTAGGTCTGATGAACCTGTTTAATTTTGCGATGGAGATTATCGTTGAGCACATCGAGCACGCATTTATTCTTGGGCGTAAGGTACACTGTTCACTGAACTTACAGTTTATAATTACAGTATTATTTGAATGATAAATTACTAATTCAGTAAAAAGGTGAACGTTAACATGATAGATAAAGGCCTGCGTTAATTGTAACATTTGTGTTGTTTACACAACACGGGCAATCAATATCGTTGATTTAGTAGGTAAGCACTCTGAATTTTGCCAAATATTGATGTTGACTGTTGAAGCATAGAAGACTGATGAGATGTGAGATGAGAAACAGAGATCGGGAGAGAGAGTGAGTGAGTGAATGAAAAAAGGAAGATAAGATGAGAGAGAAAACGATATTAGGCATCCATCAGTGCAATTATGGATGCTGAGAGCCTGAAAAGCAGAGCCTTGGAGCGGTCGGTAGATATTACATTTCCTTCCGGGGATCTGCCACCGTCAGAGTTGAGTAAATTTGGGGGGAGGGGGGCTAAATTATAAAAGGGGATAAGGGGGCTCAATGCTGAGACAGCCAACGATCAATCAAATGCAGCACATTAAATAATATATAACATCCATACATTCGGCTGCACGAGCAAACATGACCGTTGTGTGTGTTAGTCATCAAACGTTTTCAATAGTAATTTAGAGCAGAAGTTGAGACTGTATAATTGGTGCGATATGAAACAGAATTATACATGACAGGCCTTCTGACTGATTTCGGAGGTATTCCTACTAGCTGTAGGCTGTATACGATTGGATCGTGGTGGGGGAGATGTGTTTCAATCGATTGGAGCACTGCTGAAGCGTCGATTACGTTGAGCGAGTTAACAAGCTGACAAGCTAGCGAGTAGTAACACTACTAGCTGACCCAGAAGCTCTTGTTCGACCGATAGTATCCATCCCATAATTAAAGCCCTATGTATATAAGTAGATAGTTACCATTTTAACGAGCTATGTACGCAATAAAAACTAAGGACGTCATATAAAAATCAAAAGCTACAGTATAAGAACGCTCAGAATGGAAATAATATAGTTTAATGTTCTATAATAACTAATAATGTAATTTAATGTTCATTCAATCTAATTCAAAATAAATTCCTAGCTATCCAGTTCTCTACAGTCGTTACGTTATCAGGCTCATTTGTATTCTATACTAGCATTTTACCCAATCTTGCCCGGGAATCCAGTGTGGAATTTCTCTTTTCTGATAAGTAACTTATAGTGGTGGTCACAAAATTACGAAATGTTGAGTGATGAGTAAAATTGTACTCTTGCTAACCAACTGTTCAACGGTTCAAGTGTTTGAAAAGAGAATTGCACGAATACGCTGTCCTTTTTCCACTGTTGAAATGATTTTTTCTGTTTTGTAAGTGAATTTAGTGATGTGCAACTTTGCAATTCTACCCACCCGTCTAGTTTTGTGGTTACCACTTTGTATTAATATATTACAAAAAATCTGAATACATCATGGTGACGTAGCATGTATCAGCTGTTCTATATGTTTGTTGCGTCTAACACATTCTACAAGATAGACATTTTCAACGCAAGATACACATTCTACATTCTAAACATTAATTTTGAGAAATGTAAAAGGAAAATTTGAAATGAGGCTTTGAAGTGCACTGAATTGAGTTTAGAGAAAGTTTTGTGCCACATTTAGAGTTCCAAATCTTTGCCGGTTTTTATATATCCGCAAGACACACACACACACACACACACATACTTGTACGAGTGGTCAAAAGGGGTAGCACACACTTTCCGCACTATGTGGGGTCTTAGTGTTCTAATTCACCAATCATTCTCAAATTTCACATGGATAGTCAATAATTATAAATAAATACACCCATAACAAAAAAAAATCAATATTTAAATTTTTTGGGACAAGCATGGATGTGACGATAAGGGGTACTTCAAATACCAACCATATGGGGTATTATACACACGACTAAAAGGAACGGCAACGTTGACACCGACGTTGCCAATTTTCTTCCACTTTTGAAGCTAATGGATTGAATACAAACAGTGAATGATTTCATTCTCTCGCATTCCTTTGTAATAATTATTATAACTCCTACTGTCACACTTACGCTCACTCTTCTTTTTCTTTTCCCTCTTCGTCTTTCTGTTTATTCTCTAAAGGCGTATGCACTGTACACGACCAAGATTTCATTCAATAAAATAAAGAGCTTTAAACTACTTCAAATCACTTCAAAGTACATCAAATTGCTTCAAATCTTGTTCAATGTTTGACAAGATTTTAATAAATTCTTGTCAAATCTTGGACAAGATTTGATGGAATTCGAAGCAAACTGGACGCGTTTTATTGGATGAGATCGATCAATGGGATTGCAGAAAATCTTTTAAAATCATGTCCAATCTTTGACAAGAATTTTAATGAGTCTTTAAAAGTATTTTGAAGTATTGTCAAATTGCTTTCAATACCTTCAAATCTTGTTCCTTCAAAGTATTTGAAAATCTTGTCAAATATTGAACAAGATTTGAAGCTCTTTTGAAAAATCTGATTGTGTACATTCCCCTTGAGAGTTTAGGCTTATTTTTAAAAACACAGTTTTCACATATTATAGTTCAGTCACCAGAGCAGTAAAAAGGGGGGGGGGGGTCGTAAAATTAGGTATTTCAGATTTCTTGAAGTGTTGTTTATGATAAAAAGAAGAAAAAATTATAGAGCTTCCCCTCCAATTTTTGTTTTAGTTATCCATACATTTGAGCTTTTCCTTTCAGCTTAAAAAACGTTTGGCTCTTAGTTCAGTTCTCTGCTTCTATTTCAAAAAAGTCTATTTCAAATAATCCCTTGGAATAATGGTCTCCACATTTTTTCTGTGTAGTTAATAGCCCACATTGAAAATTACGAGGGCTAAAATGACGCCTCTAGAGAAATTTTTGCATTGCCATTGCTAGATAAAAGCTTGAAAGAGCTGTCTTTATCTCATAGTGAGTTGTGGAGTCCTTCCCCAGGAAAATTTTGAAAAATAGGCGCTCCGAAACAGCAGCTCAAGCAGTTTCTTTAAATAATATTTTGAGCTGAAATTGAGTAAGAATTTTGTGAAAACTTAAGTTTCATCTAGGGCTTATTATGTCATTGCTAGTGAAATATGGAATTCAAAAGAGCTTGTAAACTCATAAATGGTAAGTTTTCTAGAGTTCTGAAAAAACAACAATATTTTTCAAGTTCTCAATTAAGGAGAACATTTCCTTTCCATAAACACAAAAAAAACCTCTATTCATTCTATTTCTGCATATTTTCAGTATGCAGACTTCTAATGAATGAAAATTAATAAGCTGACAGAAATATGATGAGATGAACGGAATATGATACAATCAAAATACTTGTTCTTAATATTCGGAAAAGTATTGCACATTTAATTCTTAATAGTTTACAATATAAAAGTATGTTTACAATGCAAACAACAATATGGAAACATGAAGAAAAAACATGGCAATTTCAAACATATCATTAGAGCAGAACTATGAAAAGTGTAAAAGTTCATCGTTCTCGTGAATATTATTGCCAAATATAATTAATGTTGAAAATATTAAACAATGTAATAAAAAGAATTGTTCTTAATACTAGATATTGTACATGTGTTACTTGACAGTTTTCCAGAAAATATTAGAACACACAAAGAAAATGGGAAATAACATTCAATTTTAGGCTCATTAAACAAAATGACTTTAGCATTAAACAAATTATTTTGTTTAAAAATTATTTTTCAGTAAACAAAATTGAATAAAACTGAGTATAAAGTTCACTTTCTCTTACTATTATTTCTACTTTCTATATGTAATTATTGTAAGTAAGAAAACTAATAAACTAACATAGCGGGTAAATGGTAAACAACACAATGAGTAAGAATTGGACTTACCATTAGGCAGTGGCGCACCCAGGGGGGGGCTTAGGGGGCTTAAGCTCCCCCCCCCCCAAGAACCCGAGCTCCTTGAAAAATTGTCAATAATTTTCAAGAAAGTTTACTATAGAGAATATGTGCTGAAGGCTGATAGGTGTTGGTACATGTCGTGTATTCACACTTTTCAAGTAGAATAATGTTCATAATGGGGGGCTTTGGGGCTCAAGCCTTCCCCTCAGGTCCTGAAATCCTTATCAAAATGTTGATATTTTTCAAGCGAATTGACTGTATAATATGAACTCTAGACTGTACATTTCAAACTCGTTTAAATAGGATAGTGTTTATAACAATAATTATAAATATCGTTCAACTATTGAGAGGAATATTATGAGTGACTATCATAGGTGGAAATAGAGTTTGAAGCTTGGCAGAATTAGATTCGACCAGGCGGCTGGGTAAAGATAATAATAAAAATAATTCGTTTCACTAATATCAATCTGGCAATCATTTAACAAATAAGTACAGGACCTCTAGCCTCTAGAACCTCCTAAGACTGTGTAACGCTACAGTGATAATGTAATTTTTTTGGAAAACGAAGCCCAGCTGGTTCTGAGACCTGTGCATGGGTAATGTGGTGAATGATAATGTTTTATGAGTTAACAGTTTTAGGTAAGTTCCGAATCAGAGGCAAGTGATTTTATAGCTGAGAACCCTCTTTTTGGGTGGCCGATCCATTCGGTCTCCCTTACCGTAGGAATTTGCAGCTTATCTTATCTGACTGAACAGGTACCTGTTACGGTTCGCGGCTAACAATTTCCTAAAAAATGTTTACAGGTTTTTGCGAAAAAATTTCAATACGATTGCAAAAGCTTATTCCTTCGAAAACCCTTCAATTCAGAAAATAATATAGCAGAAGAGTAAAGCTATCATTTTCAATATGAGATCAATAAATTAGCACACATTCAGAAAACTTAAGGCTTCTAATGCCCTCATTTAGGTGTTCAATTGAAAGCCATTCGTTGTGAAATGAACTGTAAAATCACAGAAGACACTACGATTATTAAGTTATTATAATGAAAAGGCCAAAAGAAGGCATTTTTGAGATTGAAGGGTATGAACTTCGTTATTGATTGCGAATAAAGCACCCAGAGTTTACAAAACCATAATTTAAATTGGATAAAAAAAACAGAAGAATAGCAAGTGAAAAGCATCTGTGCAAAATCAGTATGCTTTGATTCAATAAAACTCGACTTTATCAAATTTGGGACCGTTCCTGACTATTGAGTACTTTCATATTCAATTTCAAAATATGATTTGATAAGTTTTGAAGGAGAAATTGAACAAAATGTTTGGTTTACTAGTAATTGAATTGGTTAACCACTAGGCCGACAATAAAAACATCATGATATCATGATAATCATCATTTCATGATAATTTAGTGAATTTTTGTAAAATATCGCACACATTTAAAGATTTGGTAATCTCGATTCGTTTTCAGACTGGCATTTTTCGTTCACTTTATTGCCAACGCAGAAGTCTCATGTGAGCAACATAAAAATTTATAATAGTGAATCTTGTAGCACGTTACAGATAATTTTACACTTATTCAATTTAATTCACACCATCTATATGAAGACCTTAGTCATTTCTGAATGGATGATAAAATAGCTGTAATCTTTCGCTCTCTTTATTTCTGTAACAAAACGTTCCGGACTTACATTCATTCTAATTTTTTTATTCTCATGAGAAGTTGCTTATGCAGCCTGGCAGAACCATTTTGAACTCTTGAAACACTCTGTACAAAAAATACTCATGATGGACACATTTTGTTTCCCCATAACTAATACTCTTTAAAAAAGTAAAGTAATGAATTCCCGCCCCCTCAATGAACTTCATCGAGCAACATTCTTGTGAAAGAGCTCTGAAAAATCCCAATTTTACCCCCCCCCCCCCCCCCCCCCTCCTGAACCATTTTCCTTGTAGGACGGGTAAGCGCCTAAACCAAAAGTGTGGGTGCGTCCCTGCATTAGGAATAATGTACATTAAATTCTTGACAGTTATCCATCAATATTATTGAAAAGCTGATGAATAAAATGACGAATTGGACAGAAATTTTTGTAAAATTAAAAAACTCAAGTAAAAACTATTTCATGTCCATATTAAAATCATCAAAACAATAAACGAAATTGAAAAAAATACAACAAGAATCAATCAAAATACTGTTACTTCTACCTAAAAGCCACAACTGAAAGGACTGACTGCAGAGATCAGTTGAAAGAGCATACTTGTGAAATAAGACTAAGAATAAAACTTATGATAACCATCATATCAACTAGCATTATGTGAAAAATACAGACCTGTAAAATAAACGGCAAGATTCAAAATGATTATAGAAATCAAGCAAATGTATGTTAATATGCTGTAAAATAGATTTCAAACGAAAACCCCACTTTTCACAACATATTTTTAGCATGAGATGACGTTTGGCATGATGGCTCATTGATTTTTTATATTAATTTTTAAGTTTTTTTTTTTTTAAGTCGCTGAAGTACAGATCAATGAACTTGAGTAACTAGGTTATCCCGGGTCGCACGAATGTGCGACTTTATTAAACTTTGTAAAATACATTCCAAATACTTATCTGAATAAAAAAATTATTTTGCATAGTATTGTTGAATTGCCGATCAATATAATATTTTTCTAACATACCTGTGCTGGCTAAAATGTCATTTTTCTATTCTTTATCAGCTGATGAATATAAAATTTTCTTAACACACCTGTGCTAAAGAAATTTTTTAATTCTACTTCTTTTTTTCTTTTTCTTCTTCTTCTTTATATAAAATAGGCGATAAATATAAAATTTTCTTCTAAGAAATTGTTTAATTCTTCGTCTTCTTCTTTTTCTTTTTCTCCTTCTTTTTCTTCTTCTTCCTCTTCTTTATCTTCTTATTCTTTTTCTCCCTCTTCTTCTTTTTCTTCTTCTTTTACTTCTGCTTCTTCCTCTTCTTCTTTTTCTTCTGCTTCTTCCACTTCATCTTTTTCTTTTTCTACATGTTCTTTATATAAAATAGACGATAAATATTAAATTTTCTTAACACACCTGTGCTAAAGAAATTTTTCAATTCTTCTTCTTCTTTTTCTTCTTCTTCCTCTTCTCTTTCTTCTTATTCTTTTTCTCCCTCTTCTTCTTCTTCCTCTTCTTTTTCGTTTTCTTCTTTTTCTCCTTCCTTTTCATCTTTTTCTTATGATGTTGAAGATCCATCTTGTTTCCACTAATATGTAATATAAACTTGAAAAAAACACTTTTAAATGGAAACTAACTCACGTTATGGCGTGACGGCCGTTTCGCTCTGTTGTCTAGAGCATCGTCAGACGACCCACAGTACACTGACTTAAGGTATGAGTTTGAGGGTTATGTATGCTGGAATGGTGATGGGGTGGGGGAATGAGTAGGTGGGAGGTTTGAAATTGGGATTATTTTGTCAAATAGAGTATGTGAGAAGAAGTTAAGTTGATCATTTAAAATGTTGTCAGGTTGCTGCTTTGCATGTTTGTAAATTTCATATTGTTCTAAAACATTGAGTTTCTGGCTTTTGTGAGTGAAGTGTAGTGTGTCTAAATTAGTGTCAATGTCTGTATAACTGTGGCCTGTTGAAATGATGTGTTCAGCAAAAGTGGAATGTGTGTTTGGGTGTGAGATGGCTCTTGTGTGTTCTTTGAATCTAGTGGTGAATGTCCTGCCAGTTTGTCCTATGTAGAACTTGTTGCAGTCATCACATTTCAATTTGTAAATTCCAGATCTGTTGTACTTGTTTTGAGATGTTGTCTGAGAATGCAGGTGTTTTTTGAGTGAATTAGTTGTTCTGTAAGCTATTTTATATTTGAGTTTCCTGAATGAAGCTGCTATTTTATGAGTTTTGTTGTTGAGGTAAGTAAGTGTGATGAATGTATGGGGGTTGTCATTCTGTTTGTTGCTGGTGTGAGTGATTGGTTTTGTTGATATTCTGTGCAGTAGTTTGTCTATTAGTGTGTGTTTGTAACCATTCTGTTGTGCTATGTATTTTATAGTATTCAATTCTATATTGTAATCTTCTTGTGACATAGGAATGTTTGTTAGTCGGTGGAGCATGTGATTGAAAGCGGCATGTTTATGTTGGGTTGGGTGATTTGATGTGTTATGTATTACTGTATCAGTTGTTGTGGGTTTCCTGTAAATTCTAAATGTTTTGAATGCATGTTCCTGCTTTGTTATAGTGATGTCCAAGAAGTTGATACTGTTATTGTGTTCAAGTTCTAAGGTGAATTTTAAATTGGGATGGATTTTATTGAGATTGGTGTGGAATATTTCAGTTTGTCTTTTATTGCCTTTGTATAGAATTAGAATGTCATCAACATATCGGTGCCAGCTGATGATTTTGTCTGTATTATGTAGGATATGTTTTTGTTCTATATTGTGGACAAAGATTTCAGCTAGGATGCAAGAAATTGGGGAACCCATGGGAAGGCCATGAGGTTGTGAATAGAATTTATTATTGTATGTGAAGTAATTTTGTGAGGTAACTAGTGTTGTGAGGTCTAAAATTTCTTGGAGCTGTTCAGGTGGTGTGTTGTTTTGGATGAGCATTTGTTTAAGGTGAAGAAGTGTTTCTTGTATGGGTACATTGGTGTACAGATTTGTAATGTCAAGAGAAGATAGTGTGGAATTGTGTGGTATATGGATTTTTTGTAGTTTGTCTATCAGGTCTATGTTATTTTTTACTGCTGTGTGCTGATGGAATGTTATGTTCTGTCTTATTGTTTTATCTAGGAGTTTTGCTAATTTGTGTGCAGGTGCATGTGTGTGATTTATGAGAGGTCTGATGGGAATATCTGCTTTGTGAATTTTTGGTAAGGCATTTAGTTTTGGTGCTGATGGATTTATGTGCTTGAGGTGCTTTTTGTGGCTGTGAGGAATGATGTGTTGAGTACGATTGATGGCATCTTTTATTTGTGTTTGGTACTTGGGAGTGGGATCATTCTTTAGTTCCATGATTTTATTTTTAGTAATGAATTGTTGAACCTTTGTGTCTATTTCTGTTTTATTTATAATGACTGTGATGTTGCCTTTGTCAGCTGTGGTTATGATCAGGTTATGTTCTTTCTGTTTTTTCCTAATATTTTTCATGGTTATAAAATCTGGGTTGGTTTTGGATTGGACTTTGAAAGTGTTTTTATTGCGTGATATGTGACCTCTCACAAAAACAATTGACTGAAACTATAATTGACACAGAAACTGCTATACAAAATACAAATATCCATGTACATGAATACCTGAGGCAGGACATATCACGCAATAAAAACACTTTCAAAGTCCAATCCAAAACCAACCCAGATTTTATAACCATGAAAAATATTAGGAAAAAACAGAAAGAACATAACCTGATCATAACCACAGCTGACAAAGGCAACATCACAGTCATTATAAATAAAACAGAAATAGACACAAAGGTTCAACAATTCATTACTAAAAATAAAATCATGGAACTAAAGAATGATCCCACTCCCAAGTACCAAACACAAATAAAAGATGCCATCAATCGTACTCAACACATCATTCCTCACAGCCACAAAAAGCACCTCAAGCACATAAATCCATCAGCACCAAAACTAAATGCCTTACCAAAAATTCACAAAGCAGATATTCCCATCAGACCTCTCATAAATCACACACATGCACCTGCACACAAATTAGCAAAACTCCTAGATAAAACAATAAGACAGAACATAACATTCCATCAGCACACAGCAGTAAAAAATAACATAGACCTGATAGACAAACTACAAAAAATCCATATACCACACAATTCCACACTATCTTCTCTTGACATTACAAATCTGTACACCAATGTACCCATACAAGAAACACTTCTTCACCTTAAACAAATGCTCATCCAAAACAACACACCACCTGAACAGCTCCAAGAAATTTTAGACCTCACAACACTAGTTACCTCACAAAATTACTTCACATACAATAATAAATTCTATTCACAACCTCATGGCCTTCCCATGGGTTCCCCAATTTCTTGCATCCTAGCTGAAATCTTTGTCCACAATATAGAACAAAAACATATCCTACATAATACAGACAAAATCATCAGCTGGCACCGATATGTTGATGACATTCTAATTCTATACACAGGCAATAAAAGACAAACTGAAATATTCCACACCAATCTCAATAAAATCCATCCCAATTTAAAATTCACCTTAGAACTTGAACACAATAACAGTATCAACTTCTTGGACATCACTATAACAAAGCAGGAACATGCATTCAAAACATTTAGAATTTACAGGAAACCCACAACAACTGATACAGTAATACATAACACATCAAATCACCCAACCCAACATAAACATGCCGCTTTCAATCACATGCTCCACCGACTAACAAACATTCCTATGTCACAAGAAGATTACAATATAGAATTGAATACTATAAAATACATAGCACAACAGAATGGTTACAAACACACACTAATAGACAAACTACTGCACAGAATATCAACAAAACCAATCACTCACACCAGCAACAAACAGAATGACAACCCCCATACATTCATCACACTTACTTACCTCAACAACAAAACTCATAAAATAGCAGCTTCATTCAGGAAACTCAAATATAAAATAGCTTACAGAACAACTAATTCACTCAAAAAACACCTGCATTCTCAGACAACATCTCAAAACAAGTACAACAGATCTGGAATTTACAAATTGAAATGTGATGACTGCAACAAGTTCTACATAGGACAAACTGGCAGGACATTCACCACTAGATTCAAAGAACACACAAGAGCCATCTCACACCCAAACACACATTCCACTTTTGCTGAACACATCATTTCAACAGGCCACAGTTATACAGACATTGACACTAATTTAGACACACTACACTTCACTCACAAAAGCCAGAAACTCAATGTTTTAGAACAATATGAAATTTACAAACATGCAAAGCAGCAACCTGACAACATTTTAAATGATCAACTTAACTTCTTCTCACATACTCTATTTGACAAAATAATCCCAATTTCAAACCTCCCACCTACTCATTCTCCCACCCCATCACCATTCCAGCATACATAACCCTCAAACTCATACCTTAAGTCAGTGTACTGTGGGTCGTCTGACGATGCTCTAGACAACAGAGCGAAACGGCCGTCACGCCATAACGTGAGTTAGTTTCCATTTAAAAGTGTTTTTTTCAAGTTTATATCTTTTTCTTCTTCGTCTTCTTTTTCTCATTCTTCTTTTTGTTCTTATTCTTAATCTTCTGTTTCTTTTCCTTTATCTTCTTCTTCCTCTTCTTCTTTTTCTTCTGCTTCTTCCACTTCTCCTTTTTTTCGTCTTCTCCTTCTTTTTCTTTTTCTCCTTCTTTTTCTTCTTCTTTTTCTCCTTCTTCTTTTTCTTCCTCTTCTTCTTTTTCTTCTTATTTTCCTTCTTTTTCTTCTTCTTTTTCTTCTTCTTCTTCCTCTTCTTTTTTCCCTCTTCTTCTTTTTCTTCTGCTTCTTCCACTTCTTTTTTTTCTTCTTCTTCTTTTTCTTTTTCTCCTTCTTCTTTTTCCTCTTCTTTTTATTCTTATTCTTTTTCCTCTTCTTTTTCTTCTTCTTCTTCCTCTTCTTTTTCTTCTTTTTCTTCTTCTTCCTCTACTTCTTCTTTTTCTTCTTCTTCTTCTTCTTCTTCTTCTTCTTATTTTCTTCTTCTTCTTCTCCGACTTCTCCTTCTTCCTTTTCTTCTTTTTCTCCTCTTTCTTAATAAAGACTCCTCGCCTCAATAAAGACAAGTTATCTATCTATCTATCTATCTATCTATCTATCTATCTATCTATCTATCTATCTATCTATCTTCTTCTCCTTCGTCTTCTTCATCTTCTCCTCTTCCTTCCCCTTCTTCTTCTTTTCTCTCTCTTTCCTCTCACTCTCTCTCTCTCTCTCTCTTCCTCTTTATCCCATCCTCCCACCCTCTCTCTCTGAATGAACAATAAAAAATAAACTTTTTATTTCAAAACAGCTGATCATCATCATCATAAGTTGAAATGTGAAAATTGTCAGCTCACCGATCCCTATGTTAAAGAAGCAATGGCAAAAATTGAAACTTTGATCGTTCATTGCTCATGTCCACTTTGATGACTTTTTCAAAATGTAAGACCTTATCAAACATCTACTCGATGAGATCTTTCAAATGAGACGAACAAACGAACAAAATCGGTCGAGAAACCACGGAGGAGTTGTCATCACAAAAAAACATGTTCGCCTATTTTATATAAAGATTCAACTGAAGAACGGAAGACGGATTGTGCCTTAGCACAGCGTTGCAAAGAATTTGATGACTCACGCTCAATAAAGAACAATAACAATAAGAATAAAGACTAGTTATATACCTCATTTCGCAGGCTATGAACCTATAAGGCATACACAGTTCAGAGACTCGTTTAGTCATTTCCCAACCTGCAAAGTGTGCGTAATCTGTGTATTCGGTAGTGGCGCAGATCTGGTGGATATTTTTCTAAGTTGAAGTATATGGGACTGTACATACGAAATGAGGTATTTTTTGAAAAAAGTGTGCAAACTAGTGATTCTGCTTCAGAACTGTCCTGGCAGGTCTTCTGCGCAGTCGCAAACCTAGGTACGAAACGGGACTTCCCCGTTTCGTTTTGCTACCCCGTTTCGTGTTGTGCTTGCGTGCAGACTACCCCGTATGACACCTTGTACAAACACACACACACACACACACACACACACACACACACACACACACACACACACACACACACACACACACACACACACACACACACCTACTCTCACTTATGTAGATTTATATCAGCTAGCTATATACACAATAAAAACTAGGGAAGATTTCATATTTATATTTAAATAAATTAAAAAACACCAAAAACAAATGTAATAGTACATCACAATCAGACACACTATATTAAACTATGTGTATGTACATAATTCATATGTACAATTCATTATGTACAAATTAATTCAGCAAAGCCAAGCTTGTGCGCCGGATGTAAATCAAAACAATAATAATAACACTTATAAACAACCTTAAAAATAACTTATATCCAACATTATAAGAATACAGAGCCGATTTTAAAATAGATATTTGCCTTCACCCAAGTATCTATTCCAAGAGTTTTAGTTCTATTCGTGAATGGTATCAGCTCTTTGGGAATCACGTTAAGAAGTTTATAGCAAATAGTTTGATGTCTGCAAGTGAGTTTATTGAGATTTGGAATAGAAAATAGATTTCTTAACGGTCTTATATTGTAATCAATCTGTCTGAATTTGGATACTTCTCTATTGCAATTTAAGTTATGTATACAATAGGTTTCTTCATGAATAATTGTCTTACAGTTAATACTTGGAATTCATCAAAAATATGTCCACTTGTATATGTGCTGTTCGTATGATATATTTTTGAATTGAATAATGAACAACTTGTTGAAGTGTGTGTTCATTGCACTAAACCCCCCCCCCCATACCTCAATACAGTACTGCAGAAGGGATTCGGCGAAAGCATTATATATTAGACTAATTATATCTAAATTATTTATTCTATAGAATTGGAATATCTCAATTTAGAAATCAGATAATCAATATGACTCTTCAACTTGAGATGTTGATCAACAATAATTCCCAGATATTTCAAAGCAGTTGGCCTATCCAAAGGTTCACAATTACATGTGTGAAATGCAAGACTATTAGAGTTACTGTGGAAGGTACAGGCGTCAAAGTGGATTTTTATTCATTTGTTTATAGGTGGTTAACCTTTACTATCCGGAGAAAAAGCTAGGCACTTTGTTTTCGTAGCATTAACAGTTGATGTACTTTTACCTGTTCAGGTAATGTCTGAACTATAGCCCAATTTTGTGGAGCAGGACTTCAGCGTTTTAATAAGTAGACTTCCAAGTATCACTTGAAACTGTAACAACTGTATCATCGGCAAAAGATATAGTAGAACTATTTTGGTGATTTATATTAAAAATATAATTGACATAATATAATATGAAATATATAATATATATTGACAAAATATATTGACATATATAATATAGAGGAGAGGAGATAGTACCGTACCCTGAGGCAATCCAAAAGACAATCACTCCAAACTATCGTCCAAAACCTGAAATCTTTCTAGAAGATAGCTTTTAAATAGATTCATAGGTGCCCCACGAATTCCATAATTTTCCAGCTTAGCTATTAGTTTATGCTGTGGCACAGTATCAAGTGCCTTTGCAAGGTCAAGGAATATCGTAAGTGTTTTTTCAAAGCCTTTATTTACTTTATTGACAATCGCATCTCTTGTGCACCTTTTTGATTGAAACTCATATTGGTTTACATTAATCAGTTTTATTTCCTCTACGTAGTTAGTTAATCGTTTTTTTTATTAATTTCTCCAAAGTTTTTGTAAAATTACTTGGTAAACTTATTGGTCTGTAGTTTTCAGGTTTTGACTTGTCACCAGACTTATTAAGAGCTTTAATTTTTGCAATTTTGAAACTTTTGGGAAATATTTTTCTACAAAACATTTATTTATTATAGTTGCTAAAGGCTTAGAAACATATTTAATAATTGATTTCAAAGTTATATTGTTTATTCCGTCCATCCCAGGTGCTGAATTGTTTTTCAGTTCTCTTATTGTATTTTGAATTTCAATGTGATCAGTCGGAAATAAATAGAAATTAGAGTATAGGGTAAACTAGAGAAATAAAAGTATATGATAAAAAAGGGGGTTGATAGGGTGGGGGGAGGGGCCCGACCGCAGTGCAGCAGGGGCGTGTGTCGTAATTTATATGGAGAGGCCATCCTGTTGCAACGATAATGCATACAAAACGCTGGCCCGTATATAAATCGTGTGTCCAAAGTCCAAAGGCGGCAAAGTTTCTAAAACGGAAAGATTTACGACGCGTTCGAGACGCGAGCGGGATTTGTACGGTAAAAAGTTGGACATCACTTCTATAGTCAGCCTAGTAGGCCGTCCATCTTTTTCTAGCCTACAAAGCAGATTAGAGCTGGCCGCGCTGAGCGAGCCTGCCCTTCCACAGCAATCCTCGAAAATCTCAGCTTAATCTTTGGTTGTGTGATTTGCTCTCACGTTCAAAAGTAGACTGCCACAAATGGTTATCAGATATGCCAGAATGAGATTATAGTTCTTCTTTATTTTTTTATTGATGAACAAAATGGAAAGATTTGTTTTTTCAAACTTTGTCTAGAACGCTTCCTTATTGGAATAGAATAGAGTAGAATAGAGGTAGTAGAATAGAATGACATAGAAAAGAATCAATAATTAATAGACATAAGACTGAATCTATGCTGAAACCCCGTTAACGCTAGAAACTACGATAATCAGTTTCAAGCCACTTGTACACTTTCTTGCGAGAAAATGGTACACTTTTATAATAAAGGAGTCAAAATGACTTATGAATTCTTACCAGATTCAGAGAGATATGTAATACACAATACAGAATATAAAGGTTTAGGTCTTCTTCTCCTCCTCCTCCTCCTCCTCCTCCTCCTCCTCCTCCTCCTCCTCCTCCTCCTCCTCCTCCTCCTATCTTCTTCTTTTTCTTCTTCTTCTCCTCCTCCTCCTGTCTTCTTCTTCTTCTTCTTCTCCATCTGTCTTCTTCTTCACCTTCGACTTCTTCTTCTTCTTCCCTCCTACTTCCTTTTTCCCTTCAACTCCTCCTCTCTCGTTTTACGGTTGAGCGTCAGAGAGTACCATGAGTCCTAACTTCGCCCTTCATAAAGGCAATTAATCCTTTATCTTAATTCTCTATAACCTTCTTTCACTCTTCACTCCTCCACTTGGCTTCACTCTTCACTCCTCAGATTCAGACTTGTGCGTGGTAGATACTCTGCTCCATTTCGTTTTGTATTTTGTATTGTAGTTCCTTGACTACCTTCCTCCTTCATGCTTTCTCTTTTTCATCTATTTCTCGTTGTCCATCACCTCCTTCTTCTTCCCGGCCTGGCTTGACCACTATCATCTGTTCCCACTCCCCCCCCCCCACCCAACTATATACTGTAAATCGGTTCATTAGAAAAGGATAGAAATAGTGATAGAATAGAGATAGAGAGCTGTTCTTCAAGGCGTGCAAGCCTCAACAATATCAACGCTGGGAACTGGGAACAGTTGTCCCTCTTGCTTCCCACCAAAGTCTCCCTTTCTACCCTTCATTTTCCTTCCTACCCACTCCTCAAATATATCGACAACTATATCTGATGAAACTTCACTCTTAACACCCCCCAACCCCCCTCCCCTAAACAGCCTCAACTGTTCTCATTTCTTTTACATCAGGAGCGCTGCTGCACATATTGGGCTGTCTGGCTTCTTCTTCCTTGGCTTTCTCCCCACAACTTCACTGTTTTATCTTCTTCTTTTTCTTCTTCGTCTTCCTGTTTTTCTTCATCTTCTTCTACTCCTTCTACTTTTCTTCTACTTCTTCTTCTTTTTTCTTCTTCTTCTTTTTTCTTCTTGTACTTCTACTACTTTTTCTTATTCTTGTACATATACTACTTTTTCTTCTTCTTCTTCTTGTCCTTGTTCTTCTTCTTCTTCTACTGCTACTACTATTACTATTACTTCTACTCCTTCTTCTCCTTCATTTTAGTCTTCTGCTTCTTCTACCACTTTCTCTTTTTTTTTGTACTAGTTTTTCTTCTTCTACTCCTTGTTCTTCTTCGTATTCTTCTACTACTAATATTACTATTATTCCTTCTTCTTCTTTTTGTTCTTCTTTTCTTCTATTACTTTTCGTCTTCGCCTTCTTCTACGTTTTCTACTACCATTACTACTACTCCTTCTACTCTTCTTTTTCTTTTGTTATTTTTTCTTATACTTCTACTACTTTTTCTCTTCTTCTTCGTTTTCGTGTTCGCATTCTCCTGTTTCTGACTTCTCGTTAACCTTCTTTCTCCTTCATTCTTCCTGCAATCGGAAACGAAGTCCCCTGTCTCCGTTTCCCTCTCTTCCTGCAAGTATGTGAGATTCCTTAAATCTCATTTTACTTCACCTCATTTTATTCCTCCTCCTCCTCCTTCTCCTCCTCCTCCTTCTCCTCCTCCTCCTCCTTCTTGACCTCTGTCCCCCTGTCCTAAAAGTCTATGAGATCTTCTTTTCCTTATTCTTAATTTACTTCTCGTTCTTCTTCTACTTAATTTTTTCACTCCTCTTCCTTCTCTTCCTCATCTCCTTCTCATTTTTCTTCACTCATTTCTGCTTCAGTTTTTTCTCCCCCATATCCATCTTCTACTACTTCTACTTAATCTTTTTCTACTCCTACGTCTGCTCCTCCTCCTCCTCCCTCCTCCTTCTCCTTCTCATCATTTTCTTCCTTCTCCTCCTTCTCCATCTTCTCCTCCTCTTCTTCTATTCCTTCTCCTCTCTCTCAGCATACCTCTCTTCTTCTAAGCTACCCTGAACCCTCTTTCTTCTTCTTGTAGTTCTTTTTATCCACTTCTCCTCCTCCTCCCACAGCTCATCTCTGCTTCAGTTTTTTCTCCCCCATATCCATCTTCTACTACTTCTACTTAATCTTTTTCTACTCCTACGTCTGCTCCTCCTCCTCCTCCCTCCTCCTTCTCCTCATCATTTTCTTCCTTCTCCTCCTTCTCCATCTTCTCCTCCTCTTCTTCTATTTCTTCTCCTCTCTCTCAGCATACCTCTCTTCACCTAAGCTACCCTGAACCCTCTTTCTTCTTCTTGTAGTTCTTTTTATCCACTTCTCCTCCTCCTCCCACAGCTCATCTCTTCTTTCTTTTGTCTCACTTCACTACCACCAGTATCATCTCTCCTTTATTCTCTTCCTTCTTCTTTTTCTTCAACTTCTCTTTCTCCGTCATTTCCTCTCTATTCTTGCTCTTGTCTTACTCCACCTCTATCACCATCACCTCTCCTTTTTTCTCTTCCTTCTTCTTTTTATTTTTCATCTATTCCACCTCCTTCCTGTTCTCCTTATCCTACTACACCACTTCCACTACAATCTCTCCTTTTCATCTTCTTTCTTTTTCTTCTTCTTCTCCTTCTTTTTTCTCTTTGTTCGACACAATCCAATTGCAGATATCATTGACTTGTGTGTGCGTATCTTGACCTTCCTCACCTCCTCACTACAATAAAGGAGCAGGATTCTGTTCATTTCGACTTCGAATTCGTTTCTCGACATTCCTCTGCGCCCTGTGCCACTAAAACCTTTCCTCTGCGCCCTCTGCCGAATATCGGCTCTTCGAGCGTTCAATGTGTTCTCTATATAAAAGAGGTCGAGCCAGCCTCTATTGAATTGTGTGCGATAAAAAGCGTGTTCCCTCTGCCCAAATCCTAGACGCCTTACCTGGCGGCTTGTTTGTCCGCCCCCATAGCTTACATTAAAATTGTCATCTTCATTCTAAAAGCTTCAATTATTACAGGTTAAAGCTTCACACATTGGTTGAGATTCTAGAAGATTTTTTAAGCGATTTTTTAAATGAGCTTTCAAACAAATTCTAGATATCTAATCGAAGACTGGTTATGGAGAATAGACAAGTCAAGTCAGATCGACAATTATATACAATATCACTATTCTTCTTTACTAGTTCTTATCATTTTAATCTGAAAGGATAAAGTGTGTAAAATCCTTTGTTAGAAATATCCAATTCATTCCTTGTCTTATGATAGGCTACTATGAAAGTTGAACTGTATTTCATAAAGTTTATACGATACTCCGGAAATGAAACTGTATTCCATGATTCTAGATCCCATGGCCTCTAGATTGGAGTTTTGCCTGTGCAATGGAAATAATGGAGCAGAGAGTCTTGTTTGTTTGAATTAGTTTCATTCATATCGTTCCAATGAAAATGATGGAGCAGACAGACTTGTTTGTTTGAATTAGATTCTTGTTCTTCCATATCGCTTCAGATTTGCATTCGTTGTGCTCATCTGAGCGAAATTTGTTTTCCTAGCGTCACTCAATTTAAGGTAGAAGATATGCAGGTCTCACTACTTCACCTCCAGTTGACAGGAGTGAACTGTGTCATCTCTATTTATTATTTGCTCGTCGCTTGGGAATTTAATGAGAAACGCAAGTATCGCCATCAAGGGAAATGATGAGCCACTGTTTGCTATTTCCACAGCTACCTTGTTCTGCTTAAGCTCATTATCTTTCTCCGTTCTTTTGTAGTTTTTTCTCTGTTGTTCATGTTTGATACTGTTCATCTACCTTAGTTTATTTAGTAGTTACTCTTCTTCGTTTTGTAGTTGTTTCTTTGTTACCCATCGTTGATATTCTTTATTCACCTCTGTTTTGCTGCTACAGTACTTCAATCACTCTTTATTCATTTCTCCTTTTTCTGACTCTCCTTTCTTTCGTAGCTGCTTCCTTGTTGTTCATCTGTAATACTCTGTATCTATCTTTGTTTTGTTGTTTCTTTAATCACCCATCATTTCTCTTCTTTACTTTGCAGAAGTTTTCCTGTTGTTCATCATTTATACTCTTCATCAACTTTTCATCTACCTGTGTTCTGATGATTCTTTAATGACTCATCTTTCTCCATTCTTTTGTAGTTGTTTCTTTGTTGTTCATCTGTGATACTCTTCATCTACCTTGGTTTCGATGTTACTTTTATAACTCTTCTTCATCTTTCTCTTTTCTTTGTAGCTGTTTCCTTATTTTTCATCTATTATTCTCTTTGTCTACATCTGGTTTGCCGTTACTTCAATAACTCTTTATCTTTCTCCTTTCTTTTGTAGCTGTTTCCTTGTTGTTCATCTATGATACTCTTTATGTATCTCTGTTTTGCTGTTTCTTCAATCACTCAAGCGCTTCTTACTTTCTTTTGTAGTTTTATCTTTGTTACTAACAGGTTGCCCGATTCTATTTAATCTGGATTTCTAGAATGTAATAACCTATCTACAAATTACATTCAATAGTCTCTTGTTGTTATCCTTCTTCTCTTCCTCCTCCTCCTCCTCCTCCTCCTCATCCTTAATTTCTCCTCATTCTTCTTCCGCTCCTCCTTCAATCCGTTTATTCTCCTGTGTTAGAGTTTCGTCGATGGATAACAGGAAGTAGCTGTTTATTATACAGTATAGGATTCGTTTGTAACACTCCTCACTCACCCATCATTCACAGTAAGTTTTAAATATGCTCGTAATATCCTACGGTTGTGTAATCAAGAAGGAGCAAGCCATTTTCTGTGATGCCATTCTATACAGTCTCACTCTGTGAATCACCTCATTTTCTTGGTAATCTATTATCGAAGTCATTTCCATCCTTTTAAAGCAGCGCTTGTTTCAGGTTAATGAGGTATCGCACAGAGTAGATTGGTTGAGATTGCCTTGGAATTGGATGAAGAGATGCCTTGTACAATAGTTTGTTTGTATGTCTATAGAAAAATATAAACTAATATTACTAGCACTAGAATGGAAAATAATAGAAGAAGAAATAAAAGAAGAAGAAGATAAGAAGAAGAAGAAGAAGAAGAAGGAAAAAGGCGATGTTGAAGAAGAGAAAGAGGGAGGCAGGAGAAAATATAGAGATTACATTAGATAAATTTAAAAGAGATAATTGAGATGATGAAATATAAGTTGAGAAAAAACGGAAAGGATAAGAATAAGAAGAAATAATTGTATCAAAAGAGAAAAGGAGAAGATAAAAAAGATAGGTCTGAGACCTGTGCGTGGAAATGAGATGGATGTTGGTGATTGATCTAAATTGAATCTGGCCACTTGCTAGTAAATAAATTTTTTTTAATTCAATGTAGAACAATAAAATTCATTTTAGTAGCACTCCTGAAGTTCTACTACACACAAAAAGCAATAAAAACTGAAAGTTTATCCTCGAAAATATACAAATTTTCTCTTTCAAAACGATGTGCCTTGGCCTTAATGGTCGTACACGAGTGGAGTTGGATTTTTTGCCACGGTGACAGAAATATATGATGATAAAGAAGAAAAAGAAGGTGGAGGAGAAGAAGGAAAAGAATGAGGTAGATGAGAAGGAGGTTAAAAAGAAGAAGCAAAAAAGAAGAAGAACAGAGAAAAAGAAGGATAGGAAAAGTAGATGAAGAGAAGTTGAAATAGGAAATGAAGTTGAAATAGGAAATGAAGTTGAAGGTGGATGAGGAGGTAGAGGAGGAAGAGAAATGGATGATGAGGAGATGAAGATTAAGGTGGAATATTATGAAGAGAAGGAGAAGTAAAATATGATAATATAGCGATGGAGTTGGAGAAGAAAGTAATGATGAAGTAGAAGGAGAGAATGAAGAAGAAGGTGGTGAGGAAAAAGGGTGTGGAGTGACAGCCGGGCGGTTGTGTCCAGGTCAGCAGTCTTGAATCAGATCCAACCTTGCAGTGAAAATCGTCAAGATTTTTCTATTTTTATTTTGTTTGTTCGCTTTTTTCCAACGCTTATTCTATTGCTTCTAGACACGCATTCACTGGCGCTTTCCACTTTCCACATTCATTTCACTGTCATGCACTCGATGAGATTTTGTCACGCCACAGCAGAAATATGTGCTCGAAAAATGTTGTTTGTGAACTTGGAAGAAATAATGTTTTACAGTAATTTATTGGCACACGATATAAATCCACTTGATGATCTTCATCTAATCGAGGTTGTTGAAGGTTAAAAGTGTAAAAACTTCAATGGTATAACTTTCCAGTTTTTGGCTAGTAAATCAGAAACTGCTTGATAAAAAATACAGAGATACAAATAATATATTGTTACGGGTTCTATCACTAAAACTAATGCTGGAAAAATGCAAGAATAAAACAAGAACTTTATTTACAGATTTATCACACGAGAAATAACACAGATACAGAAATAACACAATATGTACAGATTTTTTCAATAAAAACATCTACATTAAATGTGATTACAATTAAATTACATTATTTATAATTACATTAAAGAATGATTTACTTCCAAGTGTCTAATATCAGTTACAGGCCGATCTCTACCAATTTATCAATAATGATGATAACTGTCAAATATTCTGATGTATACAACTGGAATAATTAAATAATAACAGTCCACTTACTCCCAGTATTGTCAGCACTATTCATACAGTCATTTATAACTCACAAATTGTAAATTAAATGCAATCAAACTCACAACGATGAATTCTTATCACGAATACAAAGTCTTAATACGAAAATAACTGTTATGGGAACTGCCGAGGTTCACTCTTAATGAAAGTTTCTGAGTTGTTATAGAACAATTTTGTAAGTTCATAACAATATAATAAAGTTAATCGTAATCTATTTCTGTGAAAAATGAAGGGAGTAGCCCATACGATTTTTTAAGTCTTAAATGAATATTAATATTTCTGGACAGTTTTTCTAAAAGTTCAAACTCAATAAATCCACTTTAATTTTACTTAACCTTGTTTTTAAAACCGTACGGTTTCCGAGACATCCACTCTTAAAAGTAGTTAATTTGATAGTTAATAGTAAAATAGATCATTTTCTAGAACATAAAATTTCATCATAGTAGCCTACTTGGTTGAATTACTTCTAGACAACAAAACTAGGCCTATCTTGTGTTTAAAGCATTTCCATTACATTTCCAATTCCTCCTAATTAACGATTTCTTAATCTTGGTATAAATAAGCAAGTCAATAAAAGGTTTAACGTAAAAAATGACAAGATGTATTGCCAATAATATTCTTTGTCTATTACCTTTTTATTCTCTTTCGTGTTGCTTGACCTTGATTGATGTAAATGTGTAATTAATCCTTTTAACAATATTTTTTACAATTTGATTGATTCATTGACCTTCAATGTTTTTATTTTAAAGTTGGTGTTTCAATTCCTGTTTTCTATTTGTTTGTCAATGTTATTACGTATTTGTTGGTTATTGGCTGTTTTGAGTGGGCGTGTCTAGTCTCGTCTCAGGCATCAGCCAATGACAGAGATCCAACCTAGAGTAGTTCGGCCTATCGGAGGCCACGCCCCATGCAGGGTTCGTTATCAATGAAGCTTCGTACTCACTACTTCCATCCCTTTTTTCAATATTCTTTCCCTCTATCCTATTCCATCCCCATCATTAAGGAAATATCTCATGGGAAAAATGACTGCGTCTGTCCAACTCTAGAGCAACTGCACGAAACAACAAAAACATTCACCTTCTTTGTAAATAATATTTCATCAAAATTGTATAGCTTATTGAAAACTGTTTCATCATTCACCACAATCGATCTATGAGTACTCGTACAGAATCAGCTATCTTAAATTATCTCCTCTTTTCATCATCTATCATCATTATCATAATTAATTTTGTACAATTCATTATTTATATTCTCTATTTTCATCTTAATTACACACCTGCTGCTTTTATAATAAACTTATTTCATACTGAAACAAAAATAACTGCAACTAAATGCAAATAGAATAACTCTCTCTCAAACTAAACTGGTTAAGTATCATGAATGGACGAATCTTTGTCCAAACTTCGCCATTTCATGTAATTGCATCGCTTAGATTGTTATTACCATAGTTAATATCATTAAGATCATAGAAATGAGATCATTGTACTCTAAAAATTAGCATTGTCTGAGTTTACTATTGTATCTATGTGATGTTAATAATTTTGTTTTTAACCATTTATATGCAAAATTTGTAAATTTTTCTTGATAAAAAAAGCTACCCTAATCTAATTCCACTCTATTCTATTCTGCAGTTGTGATACTTGCGAGCTGTTGGTTAATTTAAGTATTTCTTTTCATATATTTCTCTCCATTCTGTTTTATTCGAGTGTATTCTGTAGTTGTAATCTTTGTGAACTGTTGGTTAATTAATGCATTTGAAGTTATTATTTGAACCATGTTTTTTATTAACCTAGGTTCTGTTGCTAATACAACTCCTTCCTTTAATCTTGTTTCTAAATCAGATTTTTCTATTTTGCAGGTAAGTCGAAGATCAGTATTCGTTGCAATAAAGAAAGAGAACATGTCATGGTGAGTGAGAAAGTTGAATAATTTTTGGTAGTTTTTCGTCGACGTCCCAGATGAACTGTTATATTTTATTTGCAAGTTGGCCCGGCTAGCAGCCTAACCTAACCTAACTAGGTCAGAGCACTGCCACCGTCATTCCATTTGTTGACCTCTGCGCGTAAATTCAATAACGTTTTGTCCCAAGCTATGTAATGGGCAGCACAGCAGAAGATATAAGTTGGCTTAGTTGGTCCCCTTGCCCCCCTGAACCCCATTTTGAACCCCCCCTTAATCCTCTTTTGCCCCTTTGAACAAGGTTTTCATATTTGACAAACGAATTCTGCAGGTTGCACCCCCAGCCCTTTCAAACAAACGCTGATGTTTGTTCTACATCTGACTGTCCGTCTGTCCAAGGCCCCACTATATATACATGAGTATAGTACGGCCCCACCGTTAGTGAGGCCTTGTTCTGTCACCCTACTAATATATAAGAGGAAGCAGTGAAGTTTAAACAAGGTCCTTTGAAGATTCTGTGTGTTTAGATAAAAAATCAGCTCGTTTTTACAGCATTTACATACTGAGTTTTCGGAATAGATTGCAGGTTTGAATACAAAAGAAATGATATATTTCATAGTAGACGGGAAATACTATGTTTATTCCGGATGGATTTCTATATAATGTGTTAGTATCAGAATGAATATATTACCCGGGATTCCCAATAGATTTAGATAAATACTCGTTAAACCTCACTTCAGGCATGGGAAGGATTTAACATTTTCTTAACTTCAAAATGATTTGGATGCGACAGTATGTACCACTAAATTGATAAAACGGAAAGATTTTCTCGATAGATGTTTTAAATGTATTATATTTTACGTTTTCCTATTAACTCTAGTCAGACTTGATGTAATCAGCTTTGATATCAGTTACTAGATGGTTCGGATCTCACCTATAACAATTGTAGGTTCACTATGTCTCAGAATGTACCACTTGATAATACGGAAAGAATTTCCAGGTACAAGTTTTAAAAAAAAACGTATCACTCGTTTCTATTTATTTTAATCATACTCGATGTTATCAGCTTTAATATCATTTACTCGGTGGTTCGGAACCCACCTATAATTGTAGGTCTACACCATGTTTCCCATAACATAGCTCAAACGGCGAGGTGGAACCATAAGGGCCCATAAGGGTCTCCCCACCAATAATAATAATAATAATATTATATTATTATTATTATATAATTATATATTAATAATATAATAATAATATTATTATTATTATTATTATTATTATTTTTTTTTTATTATTGTTATTATTTACGTTATTAGATGAAGAATCTCTTTTCAGTAAATAATAAACACATCATAAAGTTATTTATTAAACATTAATTATTAATACCCATCAAACTTTATGTTAAATTTTGCTGTTTTTCTGTTTTGTCTTCACTTCTTATTTATACGCGCCAAAATTATATTAATTATCAAAAAATAAGTAATAATCAGCATACTTAGCATGGTGGGAATCAGTTACTTTATTTTTAGTTAGTTATAATTCTATTAATCTATTCTCTATTCTCTTTATTACTATATTCTAGTTAGGTATTCTATTCTTAGTTACTTTATTCTTATCAGTTACTTTATTTTTACTATTAACTATATTATGAGTCCAAAATTTACTAGCCGTTCTATTAGTGTTAGTAAAGCTTGACACATCGAAAATGGTCATTGATAGACTTCATATTGTATGAAGTTTGTGTCAAACTCTTCCCAGGTACTAAATACCGACAGAAGTGGTACGTTTTGTCACGAAAAGTCGAAGTGATACGTTATGTCGAGATACTAATTTAGATGGCCCCAATATTAGAAATATTAGACATTTTTTCAGCATTCAATTTTTCCTGATTTAACTCTAATTTATTAATAAATTTGAATAAGAATTATCAGTTTAAAAATTATTATGTGATCAATTATTATAACATAAGATTGAGGTGATCTCATTCAAAACGGTTCTCAGTCTATGACACCATAGCTCCTCAAATTCTGATTTTCTTAGTAGTAGTGGAGACCTTAGGCGCTTATTAGACAGAGCCAATGCAGTCGCCGTCGCTCGCCACAAGGCTGTCGCCGAGGCTTACCACAGCAGTCGCCTGTGCAAGCGACTGCAGTCACTCATGCAAGCCACATCTGTGGCACGCTCAAGTCACAGAATCGCTTTGAATTCATAATATCAGTTTAATAAAAACTGCAACATGTCTCCCTAAATTACTTGACGATTATCTATAACAACTGTTATTTAAAATCCGAATCTTACCATATACCTTAACAACATGTGCCTACAAACAAACATAAGGTAACCTCCCAATTATTTTTAGTCTGTTTATGGCTGACTATAAAAGGCCATGAAACTGTGGCGCTCGTTGGCGACTGGAGTGGCCCAGTATAATAAGCGTCATAGCAAACAAGGCGACAGTCGTACGGGCTTGCCTCTAGAAGCGAGGGCAGGCGACTGTAGTAGTCTGTGACCTTGACTAAAGGCGGCGTGGCCTCAAGGTTCCTATACAGTAACCTGTATCCTGTATAGTAACCTTGGCGTGGCCTAACCTGTGCCTCAGTATAATAAGCTCCATATACATCGCATGTATCTCTGAGAGTGGCTTGTCTGTGCATCTGTGGCGGTCGCTCAAGACGGCGACTGAAGTGGCTCTGTATAAAAAGGTTATTAGTCTTTGAGGTGGCGGTCACATCGGTCAATATGAAAATTCTCGACCTTTTTCAAAATTGGGACTTTATTTGTAATACCCGAAACTTCAAGTTAATTAAAAATGCTCAATCAAAATAAAGTTTTAAAATTTTTATACAACTAAATTTTAAAACACGATATTATTCTAATCAAACTTCTTTTATATAAATCCCTCTATAATGTGTTGGAGGCTATGCTATGAGTCTGGTTTATATTATTCAAAAAAGGCAAGCTGATGTAGCTTCTCTTCAGAAGCGAAATGCATCCCTCCCATATAAGTGAGTAGAAGTCATAATTTATATAGAAATATAGTGTCAGTGTTGATATTATATTGTTCAAAAATTTCCAATAATGGCTACTTGGAAGCCATTAATTGGAAGCTATTATTGGGAAGACCTAGTTCTTTAGAAGAACTATTTTTATAGTTGTTCACTGTTCATCACACTCCACTCGAACGTCTTTATCTGTGCATGACGACTTGGCCCTGATGCTGATGATGTTCTGGTCTCGTTAGAAGACGACGACGAAGACGAAGACGTCTTATGACAATTTTTTACTGCGATCAAAATGGCGGCTGTGTGCACACGATGGCTGCTGGCTTTGGATATGAGGGGGGGGGAAGAGGTGGTTGGGTCACAGGTGTAGTGTGGGGGGGGGGGGGGGGGGTTCAAATGTGATCTTGACGAGCGGTGATACTGCACAGATGACGCCAAAGGGATGCTGGGAAGGGGTGATGCTAAAGGTTGATATCGGGTTGCGGTGTGGTGTAGAATTGGAAAGGATAAGGAAAAATAACTAGAAGAAGAGAAAGAGGAAAAAGAAGTTGGTGTACGGCACTGGAGAAAAAAGAGATGAAGAAAAAAGTGGAACAGAGATGGCGAAGGAGAAAAATGATGAGGAAGAAAAATAAGAATAGGAAGAGGAAGAGTAACAAAAAGAAGAAGAACGAGGAAAAGAAGATGAAGAAGAAAGAAGAAGAAGAAGAAGAAGAATGATAACAAGATGGAGAAGAAAGAAGAAGAAAAAGGATAACAAGATGGAGAAGAAAGAAAAAGAAAAAGGATAACAAGATGGAGGAGAAAGAAGAAGGATAAAAAGATGGAGAAGAAAGAAGAAGAAGAATAACAAGATGGAGACGAAAGAAGAAGAAGGAATACAAGATGGAGAAGAAAGAAGAAGAAGGATAAGAAGATGATTATAAGTGAATAAAAAACAAGAGAAATAAGTGGATAAAGAAGAAGTAGTAGACATAGTAGTAGTAGTAGAAGAAAAGAGATCGGAGAAGAAGGAGAAGGAAAAAGACAAAAGAAAAAAGAACGAACAAGATGAATAAAACGGAAAATAAGAAGATTAAGATGAAGGCGAAGGAGAAGATAAATAAATGTGAAGAAAGTTGAAGAAAATGAAGAAAATGAAGAAGACGGCGATGACGACGAAAAAGAAGAATAGAAGAAGATGGAAAATAAGGTAAAAAAGCGGATGAAGGACCATCGCAATGGAGGAGGAGGAGAAATGGATGTTGTTGATGATGATGATGATGATGAAGAAGGATGAGGTGATAAAGAAGGAAGATATTGTAAAAGAAGGAGAAGATGGAAAAGAAAGATGATGATGAATAAGTAGGGGGAAAAGGAAGAAAAATAATGATGAAAGAGAAATTGAAGGAGATAATAAATGATGAACAAGAAAAAGATGTAAAAGAAGCTGGAAAGCGAAGAAGAAGACGAATAAAAACAATATCGATAAGGAGAACAAGAAAATTAACGAGAAAGAGAAGGAGCTGGAAGATGATCATGAAGAAAAATATGAAGAAGAAGAAGAAGAAAAAGGAGGAAAAGAGTGTGCAGGAGCAGGAAGATTATGTCGAAGATGAAGCAGGTAGAAGAAGTAGATGATGACGAAGAAGAAGACAGAAGGAGAAGAAGAAGAAGAAGAAGAAGAAGAAGAAGAAGAAGAAAAAGAAAAGGAGGAAAAGAGTTTGAACAAGCAGCAAGATTATGACGAAGATGAAGCATGTAGAAGAAGTAGATGATGACGAAGAAGAAGACAGAAGGGGAAGAAGAAGAAGAAGAAGAAGAAAAAGAAGAAGAAGAAGATGAAGAAGAGTAAGGCAGGAGAAGAAGGAGAAGACAGAAGAAGAAGAAGACATGAGAAGAAGATGAAGAAGAATAAGAAGGAGGTGACGAAAAAGAAGAAGGAAAGAAGTTAGTTTCTCGCTAGCGGGTTCTCCGTCTCCGTCAACTTTTGCAGACGCTGCGAAAACTTTCGAAAGATATTGGACTTTGAGGGTGGTTGGTGGAATGAAGGATAGTGGGAGGTACTTCACCCTCACTCCCCACCGACCATCCTTCCCCCATCCTGTGTTCTGATGTGTTGCAGATAAGTTGTGAAGAAGAATTCCTTCTCCGTCCAAGGATGCAGCTTCCATCATCATCATCATCTTCGTAGGGCCTCTTTAGCTGCACTAGCTAGGGTCTACATCTATCTCTTTCGATTGGGGGGGGGGGGGGGGCACCAAAAACCACATTGCCGTTTTCATCATTTTATAGAACGAATCAACCTTTGCTAGGGGGGGGGGGATACGAGGTGAGCCCCCCTCTACCCTGTTGGCCCTTTTTACTCTGTGCTAGTAGCCCTCGTGTATCTAGGGCTTCAAGCCCTTATTGGCCCCGGGCCCGAACTTTTTCCTCGTATACCCCCCTAAATCAGACCCCCCTTTCTCGCCCTTCACCCCCCTATCACTTTGATGTACGCCGCGTTATTGAAGGCTCTCCACTCGAGCGTAATAATGCGCTACACGGCCTCATTATCATGCCAGTGTCTCTCCTCACTCACGCTTTATCTCTCCAAAAATTTTCTCTCTCTTTTAGTCCTCTTACGCCCCCCTTCTGCTTTCTCTATTTGAGGGGTCTTCTCATATGTTTCCCCCCCCCCCCATTGGTGCACTTCCTGATACTTTGTGGTCCCCTTTGCTTTCGTGCTGCAGCCAACATTGTTACATTCTTTTCTGTTTTATTTGCGCCTTTCCTTCAAGGGAAAACGAGCATAATACGTTTCTTAGGTTAGTATTAGTGGTTTCCAATCAGTTACTTTGGGGTTGTATCGTATAATTCGTTTACACCTAAAATCATGTTTACATTATAAAGATATTCATGATTCCATTATTATTAGCATATGGTTTTTTATGGTGGGGAAACCAGACCCTTTACAGGTAGTTCCACCTCGTTTAGCCATGTTATGGGAACATGTTGATCCACCTCAACAAATGATATTTTTTTAAATAAAATTATCTGAATTCAGGTTATGTTATCGTCCAAAACTGAGCATTCGTCTATAATTGATAATTTTCAAAATTAATAATTTTCTAATGAATCATTTGCTTTCACATTTTCAAAATTTATTCACCAGATATTCAATTTAAAAAATATCAGTGTATTTACTTAGGCATAAAGGAGATTCAACAAAATATTTATCTGGGTTTTGAAGTTTTTGTTCCAAATTAGTGTTAGAATTTAAAAATGTGTAAAGTTCTTTACACATTCTAACTTTAGTACTTTTAAATTCTAACACTAATTTGGAGCCAGAACTTCAATAACCCAGATAAATATCTTTTTGAATCTCCTTTATGCCTAAGAAATTATACTGTGTCTTATTAGCACACCAGAATTTTTTATATCATCAAAAGAACAAAATATCCCACTATTTTATTACGTTTTATTCATTAAATTCATTTTAATAGAGATTAAAAAATTTTTTTATGAATGTTATCCAATGAATTATAATTTATATTGAACAGGAGGAATAATGTGATTTCATGTTATGTAGATGTGAAAATTAATTTCAAGGTTCGTTTATGTGTGTATCTCTTCCGCTGTCAATTCAATGTAGGTTTTAGTAAGTCTTCCAAACCCCTCTTTTCATTCGTGAAAGCTAGTGTACATTTTAATCAGCGATTCAGCCTCAAGCCTCTTCTACCCCGACACTCTTCAATCAAGACATTTCTTATTGACTTCCTATCTACGACGAACAATAACAATTCGTGTGTCTAGATATTTAAATAATTCCGTACAAAATTCATTCTTTCACCCTAATACAACCACTTCCTTCTATTTCGCCCCTTCCCTTCAGTACATTACACAGTACTCTATTAAAACCATTGCATTGTTACGCAAATTGTGTTTGATTTGAGCTGGAATGAATTTCTTGCGTCAGTGGTCTGTGAATATCGTATTAGCGGGATGAGTTCTACAGTAGAAAAGAAAAGAAGTTATGAAAAAGTTGGGTTGTTTTTGGAAGGGGGTGTTTAGGGGGGTGTAGGGGGGCTTAAGGGGTTGTGTGGTTTTTTTAGGGGGTGGAAGAGATTCTTGCAGATCAGCCCAACGGATGGATGATAGATTCGTATGGTGACTCAGCTGCTTTTTATGGAGAGGGGAGGGGGTTGTCCCGATACACCCTCCCCCTTTTTATTATGTATTCTATGTGTAGCTCCATTCAGAACATCTTAATGCCGCCCTATACATGTAAACAGGCACCCCTAGACAGTGTACACGGTACGTGCACGTATATTGTACAATCCAGCCGTCTCCAGTCTGTTGTGCCATATTTATTCATTACTAACCGGAATATATATGTGCGGCGTTTTTTGGCCTGTTTTCTTCTTCGTCTTCTGTTAGTTGTTTCCTCAATAATATTGTTGAAACAGCTGTTGGATAAGGGCCGCGCCCCTTGTTCGATCTCGAAGCTGCCACGAGCAGTGAACTCTGACCTGTATCGCTTTCACAACGGGTCTGTTCTATGAGTTATTGGATCAGGTTGCATAGTGTATTGTTGAAAATATGTTTCTTGTATTGTTTTAAGTGATTCACAGGCTTGCCCACCTAGCCTAGGGTTTCCAAGAAATGTATTGTTGAAACTATGCTTATAATTTTGTTAAGGGTTTATCACTAAAATAATGCTGACAACACTTGAAACTAACTTTCGAAATATATTTATGCAATTAATTCACAACACACACTAATCAGTTATTATCACACAATAAAATCAATAACGTTCAACTAATAATGAATATTATTATAACAAGATTATCCCTGTACAAAACTAATTAGTCTGCTATCAATAGGCTGATAATTAATTAACAATATTAAGTGTCCAATAATCTGTTCAATGAATAATAAACGGTTAATACGCCCCGTAATAAACTAAACGCATACGCAGCACAAGGTCTGTCATGCTTATTATCAATCACACTTTAGCACTTTTTATACTGCCATGAACAAAGAGAGAATGTCTTTATCACATATTGTTATGTCCCGTTTTGGCCGATCAGCTGATCTAAGTTATACAAATTGAAAAATATTATAGTTCAATAAATAGTACTAGTGGCTTGTAGGGGCAAAAGCCCCTAAAGAAAAACACTTATGGCCGGTTGAACGAAAGCCAATTAAAATTAAATAAGGAGTTAACTAACTGTCGTAAGTCAGGTTAGGTTAGGTTATAAAGGGTTTATTTCTGTTGCACAAAGATCCATTAGTTATTTTTCGTTAACCAAACTGGCACAATCTGGCAACTCTGTAATTTGTTCAACAGCTGATTTTGAAGTTGAGGAAAAAGATGAATAATTAGAATCATTTCATTGTGAATTGTTTAAATCATTCAACTATCTCAATATTACGATATTCTTAATAGATTTTATTCATTTTGAAAGGGTTTTAACACCTATGATCTAATTTACAGTTCCGTGTTCTGGTACAATAAACATAACCTATAAAATGCAACTTAACTATAGCCGGATGATTTATTTATTTATCAGTTTTTACCAGCCATAGTTGATCAGAGATGAATATTATCTATCATACGGCAATATAGAATAAGAGTAAGAAGAAAATAATATTTTGTTTATAGCAACGAACATTGTTAACAAGTAATTTTCCATTATAAAGTCATAGATTAAGTTTGAATCACGTCGTAGAAGAAGTCAATAATCTTGTTTATCTAGATGTAAATAAAAGTAATTTCAAGAAGCTTAATAATTTAATTTTCATTGCAATGTGAATGTGTTGATGTCCGAATAACAACTGACTTCCTGCTGATCAGCACAGCCGCTTTTATAACTTTGTTCTAGAAATCTCCATTCTATCAAAAAATTAGCATTTTCTGTAGTTATTGAATAGATTTCTTAATTTTTTTCTTCTCGATTCATTATCTTTTATATAAAAAATCATTGACACATTTTCTCCATTTTGTGGATTTTGAATAGAACTATTTCAATAAGGCTGTTCATGTAGTATTCTGTTTATTGCTCTCAATTATTAATTTAGGAATGTACTGGTATCAGTTTGATTGCTATTCTACTTGTAGAAAAGAGCTGAAAAGGTTTACCCGATCGTATTGTCTCCTCAGCACAATACCAACAATATTTTAAGAGCGTGGTTGAGGAATTATTATATTGTGGCCGTGGGTTGTCATGGTGAGGGGGGTGGCAGGATCGAAAGTTGGACGCCCCAAGAATGAGGGCGCCCCCTTATATGCCTCTCCTCCCTCCATAAAACCTCCCCCTTGGCTTGGCTTCTTTCTCGAGACTTCATATCAAATCGGTGACGTTCTTTCTTTCTCCTTACATTTCTTCTTTTTTCTTCCGTTTTTGTCTTGACATTGTCCTCTCACGCATGGCTGACTCAGTGCCGCTATCTATGTGGCTGTGGTCTCCTCATCTCTAATTCCTGTTCTAGCTCTTCGTTTGTTGTCCTGTCATTCTGTTTCCAAGCGGACATTTCCCCCCTTCTTTACTTCCTTCACTGCCTACTAAATATTTCTCTCTTGCCTTTCATGTTTTGCTTTGACAGTTCGGTCAAACAGTATTCCTGGGCATTGTTAGTGTACAACAAACAACATGTGTTTAATTGGGACTTGAAAGGCTTTTTTTATTTATGAAATACTAAACATAAATAGACAGTACAAGACACGCAAAAAATGAAAAAATATGAAAATATAATAACTAAAACCAAATTTATACAAAAAAATCCATAAACTATTTTAAAATTTTAATGCTGTACTGTATGTGGAGATAGAACCCCTTCCAACTATGGTTTCCCACGTACTATGGCGGGGCTTCTCATAATATTAGGGTAGGAGGAAGAAGGAGAAGAAAGGAACGGTTGGAAGAGTTGATGCGCGAAAAGGAATGGTGAGCTGAAAATGTCCAAATGCAAATCCAGTAAGCAAACAAAAAATATGTTATTTTTCCGAAATTAAAGATGAGAAATGTAGCTGCTCTTGGTCAAATTCCTGATATCATTTTTCATTTTCTTGTTTATTCTACTATTGATGAAGTATCGATTGGGAATTTTGTTTATGATTTTAGTATTTATGTACCTATATTAGCTGTCTCCAGATTGATTCAATATTGGTTTTATAGATCTGAAATTTACTTGAATTTTGTCTCAAACTGTAAGATTTGCTGACAACGTTTTCAGCGTAAGTGAAAGTAGTTTTGTTCTTAATTATGTATTTTACTACATTCATAATGTTCAGATGTCTGACAGTCATTACCTGAAATTCAGTAAACATGAAGTTATTTGGATAGAGTCTAGGTTAATTAAAAATTGTTTTAATTATTAATTTCTGCATTATGAGGAGGTCCTCAAGATGATAATTGTAGAAGCCTGCCCAAATAGTTATACCATACTGAATTATGGATTGCGAAAGAGCGTAATATAACAGCTTAAGGTGGTTAGTAATTAGAATTCATTTAGATTCATAGAATATAAAAGAAAGGTATTTCATTCTCTTGCAAATGAATTGTACATGCATGTTCAATTTTATATGTTCATCCATTAAAACATCTGGATATTTAGTGCTAGTAACTAACTTTATATTTGGACAGGTGCAGTTGTTTAAGTCAAGGTTGCGTTCGGAGTAGAGCTTTAGAATTAAAAAGATAATTGAATGATTGAGCATGAATTGATACTGAAAATCAGTTGAATGGAATTAGTATCATCATTCACCTCATCACCCACGCACAAGTTCCAGAATCATGTGGGCTTCATCATCAAGGAAAAAATTAATGAAGCTTCCAGCATCTAGATTTGTTTGATAAAATCTTAACAACCTACGGGTAGTTCCTCCTGGTCGCATAAGCCATGTTATTGAAAAAATGGTGGAACTACAATTTTAGGTGGGCTCCGAACCACCAGGAAGTGATTTTACAGGAGAGAACAGACTTTTTTGCTGGTCAATCCGATTGGTCACCCTTACAGAGAGGGCCCAGGAGAGCGTTGCTTATCTAATCTGATTGAACAAATACTTGTTACGGCTCACGGCTATCATTTTCCATCGTAACTTGTGTTTAATAGGGACTGTTTGTAAGAATAATTACTAAAATTTCGTGGAATCGAAGTTCTACATCCTCAAATCTTCAATTTTTTCCAAATGCTAATGATGTACAACAGGGTCTTTAGACTTGTGGGTGGGTAATGAGATGATTGTATGAAAATAACACAAAAATGCCAAGCTGAACGGGAATCGAACCAACATCTGACGAAGGGACAGTCGAGATTAGGCGCTCCAACCAGTTCCATTATTTTTATTATTATTTACGAATACACTGCTTAAATTCTAAATGAAACTTCTAGAGAAATTAATTTTGAATAGTTTTGATAATTTAATTTTGAATTAATTTCTCTTTTGTACTCTTCTAATCAGTTTCTTTTTTTTGGAAAGTTTATAAATCAATTTTCCTGCAACTGCTCGTAAAGTAGTCCTTTATGTACTGAAACTGATTGTAAAATACCACTTAACTGCTCGGTGAGTGGTAAATTACTTTACGCTCGCCAGCTGTTTTCTTTACGCTGCTGTTTTGATTTTGATGTCTGCTCATTTTTGGATCACGAAATCCGTGAAATGGCGCACGCTAACCAAACCCGCGCACTGTAAAATCTGTGATGTTACAGTAGTTACAAAAGGGGGACTTTGGCGCATCCTTGACCTTTGACCTTTGACTTTGACCTTGACCCTGACCTTGACCCTGACCTTGACCCTGACCTTGAAAAAAAAAAAAAAAAAAAATTAAAAAAAAAAATAAATAAATAAAAAAAAAAAAAAAAATAATAAAAAAAAAAAAATTAAAAAAAAAAAAAAAAATAAAAAAAAAAAAATTTAAAAAAAAAAAAAAAATTAAAAAAAAAAAAAAAATTAAAAAAAAAAAAAAAAATTAAAAAAAAATAAAAAAAAAATAAAAAAAAAAAAAAAATGGTGGGAAGCTGTCACCTGTTCAGGCTATGGGTGGGGGGTGGGGGTGGGGGTCGAGGGTGGGGGGTGGGGGTCGAGGGTGGGAGGTAGTGGCTAGAGTATATAAGCTGGTTGTTCTGTTGGAGTTATCATACACTGCTCTCTCACACCAGACAGCCAACTACTGTGCTCCAGCTTCTTGTGCTCCAGTCTTGTGCTCCAGTCTTGATCAACTTTCAAAGTAAGTACTCTTTGCAATTAATGCATCCTAATGCTTGCACTTATTAATGCTTTTCCACTTACCAACTGCTAATGCATAGTGTTTGGGCAACTTGGAATTTGTTAATGTATATTGTTAAAGGAACTATCTTCTAATTGTTTCATTCCAGGAAAGCTGCAACTATCTTACAATTTTATTTGTCAATGTCTAATGCATATTGTTTCATTCCAGCTTACCATGTCCCTTAACAAGAGAAGACGCTGCCAGCAGACTCAGGAAAAGTGTGACGACTTCGTTTTGCTGGAGGAGGCATTCAACAACAATCTTCGAACCCTGTTCTTCAACAACCAGTGTTCTACAAGCCCTCAAAAGGATTTCCAGTCCTTCCTTGACAACTTGGAGGAGAAGATCAACAGTGTCCTGACAGCAGAAATCCAGGAGCATGGTGCAATCAAATTCAATTTGGTGCTGGAGGCAACTTATCACAAGTGCTACCTTGATCCGAACAACGAAGAGGTGGAGGAGGTGCAGGACATCGCTTTCAAAACACCAAACTATGCAGCATTCACCGTTCTCACGCTGCCTCATCAAGTGGAGATGGCTTGCCAGAAGATGCTGGAAGAGGAGGCTATGTTCGAAGGGAAATCCAGCGGATGGACACTGCTACAGATTGATGGACTACTCATAAGGATCAGCAAACATATTCCCCTTAGAGGCTCTTCATACATCATTACCCCGCCCAAGCTAGCTGCAAGGAGAGCCATCATCAACCCGAGGAATGAGGACCAACAATGTTTCATGTGGGCGATCCTCGCTAAGCATGTCCAAGGAAAAGATCCCCAACGAGTCAACGAGCGATACTTCAATCTTCGGGAGAAATACAACTTTAAAGGCATCACTTTCCCGACAACTATAAACCAGATCGATAGGTTCGAGAAGGATAACCCTACAGTCTCTGTCAACGTGTATGCAGTCGACTCTGATAATAACATCTTCCCCAGACGAGTCACCGATACCATGAAGACTGAGCACTTTGATCTTCTGCTACTGGGTGAGGCTGTTGAAGATGATGGTGCACAGACTAACGATTTGCTGCAGGATGCTGAAGATGCAAACAAGGATCCACAAATCAACACCCACTACTGCTTGATCAAAGATTTTGAGAGACTCCTGAGATCACAGCTGACAAAACATAAAAGTAGTATAATTATCTGCAGACGATGCTTCACCCACTACACTCTCAGTAGAGATGGTGAGCAAAGGATGGCAGAACATGAGAAGTATTGTGCCAACAACAAGACAGCTAGGATGATCATGCCACAGCTGAAAGATGGAAAACCGCCAACATTGAAGTTTGAGAAGCACTTGAGGAAGTTCAGACTGCCACTTGTAGTGTATGCAGACTTTGAGTGTCTGCTGGAGACACCCGCCCTAGAAGAGGGTGATGTGGAGGGGGAAGCTCCAGAGAGATGGATTGGGAAGCAGACAAAAGTGATACAATACCACAATGCAATGAGCTATTGCATGTACTTTGTGAGAGATGAGACACAATTTCCTTCATGGCTGACACTGAGCCATTACATACCTCAGGAACCGATTGTCTACAGAGGTCCCAATGCAGCCGAACACTTCATGAGTCAGCTCAGCCACTATGCAAAACTTATTGCTGATACCATGGACCAGTTGAGTATTATAATGTTGCCACTCACTGATCAACAACAAGCTGCACATGATGCTGCTACACACTGTGAAGCTTGTGGTAAAAAGTTTGGAAGAGACAAAGTGTATGATCATTGTCATATGACTGGCTTCTATAGAAATGCACTGTGCAATCCATGCAATCTGGAAAGACAGCGCCAGACCTTCATTCCAGTTTTTCTACACAATTCATCCAACTATGATACACATCTGCTCATTCCTGAACTCGGTGCCGACAAGAATAGGATCAAAGTCATTCCAAACACATCTGAAAAGTACATCAGCTTCACTAAACACGTTTCCAATCGACTCCACCTGAGATTCATAGATACATTCAGATTCACACCGGACAGTTTGGATACATTGGTATCAAATTTGCGCAAGTCTGCACATAATGACACGGACATTCCAAATGTGCTGAAACATACCGCTAAACATTTCAAGACAAGACTCGATCTTGTGACACGTAAAGGAGTATTCCCTTATGATTATTGCGATTCATGGGAGAAACTTGGAGAAACTTCCCTACCACCAAAGGAAGCATTCTTCAGCAAGCTGACAGATCGTGGAATCAGTGATGAGGACTACGCCCATGCACAATTGGTCTGGCAACATTTTGGATGTAGAACACTAGGGGACTACAGTGACCTCTACCTAAAGACGGATGTTCTACTCTTGGCTGATGTGTTTGAAAGTTTCAGGGACATGTGCATAAAAAACTACAATCTTGACTGTGCCAACTACTTCACTGCACCAGGATTCTCATTCGATGCCATGCTGAAATACACCCAGGTGGAATTGGAACTTCTCAGCGATTACGATATGTACATGTTTGTTGAAAGAGGTATCCGAGGAGGAATAACCACATGTGTCCACCGCCATTCGATTGCCAACAACAAATACACAGGTGCACCACTGGATCCAGAGAAACCGATATCCTACTTGCTGTACACCGATGCCAACAATCTCTATGGATGGGCTATGAGCAACCCACTACCTTGCCGAAAATTTCAATGGATGTGTCAAGAAGAACTGGAGGAGGTGGCTGCTCATATAGATAGAATCCCAGACAATCAGCGTATGGGATACATCCTAGAAGTCGACGTCGAGTATCCTCAAGAGCTACAGGATGATCACAACGACTTCCCTTTTCTTCCAGAGAGTCAGAAGACTCCCAAGTCAGGATATGTGAGGCTAATGACAACGCTGCAGAACCGCAAGGAGTATGTATGTCATTATAGACTCCTTAAACAGGCTGTGAATCATGGACTGAAAATTGTCAAAGTTCACCGTGGAATTTCATTCCAGCAAGAAGACTTTTTGGCCCCATACATTCAACTCAACACACAACTACGTCAGAAATCAGCGAACAAATTTGAAAAGAATTTCTTCAAGCTAATGAATAATGCGGTCTTTGGAAAAACAATGGAGAATGTTAAGAACCGGATGAACATGGAGCTGGTCAATTGTGAGAGGAGGTTGAAGAGACTGGTGGCACGTCCAACATTCAAAGATCGCATCATATTTGGTGACAACATATGCGCTGTAACACTCCATCAAGACAAGGTTGTATTGAACAAGCCGATATATATTGGACTGACTGTACTTGATGTGAGCAAAATTCTAATGTACGAGTTTCACTACGATGTGATGAAACCTATTTATGGAAACCGACTCAAACTGTTATACCAGGACACTGACAGCTTGTTCTACAATGTCCAAACTGAAGATATGTATATGGATATCATGAATATAGACAAGTTGAGAAACGTATTCGATACATCAGAGTACCCGGCCAACCACCCATGCTACTCTGAGACAAACAAGATGGTGCTGGGGAAATTCAAGGATGAGTATGCAGCTCGAGCCCCCTATGAGTATGTCGGCCTGCGCTCCAAGCTGTATGCTTGCAGATGCTATGTTACAGATGAGACACAACTGAAGAGTGGCCTTATCAAGAAAGCAAAGGGAGTGAGACGGCCAATTCTTGGACAGGAGCTCCCAAAAAGTCATCCTGATGCAGAACGGTACATAGTCTTTCAGGACTACATTGACTGTCTCTATGGTGAGAAGGACATCTATAGAGATCAGGTGATGTTCTGTACCAGGAAACATAGAATCATGACCACCATTCAGAAGAAGAAAGCACTCAGCAAGGCTGATGAAAAACGGTTCATTCTTGAAGATGGAATCACTACTCTTGCATATGGACATCGCAACATTGTCAATGAAGCTCCAGTATTCAGTGATGATGGGTTTGAGGATGAGGTGGTGGTGGAGGAGGAGGAGGCGGAGGAGTACAACACTGAGAATGATCAAGAAAATGAAGCAGCATCAAGGGCAGCATTGATAGCAGCAGATACAGCAATAGAAGAAAACATATCAACTATGGAGGCATCTAGAACATTGTTGTCAATGACAGCAAAAGCATCAACTTCATCAACAGTACAGTTTGTACCAACAGATGTTCTTAAGATAGAACAAGGTAGTTGCAAACGTTCGGCAGCAGATAGCAGTACTAGTCAAGTGATCCCCATATCTGATGATGATGAGCCGGCGGCAGCAGATAGCAGTCGAGTGATCCACATATCCGATGATGATGAGCCACCAGCTAAACAATCACGTGTTGTTGATTTCAATGTTGATGATTACAAGGAATATGATGACTTTACAAATGGTGGGATATCACAGCACAGTATACTCAGAGCATTGCTGGAAAAGGAGTAGAAGACATGAGTCACACATCCGCTGATAAGAAATTGCCGAGTCTGCATAAACTTTAGTATAAATATGGGAGGAAGAGCAAGCATTTGGCATAAGCAATCATGATTCGAGCTGTGCTGTATCTCGTGCTGGCTACAAGCGTCTACACTAGCCAACTGGATCCAAAGTATAGGACTCAGACTTTCCTGTGGCAACGAGATCATGGCCTTGATCAAGCAAACAAGTTTCACATGCGTCAGTGCCTGATGTCAAGAATGGTGCTACATCGGAATACAACCCAGGATGCTATTGATGCAATGGGTCGTGACGTCAATGAGTGGTATATGAAGTTGGCTGGAGGGAAAAACTTGGACAAAGAGCTGTGCCAAAGATTCCACTGCACACAAAATCTGCGCACCTGCATCCACTCATCATTTTCATCACTAGACTTCCTTGAGACCATCATCAGCAGATCAGAAGAGGTTTGTGAGCTGTACTGTGAGGACGTGTCAACTGCAGCACCAGCAACAACAACAGCTGTAGCACCTGCCGGGCTGAAGGATACTTGTGACACCTATTGCAGAGAAATCTACAGACAACCGCCACCAATCAGCAATGGAGCAAACTCACGAATTTAAGCCATACTGCAAATGTGCTACTTGTTCACTAACCTCATGCAACAAATGGATTGTGCAGCCTATATTCACTGTTGGAGGACAAGAGCCTGAACCATTCTTGACAATCAAAAATTTTCTGCAAGTAATGAAGAGAACCTTCCATTTTGCTTCATCAGTGATGTTGTGTACCAATAGAACAACAGTATATGTGGAGTTCCCATATGGTCACACTTATCGTGAGATGCAGAATGACTTGGGAATGCTCAGAAAGTGGGTGGTGCTTGATATACTCGATTGACATCAGCCACTGCGCATTTGCACACATGTATCCGCCCATCATCATCATCATCCGATCAGAAGAGGTTTGTGAGCCGTACTGAGAGGACGTGTCAACTGCAGCAGCAGCAGCATCAACTGTAGCACGAGCTGAAGGATACCCTGTGACTGCCACCAATGGATTCATACTGCCTATACTGCAGATGTGATACTTGTTCATCACCAGTGAGCAGCAAATGGATTGTGCTGCCAGTATTCGCCATTGGAGGACAATACTATGAACCATTTCGAACAACTGACTATTTCCTGCAGACAATGGAGAATGCCTTCTACGATGCTTCGGAAGTACGCCTCTGCATCAATGGGAGAACAGTATATGTGGAGTTCCCATCTAGTACATCATATTGTGATATGTTGCAATACTTGAGAAATTTCCGCAAGTGGGTGGTGATTGATAGACTTGATTGACATTAACTTTGTTTTGAAATTAACTAGTTTTGAATGACATCAGCCTCTAACAGTATTTCTTGATAATAATAAAGAATTGTATTCGATAACCATGCTCATTTTTTAAAAAAACCAAGATTACTCTATAAGACAAGTCCATGTGGGGGGCTGTGTCTGTTGCAAATAGATCTTGCATTCAACTTGTCTGTATGACATCGTGCAGGACATGTCTGTGAGTGTACCATTGCACAACATTATGCAAGATCTTAAAGTCCATGTGTGTGTGATGTTACAAAGACAAATAGAAAATCAGCTTGCATTCAACTTGCCTGTATGACAACATGCAGGAAAAAACCTGTCTATGTGCAAGTCGATTTTATATTTGTCTGTTGCACAACATTATGCAAGATCGTCCATGTGGGCTGTTGCAAATAGAAGATCATCTTGCATTCAACTTGTCTGTATGACGTCACAGCTATGCAGGACATGTCTATATGCAAGACGATTTTCTATTTGCATCAGTCCATGTGAGGCTGAGACAAGCTGCACACCAGTGTAGGAGGTAGAAAATGAAAAGATGAAAGATTATCAGAAACATGTTTATTTTAGAATATACAATTTTTTCAGCCAATTCGAAGTTCATATAGAACTTGCTCAATATCGCACCTTGGGGCGCAAAGTGCAGTTATATTTTCCCTGCGTAATAATAAGACAGCTGTTTCTTCATCGATAACCCTTTTGTTTTTGATGACATTTTCCAACTTTCTCGGTCCAATAACTGAGTATCTCAACTCTATTGGGCTAAGTTCAGGGTTGGTAATTTCTAGTGAAGCAGCCGCCTTCAGCAGACCGATCGATTTCATAATTACCCCCCAAGCAATGGCCAGCTGCTTGTTTATCGCCTCATAACTGTAGGCCGCCAGCTCCAATTTCAGCAGCCCATGCAGCGTCCTGAAGCGGCGATGCCTCATTAACCGTGCCACAATTTCATCAGCCCCAACATAATTGGAGCCGTATGCTGGCAGCGGGGCATACATATCCATCGCACTGATTAAAACTCTACGCTGGAGTTCCAGCTCACGATGCGATGGACGGCCAATGCTACCCCGCCATGCCATGCTCGGAATTTGTGGGGCCCGATGTGGAGGTATAATGGGCTGCTGAGGATGCTGCTGCCACTGACCTGATGCTGGGGGCGACTGCCTTGATGCTGGTGGTGGTGGGGGTAACTGCCTTGATGCTGGAGGCGACTGCCTTGATGCTGGTGGTGGTGGGGGAAACTGCCTTGATGCTGGTGGTGGTGGGGGAAACTGCCTTGATGCTGGAGGCGACTGCCTTGATGCTGGTGGTGGTGGGGGAAACTGCCTTGATGCTGGTGGTGGTGGGGGAAACTGCCTTGATGCTGGAGGCGACTGCCTTGATGCTGGTGGTGGTGGGGGAAACTGCCTTGATGCCGGTGGTGAGGGTAACTGCCTTGATGCCGGTGGTGAGGGTAACTGCCTTGATGCCGGTGGTGAGGGTAACTGCCTTGATGCCGGGGTGAGGGTAACTGCCTTGATGCCAGTGGTGAGGGTAACTGCCTTGATGCCGGTGGTGAGGGTAACTGCCTTGATGCTGGTGGTGAGGGTAACTGCCTTGATGCTGGTGGTGAGGGTAACTGCCTTGATGCTTGCGGTGGGGGCGACTGCATTGATGCAGGTGGTGGTCGCCTTGCTGCTGACGGTGGGGGTGACTGCCTCAATGCTTGCGGTGGTCGCCTTGATGCCGACGATGACTGCCTTGATGCAGGTGGTGCTCGCCTTGATGCCGGCTGCAGATATTGTCGTTTCGCAGGTGGCGATGACTGTCGTTCAACTGTTGGAGTGCTTTCCAAGTTAGGAATGGATTCCCAGGCGGAAAGCATCTCCTCAATTATCGCCTGCATACCACTGCTGGGAAGTGATACTGCTGTGGTGGAGGAGCCGGCAGCACTGACAACTTGAGCAGCAGCAGTGACATCTTGAGCAGCTACATCTTGAGCAGCAACATCTTGAGCAGCAACATCTTGAGCAGCAACATCTTGAGCAGCAACATCTTGAGCAGCAGCATCTTGAGCAGCAACAGTGGCAGTGCTGGTATTGGCAGTCCTAGGCGTAGTTTGCAACTGCCTGAGGAGCTCCTCTTTGAACACAGCTAATGCTTTGTCCACTATGGAAGATAACTGCTGGGTTGGATCCATTCCGTCTGGTTGAACACTAAGAGAACACTGAGATCACTCTCTCTCTATAACTCTGATGTGAAGACTGAATTTGATTGAATTTTTGGGCAGTATATATACTAAAGCGAGATATCAAAAACATCATGTCTTAGTAAACAAGTTCAAAAAGGTTAAGGTGATAGCAACTGACAAACAATGCAGGCTGAATGATAAAGTGATCTTTCTAGGAAAGCATGAGAGAAAGGTTAGCTGACGCAAATGTCAAAAGTGTTGCACAATGGGAATGATAGCATGGAAGGTCATGATGACGCACATCCTTTTCAATGACAATTGGGTCGATTGTGTTAGCAATCAGCTTCAAAAAAGATTATGCCGACGCATATCATTTTAAATGCCAATTAACTCGAATGTGTTAGCAATCAGGTTCAAAAAGGTCATGCTAACATACTTCAATGTCAAAAGTGTTGGAATGATAACAGAGTATGACGCACATCATGTGCTGTGTAAAAACAACTATATATAAAGGCACGTGTTCACTTGATGGGCATCAGTATGGAGAAGAGTGTGATAGCACGTGAACTGCACATGCCAGCTCGTCGGAATTTTCCGATGAGGATGGTTACAGTGAAAGGTCTTGACGACCTCTATCAAGCTGACCTTGTTGAAATGATACCATACTCAAAGCAGAACAAAGGTTACAAATACATCATCACTATTATAAACTGTCTCAGCAAGTATGCATATGCGTTACCGATAAAGACAAAGACATCCGAGGAAGTGGTCAAGGCAATGCGTCCCATATTCGAACGGCATCCGATGGAAAACCTTCAAACGGATGACGGCAAAGAGTGGTTCAATGCAAAGTTTTCAAGACTTGTGAAACAATATGACGTCAATCACTATTCGACGTATTCAGATAAGAAGGCATCGATAGTGGAACGCTTCAACAGGACTCTGAAACGTTTAATGTGGATCAAGTTCACTGAGAGAGGATCCTACAAGTGGACAGACATCCTTGACATGCTGGTGAAGGAATACAATGAGAGGATACATCGTACAATAGGCATGTGTCCAGCCGATGTTAAGAAGAAGCATGAAACTATACTCTTGAGCAGACTGAGAGAACAGCGTGAGGAATATCGTAAGAGTTTGCAGAACAAGGTGCGAAACAGGTTTTATCCTGGGCCTGGTCAATCAATTGAACCGGGTGATAAGGTGCGCATAAGCAAGTATAAAACCGTGTTCAACAAGGGTTACCTACCCAATTGGACAAATGAACTGTTCACTGTCACACGTGTGAGACCTACTGTACCTGTGACGTATGAGCTGGAAGACAGTGGAGGACAACCTGTGCAAGGGGGATTCTATGCAGAAGAGATTGTCAAAACTAAAGTGCCAGACGTGTTTGAAATTGTAAAAGTGTTGAAGAGGAGAGGTAATAAACTGTTGGTGCGCTGGAAAGGATACGATAGCAGTCACGACTCTTGGATTGATAGAGCAGATTTGGTGTAATGAAACAGGTAGTGCAACGTCGACACAAGTTCAATATAATCGACTTTGATCGTGTGGCAAGTGGTTGTGGACTTGGACCGGAAATGAACATCAAGAAGCGGCATGGACCTTTGTTCCCTCACCACCTGAGATGTATCATATGCGGACCATCGGGTTGTGGTAAAACTAATGTAATGTTCAACATGCTTTTTGATCCAAATGGTATACGCTTCTCAAACATCTATCTGTTCTCCAAGACAACATTCCAACCGAAATACGAGTTCTTGCGCACTGTGATGGAAGGACTAGGACCTAAAATGAACTACATCGAGTGTGACACCTGTGAAGAGATACCTGCACCACACGAATTGCCCGCCAATTCAATAATCATTTTTGATGATGTTATCTGTGAGCAGCAGGAAGCCATCAGACGCTACTTCACCACTGGACGGCACAGCAACGTTGATGTGTTTTATTTGGCACAGACCTACAGTCGCATACCAAAACAATTGATACGTGACAATGCCAATTTTCTGATTGTATTCAAACAGGATGAACTCAATATGAAACATTTGTACAGAGATCATGTGGGAGCCGACATGACATTTGATGCATTCAAAAGTATGTGCGATGATGTGTGGTCTTCGTCTGCACATGCATTCCTTGTTATCGATAGTGCCTCAGGCAAGAATAGCGGACGTTACAGAAACGGTCTTGACACTTTTTTAGCTGAAGCATAAGCTGAAAAGGCTCATTCAGTCAGTGAACACCGATCGAGATGGACGTGAAGCAGCAGCGGAAAAGAAAGCAGACTGTGGAGGACATCGCTCCAACCATCATGGAGATTGCTCAGCTACGACGCAACATCAAGAGGAAGCATAAGGAAATCACTTTGGGCAGATCATTGACTGAGGAGAAGCATATCAAAAGTTTGAAACCAATTATTGAGCCACTCCAGAATATTTCAGATGTTATCATGGAGCGGGGTGTCCCAGCAGCAGCAGCACCACCACCAGCACCACCACCAACACCTTCACCAGCAGCAGTGACACGCCCATTCGCACGTACACTATCAACTCATATGGTACCTCCTACACCACCAATTACACCCGGCTCACCATACCCATTCAAGTTAGGTGCAGTGAAAGGACGTAAGCCACAATGGGAGAGGCCTACCGCATCACCTATTGTAGAAGAAGAAGAAGAGCAAACCTTGGAGACAGTTGGAACAGCTGAAATACCTGCAGCAAGCACATCAGGAGTGGGACGGAAATTGTGGAAAGGTAGAAGTCAATTGGAGGAGGAGGAGGACTCATCCATCGATGAGGAGGAGGAGGAGGAGGAGGAGGATGTGTTGATGAATACTACCCAGGAGGAAATTGATGAAAGCTTTGCCCAATCTGAACTGGCTGGAACAGCTGTAGGAGAATATGTTAAAGCATCGATGGACAACAGAGATGGTAACAGTGATAGAAAGTTTGGACCAAGAGTGGAGAATAATAGCCTATTTCTCGGTAACAAGCTGCTAACCTTTGGACCAAATGGGGACAAGATTATACTGAGCAATCCAAACAATGAAAATGAAGAGAAAACGTTCAATGTCACACCGGGAATATGCGAGCTGATTTTCAAGAAACATCCCGACTTCAGAAAGGTGAAAAAAAGTGATGAGAAGGTCTACAAGAGTGTGTTGAGCCTAACCAATGTGTACAGGGCAGGCTATCGTGCATATGGAAAAATTGTGAACTATAACAATCCCAAATACAAGAATGTAATCAAAAAGCTTCGAGAAGTGAAACATGGCGATGCATCATCATCTTCAGATACTTCGGTTGCTGGACGAGGACTCAAGGCACCATTCAATTTGGTAGCCGATAGTCGGATTGAGTACATCTACTATGATGATCCCAATGAGTTGGTGGACAGATTGAGACTGTTGGATCAGTCCAAAGCAGTTGGCAACACTGGACATGAGAATGAAATTAATTCAATTCTAGAAGAGTTGGTGGAAGGTGGTTACATAGTTGGCAGCACTGCACTCTAGCCCGATAAAACGTGTAAACTTGAGCATGTGCATACCATTCAAGTAATGTCATCAAACGGCGATAGAAGAATAATGGACGTCCTCGGTAATATCAACGTCCGAGGAAGAAGAGTGATCAATGTTGGCAGCCCACGCAATGAAAAGGATGCTGTTAACCTAAAAGTGTGCCAGAATATGCTATGGGATTGGCTGCCAAAGACTCAGGACACTGAAACATCGCAGATTTTTGTAAGCTTGAACAATGCAGTCCTCATGGATGTTAATGATCCAATCCAAGATGGTGATGGAGTCAACAAAAAGTATTTGGAAAAAAGGTTAGATGAGCATTCAAGGGTTGTAGTTAAAAAGTGTTTCACTACCATCATGAACATTATTTGGTCACCTGAAAACCACACTTTGAGTAGAGAGCAGTTGAGAGATAAAGTGTTACAGGCTTTGGGAATCCATGAGGGTATAAAACCGGATGACCAAGCTGCTGATCAACATTAGATGGCTGCTGCCCTTCGAGAGAGGAAGAGCTACAAAGGAAGAGGAGTACTTTCTGCAATCACAGACGCTGCAGGTGCAATAGTCAACAAGGCAATAGACGTACTGCCCATAGAACTTCATCTGCCCGGCTACCAGTACTGTGGACCAGGTACAAAGCTTGAGAAGCGATTGGCAAGAGGCGATCCAGGTGTCAACAGACTTGACCAAGCTTGTAAGCAGCACGACATTGCATACTCAAGGAATAGTGATACTGCTAGCAGAGCAGCGGCAGACCGGATCTTGGCTGAACGAGCTTGGAGTCGAGTGAAATCATCAGACGCAGGTGTTTTGGAAAAGGCCGCAGCACTAGCAGTGACCAACATTATGAAAGCCAAGGCAAAGTTTGGTGGAGGAGCTAAAAGGAGAACTGGACCCAAGAGGAAGAGGAGGAGGACTGGAACCAAGAGGAGGAGAACAGCGGTATCAACCAAGGGTCGAGGCCTGTACCTGAGACGTCAAAAGACGGGAAACGGGGCTCGTCGCCGTCGATGCGGCGGCAGAAGATGATTGCTCTACCAGACCGAGCACTGACCGATGCAGACCTCTACAAGTATGCATGCCGTTTGAAGCTAAAGAAATTTCGAGGAGTGTTTATGCGAGATGCTCTACCTGCTGAAGGACCGCTGAGGAGGGAGTGTGGCATCATCAACCTGGATGACAGCAAAGGACCTGGCACACATTGGGTGTGCTATGTTAAGAAGGATGGCAACGTTCACTACTTTGACGGCTTTGGCAACCTGAGACCACCACAAGAATTTATTGACTACATGCATCGAGGATCAGCACCAGCGACGAGGATTGAGTACAACTATGATCGGAAGCAGGAGGATCTCTACTCTCACATATGTGGACATTTATGTTTGAAATTTTTAGTTGATTGTTAAATAAATTATGAATCTAAACACAACTGTTTTTTCATTATTAGTATAAAACCTCTCAATTATTGTGGTAAGCAGTCATTAGGTTGAAGTACACTGAGCAATCAAGATGATGCTCTGCTTTGGAGGAACCAAGTCAACGCTGAGTAGTGAATTCTACCCGCCTATTGATACAGGCAATGGTGTATGGGAAGTGGGACTTATCAGCTTCACAAGCTGTAACTCTATTCCAAATGTTGAGGTTGGCTACAACAATACATTACGCTTCCTAGCTCCACCAGCGGGTGAGTCGCATGACGAGGATCATTCAGTGACACATGGAGAGCTTAATAGCAGCAACATGACAATCGTTGATTGGTTTAGATGGGGTCTTACTGGTAAAACAGAGCCAAAAAGTAGAGAAACCAGGAGCATAGGATTGACCTTCAATGATGGAAAGAAGAAAGTGTTTCCCATTGTGGGCGGTGATACCAGCGCTGCAAACAAAGTGTCTCCCAGTGTGAGCACAGATGCAAGTGTGAGCGCAGATGCAAGTGAAGAAGGAAAGGTTTGGCAAACTGTTTCATTGCCTGAAGGTAGTTTTGAGTTTAACATGATCAAGGAACTGTTGGAGGCAAGATTGAATAAGCGTGGAGTTAACCTACAAATGGCTATGGACACGTCAACATTGAAATGTATAGTGCTGTGCAATACTAAGCTGGACTTTACCCCGCCTGACTCAATAGGCAAATTGCTGGGCTTCAACAGGATCCTGGAAGCTGACAAGGAGGCTAGAGGTGACTCAACCATGATGATTAACCGCCCCAATGTGGTGCGTGTGAAATGTAACATAGTGAGCGGCTCCTACTCGAATGGAATCAAGGATCATGTTATCTATGAGTTCTACCCGTCAGTGGACCCGGGCTATAAAATGGCTGTGTCTGTGCGCAATGTTGTCTATTTACCCGTGGATGCCGAGCAGATCAGCAACATTACGTTGGAGATTGTTGATGAGAATGGACGTCTGGTGAACTTTAGAGAGGAGCCGATAAACATAACCTTACATTTACGAAGAAGAGAGTGATATGGTGCTACTATTTGAAAAGAGAGGTTGGAGTGGAGCTGAGCAGTCTGAGACAGAGACAGAAAGAAATAAAAGGGGTGCAGGCGCTTTAAACGTCATTCAACGATCGACCGCCATTGAGTTAACATCAAGGAGCATCGATTATCTAGAGCAAAGAGGTTGTATTGTTATCAGACGACATCCACGACAGCGACAATGAGACTTTTGGATGTGACAAAGAGTGGTCCATCTTCGGATGATCGCATCACAGGTTTTGAGTATCATTCACATTCGCCATACAACACAACCTTCAATGCCAATGATGAGATCAGGATACCAATTCAGCAGCAGGACATCTACACACTACCATCAGAGAGCTATCTACACCTTGAGTACACAGTAACCAGTGCAGCTGGTGCTGCACTGGCCGGCACACCATGTGTCTCTGGATTTTTTGCCAACCTGTTTTCGGAGATACGCTATGAGATCAATGGAGTTGAGGTGGACAGCACACGCAACCCAGGCATTGCCAGCCTGATGAAGAATGCAATGACCTTTGAACGAGAAGAACTAGCCAAGATGGAAGGAGCCGGCTACAAGTATAATGCTACAACAGGTCTAACTACATTTGCCGCCAATGCAGCCAACGCTACCGTCATGGATGTACCACTTAGATATCTGCTGGGATTCGCCGAAGACTACAGACGTGTGCTGCTCAATGTGAAACAGGAGCTGGTGCTAAGACGCAGTGCTGACAACGTAAACTGCTTGAATACAATAGGCCTTGTCAACATTCGGAAGCTTGTGTGGAAGATGCCCTATGTGGAGGTGGCCGATGAAGCAAGATTGCGTCTGCTACGATTGGTGCAGAATGACTCGCCTGTATCAATACCATTCCGACATTGGGAGCTGTATGAGTACCCGGCCATGCCCGAAGCTACAAAACATACATGGACTGTCAAGTCGACTGCACAACATGAGAAGCCGAGATACATTGTGATTGGACTGCAGACTGGAAGAAGAGGAAGAGCAGATGCAAATGGATCATTGTTTGACAAGTGCAATGTGAAAGACATTCGAGTGTTTCTGAACAACAAGTACTATCCGTATGAAAGCATTGATGGTGATGACAACCGTGTCTACAATATGTATACAGCTTTCAATGGAGTCTACAACCATGGAGATTTTCGAGCAAGCAACCCACTGTTTGAGAAGTCTGCTCTGGCAGATGGAAGAATGATGCTGTTTCCAATTGACTGTTCACGTCAAAATGAAACACTCAAGACTGGCAGCATTGATGTCAGAGTGGAATTTGAGATGACTGATAACATTCCTGCAAATACACGTGCCTACTGTCTGATGATACATGAAGTGGTCAAAGAGTATCGACCAATGACAGGCACAGTTCAAATTGCCTGATAACTCGACTATAAAAAGGCTGTGGATGAGGTGCAGAGACATCACAACTGTGTGAACATCGCAGCATGAATCTTGAGGACAGCATCGACAACATCATGAAACTTATCAGCTTTGAAGAGGAGAAGGATAGCAGCAGCAGCAGCAGCAGCAGCAGCAGCAGCAATGAGACATGGCATGACTCTGTGGAAGGTTTTGGACCATACTTTGTGATAGACTTTCAAGGATTCACTGGACGAAATGGCGAATTTGTTGTCAAGGAAATGGCGTATCTTGAACATGCTATAGAATCACGCATTGTACGCAAGCACTCTCTCTTCAGTTCTCCCTACTCTGAATCTGTACTGGCTACTAGTATACGTAAGGAGAATGATTCACATAGTGCTAAACATGGCTTGAGATGGATGGACAATAACGATATGGGGGAATACTACTCCAACCTAAGACCAATTGTGAGAAGTGCACTGGAAAGATGGCGGAAGATTGTAGGACCAGCTCACACAATCTATGTCTATGGATATGACAAACTGAGCATGCTTCACAAACTGATGGAGCCCCAATACGAAGACGAGGAGAATCTGGCTGACAACTTTACTGTGATTGATCTATCATCTCCATTCGAGCAACAAGATCTCCCCAACCTGGAGAAACAAGTGATGACTTCCTACAACAACTACAACTGTGAACAACATTGCTATCTCATCATGACAGAAGACTACAGAGCAAATCTGATCACTGACGGATCAAGGAAATATTACTATTGTGCACTCAATGTTGTAAATTTGCTATATAATCATATTTTGCAAACCATGTCTAAAGATAAAAAACGTGTTTGTCAATGCATGTTAATAAATGAATAATTCAATAGATTGCGTAATCATTGACTTACCCCCACCACCACTACTATGTTAGCTATATAAAGGATGCTGTTGGCTTGAGAGCACAGTGCAAGATGGATATCAATAAGTATAGGAATGAGTTACGTTTGAAAGCAGCCGTTATGGAGCTGGAAGCCGAGCTGGAGCAGCGGGGCATCATGTCATTGGATGACTTTCAACTTGAGTGTGGACATGCAGTTTCGTGCACTGGTGCCAGTCTACGTGATGCGTGTGATTGCATCCATCTTAGAAGGCTACGATATGCAATTATTGATGCAGTACATGGTCGTGGTACTGTGAAATACTTGAGAGATCTACAAGAATGTACTAGTGGATTGGAACCAGCAATACCTGTCAACAGTTATAATGTTAACAGGTTCTTGAAGAACATCTTCATAGGAATCATGTGGAAAAATGGGATGGGCAAGAGTGTCCCACAGCAGCCAGCACAACTTCCATTCAAAATCTGGACAATGTTTGACAATGAAAAGGTGTCACTAACTTCAGTGTACAGGCTAAAGCATAGCATGGCAGCTGTACTGGATCTCGGACAAGTGGAAGACTGGCGATACAAGGATGTCAAGATTGTCATCAATCTTACCGATACTCTTCAAAAGTACTGGTGTCAATTTGAGTATGGCAGCAAGGCGCTAAGTGCAATTGGCAGTAATGAAATCGTATTTGCCGGCTTCTCTCACAGTATGGAAGATCAACGTGTAAGGAGGTTCCGCATTGCAGATGGCTGCTCAGAAGCTTTTCTCATCTCCATCTTTACAACAGTTCAACGTCATCGCTCTAGAGGCTTGGATACAGTTGATGGTGTATGCAGTGCGATTGAAGAGACTCCAACCACAGACTATTGTCAGGGTGAACTGCTCACTCATCTTTATATTTTATTTCATAATGCTTAGAATAAACTTGTAATGCTATACAACTGGTTCTCATTCACCTACTCTCTCCTTAGTATACTCATAGAGAGAGAGAGAGCGTTCCACTTCTACCACAGACACGTTTTTTCCTGCATAGATAGCATTGGAATGCAGCAGTGACATACTAGTTAAAACTGGTATATCAAGGCCAGTGGGCTGAGTCAGTGATGGAAGTGGAACTCTCTCTCTCTCTCTCTCTACCCTCTCTTTTTCGTTGAAACTGTCTTTGTTGAAAGCAATGTAAGACAATTTCTTACCTATATGAACACATGCACTAGTACACTATTGAGTGCACTAGTGAGCGCACTAGTGCACCAGTGAGTGCACTAGTGAGTGCACTAGTGAGTTATCTAGTGAGTGCACTAGTGCAAGTGTTCACCTCATGTGCATCATCTTATAGACTATAGGTATTGGGAGATGGAAGAAAAACTCACAATTGCAGAATAAAAAAGAAGCGTTTATTAGTCAATAAACATGTTCATTATAAATGTGTTGCCTGCAGGAGTAACACTCATTTTGAATTTGCTCAGATCTAAAGGTCCATTTTCCACATGTTTCAATGTGAGCCGACTATATGCGTCTGGTAGTATAATGTTGGCAGTCTGGTTGTCCACTATGATGTTGATGCTGACTTTTGTCCCGTATTTAGTCAATGATGGCTGCGCTGACAGCATTTGATACTTAATTTCAGGCTTCAGATCCTTCATCGATAGATAGTTGGGGCCGGCGGGCTTATGACTTGAAATTGAACTGTAGAATTCCAGCACGGCATTGTTGAGAGCTCCTTGCGGCTTGATGGTTTCTGCAGTGTTTGGTGCTTGAGCTGCGGTGGTGCTGGTATTGATCATTTCTTGTGCAGAGGTGTTCATCTGCAATAAAGCAATAGCATAGATTATTCCCAACACTCCAAGAGAGCTGCCAGTGTTGAGGGTCCACAGTTTGATTCCTCCTCCTCCTCCTCCTTCTCAGTGTAAGGTGGTGGTGGTGTGGATGGTTGAATGCAGTACGCATCTCCTATGTCAATGAGAAGATCATTGATATCCTGACCTTTGTCCAATGGTAGCAGCCCTGTCCACCATTTATGATCTCTGAAAACTTGAGGTTCGCTGGGCCAACTATTCGCAATGAAATTGTCCAAATGCATCAATCTAAATGTTAGTAATACACATTTACAGTTCCACACCTCACCCTGCTTAACTGGATTGTATGTATATGTACATGGGGGAATATGTAAACTTCTGACGGGTAGATAGAAACCGTGACCGCGGTTTGGTCCATGCCCAATTTTTCTAGCATTATGCAATGCTCGACGGTATGAGCTGACTGGTAATGACATGGTTTTCAAGAGGTTGCAGACATACTCCAAGTCCTCTCTGATTGTGACAGCATCAGCACGCTGTTGACCGTTCATTCTGCAAAACAAGACATGAATTAATCTTCGAACATCTCACTTGTAACATTATAGCAGACCTCAACTGCATATCTCTTAAGGGCAGACTCAATCGTTTCCCACCTCATGGAATCAGAAAGTCCAATATGCATCTGAAGGTAACAATCTTCTGCCATTCCCAACCGCATCATGTGACCTATCATATCGTATATCTCCAAACACCTGCAATCAGGCTTTACATTCAATGGTGCTTGTGCCCGCCTTTTTAAACATGAGGGTGAATGAAACTTCTTGTAATCATCACTGATGTAACCATGATCTGGCCACCATGTGAGTATGTGTAAGATCACTTCGCCAATGTCATCACCAGTGAGTTTTTCAGCTTTGAACAGTGAGATTATATCAGTGAAATCCATGCGCTTGCAAACAATGTACAATGTCCTCCTAAAAAGTCTTGGAGTAGTCTCCATGAACAGCTCCTTACAGTGTATGATATCATGACGTATAGGATGTGGCAGTGTGTTGATATCAGCACCAAGGTATAGAGCTTCTACTGAAGCTTTCCTTGCAAGCTCATAGAGTGATCTGGGATTCCTGTAAAAAAGAGTGAACAGATTAATAATCTTCTTCTTCTAAGAATTCATCACTGCTGGTAGTGATATAGCTGACACTTTCATCCTCTGAATATATGTCAATTTCTTCACAGGCTCCTATTTTTCTCATTAATCTACCTAGCCCTACAACATGCTCATCATCCTCATCAGCTTCTTGCAGTCCTAGAGTATGAAGAATATATCCGTCCTGCACATAAGCTAAACGCCACATGTGTGCTACTATATCATATATCTCACTGCATCGACATTCCACTATATCATTTAATGCTGCCCGTGCGCGCCTATCAAGACATGTTGACACATGCTGTTTCTTGTAGAGATTGTGAGTTACAGTGAAAAGTGGTAGACTATCTCCAAATACATAGCTCACGACTTCACCAAAGTCACTCCTGCTAAACTTTTCAGCTTTAATTATTGCAATTAGATCAATGAGGTCCATGCGTTTGCAAAATGCTAAAAATTTCATGGCTTTGGTTAGTATTGGATGGATATCAAAACGATTGAAAGGGTGTAGGAATTCTTCGCGTAGAGTCTGTGGTAGAATGCTGAAATCTGCACCCCGATATACAGCATCAATGCTAGCTGACATTGCGATCTTGCGGAGAGGGCTAGGGCTGCTACTCATCTGGAAAAAAGATGCAACAAATTAGATATGTTAAATTAGAGCAACTTCTTCGCAAGGGTGGAGGTGGCGACTTCTTCGCAGGGGTGGAGGTGGCGACTTCTTCACAAGAATGGAGGTAGCAACTTCTTTGCTGCATGGATGAGTTAGCGACTTCTTCGCTTATAGATTTGTGCGAATAACCCATTGTATGGGTTCATCGCAGCTATCGCAAGTGATGGCCGTTTCTGTGCATCTATCGCACATCATGTGGAAGCATGGGAGGAGCACCCTATTCACATGATAGTTTGCACACCTCCCACAGCTTGCAAACGACATGTCGGCATCAGCATCCCAACGCTCATCCTCCATTCTCCATCCCACCCGGTGCACCTGCAAGCGTGCCTGCATCAAACGCAGAATATCCATCTCCTCCTCCGATGCACAGCTCAATAAGTTGGCTGGAGGGGCCGGTTCTGGAGCTGGTTCTGGTGCTGGGGCTGGTGCTGGGGCTGGTGCTGGGGTTGGAGCTGGTGCTGCCTCCTGGCGCACCGCTTCCTGCAGCGATGCCTCCAGCTCAGGAATGTAGGCTTCCAGCGGAGGATTTGTCAAGTAGTCGTCAAAGTGGGGACGACGTCGCCTGGCTGGTTGTCTTCTTGAGCGTCGGCCTGACGTCGTCTGCCCACTGACTTGCCGAGCAATTTGCCACTGCTGAGCTGCACGCCACTGCTGCTGCCCGGACTGTAGAGTCAAAATGATGTTGAGTGCATCATTCAGCCCCTGCAGTGAGTTGACATTTGCTCGGCGACCTCCACGGCTACCACGCCTCCTGCTGCTGCTGCCTCCATGGGAAATCATCTTTGGAACAGAAAAAGAATAACATGTTATGCATATGTGTGTAACAGCAGGAATATTAGTGTTGAATAAATGTATATATTTTCTTTGAACTCACATTGAATTGCTGCGGGTGGAGACTGAAGTTGGCTGACCTGGAAAAAATATGCATTGTTAGTTACAAGTAAATTTGTCAATCATTAGTTTTACAAGTGACCAATCATTAGAATGAGCAAAGTGAGCTGGAATAAAACAATATGCATTAGACAAAATAGAATTTTAGGTTAGTTTCCTGGAATGAAACAATTTACATTGTAAGAAAGTTTTCTGAAACAATCATTAGTTTTACAAGTGCAAGCGATCATGCATTAATAGGTTAGTTTTCAATACTCACTTTGAAAGAGGGTTGGAGTAACAGGTCTGTTATCTTCAATTGAACAGGCAAAGTAACCTGGAATGTAACAATATGCATTAGACATTGCCAAATGTAAGAAAGTTTCCTGAAATGGAACAGTATGCATTAGACATTGACAGTTTCCTGAACAAAATACATTGTAAGATAGTTTCCTGAAAAGGAATGGTATGCATTAGATAGTGGAAAACAGTATTAATTGCAAAGAGTACTTACTTTGAAAGTTGATCAAGACTGGAGCACAAGAAGCACAAGACTGGAGCACAAGACTGGAGCACAAGAAGCTGGAGCACAGTAGTTGGCTGTCTGGTGTGAGAGAGCAGTGTATGATAACTCCAACAGAACAACCAGCTTATATACTCTAGCCACTACCTCCCACCCTCGACCCCCACCCCCCACCCTCGACCCCCACCCCCACCCCCCACCCCCCACCCATAGCCTGAACAGGTGACAGCTTCCCACCATTTTTTTTTTTATTTTTTTTTTTTTTTTATTTTTTTATTTTTATTTTTATTTTTTTTATTTTTTTTTATTTTTTTTTTTATTTTTTTTTTTATTTTTTTTTATTTTTATTTTTTTTTAATTTTTTTTTTTTTTTTTTTTTTTATTTTTTTTTTTTTTTTTTTTTTTTAATTTTTTTTTTTAATTTTTTTTTTTTTTAATTTTTTTTTTTTTTTCAAGGTCAGGGTCAAGGTCAGGGTCAAGGTCAGGGTCAAGGTCAAAGTCAAAGGTCAAAGGTCAAGGATGCGCTAAAGTCCCCCTTTTGTAACTACTTGTTACAAACAACAAGCTTTTGTATTGGATTCCAGAACTACAATTGTAGGAAAAATTCCACAAAATTAATGTTTGACTCGAACGATAAAGTCGCGCTTTACGCTCTTAATTCACTCCTTACGTATTTCTCACTATCTCGAAAATTACTACAGAAAAGTGTTTTTTATTCGATTGATGAGCTCATTTTCCATAAAAACTGATCAATTTAAACCTTTATTTGAAACTAACCTATTATGTTTCTCTAATATGATAGAAATAAGGTGGATGTAGACATTACGAGTTGTAGGATTGAACTGAACTGTTTATTTATAAGTAGTAAACAAGATAGTATAAAGGCAATCATATGATAATATCAATATGAGGAAGAAGATATATAACAGTCTCCCCTCCTAGTATGAGAGCACATAAATTAGTGCGTAACAGCATGTCCGTATCTAGCCGGAGGTCGACGATTCCGTTGAGGTCTCTGAGGTCGTGCACCACCTTGAACAGGTGAGTTGTCAACAACTGTTGTAGTATCTGGCTGTCCAACCACTGATGGTGTGATCTGTGGTGATGGAATGCGAGGAACATCAAATAGCGGTGGCGGTTGTAAGGTGACAGTTTCCTTTTTCTTTTCGACCAGAGTTGAACGTAACTGGTTGATGTGTCGTTTGATGGTCCTTCCTGTGTCTAACAACACCAAGTAGTGACGTGTTCCTAAACGTTTTGTCACTGTACCAAAATTCCATATATACTCATTTTGAATGAAAAGTCTCGCTTGTACTCTCTCTCCCTCTTTAAATGAACGGATAGGGATTGAGTAATCACTAGATTGTTGTGGTCGGTATGGGAATATAGCGTCAAGGCGAATTCGCATTTTCCTCTTCAGATACAATTCTGCCGGGGTATTTCCACACGCCAACGGTGTTGCTCGATACCGAAGTAAAATGTCTTGAAGTTTTGTATTTAATGGTCTTGAGTCTTGGGTGTCTTGAGTCATTGCCTTAAGTCGATTTTTTAAAGTTTGAATAGTCCTTTCAGCTAGACCATTTGTAGCTGGGTGTCCTGGGGCAATAAATTTTTGAAATATTCCTCGTTCCTTACAGTAGGTATGGAATTCTTCATTCTGAAAAATTGAATGGTTGTCACTTACAAGAACGTATGGGTATCCATGACTTGAGAAAATGTTTTCCAGTAAATTTATTGTGCTTGAGCTGGAAGGTGCATTCTTTATCATTTTTGTTTCAATCCATTTTGATTTTGCATCCACACAGACTAGGAAATATACATTTTGGAAAGGTCCTGCATAATCAACATGAATTCTCTCCCAATTTTCTTGTGGGCATTCCCAAGGATGTATTGTCACTTTTTGAGGATTCTTTTTGACAAGTGAACACGCTTCGCATTTCCTGACCATGCATTCAATATCATTGTCAATTTTTGGCCAATAAACATAACGACGAGCAAGTTGCTTCATTTTTGTTATGCCAAGGTGTGTTTCGTGAAGTTCATGTAGTATTTTAGAACGAAGTTTCATGGGAATGTAGATTCGGTCTCCACGAAAAATAATTCCATCAAACAAAGCGAATTCAGAATCAATTGAAGTGTTAAGAAGTTCTTGCAGAATTTTGGAGAGTTCTGAATCATCTTTTGTCTCCATTTTTATAATTTCGGCCGTGATTTCACGACTAGAAATTTGTAGTATGTTTTCAGTGTAGATGGTATGGACTTCATTATCAATTGTTCTTTCACAATTAATTAAGATTAATTTGAAATTGACCTCTACTTGATGCTGAAAATTAGTGGAATTTGGAAAGGAAATTGGAATTATCATCTTTATCATTCACCTCATTACCCAAGCACATGTTTCAGATCATGTGGGATCCATCAGCAAAGAAATGTACAGTGTATTACATTTTGAAAATTTATAAATTCGTAGGAATTTCTGTAATCTTCGCCATCTTCATTTCTGTAAAGCAGAAAATCCATTTCTGTTAAGCAGTAAAAGCAAATAAGGAATTTGGTCGATATTTAAATTTGGACAGTTTACATTATATTTGTAAAAATTGAATTTTTAATTTTTTCTTCTTAATTTGAACTGTAGGCCTATATCAGTTCCTAATTATGTATGAAGTGTTCCTGCTGAAATACTTTGTATACAGTGTTGTGCTCTCTTTAGCCTACTCTCGTAGTCACCAACTATGTATTTGTACTCTGTTTATCTACCTATCCCTTCACTTTGAACACACGCAGTCTGTTGACAGTTAAATTGTCTCAGTAAACAACATGCGCCATTGTTGTTGCCAAAATCCATTTAACTGACAGTTATAGCTCTCACTTGTTTTGACAGTGCCGTTTCTAACTCGCTAATGGACCGAACTAGAGTGCATGAATTGGCTGTCAAGGTAATGAATGCCATTATTCTATCCCTGTTGCAGGAAGATTGGTCTCATTTAGCCTGTGCTATATTTGATAAATGGAACTTCCTACTTTCACTCGAGTCCACATTAGTTCTAATGCGCAGGGTGTTTTAAATAGAACGACCTAATTTTAAAACTTATGTTTTTATTGGTGTAAATTACTGACATACCAGTGAACATTACACGTTTTGATGATGATGATGATGATGATGGTCATATGACTCTGAAACTTGTGCATGAGTAATGAGGTGAAGGATTACACAAAATATTTAAGGCTGCACGGGAATCGAACTCAACCCCGCAGGAGTAGTCAGTCTCACCAGAGTTAATGCTCTAACCTCTAACCAATTAAACCACCACAATTCAACTTGCTCAGTTGAAAATTATTTGATTTTTTTCTTCTTTATCGTCCCTTTTCTCAAATTGATATTTTCCTTTTCCTCTTCTCTTTATATTTCTTCTCACTTTTTCTTCTCTTTTTATTAATCTAATTTTTTATATTACTTTTCCGTATTTACTATTTGCTACCTTGAAAACGTTTATCTTTAATTTATACCTTAAGACGTACTTATTTATATCTCCTCATAAAACTTTTTCCTTTTTTTTTAATCTTCACTCTTTATATGAGTTTTTCGGTACTCTTCCATTTTCTATTTAAAAAATGTATCTTTGACATTTAATGATTTTATGATGATTTATTGATTTTTGAGATGATTCTATGTGAACTGGGTTTAAAGGAAGCATTATTGGGAGTATGCCTGTGAGCTTTCACTTATATTTTGTACTGAATAAATAAACTGTATTTCTAATTAGTTTTTTTTTTTATTTGACATTATAATTCAGAGGTAAAACCAGTTAAAACTGTTAACTAATGTATTTTTGTTGGAAATCAATCCTGATATTGTATTATGATTAGTGGCTTTTCCACTATATAAATAAGGAGAGCCGTTAAATATAAATCTATAATTCCTTGAAAAGAGATATATTTTCAAAGTTAACTTTTAATGTAAAAATGAGAGTAAATGGGAATGTGAAGAATGTGATATATTTACGAAACAGAAAAATTGTGAACTCTAACAGCCCTCTAACATGCCGGGCTTATTAGGGCAAAATGACTGTAAAATGGATAATGGACTTGATATGAATTTGCAAAAACCTGCAGAAGCAGAATTCTGTTGTTTAGCAAAGATTGTTAATTATAAATATTTATGTATTAAGAGCGTAAAAAGTGACTTTATCACTTAAGCTAAGCACGTACAATTATGCAAGAGTGATAAAGATGCTTTGTACTCGAAATACATACAACATTTTTCCTACAACTACAGTTTTGCATTTCCTTGCAATAGCTGTATGAAATTATTTCTGTACAGTAGCCCATCATTGACTTTATGAAAAACTTACTTGACAGTAATCAGCTGGCAAGATTCAGTGTTGCCAGCCGTATGATGAAAGGCTCTGTACGATAATTTGGTGTCTTGTGTGGTTGTAGGATCTGGCTAAGTGCTTTAGAACAATAATTTCAAAGAAATCTCATTCCAAAAAATGATTTTTATTTTTTATTGGAACATACATATTATTTGATATGATGATTTTGTACGTCAGGTGCGATAATTGTAGAATAAAAGGTTGGCAACACTGGCGAGCGTAGAGTAGAGGTATGATGTAAGTTTAAAGTGCTCGCTTCTCAGTCAACATCTGTTTTTTGATTTGTTTTCAGCAGTTAAACTAATTCTTTACGAATTCATTTCCAATTCTTTCTAATTGTAGGAAAAATAATTCAATCTTTGATTTGTAGTTTTTATATTTATATTCCATTTATATATTATATTTGTAACCTTCAGTAGGTATTTCATGAAGTACGTGCGTCTAGGTCTAGAACTTAGATAATGGAAAATGATGAAATTCACAGCTGCAAGTGGAAACAAACTTTCCACTTTCCACCTACAAGCCAAGTTGTTGGACGCAACACATGTTTCCGGAAGGATTAAGTTATCGCTCGTGATTTATCTTTTCAGCGGCGGCGCAAATCAACCGACTGTGAAAATTATAGCAAGTTGTTTGGATTACAATGGGCTTTGCAGCACACTGTTCAAATCAAACCACTAAACCCCCCACCCACCCAGAACCTACATTTAGAAGGAAGGATGGCGTGGAACAAGTTAATGCCTGCCTTAAACTTTCAGGCATGCATTTAACTGCTACTCACCAAGGCCTTACTATATACAGACCCGACGCCCCGCCGTGTCTGTGTATGCACTAACACTGAGCCCCTTTTGCAAGATCACGGCTCAACCGGCGTGATCAATCCAGGAACTGGGTCTGGCCCACTCTGCTATTGCTACTATTAACCCCCCGGGGGTGGTCAGTAGGGGGGGATAGGCTGCTTCTATTCCCCACTATGAACCCGCTATAAACCCCCTGTGGGTCAGTTGTGGGGAGGGGGAAGGTTGCTCCTATTCCCATTTGCAAGTTAGCATTCTCATCAGAGTAGGCAATCCAACTTGCTGCTGCTGAAAACTGCTTGACCATCGCTCTGTTTATTGCCTGACATCCCTGAAGCTATTAAGTATTTGCTTAGCTTCTATGATCAGGTTTCTATAAATCAGACAGGTAATTTCTGACTCTTCCATTTACGTGAAGATGTGCATGTTCTCTGATTGGTGACGGTAATATTGTGGTAAATAAATATAGATAAAGCTATTTTTTATTGTGGTAATCATCCATAATGAATTATACTTACTGTTGTAAAAAACTCGAGATACTGTCTTTTAACTTTGGGACAATTACGTCGTTTTCAATTGTGTTAAAATACAATAACACAATAACGCGCTATTAAAATGCAATAGAAAAACGATGCTGTGTAATAACAAAACAGGAATGATGCAATAAAAGGTGGAACTAAAGTTTAATGTGGGTTCCGTATTACACCGGGTAACTAATAAAAGAGCAGATAACATAGCTGCCGGTCACCCATCCCGCGACTTATATCACGACTGTGTTGACGTTGCGCTCACCGAGCAACCAATACCTTCCTAAATAATTAGAGATCATAATATTCCACATAATAATCAAAATTAATGAATAGAAATGAGTTAAATTTAACCAATTAGAACATACCATGAAAAATATAATATATAACACGTATATTTTCAACTGGGAAATCTAATCATGAAAAATATTGTGCTTGTAACATCTTGATGATGTGCTAACCTGAAACGTTTGATAGCCGACAAGTTTGACAGCTTTTAAATGCTTTTTATTGTATGGATTTTAATAAACAGCAGCAATTGCAGCGAACATCAAAGCAGGAATTTTTAGGATGCGTGTTGACAAAAAATGCCAAGTATTTGTACAATTCTTGTAGCATTTGTGTATATTATATAGTCGAACAGAGGATACGTTTTATAGCCGAGCAAGGCACACAAGGTGCACAGTACATAGGTTGTGGTTGTGGTTGAGGGGGAAAATGTTCTTTCATCGACTCCCGAAACGAGGCCATGGAAATTCTGCTCTGACGTCAGTAGCGGGGTGGCGAGAAGGGTGTTGGGGAAGTGTTGAAGGGGGGGGGAGATCCGGGCGCCAACAGCATTTTCGGTGATAAAAGAGCGCCACGTGAATTTCAACTGAATTTTATTCTGTTTACAATGTTCTTTGTCTCTTTTTACTTTTCCTCTCGCATTCCGCTTTCCTCCAACTTTCATCGGCTCTCCGACACGTCTATACGCGGTTTCCGACCGCACACAATGAACGTTGTCAAAAACGCCAACGCGTACAAAACGCAACCGCTCGCGGTTCCGTTCTTCCTGGCTAAATAATATTGTCGTCTACATTAATTCACGCTAGGAACAATGCAACTTACCAGATAAATCTGTCTAGACGTGGTAGTAGTTGTTCTCTCGCAAATTATTTATTATTGTAATCGCGCCAAATAAATTCCCAGCTAACAATAGTGTGCCAGAGTCGTAAAGCAGCCGCCTAGTTCACATAAACTTCCCAGACAGAAGTAATGATGAAGATGATCTTCATTCTAGTGCTGTAATAATTTTTGGCGAACGCACTCAAAAATCAAGGAACTGCACTTGTAAAAGGTAAATATATCTAGGGAATCTAGGAATGCCAACATTGGATAAATACTCAATTATATAGTGAACTTATTATTATAGTGAAATTATATAGTGAACAATAAATACTCAAGAGCATATAATGAACATTTATGCAAACATTAGATAAATGAGGTGTTTCGGAACCTACCTAAAATAGTAGGTCCACCATGCTCTTCATAACATGGCTCAAACGGCAAGGTGGAAATACCCGTAAAGGTTTCCCCACCAATAAAAGTCATACGCTTATTATTTATTAGCTAAATTAACATGGGAAATCATTTTCCAGCAGCCTATGATCAATTATTATGATCAGTGGTGTGTACTTACTTGAAATCTCAGGCAAGCAATCTGAACTCCGATTACAGATTGTGATTATGCTCTCACTCAATCTCCTTCTCTCTCTCTCTCTCTCTCTCTTGTGGGTTAAGTGGAAGAGGGGGCTCTTATGCCTCAACTTCGCCCACAGTACTTTTATTACTTGTAAAGTGCACAAATAAAAGTCATTTATCTGTCTATCTATCTCTCTCTCTCTCTCTCTCTCTCTCTCTCCCCCACTTACTCTGTTTCTTCTTACTATCACATATTCAAAAATTGAATTATTGTGATTATTTGTTTTGTAGTTATCAGTGCTCAGTGGTTTATCGATAGTTATTTGTCTGAAGATCATCATCATGTTTACATTCACACTTGAGGCGAATAAAGTAAGTGATCTTCACATTTTTCAATCTACTGTTATTCAAGATTGAGTGAGAAAGAAGTGGAAGAGAAACCGAAGAGATTGGTGCTTACGGGTAGACACCATTTGTACGACTGTAGTTTAGACCGACCTAGTAAACAAAGGTGGTTCAGTCACATCTAGCCAGGTTAGGTTAGGTTTGGTTATGCTGCGTTAGCAGTAGGCCGATCAAACTATTAGGTCGTCCCAAAGGATACCACCCAGATGCTTACATGCACTATTCTATATTTCCAAACAATCCAAATAAACAATATAACCATAGAGTGGTTAGCATTTATAACGCTTGATTTGACTACCAATTGAACGATGCAAGTATAATGTTATTGCGGGTTAATTTCCGCAGGACCGAGGGGAGATTAAATTTGCTGTTTAACTTACTTGCGGTTGTAATGAGAACGGTGAAGACGTATTAGGTGAGAAGACGAGCTCCGACCAAATTTTCAAATAGATTGAGAGTGAGGGTAGTAAGAATAGAAAAGAAAGGAGTACAGGAGAGGGGAGACTACACTTTGATATCACTATTCAATCCTCAACCCGACAAGTAAAAAACGTTCACAACAGCAAGTAATCTATCCGCAACACATAATACAAATCAAAGAATAATTTATTTTTCCTACAACTGCTCGTAAAGAATGAATTAACATCTGAAAACTAATCATAAACAGCTGTTTATTGAGGAGCGAGTAGTAAAGTACTTTATGAATAATAAGACGAAAGTTTCACAACCACATTTATTAAAACTTTGAGAAACTAGTTTCGGTTGTTACACAATTATCAATCTCAATCAAACTCTCAACCCGAGAAGGTTGAACCTGGGTTTTAATAAATGTGGTTGTGACAATTTCGTCTAATTATTTATTATGGATACCTTTCACAATATTACCTTCGCCACTACAAAGAAAGTTAAAGTACTTTGCTTACGTCATAGCTTTACACTCTACAGTGTTGCCAACCTTTTGTTCTATAATTATCGTACCTGACGTCCGAAATTATCAAATACACAAAGAACTATAAAATAAGTTTCTGGTAACAACGAAATTTTTCTTCTATTCCTTTCCAATTCTTGTTCAATACTTTTATCTCGCTCTCATTGGTCGGTTTCATTCATCTCCAACTGCCAGATTCAAGTAAGGCACCACTACCTCCTACTTCTAAGGCACCACTACCTACTACTACAACACAGTATCAGACCGAGTGCAGATCATTAGTCACCTCGAAATGAGACGGCCTTCTTTTCCTAGCGCGTGCACACACAAATGGATCGTGAAGAGTGACTTGGGGGGCCCAAAATCCGAAATTAATGAACAGAAACCGACGACAGTCGATATAAGGGGCCTTTGAAAAATTCTACTTCTACTCCTTCCCCCGCATCACCTTGTAACCCCCTCAACCACCCCTTAAGAACCTCCTATCTACCCTCTCCCTTCTGACCCCCCCCACACTATGTGACACGAGCGAGCTTTAAATGCGCCGCTCTCCAGAAACTGTATTTTCATTTTATTTCATTGGTGTCAATAATTTGGTGAGCAGAACCAGAACCTTTTCATAACATACCTTAATATATTCTAAAGTAATACTAGTTTCATTGAAAATGGCACTCATCTTTTCTCTGATTTATAGATATATATTTAACATATAGTTATAACATCTGCTTTTTTCATGTGGTAAATATATCTGTATATTAGGGCACCGACGGGCGCCATTTTCAATGTTATTAGTATATCTATAGAAACGTGTATTAAGGTATGTGTAGAGACAGTGTTGGCAGAAAAATACGGTTATTCTTGAAAAACAGGAAACGTGCAGGAAAGCAATGGAATACTATTGGAAAAGTGAAGAAAACAAGAGAAGTTATAAAAACTAAAAAACAAAAAATCAAAGCATGTTTTACCTCATGTTAGAAAAACGTTCACTATCTCTTATTAATTTGAAATTATTGTACTACATATTATTCGAAAGTGAAATATAAAAAAAAGAATATATTCTTGAAAACTGGAAAAATGTTGGAAAACAATAAAAAACTTTCAGAAAAGTGAAGAAAACAAGAGAAGATATGAATACTGCAAAATAGAAGATAAGAACCTATTCTGTCCCATGTAAGAAATACATGGGCTAGGAATATTCCTTAAATATATATGCAAGGAATATTCCTTATTCATTTGACACCATATGTCAGTCGAAAGTGAAAATATAATACGAGAGACTCTAGATCTTTTCAGTTTTTCTGCATATCGTTAAAAGATTGAGTATATACATAACAAATCAGAAATTATTTAATTATTTGAATACTTTTTATTATTAATTTCTGATAATTGTTTTCAAAATGGCGGCTGAAATACTGTCCTCCATTTTGTTGTTTCGAAACACGTCGACCAATAAGAAAATGGCCGCGTCATTTTAGTGCCCTACTCCTAATTCATGGCACAATCTCATTGGTTGAAGTGAATGTAGGTAAACTACAAAAGCTACGAATAGGTGATGTAGGTTAACTCCTATTGGCTACGAATTTCGCGCAACAGCTAACCAATAAGGGAAAAAAATATCAATTTTTTGAAGTTTTTTCCGCTGATGTTCAGATGAGTCAGAGAATTGTATGTGGTCGAGCGAAGACGAAATGTTGAAATAATAATTTCAAATAATATGTGAGCTCACTCAACCAATGTCAACCCCACAATTCCCCAATAATCTAAACCAACTATTCTATAACTAGTTTTCATAGTTGGGTAGTCTTCATTGAAGATGTGCATTAAGAAATTTCGTAGTATTTTGTATTTTTCATGAACCATTCATGTATTTTTCCATGTTGCATCCATGTACTATTCATGTATTTTTTACATTTGACGCTCATACATTTTTCGATATCTCTATGAAGGCTACTATTTTTTTGCATTGTACCTATGAAATGACATTTATTATATTTGAATGATATAATTTGTTGAGTTCCATAAATTTGATTTATTTTATATGTAGATGTAGATTTTTTTGGATAATTGTGACTTCTAAAACCACTTCATACAATTTTCATTTTTAATAAACTAAAAATGTTATAAAATTTTTCGAAACATGTACAATAAAATTTTTATTTTTTTAAAAATACAACTGTTATGAAATTTTTTTTTAAATGTACAGCATCAGCTCTGCGTATAATTTTTTTTAATTTAGGTTTTTTCTATTTGTATTGCAAGATGTGGAAAAATATCTGGCAGAGGAATATTGAAGATGGTAGCCTTCAACTATAAGAGTGAAAAAGATCCGATGGGAAGTGCTGCTGTCCGTTGCGAAGAAGTAGCTGCTTCTCTTGGATAGCTTTCAGATGAACTGGAAACAACAAAAGATACATTAGAGAGCGCTGGCTGGCCGACAAGTTAGCGAAAAGAGGAGTACGGTACGGTATTGCGAATTTCAAGAAGGTATGGATTTCACTGGTAATGGGGTTTCTTGTTTAGGGTGGGGGGGGGGGGTATCGAGGGGGCCATTGAATGGGCGAGTTGCCCCGAAATGAATCGAAAGTAAGCAAAGACTGGCGCACAAAAGGAGAGTGGAGAATGGAGAGAAAAAAGAGTGGAGAGTAACGAATGGAGAGTAAAAAGAGACAGAGTGAGTGGAAGACAGAGTGGGTGGTGAGTGAGTTGGAGAGAGTGAGAGTAGGCAAAGACTGGTGCACAAAAGAAGAGTGGAGAATGAAGAATAAAGAGTGGAGAATAAAGAGAGAGAATGATAGAGAATAAGAGAGAGTGAGGAAGTGGGTGGGAGAGAGAATTGAAGCCTTTATTTTATCCTAAATGAGAGAGAGAGAGTAGAGAATGGAAGGTATAGAGAAGGTGGGTGGGGAGAGAGAGAGAGTAGAGAATGGAAAGTAAGGAGAGGAGAGTAATGAGTGAGAGAGCTAAGCAGAGAGAGTGTGTGAGCGAGGAGAGAGTAAAAAAATAGGAAGTGAGTGATAGAGAGTGAGAGAGCTGGTGGGAGGGAGAGAGAGTAATGAATGGTTAATAAGGAGAGGAGAGTAATGAGAGATAGAGATAAGCAAAGAGAGAGAGAGAGTAGTGTGATGAAGTGAAAGAGAATGAATGTGAGTGAGTGAGTTGGAGGGAGTGAGAGAGTGATAGAATGAGATTGTAAGGAGTGAGAGTGAGGAGTAGAGAGTAAAGAGTGAGAGTGCCAGGGTTCGATTGCAAGCCCTGCGCTTCTATCTAGCGAAAAGATTCTTTTCTACTGATCATAGCAGATGGACTCGCTCTGTACCTATTCTGTTGAAATCTTGAGAAGGTCTCTTGTGTACTCGAACTTCAGTGTTGTGGAGAAGATTCTGGTTTTTTTATGCATCTTTGGCTAGCTTGATAATTTTTTGCCTTTTTTGGTATCTCAAAGTTTAGCCAGATATTTGTATAAAATCTCTAATTTTACTTAATTTTACTTAGAAGTGAAATGTCTCGTTAAACTTGGTCCAAACCTAAAATCTGGATTTTATTTGTAAATTGGAGAAAAATTCAATGTGAAGAAAGCACTGTAGCCTCTTACATCTCTGCTCCTTCATCTTTTTGTAATAAACGACAAAAAAATCCCTGTACTAAAGGTTTGCATTCGAACTTCAATGCTATGACGAATTCTGATATTTCATTTAATTTTTGCTATTTCCTAATTTTTCAAAATATTTGTATCAAACCCCAGAATTAAGAATTTGTATTGAAACTACAGTGATGAGAAGAAATTTGAAACGTTATGCTATTCATGCTAATTTGAAGTATGAAGACATACGAATCAAAACTCCATATTTGATCCTCTTGACCGCAGAGGAACTGACACTGCCCTTTGAGAAGCCCCGATTTAACTCTCTGAGAGTTTATCTTATTGGTCCTTGTAGAAAATGAACTGTTTATCTCACACTAATGAATTCTATATATGAACTCTATAATCAATAACTGCAGCCATCAAAACCGTAGCACCCGAATTTCTCAACTAACATTAAAAGAAAACACTCTACTTGTGTAATTTATGGTGGTGGGGATCTTTTTTCTAAGTAGCATCTCCTATGTAAAATTACACCCTTGGTGTTAGAGAGAGAAGAAAAAGAGATTAGATTAGATTATTTACTTTATTCATGTAGATTACAAAATGCACAGTCTTAGATTCTAGATTATGATAGTTGAAAATATATAAGCCCTGTAATATTATTGTTCTATGAATTTTACAAATCTAAACTAAAGAATTAATCAACGATATGAATATAAGATGCAATTTGATAACGATAATATGATTGTGATGTATCTACATGAAACGGCGAAGTTTGAACATATAAATGTACATTCTTGAAAGAGGATATTCAAGAATTTCCTTCTCATCAACACTTGACCGTACGAGAGAGAGAGAGAGTGAGAGAGAGCGCGCGAGAAATTATTGATGGATCGATTAAATGAATGTTTTATTATTTGCTGGCAGGGTTATGACGTTATGACCATTTGGTCCCTTCTACCACCCAACCAGGTTAATATAAGTACATAGAAACAATCAGTAGTCTACTTCTACATAATAATAATAATAATAATATCGTGTGACCTGGCTGGCTATAAACTTCTACATCAATAATTATTACTGAAAACATAATATGATATAGATTAAAACAGTTGGAATTTTGTCATTAATAGTCTATTTCAGTTCTCTCTGCTTAAGGAAGGAGAGAAAGAAGAGAGTGACTGAGAGTGAGGAAATTTAAAAACAGTCTGATAGACAGCTGCTAAAAGTCCAGAACAATGCAGGCTAGGATGTGCCTAGTTTTTCTTTTACCCCTGAGACTTGACGCGTTTGAGACGGGGTGTTATTATGGGAGTGCGGTCGAAGAGGGGTGAAGGGGTGTTCCGTATTAAAATATTACGAAGCCGTGTTCTTCGTCTTTGGTTGGCGTCCATCTTTCGACGGCGGATGCGCGCGCCTGTCCGTCCGTCCGCTCGACTTGACGTTTTCAAACTTGTATAAACGTATGAATAAATTAGCATTTCATTTTAGCAGCAGCTACAGTGAATTATCTATGCACATAATAATATTGGATGAGAGGCGAGTGCTCTGTGAGCTGTGCTGTGCTGCGCTGCGCTGTTGCAAGTTTTCGAATGAAAAGTTTTCTTCGTTCGCCTTCGCCTCATCCGTGTTCGGAATGGCGATGTGATAAAGTCCACTTTTATATTGAAATTTCGAAATTATCAAACTTTGGACGCGCGCTTCGCTCGGGCGTGTTGTGACTTGTAGAGCGTAGTGACAAAGATCGCAGAGATGAAATTTAAGAAGCATTAATAAATACCTTTGGCTATAAACCGCTATGGTGGAGTCAGATTTTAGGGGTGGATGAAATAAGAGCGAGCAAACACGGAAACAAGCTATTTGTAACCCAAAGTTGAACTAAATTGTGTAGAAAGATCTCAAAATTTGCTCAGACATTTGAATTTCTTGAAATCAACCCATTGTTTGATGAATAACACTTGATTTTGTGAAACACGTGACACTATTAAAACACGTGACACTATAGTTTCAAGAGTCACGACATTTTAATCTCAATCTAACTAAAATATAGAGCAGCTTCATATATTATACCTTATGAGACGAATACCGAAATATATGTGTTCCACCATTTAAAATATGTACGAATGCTAGAATGTACATATATGCTTTCACTTAAAAGCTTGATATAAAAGTGGACCGGAAAATGAGCAATCATTAAGGTAGGACGATTGTGCAATTGCGAGGGGGGTAAATGCATTTTTCATGCTCCATCTAAAGGTATGTTGCTATGCCTCTTTACTTAGGATGTCCAAGAGTATCTTAAATATCTGTTTAGGGTATCTTAAACACGTTTTTGCTTTGAGTGTTTGCACAGTACAACTTCGATATTGAAAGCAAGAGTTTGGTGAACGAATTTTGACGCACTTCTAGCTCCCTGTTTCACCGTGAATAAACCCAACCACGTGTATGAATTCATAGTTATGCTCTTGGCTGTAGTATCGAAGCTCCTTCACTGTGAATGACTCCATTTCACAGCATGTGTTTCATCTGGTCTCTATACTCGCAGCTCGCTGCTCTTTGTAACTACATTTTGTTTTGACGCTGTTTCAATGTGAAAACCCATCAAACAGTATGTGCTTGATATCACAGCAATGATTTTGGCTCTAGTATCGAAACTCCTTGACTGAGAATTACTCCATTTTAAGAATTGTTAGCATTTAGAGGATATTTGAAAAGAAAAAAGGAAAGGCACTCAGGCCTTTTTGGAAACATGATTTTTAAATGAGTTGAAAACATATTTCAAGATTGCCCTCCGGCCTCTTATTCATCTGGTTGAGCCTTCATATGAACTAAGTTATTATTCATTAGAATAACATATTTGTTGGAAAGGAACAAATCATTTGTAATGTTTCAATTAATTATAAACTTAAAAAACACTTTTAAATGGAAATTGACTCACGTTATGGCGTGACGGCCGTTTCGCTCTGTTGTCTAAAGCATCATCAGACGACCCACAGTACACTCAGTACTGGAGTGTACTGTGGGTCGTCTGATGATGCTCTAGACAACAGAGCGAAACGGCCGTCACGCCATAACGTGAGTCAATTTCCATTTAAAAGTGTTTTTTAAGTTTATAATACATATTAGTGGAAACAAGATGGATCTTCAACATCATAATGTTTCAATTAAATACAGTAACAAGTGAATGACAATTAAACAAATTTAATTAATATTGTTCTATAATTTTATTCATTAGTCATGCGATATTTATCTGATGATCTGCTGTCTGTAACTGCAGGCTGAATGAAAATAGAAAAAAAATCTTTGGTGACATGATATAGAGTGATATTTTGTGGGAAACAGAAATCAAATAGACTACGAAAATTGGATCAAGTAGTAGGTCTGATGATAGTTTTTAATTTTGAGATGGTGTTTATCGGTAAGTACATCGAGTATGTTCCTCTGTGCATGCACCCTTATTCTTGGGCGTGAGGTATACTGTTCACAGAACAACTAGTATTTTTTACTTTTAATTTTTGGTATTTCAATTTGCATTCTGCCTGCATTGCACCAGCACCGAATAGAATTTAGATGATGTCACTATTATTCAACTAGTATAGCTTCTATAACGATGGACTCTTACTATATACAGCTTCTTATCATCCAGTCTAGCCACTAATACTATCAGGATGATGCAGAACCAGGCTACGTTGGCTGAATAGTGTTATCATGAGGCGGAGACGGGTTGATTCAATTTGATGTGCATTGCATGCATACAATGCCCTTGTCAACCACGTTTCAAGGTCAAATTGACTGATAAGACAAGATAACGTGATAAGACGATCGATTGATCAGCTATTCGAACGGTAACTAGACAGTTTACCTTTGTCAACCACTGTGAGATCGTAAATACATTTGTATGATGCTATATTCCAACTTTTTATTGCATTATGACTTGATTGGTTTATTAATGCCTCAAGCACAAGTCTCGAACTTATTATAAGAACAATATTACTCTTCGAACAATAATCATAGATGCAAGTCAAGAAATTAACAAACATTCAAAAAGGCTTTGTCTTCTCAGGCATTTTTCAATAAGATTTTAAAATATACTCTTGAACAAATTGAGCGATTGATCATTTTTCACATTAATTGGCAAAGAACTGAATTTAAACTCATAGTATGTAATTGGGATTCAGTTCATAAAATTGGGAGGATCACATCCCATAGGTCAGAGACCTGTGCGTGGGCATTGTGTTCCGAACCCCCAGGAAGTGGTTTTACAGCAGGGAACAGAGTCTTTTTAACTTAGCTAGACGATAGCAAATAAAGCTGAACTAATTCAAAAGAATTGTCCGAATTAGTATTCATCTATTCAGCCTCTACTAGATGTTCGTTCTTCTGACAGAATTGGAAAGAATCCAAAATTCAACTTGGAATAGTAAATGTTGAATTACTTTTGAGTGTTTTTTGTTGTTTCCTAGTTGATTCTGGCCACTGCTCGGCATAAATAAATCTTTCTGAGCCATCTGTAAATATGCTGATGGCTCTTGTAGGCTATTTTGTTGGTGGTCTGCCTCAATTCAATTGTTAACTATATTCTGTACTATTCGTCTTCCTTGTTTACAATACCGCTGTATCTTAATTAATTATTGTGTTGTATGGCTTCAACTGGTCAATTTTCTCTTCTATTACAAACTGCACGTATCAATCGGTCAAATATACAGTCGATTAAATTGCAATGGTAGAAAGTAATAAGCTGGAATGTTGTTATTCGATATTAATGATCCGATACTGCCGCATCAAAATAAAAATTCAAAAATGGATGATGTTGAAGATCCATCTTGTTTCCACTAATATGTAATATAAACTAAAAAAAAAAAAACACTTTTAAATGGAAATTAACTCACGTTATGGCGTGACGGCCGTTTCGCTCTGTTGTCTAGAGCATCGTCAGACGAACCACAGTACACTGACTTAAGGTATCATAACCAAATCCCAATAAATAAATCCCAATCATAACCAAATAAACGAATCAGTGATACCTTAAATCAGTGTACTGTGGGTCGTCTGATGATGCTCTAGACAACAGAGCGAAACGGCCGTCACGCCATAACGTGAGTTAATTTCCATTTAAAAGTGTTTTTATAAGTTTATATTCGAGTATATAGTATAAGAGATGCTTAGGTCATAATATTACTTCTCTATACTTCATGTTCATAGTACTTCTCTTCATCAATCGATAGTATTAAATCAAATTGGAAAACCAATGAATTCCCCCCACTACTTTTACATTCACAACTATGGAATAATTCACGTTCAATGCATTAACTATTGCGTTCAATTCATACCTATGGAATAATTAATATACTATTCATCAATACATTTGTAACTCCGTTTAAAAACGAATCTTTCAACAATAGATGCGTTTTAAAGCCGTAGACACACACACAAACACACTCATGTCAAGATAAATCTTCTGTATGCATACTCATGCTTGCCGATAATAGCGGCAATTGCCTCATGTTTTATGCATTCATAAAAGTTCTAGGGGGCGTGTAAAGAATTTGCCTGCCAAGTAGCGTGCAGCAAATGCTGTGGAGGGGGTCTATGGGTGGCAGGTGGATGGGGGGGGGGGGGGGGTTGCAGTATGAAATGATTCTTCGTGGGAAAAACAAGTTGAGATTTCACCTGGCTCTGGCTTGCCTGCTTTCACATAGATAATCAAGCGTCGAAAATATTCATAAAAGGAACCCGGAAAATTATGGCATCCATATTAATTTTTAATCTCTTTCACGCTCTGCTATTCTTTATCAGTCGTCGGTTTCAGTTGTTCTTGTTATCATTATCATATTTCAAATCCTCGTTTCCGTTCAGCTGTATCACCTCAAACTGTAGCTCCAACTCATCAATGAACATCATCCAACTCATTTCCCACGCAAAGGCCTCAGGTCTATGAGGGCTTCATCCTCCGAAAAAAATGGGATAAATTTATCCAAATTCGTATAGGGATAGATGGATTGAATTAAGTGTTTGTTGACTTCTCACAATACGTTTTTTCTCGTTGATGAACAGAGCAAATTTGAGAATTAATTTGACAATGTTTGTATGGAAGGAAGGTTGTGTACAATAAAATTCTTCGTAAGTTTTCAAAGAAGCAGCAAATGTGTGTCGTCGTAGAATATGGTGAAATTTTTTTTTTTCGCATATTGGTATCTCAAAGAGGGGAGTGATAGCCGCGAGCCGTAGCAGATCTCAGAACTACGTGTGCTTCATCCCCAACAAGGAAAAATACATCAAAATCTACGGATGTAGATGCTAAATTTCACCGACTCACTGGTTCATCACCGTTTCTCGAGAACCATGGGGTCATAAAAGTTGAAATTTGCTCCACATTTGTTTATTCAGATAAAATGAGCTACGAATTCCTGGGCTCTCTTTGTAAAGGTTTTTTGGATTGGCCAGCAAAAAAGGTTCTGTTCTCTGCTGTAAAATCACTTCCCGGTGGTTTGGAACCCACCTAAAACTGTAGGTCCAATTCATTTATCACCATTATCCAATTCATTGCCCACGCAAAGGTCTCAGATCTACCATGTGGGCTCTCCATCCTCAAAAAAAAAAAATTGGGATGAAAGAAGAGAGGTCTCTGTTTCAAGTCTACCGTTTTGCATTAGTCTGTCTGTTTAAGCATTACATTGCGTAGATAAAATGCAATGAAATTTTGCATGGATCTTCCTTCAAGGATTGCCCCGCGAAGTATGTGTAAGGGTTTTCGAAATTTTCTTGCATTTAAAGAATATTCAAAAGAAAAAATGGCACTAGGCCTTCTTCTATAGGGAACATATGGAATTAGATTTAAAGATAGCCCTCAAGCCCTCTTTTTTCTGGTTAAGACTTCATTTAAATTATCATTCATAAAAATAACATATTTGTTTGAGAGAAACAAATCATTTCTAATATTTCAATAAAGTATACTAGTTTGAGCAATCAACTGTCTGGAAAATAGAATCGCAGCCTTGGTGATGTAATACAGAGTGACGTTCTGTAGAAAACAGACATGAAATAGACTAATAGACCATGAAATTTAAAGTTTAGGTCTGAAGATTGTGTTTTATTTTGCGATGATGATTATCATTGAGTATGCTCAAGACTGTATTTGGCTGGGTGACCCTGCTTCAATGACTTGATGTTATAAGCATTGTATCAGTCACGCGGTGGTTCAGAACCCACCTAAAATTGTAGGTCCACCATGTTCTCCATAACATGGCTAAAACGACGATGTGGAACTTTCCGTAATTTAAAATAATTATTATCCCATTTTGATGCTGTTATGATTAGTGTTTATTTTGTTCTTGTGATTTGACTGTATGAATATGATCTGCATGTACTGACTCATTCTCAGTTTGTTGTAACAAATGTTTGGAATGTAAATAAATTCAATTCAATTCAAGGGTCTTCCCACCAATAAAAGCCATTCGCTTATTATTGTTGGTGAGTACTTCTTGTATGTTCCTCTGTGCAAGCACTCTTATGCTTGGGCGTGAGCTCTACTGTTCATAGAACTACTTGTTAAATAATTTTAAAAAAAAATCAGCACAGACTCGCCATTTTGTTAGTCATCCACAGTATCCTAGTAACAGTTTTGAGCTCGATGTCTGGTGCAGTAATTTAGTCAAGGTTTGTAATTAATTGATGTTGGTTTCAGTGGTTGTTAGCGCTGTAAGAGTAATATTAGTAATTGGGTTGAGAAACAGTCGCTGATATCTGTGTATCAAGAAGGCTGCGTTTATTGGTGTGTGAGATTTAAATGGCTGCGGCTAGCTGTGGTTGAAAGTCCACTTCTACGTTTGTTTCTCTCTCGCTCTCTCACACACTCTATCACCCTTTCTGCTTGTGCTGTAAAATAGCGTCGTAGATTTTTGGAAGTGCAATTGATTAATTAGTGTTGCATTTCAGTTGTGTGTTGCTTCAGGCGCATGCGTATGTGTGTTTGCATGTGTTTTTAGCGTCAGAAAGCTAATTGATTGTCGGTTTGTGGTTTGGTTTCTCATTGCCAATCAAACTTGGTAGCAGAGAGCAATAATAGGAGAAATCAAGGGTTCTCTTCAATTTTCGAAATTTCAATGATGTTCTCTCGTGAAACTGGCTCAATACATTTTGCTGAACCTTTTATTTTGGGGTTTTTCCCATGGAGGTAATATAAACATGATAATGTCAATCTTTCAATATTAGAAATTAAAGGATTGTTTTGCATTGCTTGTTTTTCCGTTTGTTAATTAAATCCTTTATATGTTACTTCCGGTTTTCCGGTTGCTTGACCATGATTCTGGTTTTGTACATAAAGTTCGAGTGTTAATTTCAAGTGTTGCCAGTACTATTTTAGTGATAGAACCCGTAACATTCCAATGAATGCAAAGATGCAACAGTCTAAGACTGCTCTTTTTACAAATTTTGAATACACCATATTGTTTAAAACATTGAGGTTAGTTTACACTAGAAATTTATATTATAAAACTTCACTTGAAAAATATGTAATGATTATTTTCTACTTAAAGGCAATTGATAACAATAAAATAGCAGGACGTAGACTCGCCATGTCTTTTATCATCGAGTTCATTACAAGTTTACAAGAAATCTATCAAGAAAACATTATTGATGTTAATATTTGCAGACTCAAATCTACCATAGGGTGATTGTAAAGCCTCGATTTCGTAGAACACGGATTTGGACTAAATGGACAGCGGACAGGGCCCTATACACTACAATATATAAACTCGATTTGCTTAAAAAATATAGTTTATAATAATTTTAATATATTCTATAAATTATACATAGTCTACTATTATATTCATATATTATCTTCTTCCATGAATAATCTGCTTTCATCAGTAAGTTGGAAGTAAGCCTATAGTTTCCTACAAGGCGGTCTTTTGATCTGTCCAGCGAGTTGGTGAGACATTGGGATGGTAGCCTACAACATTACGACAGGGGTCTCACGCTCGAGATGAAAACTTCATCATATCAGCCTAATGTCTCGCGGGACAGATCAAGAATCAAGATGGCGTGTTGTTGAAAATTAATGCTTATTATATCATTGTAAGTATTATTGAAAGCAGATGGTGTATAATATAAAATATATATGAATATAATAGCAAGTTATATATATAATAAATCGAATATATTATCATCATATATTATTGTAAACTATATTTCGAGAGCAAGTGGAGTTTGTATATTGTAGTGTATGTGACCCTGTCCACTGCCCATTTAGTCCAAATCCGTGTTCTAGAAAACTGAAGTTTATTACTACTGCAATGTCACCCCAAGTCACCTCAACTTAAGCACTAGCGGCCACGCGATATTGTTAGCGTCTTTGTTTGGTTGCCACCCCCCTCCACTACTCTTATCATTGTCTCACCCATAAGTGAACAAGCTTTCTCACTCTCTCTATCACTGGCTCTCTCTCCCCTCTCTCGCATTACCCTCCATCACTGGTCAAGTGTCAAGAATGGACGAATCTTTGTCCAAACTTTCATGTAATTGCATTGCTTAGATTGTCATTACTGTAGTTAATATCATACAAATGAGATCATTATATATAATTCTTTGCCTTATAAAAAAGTATTTCTGAGTTCACTACTGTACATATCAATGTGATGTTGATAATTTTGTTTTTAACCATTCATATGCAAATTTGTTAATTTACATGAATAAAGATATATTATCTATTAATCTAATCTTAATCTTACCCTCTTTCTCACTCAATTTCTCTTTCTTTCTCTCAATCACTCACTCTCACACTGTCTGTCTCACTCCCTCTCTAGGCCTAGTACTTCTATCGAACCTGCCTAATCGAGTGCGAAATTGCGTGTGAAGGAGAAAGCACCAACGACTAGAATCAAAATCTGAAGAAAAGGTGGAGAATGAAGAGAATGTAGGAGAAGAACGAGGACGTCGTGGTGGAGGGGGGGGGGGTGGAAGAGGATGAGGAGGAGGAGGACGTAACTATCAGTATGAGAAAAAGCGTAAGATAAAAGTGAAAGAGAGTGGGTGTTCTGGTTGACCCGTGATGGATCAATCTGCTGCTGAAAGATTGCCATGACGTTGTGTGTGTGAGTGTGGGTGCGTGCACACACACACTCACAGTGTGGCCGAAGATGTGCAATCTTGTAACGCCGTTCAAATTGCATCTTCACCGCCATATTACCTTCCCCTGTCCTTCCATTCCCCCTTCGGTTGACCTTCTGATCCCCACAAAATGGTTTCTGCGACGCGCCCGCGCTATGCTACGCCAAAATGTCATCTTGAAAGCTTTCCATACATGATTTAGGATTAGGGTGCTGCGCCAACTCTACACTCGTTGTTACGCGGTGTTACTCCGACGTTGTAGTTAAACACATTTTTCATACTTCATAGTCTTGGTGTTATATTTGTGTAAGCTGAGGGCTTCTCGATAACAATTATTATAGTTTACGCCTCCAAATAAGTCGGCTCTGAGAAATTGCGGTGTTGCCAGATACGGGAACATGGAGTTATAAGAAAGTGGAAAGAGCATAACGTATAACGCCATGTCAGAAAAGTGTAACCGGAAATGGATCAAGTAAGGCCCTACTGCATAGGATCTGATGCTATTCCCGGCTATATCATTACGAATTTCAAACTAAGTAGTTCTCTCTTACAAGATTTCACTTTCATGTCATTTTTAATGTTTGAACTACGCTTACCATCTGTAGAAAACAATTTGATTCTAAAAATGATTTTTTTATAACATCAAGATTTAGCAGTCGTATTAAACACTTAAACGCTAATTTATGGAATTAACCTTCAATGAAGTGTATCTCTAAAGATAGATCACAAGATGTTGATAGATTAGATTAGATTACAACATTGATAGAACAAGATAGATTACAACATTGTTGTATATCTATAGTGGATTAAAGCCGACGTATAGCCGCTGAAAATGGCTTCAGCTGGTGTTTTCTGACTTGTCTACAAGTCTGACAAGGCTAGCAGACATATTGGTTTATCACCGCCGTCAGATGTTTTTTTGCTACACTGCAATATCATTAGTCGCTTAATTTCATGGTGTAGAGTATAGTTTTGTAGATAGCCGAGTGCCGTAGCAGGTATCTGTTCAATCAGAGATAAGCTACGAAACTCCTGGGCCATCTTTGTAAGGGTGACCGATTGGATTGGCCAGCAAAAAATTCTGTTCTCTGCTGTAAAATCACTTCCCGGTGGTTCGGAACCCCCCTAAAACTGTAGGTCCAACTCATCAATCACCATCATCCTATTCATTACCCTCGCACAGGTCTCAGACCTATGTGGGCTTCATCCTCCGAAGAGAAAAGATATGTCATTCTTTTTCTGTAAATATTCAATAATTCTAAGTGGTGGCAGAGTTGATTAATTGGTTGTTAAAGTATCCTTACAAATCGAAAATGAGGCTTTCAATTCACGTTTTTCAGCTTTATACACACATATTGTAATGACATTTTGTATATTGTATATAAATCAGCCTATTAGAGGCTTCCATTCTATTAACCAATAGTATTAGTCTATGTAGTCTATATATATCACGTGTATTGTGTATTGTATTTTCTAACTTTGGCTATTTCTATGAACTGTATTCAAATGTATAGTGTATTGTTACAGTGGCTGTACCAATAGTCAATAGCATTCTATTAACCAATAGTCAATTCAGTGTACTGTTACAATGGCTTTCAGATTTTTCGAATTTTCGTGACGAGCTAAAATAATAATGTTACAAATTAATATAATTTTACTTAGGCCATGTACAGTTATTAGAACTGTCAATAACATATTATTCTCATAGAGAATTATGAAATAAATAGAAATCCATATCTCGTACCTTCTATATAATACGAGCGAGTCGGGTGTATGTGTGTGTGTCTTTGGCTTACGGATTTCAAAAAAAACAGCAAAGTTTTGAAATATTAAATTCGGCTCATAGTTTCCTCCAAACTTAATTCAGTGCACCTCGTAGCCCAATTATTGATTTTTTCCTTCCAGAATTTTCAAAATTAGTGATCAAAACTTTACGATTTTACAGAATTGTTGTTGTTATTGTCCCGTAATCATAAAACGTATGTTACTCAAAATTATTATTATTATCATTATTGTTATTGTCTTTCTTAGTTTCGAGAGAGCTTGTAGAAGCAACTAATTCCATTGGACCTGAATGCGTGGAGCACCTGCTCATCATGCTTGGTAACTTGCGTTCGAATGTCGGTACGGGCAAAGTTATTTGTTCACAGATTCAAATAAGTTTTCTATTTACAAAACCAATTGGTTGAAATGTTTCAATTTGAGAGCTCGAACTATCTACTGCATCATATCATGTGATAGCTTATTCTGCTCAGCTCACATTTGCAGGAAACTCATAGGGCAGTTGATACATGACACGTCACTCTCATACATAATATTGATGATACGCCAATATGCCACAAGCCAAAGCAACAGATTTTTTCTGTATACATGCAATAACTTATTCTCATAGAAAACGAGAATAGTAACAAACACACACACTGTTCGAGAATGTGCACAGATCGTGTAGAATGCTAGTACTAGTATAGGCAAAAATCGCCACATTGAGAATTCATGAAAATATCGAATATATGTTATATAAGTTATTCATTTCTCGCGAACTCATAAACAATATGTAACGAGGCTAAAATTGAGTTTATTTTCAATGTTCAGGAACTATTCACCAGCATTCATGTTATTGTTGTATGAAATGTACATTGTTTGAAGTACAATGTTGTATCGTACAAATATTATATTTCTGGAATAGGCATGGTTGCATTGGTATTATGATTGTTTTCGAGCTTTTATTCGTCGTAATTTATTTGTATAATGCGATGATTTGTATGTGAGTCCTAAGTTATTCATGGCGTTCTATGTAAAATAGTTGGAGCGATGTTGTTATAGAATCGATGATGAAAATAGCTGAAATCCTCTGCAAATGGCCGATCCTGGACCTGTTTTCAGCCATGCGATAACAAAATAATGAATTATTCTGTCCTATACAAATAATAGATGAGACGGCTAATGCAACATTAAAAATTCAGAGTCCCTGTTGGATTTCCATGGATATTCTTCCATAAGTTGATTTTCAAACACCTCATTTTGCTGATGTTAAAATTTATTTATGAATGCAGATGTTTCAAAAGTTTTCACTGGAAAGTAATTTTAATAAGTCGAAAGCTGTTTTAACATTTTCAGTTTCTATACTTCAAGTGAGTGAAATGACCGTATTAACAATGTACTTTGTAATGAGTTCTTTGCCGATAAATATGTGCAAAGATTCTTGAAAACTTTCAAGTTTTCGTTTTCCTCCGTTAAAAGCCCATCGTTTTACTTTCTCAAGTAAATTTGTCTGGTTATTGTGCATTGTGATGTGGCAGATATCCACATTTTATTGCTCTTCTTCTTCTTCTTCATCATTTTCTTTTTCTCACATCTTTTTCTTTTTCTCCCATCTTCTTCTTCTTCTTCTTCTTCTTCTTTTTCTCTCATCTTCATCTTCTTCTTGTTATTTTTCTCTCATCTTCTTCTTTTTATCTTCTTTTTTTCTTGTTATTTTTCTCTCATCGTCTTCTTTTTCTCCCATATTCTTCTTCTTTTTATCTCATATCCTTCTTTTTCTCCCATATTCTTCTTCATCTTCATTTTCACTTATCTTCTCTTTCTTCTTCTTCTTTTTCTCCCATCTTCTTCTCCTTCTACTTTTTTCCATCTTCTTTCCTTTCAGTTCTTCTTTCTCCTTCTTGCTCTTCTACTACGACTTCTGTTGCTCTTTTTCTGTCTCATTATTCTTCTTCCTGTCTATCCTGCTTCCTCAACAACTTCTCCGTTATTCTTCTTCCTTCGCTTGTTCCTCTTTTCTTCTGCTTCTCCTTCCTCTTTCTTGTTTTCGTGACATGTTTCCCCATCGTTTTGGTCTGCCAATGCCTCTTTCTCTACCTTTTCCTTCTTTATCTTTTCGCTTCTTCATCTTTCCTAGCTTCTTCTTCTTCTTTCTTTTTCTTTTCTTCTTCTCCTTCTTCTTATCTTCTCCTTATCTCATTTTTCTGGTTTTTCTTCCGGCTCCAACTTCTTGTTTCATTTTGTCGTGACATTTGCATCGATTTTGTCTCCTTCCACTTTGTGCTTCTTTTCGTCTCTCCCTCACTTTCAATTGTCTACTTCTTCTTGTTTTTCCTTTTTGATTATTTTTCTTGTGACATATGCATCGATTTTGTCTAGTATTACCTCTTTTTCTTTTCAAGTCTCCTTCTGTCTTTTCCTACCTTCCACACTGTCGCTCCTACTCTGTCTCCCATTACACCCTCTGTGTCATTCACCCTCACTCGATCTTACTCTCTGACAGCCCCAGTCGTATGTTTTTTTAACTTTGTACTTCTTTTTCTTTTTCCCTCAGTTATTGTCTACTTTTCATTTTCCTCCTTGATTATTTTTCCTCCCTTGACATGTGCATCGATTTAGTCTAGCATTTACCTCTTTTTCGTTTTTTCAAGTCTTACTCTGTCCTTCTCTCACCTTGAACACTGTCAAATCCTGTTCTCACTCATTGTCTCTCACACACTCATTCTCTCTCCCTCACCTTCTTTCTCTCACTCGCACGCTCTCACACATACACACTTCCTCACTCTCGTTAAGGTTAAGTTCGAATGGACGAATTTTTCATCCAGATTTTGTCCTGATTACGTAAATGCTTCACATAAAATCTCATTGTTAATATCAAAACTATTTGTTAATGTACAAACGATTGTGTTGTAAATAATATGCTCTTAATCAGTCACAATTATATTTTGTAAATTTACGCAAATTTAGCAATTTTATCTTTGTCTCTATCTTCTCTCTCACCCCCTCCCTGTCAGTCCTACTCTCTCTCTCTCTCTCTCTCTCTCTCTCTCTCTCTCTCTCTCTCTCTCTCTCTCTCTCTCTCTCTCTCTCTCTCTCTCTGTCTGCCCCGGTCGTATGTTTTCTTTTCTCTCGAAGGAGTTTGGCATGCTGTTTCACTTTTTTCCAATTTGCCTGAGCCACCCAAGTGGAACTGCTGCTCAACCTCTCACTCACTCTCTCTCTCTCTCTCTCTCTCTCTCTCTCTCTCTCTCTCTATCTCTCTGCAGTTCTAGCTGGTCCCAGTAGGCTGCCAGCCTGCGGCAATCCCAACCACCGCTCAACAAATCCTATCCAGCCAACTTACAACTTGTTTCTTCTTGTTTCCAGTCGAGACGATTGCAACTCCATCTCCATTGTTATCGTATCATCATTTTTACGTCTCAAATATTATGCATGTAGAGATACCTCTTCACTAGAAAAGCCCAAACTGTTATAAAAGTTTACTAAGATCGTATTCGATTCAAATTGTACAGAAAATTGCATTATTTTTGCGAAAAATTGTATCACACACAGCGAATGATTGGAAATTTAAAACTTTGTTACACAATTATGTCGCTACTCATTTTTTAAAAAGGACATTCTTGCAAAAATTTAGACATGCAAAATCACACTGTTGCGTATCACACCGTACGTCGCTGCACATTATTTATAAGAATATTTGTGCAGCATTTCATCCAGACATCACACCATAACGTAAGTCTTGTAACACCTGTGGGCTTCATCCTCCAAAAAAAAAGAATAAAAGATAAAAAATTATATTAATTTTTTTTGAAGGATGAAGTTCACATAGGTGTCAGACCTCTGCGTGGGTAATAAGTTGGATGATTGTGATTGATGAGTTGGATCTACAGTTTTAGGAGGGTTCTGTACCACTGGGAAGTGATTTTACAGCAGAGAACAGAGGCTCGCGGCTATCACTTCCCAGTTAATAATTTTATTACATTAATTTTTTTTTAATCAACCGTTTACCACAAGATTAATATTATACAAAACAGTAACATTAATTTTAATTTTCTGGTCAATATGCTAATACGATGAAGGCTTTTATCACGAACATTATTTAATTTATCAAGACAAAAATGAATAATATAGGCATAAATAGGGCCTAACTTCGAGAGCTGATTGTATCCGAGAAAAATCATTCCATAGAATTTGAAGAAAGAAAATTATTTTAAGATGGAGTGAGAAATGATGATGATGAAAATTATTTAAAAAAAGAGTGAGAAGTGATGATGATGATGAATATTATGGAATTGATGATGATGAGAATGATGATTATGAAAATCATTTTACGAGTGAGAAATGATGCTGATGATGAATATGAAGATAATAATGATGTTTTTGATGATGATAAAGGCTTAGCGTGAAGCAGAAGGCTGAATTGAGTAGACTAAAGTTTGAAAATAATGAAGCGATTCGTGGCGTTCAATAACGACGCTGCGCGTTTTGTGACGTTTTTTCCGCTCCAAATCGGAGTCTGACACAGGTTGGGCCACCACCACCTCTCATTATTTTCATTCCATTCAGATCTCAGAACTTTTTAAGCCGATTTATTTTGCCGTGTATATTGAAGACACTCTGTGCTTTCGATTTTTATTGCTTCCACACACGTAATCTGATGCTCTGATTTATTTCTTTTTTTCAATACGAAGAGTTCCAGCTAACATCTAGATGGTGTTTATGGCTCTGTTCTCGTTTATTATTTTGTTTAGTTCTCGTTTAATATTTTATTTTTATTTTTCATACTACCCTATTTTATCTTTCTTCTTTTTTCTTTGCTGTAGTGAGCATTCTCTCTGTAAGCAGACTCTGGGCCGGCCGTATGTATGAACATAACGTGAGGCTCTCTCAAGTATGATTTTTAAAAAAGCTGTATTACATAAAAAATTATTCTTTTTTCTGTATCATTGAATGTGGTTAATCCAACCTCGAAACGTAATTTCAGACACTATCAAACATAAATTACCATAGAGGAGAAGATAAAGCTGATGAACCTTGATTCACAGTTAGTGTTACATAATTATTTCTTTGCCGAAATCTTTTTTATTAATAAATCAATAATATTTATGCTCGATTTTTCGAATAATGAAAGATTGATGTAGCAGACCAACGTTATCTAACAGCAGACCAAAGAACTTTGCTTTTACTCCAGTTCAAAATTGATAGGTAGAAATATATTTTCATAAAGAAAATAAAAATAGTTTTAGTAGGTCAAATAAACAGGGAATTACATTGCAATGGTGCAAAAATTGAATGTAATTTCTCTATTTGATTTTAATGATTCGATGCTCAAATGAAAAATAAAGCAAAGAATGTGTTGAAAAAATAATTTCAAGACCGACTTTAAGATAGCACTCTACCTA